>JARGCV010000166.1:0-1207500 GCA_034064705.1 Bothrops alternatus
AGAGAGAGAGACAGAGAGAGAGAGAAAGAGAGAGAGAAAGAGAGAGAGAGAGAGAGAGAGAGAGAGAGAGAGAGAGAGAGAGAGAGAGGCCTAATGAATTAACCCAAGTTGAAGGAGGCCTAATGCATTTACCATCTTCATGCTTTTACAGAATATTTAAAAAGTCTCTGTTCAGACTCTCTTAAGCTCTACAATTTGGAGATCTATGATGGCAGATTCCAGTGGATGACACATTACAGTTGATAGTCTCCAGATCTGCTTAGAAGTTGCAATGAGACAGAAGGGCCTCTTGATGGCTAGTCTGACTGTGATGCAAACCTATCTGTCTCTAGAGGTCAGCCATTTCCTAGACTTCTTAGGAAAAAAAAATACACACAGTTCACAGAAAGCAATCCAGTTCTTTATTTGTCTTAAAGTCTACTGAACAACACAGTTAAGCACTTGTACTTAGTTGTAAAACAGTTCTGCTCTGTTGAAAGTCAATGATATTAAACCAATGTGCTTGGATTAAGCAGCTACAAATTTGTCTATTTGTGACATAAGGGAAATTCATTCCTGATACACTGGTCCTGGCATCCAGATATAGGCTTTGGGTAAAGGAAGGACACTTTTATAGAAAATTAAATATTGCTGAAGCAAGTAAAAGATTGTGACTTGCCAAGTTTTTTTATACTGACAACAGGCACAGAGTATTTTTGGACATGCATAAATGGATTTATATAAAATTCCTCACTTGTTGTTCAGACAAAAAGATGTGAGTCTGAAAAGACTATTTGGCCTTTCGTATTATTTATAGCTCAGCCCACCAGTTCAGTTCCCTCAGAACTGAAGAAGCTTCTTGGATGAGAAGCTAAATGTTTTCAAGGAAAACATAAACAAGAAAGTCCAATTGCCTTTTGGGGAAGCTCATCCCATCCTTTGCCAGTTTAGACCCCAATTCACAAACAAATATATTATCTCATAAGCTTTAGTAGGTCTCAGACCATTTCACCTAATCCATGGAATATTTTCTTGAGAAAGAAGTATTGGTTTTATTTACATGCAGCTTTCTGTAATGAATATAAAATTCTGCAATGTTCTTTGTTCTATTCAGACTAGATTCACACAACACATTTGTGGTTGAATTATTCCATTAATGTGGATTAATGTGCTAAGCCATAAACCTAATCAAGATTAATACATTGTGCAAACACAACTGCTAGATTGTAAGGATCTGGTCTGATAATTAATTAACACAAGACAATGCATGGATTCTTAAAGTAACCAAGCATTGTCTTGTTTGCACAATGTTCTAAGCCATAACAAACTAATCAAGATTAATACTTTGTGCAAACAGAACTGCTAGTTTGTAAGTCTGATATGCAAATAAAGCTCGATATTTGCCAATTTATATCCCTTAACTATTCCACATAGAATCTTTCTGATTAGGTTAGGTTAAGGGGGAAGTCTTTTACTTGTATTCATATGATAAGAATAAAGTGGGTACTATACTTTCATTACAGACATATTAAGGATTATATATACACACCTGAAATGTATTCATCATAAAGAAGATTTTAAAATGATATATCATAAATGAATACCATATGATAAAAATAACCTGCTTTGTTAGGGAAATATATTTGGAAAAGTCATGCAAATTAAGTGAATATCAGTGGAAAGAACTGTTATTTTGAGATTTTAACATTTTCTCCATATATTCTATAGCAGTGGTGGTGAACCTATGGGCACACGTGCCGTTGTGGGCACACATGCCATGCCCCCGCAACCCCCTCCTCTCCACCAGCCCCCCTGAAGGAGAGTCGCCCCTGAGCGTGGCCCACACAGAGCAGCGCAGCTAAGGACATGGCAGCCAGGCAGCTTAGACAAGACTCTTCCCTCACATCGCATCATGCAGTTGATGCTGCAGAGCGTGGGCAGAGGGTGTGGCCACCATAGCGCTGCTGGGCTGCCTGGGTGATCTGCGGCGGGCCCTGGAGGCGGTGAGTGGTCCTGTGGGTAGGCTGGGGGGCAGAGCAGGGGCAGGGCAGGGGATGGAGTGGGGGTGGGCCAGTTTTTGGGCACTCGGTCTCTAAAAGGTTCGCCATTACTGTTCTATAGCTATAATAGCAGCCTGTGGTAATTGTTGGTACCGCACTTGTATCAGCACCCATATCCTTCAGCAGGAGTGAGGAGAAGGATAGTTCTACCCATTATTAAGCTATCTATTTTGCATAAATGCCTGTATTTAGAAAAGGTGCCTTGTTATCTCAACATCTTGACATATTTAAATAAATTTGCATTTAAATAAATTGGTTCTTAACTGTTTCAGGCTTTAAATGTTCCATATTAATTATGTGTATGCCATTAGTTGAAAATGAAATTGCTCAGAATCTTGTTCAAGTAGATTCATTTTCAACAATTTATCCACCTTTAACAATGAAGATACCAAAATAGTAGATAGTTTCTGCTTTTTAAAAGCAACCATCAATAGTAAAGGCACAAGCAGTCAAGAAATATGCAGCCCACTAGCATTTAGTAGAACAATCAGGAAGGCCTTGAAAAAGATATTCAGATGCCAGGAGATCAGACTAGTGGAGGCAATGTTATTCTTTGTGACACTCTATGGAAGTGAAAGATAGACTTTGAAGAAGCAGGGTAGAAAGATTGTTGATGTTTTTGAAATGTGATATTGATAGTGGTGTTCCTGAGAATACCACGAATAAACAACAACAACAACGACAAGCAGATGGGTCATGGGACAATTCAAGCCACAGTTTTCACTCAAAGTACAAATGATGAGGCTCAAATTATCCTGCTTAGACAAATTATGTGAAGAACGCTGGAAAAAGTATAAGGCAGTGATGGTGAACCTTTTAGAGACCGAGTACCCAAACTGCAACCCAAAACCCACTTATGTATCGTCGGTTGCTGGGTGGGTGTGGCCCATTGGATGGGTGTGGCCCATTGGGTGGGCGTGGCTGCGGTGGTAACAGCAGACTGGGTGGGACTAAAAAGTTCAATCAATCAAATCCAACCTTGAGAGATCTTTTTTTTCCCACGAGAAGTTGAAATTGATTGAACCTCTTTTTTTTTTGCACACAGCAGAGCGAAAAGGTTTTATAAAATCCAGCTGAAGGCCTAGGACTGGGGCGAGGGCATGCGTGCCCACAGAGAGGGCTCTGCATGCCACCTGTGACACGTGTGCCATAGGTTCGCCACCACAGGTATAAGGTAAAGAGAAGGTAGATGGACTCAGTTACCATCCACTTACAGCTTTATTGCAGGCCAACCTGGCATTAAGTAGCAGAGACCCATCCCCTTGGATATTCTGAAATGGTTTCAAGACCTGGTTACGTGATCAGATCTGGAACCAGAGATTTCGCTAGATGGCTCCACTGTTGTGGGGAGCATTTTTTATTCATTTGGATTGTATTTTTGAGATTTGGGGGATATTTATTACTCTGCTTTTTTATATTGGTATTTACTGCTATTTACACCCTATCGTTGTGGACTGCCCAGAGTCACCATTTGTGAAATTGACAGCTATATAAATGTGATAAAATAATAATAAAATAAAATAAAATAATAAAATAAATAAAGAGCTGCAGTACAGAGCTGCTAAAGCTTTAGATTTGGGGCTGAACATGGGAATCAGAACCACCTTCCCCAGGAGTGGCCTGCCTCTGTCTTCTTCATATTTCCCCCTGCCTGCCATTACTAATGAAAGCTGGGATTTTCAGTTTTAAATTTGACTGTACTTGCATTTGAATGTCTTTTTAAGGAATCTTCAGAGTTTTCTTTTCTGCAATTATTTTATATTTAATGAGGTTGGCCATTTTGATAGGCAGGCTGGCCGGCAGGCAATAAATAGTTAATGAAACAAAATAAAATTTAAAAAGGATTTTTTCTCAGATAAGAAAAGCCATTTAATAACCCTGGATGCTTTTGCTCATAGCAATTTCATAGCTGTGGTCTGCAGCCCCCAGGGGCTTGGCACACAAAGCTATGCTTGGCAGGCTTTCCTATAGACTCATCAAGTCTGAGTCAACCATGGTCAGTTGCTGGCCTGCATAATTTTAGCAATTCTTGTTAAAGTCAAGACCTTGAGAAGAAGGGGGATGACTGGTTTGGGCATGTGGGAGTTTTCCCAACATTCTGTGGAAACTACGTATGTATATATATAAAGTTTAGACTTCAAATAGACCATTCAGTTAAAAATGTTTTTCAAAACATAAGATTGAAGTTAGATATCATTTCAAAGTAGTGTTTCCCAGATAGTAAGACACCCCCGATTGTAAGACGTATCGGGGTTTCGGGGGGGGTCAGCTAATATAAGTCATACCCCGAAAGTAAGACATAGTGGGGCTTTTGGGGATAAAAAGAAAGTAAGACACTGTCTTACTTTCGGGGAAACACGTCCCTATCTATGTTTATTAACTAAACCTATTTGAAAGCAGAACAGACATCTTTGGATAAGATTCTTCCTACTCCTACACCACAATTGTGACCCCCCCACCAACCTCACCTAGTACTGCTCCAGAAGTTTACAACTGTCCAGAACTGGACCGGAAGCTTATCTCTACTTGTGCAACATTGGATTGCATTTGTTTTTAAGTAATACTGTAATCATATCTACAGAACTGTGACATGAATTGTCCAAACGCAAGGAACTTTCCTTCTACTCAGTACCTCAGAACTCAGTGCTACTGGCTTATTGCCAAATACATAGCTTTAGAGCTTGATTTCTTCTGATTTCTAATTTCTCATATTCCATAGCAATACTGAATCTCTAGGGAGTCTTTGAAGCATCAGCCTTTGCCACCCAGACCACTGTTTGGAACCAGATTTTTGTTGTTGTTGTTATTTTCAATAGTTGTTTAAAATATTCTTTTCAACTACTTCACCCATTTCAATTCCTAGGGGTGGGAGAGAACTTGAGTAAAACATAGGCCATTAGAATAGTATCATGTATTTACAGGATTATTTTTCTTGGCTTGCGGTTTAGGCTTTACATGCTATGTGGCTGAAACCAGATTAGCTTCTGGTGCTAAAGAATACTCACTAAGAATTTGCTAGCCCCGACAAATCATTGTATATGCTTACAAGTTTGTTATTTTAGTGTAATGATGCAAATTCTACAGATTGTTCCACCACTCCTGTAGTAATCTCTATTTAAGAAAGAACAACTGTGAGCGCTTATTTTTAGAATTTGCTCAGCAGCTGCTTCCAAATGAAGTCCACATTCCAGGTGCTTCTCCAATGTGTAGAAATATGTTGTGTCACACTGATCTAAAGCTTTGTGCAACCTTTCTCTATTTCAGCTTTGGTTTGCATTTGTTAATGGATTCTCTGGACAGATTTTATTTGAGCGCTGGTGCATTGGACTCTACAATGTGGTAAGTGTTCTCCCCCCTCCAATGGATAACAGGCCAAACAGGGGATGGCATTCCAGGGTTGTTCATGTCTGTGCAGTGTATTTCATCTGATCCTCTCTATTGGGCTATTTCACTTAGGCTTGCTGGCCAGTAAGTCTGAACAAAAATAGAAAGCTTTTGCTTTTATTCCTAATCTAAAATAATTCTTTAAAAATGTAAATAATTATTTTAAACCTAGCAAATGCCTCCACAATTTATGGCCAATCAAGTCCAAGTGGCCCCGTCAACTTTCAACTGATTTGACAATCAAGCAGGGGACAACAGGATATGGTTCAATTGTCTTTTGAATAGAATTCTACTTTAACTCTAAAGTAGGCAACAGTTCAGGTACAGAAGGATAGGCTCATTTCCAAGGCTCAGAAACTGCATTGAACAGCCACAGTTGAGGTCACCAGAGAGTGGAATTGTCACAGAAATTGACAATACTAATTGGGCGGGTGGATGCATTTCAAGAGTTGGAATGGAAGTGGCAATCCAAGGTTTTCCTACTTCTTAGATAGAGGACTGGCTCTTGAGAGCATTTTAATAAAGGATATGCAGTCATTTTCTCTGACATCCTAATGTTTTAATAATAATATTTTAATATTTAATAAGATATCTAATTTAGTTGATATGACCCCACTCAGTGGAGATGACACTGGAAACACGACATTTTGTCATGCTTGATTAATTCATGATTAGACCAAGAAAACCAACCACTAAATGTTATTATCAATCTCAAATAAGCCTAACCTAAGCATAATCTACCAAATTTCTGGTATAAATATTTACCATCATAAATATATTTCAGCTCAACACTAATAGAAATACAATATTCTCAGAAAACATGAAAATATTGTCTTATTCTAAGATACTCATGCAATTTTTCTAAAACAAAGGAAGCCTAACACTAACACTAAGCTCTCCCAAATGACAGTCCAAATATTTGGTATCCTGCTATACTCAGTATAAATTTGTCTACCACAAAACATAAAAAAATGGTCAAGTCGGAATAGTAAATATTACCATTAACCTCAAGGAAACCTATATAAATATTCAATCCTATCTCAATCTAAATCTTAAAACATAAGGTTATCTTTAATGATAAAAGTTAATCCTGAATCTGATGTAATTCCCAATTTTATTACCAAGTTCAAAAAAAACCTAATCTGGCAGGTGTCTTACCTCCCTTGGGCTGGGCCACCTGGTGGCCCAGCCCGTGGTCGCCCTGCACCGTCACCGCCGCGGCTGCTCAGGAGCACCTGAGCACCTGGGCCTGCCTGCCACTGCCCCAAACGGGCGGCGGCCTACGCCTCGGCCGGCGCAGGGGGCAGCACCGCACATGCGCGGTGCAGGGGGCAGCACCACGCATGCGTGGCACAGGGGGTAGCACCATGTATGCGCGGTGCAGGGGGTAGCACCACGCATGCGCGGCGCAGTTCGGGGTCGCAGCCTGAAAAAGGTTGAGAACCGCTGTGTTAAACTATATCTTGGGAACTACTATACAACTATTAAATGATCATAAATCTTGGAAAAGCCAAATACTGGCCTAACCTACTCAGAATAACAACAGAAAAACTCTAATTTAAAACTTGGAGTACATTATGCATAAAAAACTTACTCTGGGTGTAATGTATATATTAAATTTTAACATAAATTTCAAGTCTAATCCTAACTGTAATCTCACCAAATGCCAGGATAAATGTTGAGCCATAAAAATAGTTCTGTATTCAATCTGAAGATAACTTAAAGCTGAGACTGCTACTAAACACAAGAACACTCACACTCACTAATTTTAACTAATAGATTAAATGTTACTATAAAATTCAAGCACACATGTATGCATGTATATTTATCATATTTTCAAAATCGCTCTTCTCCCTCACAGAGGCATTCTGAAAATATATTATTTTTTTGTAATTCATCTCATAAACTTCATTAGTCTCAAAGATCTTTTTTGCTTTTGCTTCCTATGGACCATAACTGTCCACTTGTCTGGAAATAATTAACAGGCAGGGAGTAAATGAATTAATTTAACATTAATGGTTAAATGGTTTAGAAAGCCATTTCACAAGTAGTCCTCAATTTATGACTGTAATTGAACCTAGAATGATGGTCGTAAGTACAGTAAATGGGTTACCACATGACCACACCCAATTTTACAACCTTTATTGCAGCAATTTTTAGGTATATGCAGTGGTTGTTAAACAGGTCAATTTTCTTCAGTGGGTGGTTTTTTTGCCAGAAACTAGAAGTAAATGCCAGAAACCAGCAAAAACTGCCAAAAATCACAGTCTTATGACCATGGGATCTGCAAATGGCCATAAACACAAGGCAGTTGCCAAGAGTCCAAAGTGCAAAGGGGAAGGCAAATGTTAGAATTTTGAAAACAACTCTGAGGAGGTCTGCTTTAACTTCAAATGGTTGCTAAGCAACTGTTATTAAATGAGGATTACCTATCATGAAAGGAACTGAAGAGACAATCTTCACTCAGTTGCTATAGATTAGCCTTGAGCATTTATATTATTTCAAAATACATGATAGCAGTAATCAATCTAGGCTGCTAAAGATAGCTTAAAGTAGGGGTTCCCAACTCCCGGATTGCGGATTGGTACCGGTCCATGGCCTGTTAGGAACCAGGCCACGCAAGCAATGGGCAAATGAGGAAGCTTCATCAGTGCATGCATGGGATCTAGATTGTATGCAAAACCATCCTCTCCCCCCTCCCCACCGGCCCATGGAAAAATTGTCTTCCACAAAACTAGTCCCTGGTGCCAGAAAGGTTGGGGACCGCTGGCTTAAAATATATTCTGAATCGACAGACTGAATTGGCCGTTCCTGACGAACTTGGTCCGGAAGATGAAAATGGGAGCACAGTTTCTCAACTCCATACTGGCAATTTACCAGAAACAAACAGGCCAGATCATTGTTAATGGAGACCTAACAGACTCATTCAACATAGAGAGAGGCACGAGACAGGGCTGCCCGCTGTCACCCCTGCTATTTGTCCTAACACTGGAAATTTTACTGAACAGGATAAGAGCGGCAGAGGACATAAAGAGCATACAGATTAAACAGCAAGACTACAGACTATGTGCCTTTGCAGACGACTTGCTGGTGACAATGTTGCAACCAGCACAGTCAGCAAGGAGATTGATGGAGATAATGGAAGACTATGGTAGGGTGTCAGGCTTCAAAGTAAATATATCAAAAACGAAGATGCTAGTCAAAAAATCTAGACAACAAAGCAAAACAGGACTTGGAAAGAATAACGGGTTGTGAAATAGTCAAGAAAGTTAAATACTTAGGAGTGGAGATAGAATCAACGAATGCGAAATTATACAAGAATAATTACGAGGTGCTGTGGAATAAGATACAAACTGACCTGGAAAGGTGGAAAACACTACGACTGTCCCTGCTGGGCAGGATAGCAGCAGTAAAGATGAATGTCTTACCAAGATTTCTATTTCTCTTCCAAATGCTACCCATACTCAAAAAGGATGTGGATTTGGACAATTGGCAGAAGGGCATCAACAGATTTATTTGGGACGGCAAGAGACCGAGGGTGAAACTAAAAACCATCCAAGACGCAAGGGAGAGAGGGGGACTCAAAATGCCTAATCTAAAGCTATATTACTACGCAGCGACACTGGTGGCGTTGAGCGACTGGATCAACATGACGAATGATAGAATATTGAATGTTGAAGGGCAGGGTCTCCTATTCGGCTGGCACGCATACTTGGTATACGACAAAAAGGCAGACAAGAACTTCAGAGAGAACCCACTACGAATCCCATTGCTTTGGGTCTGGAAGAAATATAAACACCTTCTACACAACAAGATCCCCATCTGGACGATCCCCGGACACACAATAGGGGACACAAACATATCCCAAGGGCAAGAAGTGGTGCCCTACAGTAAACTTGTACTGGAAGAAAGAAATGGGTTCTCCTTGAAACCCCAAACAACGCTAGCAGGGGAAGGAATAGGAGGTACCTGGCTATCATATCTACAACTGCAATCACGGTGGCATAAGGACAAGAAGAAGGGTTTATCCCAGACTGACGAGAACCTAATTGAACAGATTAGAGAGCAGGGGATCATGCACATCAAACGAGTGTACAGCATTCTGATAGAAATGGACTCTGAAACCGAGCTAGTCAAGAACTGTATGGTAAGGTGGGAACAAGACTTTGGGCACTCTATCACCATGGACACGTGGGAGAAAATCTGGGTGAGGAATGTAGAATTCACGAAATCGCAACACTTAAGAGAAAATTTCTACAAGATGTTCTATAGATCGCACCTAGACCCGAAAAAAATATCACTCATCTACCCAGACTCCCAGCCCAAATGCTGGAGGTGTGGGGACAGGGAGGCTACCTACTTTCATATATGGTGGACATGCAGAAAAATCAAAGCATTCTGGAGGAAGATATGGTGGACACTCCAAACCATCTTCAAAAAGCGTATAGAATTTTTACCTCAGGTTTTTTTTGTTAGGGATCACAAAGGATTGCACTACCTCAGAGACGAACTTATTTCTGAACTTGATTACAGCAGCAAGATTGTTGGTGGGACAATACTGGAAGAATCCAGAAATACCACCTATGGAAGAATGGACTTTGAAAGTAACAAATTTGGCGGAAATGGCGAAAATATCAGCATACTTGAAAGATCGCTCCAATGAACAATATTTGACAGACTGGAAACAATGGATAGACTATATCCAAGAGAAACACCAATCAAACAAAATGCATCTGGCGTTTAGCTGAGGCGCGACGTGAGGAGGGAAGAATGCTTACCAAATCAAATGTTTACAAAAACTAACACCTAATGTTGTATGTTTATGTTCTATGACGAATGCCTCTTAACATGATCTTATGTCTAATGTTGTTTGCTTTAATATTGATAAAGTGGATTGAATTTCTACCTCAGGTTATGAAACTTCTACCTCAGGATCTTTGGTTAAGGACTTTAAAAGATTGCACTAGTACTGAGACGAAGTTAATTCAGAAGCGCGAATGGACAATAGGTGATAGACCAGAAATAGTAGATAGACCATATATAAGACTTATCTCAGGTTATTAAACTTTTACCTCAGGATCTTTGGTTAGGGATCATAAAAGATTGTACTAATACTGAGATGAATAATATGTGATAGACTAGAAACTGTGGATAGACTATAGAGAAGAGAAACACCAATCAAATAAAGTGTAACAGGAGTATAGTAGAGGCTTGATGTGAGGAGTGAAAAATGTTTACCAAACCAGACGTTTACAAAGAATAATACTTAGTGTTGTATATCAGATGCTATGATGTTTGATGCATACAAAGATTTTATGTTCAATGCTGATTGTTTTAATAAAGGAATTTTTAAATAAAAAATATATATTCTGAATTGCCTTTGTTTTATAAGCTGTTGATTCAGAGGCCTCTTATTTTTTTTATTGAATAGAAGTCATGGGACACTTTCCTTCAGTCAGCTGCAGCCTTCTGCTTTGCTGTCCAGTACCATATAATAAAAACTTGCCTGCTTCAGGCATCTAACTTAGATTCAGCACAACTGAATTTAGTAAAGCTGTTGATGTGGATTTTAACAATGTCAGGATTCTTTCCAGATATGACGTATACTTTTCAACTTGTTTATAAAGTTAATGGTCTGTTATTTTTAATTACTGCCTTTGTTTTTTCTAGATTTTTACAGCATTACCTCCCTTCACCTTGGGAATCTTTGAACGATCCTGCTCCCAAGACAACATGCTTAGGTTTCCCCAGCTCTACAAAATTACTCAAAATGCTGATGGGTTCAATAGCAGGGTAAGAGGCAATGTTTACCTAGAAGGAAGGATTAAAAACAACAGGGCTATATTAGTTTAAAGCTGAAATTTTAATTTACAGCTGCTATTTCAGATTGAAATGATTAATCCTTAATGTTCATCCTTAATAAATGCTAGGTCTGGTAGGGGTAGTAAATCGGCTTCCAACTGTGAATGGTAATCATGGCACAACTCAACTGTGGTTTATCTAAACTGAAAGTAGATATTTATGATCTCCTCATAGCCCTAACAGAGAAGAAGGTCTGCTTGGTGGAAAGAAAAACAATCTTGACTACTCTTTGGTTTATGTGAATTCAGATTATGGGGGAAGATTACATGCAAAACAACCCTATCAGAAAATACTAATATAATTATATACCTAATAAAAAGTAAGAATTAAAAGGTTGTGAAATATTAAGAAATAGACAAAAAGGCATCATTATAGCTAAATGTTCTTGGTCCCAAAAGATTGAGTATATGTTAGTAAGACCTCTTGGAGAAGAATAATGCTACACCATCACTGAAAATGGATTGGGACAACTCACCGTATCCAACCCACCACAGGACAATTCACTGCAGGACAACTTGCCAAAGGAAAATTCAACAAATACAAAAGTTAAATTAATTTCAATGGAACCATGGACAATAATAATAAAATAAAGAAGTCAATCCAGAAATAGAATAGAATAGAATAGAATAGAATAGAATAGAATAGAATAGAATAGAATAGAATAGAGCTGGAGGTCTTCTAGTCCAGCCCCCCCCCCACTGAAGCAGGAGAACCTATAACATCTCAGACAGGTGATTGTCTAGTCTCTTCTTAAAAATCTCCAGTGATAGAATGCCCATGATTTCTGGAGTTGTTCCACTGGTTGATTGTCCTCACTGTCAGAAAGTTTCTCCTTAATTCCAGGTTGCTTCTCTCTTTGATCAGTTTCCAACCATTGTTTCTCATCCTGCCCTCTGGTGCTTTGGTGAATAACATGAACCCCTCTTCTTTGTGGCAGCCCCTCAAATACCAGAATACTGCTATCATATCTCCTCTATTTCTTCTTTTCTTTAGACTAGCCAAACCCAAGTCCTGCAGCCGTTCTTCATATGTATTAGTCTCCAGTTGCTTTTTTCTGAATTTTTTCCAAACTCTCAACATCTTTTTTCTGATATGATGACCAAAACTGGCTGCAGTATTCCAGGTGTGGTCTTACTAGGGTTTTATAAAGCGATACTAATACCTTGTGTGATCTTGATTCTATGCCTCTATTTAGCCAACCCAGGATTGTATTAGCTTTTTTGGCTGCTGCTGCACATTGCTGGCTCATGGTTAAGTGATCATCCACTAGACTAGCATTCCAAGGTCCCTCTCACAGTTACTGTTTTTAAGCCAAGTCTTGCCCAGTCTGTACTTGTACCTTTTATTTTTTCCTGCCTAAATATAAAACTTTGCTTTTCTCCACATTGAAACTCATTTTGTTGGATAGGCCCATTGTTCAAGTTTGTCTAGATCTTTTTGGATCCTGAGCTTGTCTTCTGGGGTGTTCGCTACTCCTGTGAGTTTGGTGTCATCTGCAAATTTGATGAGTTCCCCTTCAATTCTCTCATCTAAGTCATTTATGAAAATACAAGAGTTAGAATAATTTTGCTGAAAATGTGGTCACCAATAATAAAAGTAACTGAATGAAATTATTAATACAGCATTGAATTGTCCCACAGCGAGTTGGCCATGGCTAGTGGATTGTTGCAAGAGGGCCACAGGAAGTTGGCTGTGACATGTTGTCTTAGACCTCACAGAAAAGGCCTCTTCCTCATAAATATCTACATTTTGCAGAGGGGGTTAGTTGCAAAAAAAAAAAAGGCTTAAAATCTTAATGGATACAAGTTAACAATCCAAGTTTCATATCATTAGCCATGAAAGACAGTCAAATGTCAGAAATAGCACAACTGCAACATTATATACTGACATTTCTATCTGGAAATTCCAAATGATCTCACTTTACCAACAAACCCATGTTAAAAGATAATGGATGTCATCAAGCATTAGGCTGAGCAAGACCATGTTAACAGATAACTCATGTGGAACTCCAGTATATTGCTCCCTGGTCAGTGCTGTCAGTGCTTGGGTTCCTGAAAGAAGAAATGCTCAAATCCATGTAGATACCTACATTTAAGAATAGGTTGAGCTTCCTTGTACCGAGGAAATGCAGTGTATACATTCATGCTTATATCTTTCTTATTCTTAAAGGCAGCTCAACCCTAGGAATAGGTACAAAATTTATGGTAACATTTAGAATAATTTAAGCTTTGAATATTAACTTCTAAGAGCTGGTTCTCATTATCTTTTGAGCCACGGCAACTAGACTGTCTACAGCATTGGCAGTATTTTGGCATCCAGCTGCAACAGGGTACCCAAAAATGTCTGCTTCATTTAGCATGTTGAATTGGCAGGAGTTACGCTTGCTAATTCCTTCCAAAGCATGATGACTCTCACCGGGTGAAATCCCCTCTTCCCTGCTAAAAGTTGAAAAGGTCAGGCACAGGGTTCCAAATTGGAATATTAGCCATATACATTTATAAGAGCCTCTATGCTTACATATGAATTAATATCTCTGTGTGTTCTTTGCACCAAGTTCCAACTGATTTGGTATTTGGCAATGAAATGTTCCCACACTTTTACCTGTTGCCTTTTCCCCACTTCCTCTCAAGAGATTCTAGGAAAAATATTGAGATGACTTTATTGTTCCCTTCAGGTTATAGGTTTAAAAAGATGTTTCAGGGAGATACGCAGGTAAAGTTACACTTAATATTTTTTTTTCATATTTTGGAGAATTTCCTCCACTCTCAGTTTTCACTTTTCATTAACTTACTCTATCTAATAAAACTTTAGCAGTTCAGAGCTTAAGGAACAGAAAAGGTCTAAGATGCTGCTGCTTATGGTGGTTTAAGATTTCAAAAGATTGCATTTTTATGTGGGTTCTTAATGAACTTAAAAATAACATAAGAAACTATGAGGACTGGATTTTGTTGTTTTGCATGTATCTTTCTGTCATCCTATTATTACAGAAATAAAGAGTAAACAGGATTGTTTTGAGTCTTGCTGAATGTCTGAATTAGTTGCCTGGCCACTGTATTTTTACATAGCAATGTGTGTTTTGGAACGTATTCAAAAATTAGATGACAGTGATCAATGTGATTAAAAATATTTCTGAATGTGGTGAATGACTTTCAAAACTCAGGAAATTTAGAAAGTAAAATTTTCATCACTGCAACAAGGTAAAAATTTTGTTTCTCTCACTAGATTTCAAGGGAACATTCGCTTGAATTATAAAGCAGATGGCAGTTTCTGAGAAGAAATGGTTGTCAAAACGTGGGGATAAAACAAAAGAATTAAATGTAACACAAGAGGGAGAGAATGGAGATGAAACAAGGGCAAATGTTTTCTGCTGTTATTACAGTATATTATATTAGGAAATGCCCTCTGCAATCAGAAAAGGGAAAGGAAAAATACTCATCCTACAATTACCAGCTCACACAAAAAGTTCATGAATGAGTAAAATATTTGAATATGTCAGGGGAAAATTGAAAATCCAACCCTACTTCTTTCTAATAATATAATAATTCTGCAAAAGTTTCTGCATCCTTTGACTCCCCAAGAAGTAATTGTTTTAAAAAGGATGATTCCTAGTCCAAAAATATTTCCAAACTCTAGACTGGTGCTACTCAGATATATATTTAGATTTTCTGAGGCATGTTGGGAACTATCTAGAGTTCCCTGTGTTAATTATATAACTAACCCCCCCCCATTCTTAATTTAAATTGTTATTTAAAGCTAATTTTACTCAGTGTCAAATTTTCATGGTTTCCTTGGCTGATTTATATGAACAAACACCCAAGCACAATAAAGAACAGAAAATGCATACTTGAGGTATGGTTTTCCTCCACCTAAAATTCAATTCCAGGAAATACAAAGGCATGCTTCATTATAGTGTTTGGATTGATAAATATAAAAACATTTTTAAAAAATCTAAAACATGGAAAGTACAATTAGATGGCTTTGCTGCATAAATTTTTCAAAATTTAACAAAGATAGGGATGTCTTCATGTGGATTTAGTAATGTTGAATTTTCTTTCTGTTTTGTTTTTTATTTGTCTTTGTCTCTGTGTGTGTGGCAGCACACCAACTTTTGCAATGAAAGAAAACACTTTCTACTAAAAATTGTTCACTTATTTGATGGGACTTAATGAATCGTTTGATGGAACTTTAACAGTGTTGGAGAGTTCGATCACTCTCTTGACTTTCTTGTTTGTTTTTCCTTTAGGTGTTCTGGGGTCATTGCATCAATGCCTTGATCCACTCCGTCATTCTTTTCTGGCTTCCCCTGAAAGCACTAGAACATGGTAAATAAATGTGTTGTTCTTTCCCATATGTTAACTAAGTAGTCTTCAATCTTTCTAAGCCAGGACTTTTATATTGGGGTCAAAACATGTTGCTTGGAAATTAATCATTGCAGACAGACCAACAGCTTTCTAACATTTATCAGCAATGACCTTCCAAATCCTCCCTTTCTGCATGCCATCTTTAATAGATAGCAATTCACATCCATTATAAATCACAATGTCCATTGATGAAGCTATGTTTATTTAAAATTGATTTACACATTAAAAAGAACCAGGTACATTGGTGTTAATGCAGCTTCCCTTACTGTAAGTCTAATCACTTGGTTTAGACTAATGAAAATAGGAATTTGGCCAAATATTTACTTACCTGACCTGATAATTTAAAGAGAATCATTTTTTGTGAAATGGCTCCTGCACAACTTTGTTTTTCAAAAGTTCTGATGATTCTGTTGCATTAGGGGTGTCAGATCCAGGCTGAAAAAATCCAGATAACTGCTAGATAGAAGCAAAAAGTTACAGTTTGTTTTCCAAGTTTTATAATAGTGATCATCAAATTTATATTAGATCAAAACTTACTGATTTTAAAATGCCATCTTCAGAAGCACTTCAGAAGATTTAAAGTGGAACTGGTAAAGATTTTTATAAACTATTTCCACATGAAAATGCTAAATTGCTGTTGTTACTTAAGTAGAAGGGATGAGAAAATTTCTATCTGTATTTGAAGAAATCTTTTAACTGTTGAAATGAAAACTGTCATTCACCTATATATAAGGGTATGTCCTTTAAACATCTCTGCAATTAATAGAGACTTTAGCAGCCTTAGAAATGCATGCTTGCAATATGTCTTAACCATCTTTGTCATTGTTAGGAATTGGTTCAAAAGGAATCTTTGCAAAATCATGGGATATTAGACACAGGACCATATGTCAGGGTAAAATATATAAACAAAGCAATGACATTGATATAACTATCAATATATAAGCATCAGAATATAATTGATTGTTCCACAGTACTTTCACAAACAATGTGCTCTCAAGCCCTGAAATTTCCAGTATGTCCTCAATGCAATGTGTCCTCACTGCTCAGTAAACCTCACCCATTGTAATGGTATATGAAAAAGACCTTGGGAGAGAGGAAGAAGGGCTGCAATCTAGACAGCACTCTGATAATGAAATCTGAATCCAAAGGAGAAAGTAGGAATACTAGTTTTAGGGAGAATTAGATTAAGGAAGGTGAAATATATTTTTACTCTTGCAAGATGTTCTTATTGTAATTTTACCCTAAAGATAGTGTTATTACTCAGTTATGCTTCTTTTCTGGACTACTTCAAAGGGCTAACACCCTTTTGATCTCTGCTTTGTCCTCCTACTGAAGTTTGTAAAACATTTCAGCAGCTTTCAAGAGAAAGGAAGCAAGATGGGCAGTCAGTTTCCTCACTCAAACAAGAAAAAACAGAAGAAATGTATGTCCCACAAAATTTGTTCCAGATGTTCTGAACAACCAGACATTTGGACTTCTTGCAATTTGTCAGTGTTGACTTGCTGTCTTTACCATGTGAGTGCTGGAAGGAAGTCCAGCAGTGGATGAAGGACATAATCCATATCCCCTGGAAAAGTAATTGCAGAAGGATAAAGAGATACCAGGGATGGAAAGAGTCAGCAATCTTGGTTAATCTTACTCTAAATACTGTAGATACTGAGGGTGAAGATTCATTCTCCAAATTTGTGGGTTTTGTTACGAGGCTAGGTAATATCTTCAGCAGAGTTTAGGAGGTGTCAGTGTTCTTCTATTTTTAAGGGCTTAAAGTGTTGGTGTGTCAAGTCTTGTGATGGGTCTTGTGATGGGGACGATACATCAGGTCAGGATCATTGGGAGCTGAACTGCTGGTGGGAGGGGGGACTTCCATGGTTGGTTGAGGATCGTTGCTCTCTCTGGCTGTGTGGTTGATTTGGATTCTGAAGGGTTCATAGGCTGGTTGTAGGTCAAAGTTTCTATTGATGAAATTGCTGGTGGAGTGCCAGGCTTCAATGAATTCACGAGCGTGGCGGGTGGTAGCACGGCCGATGATTTTTGTGTTGTTCCAATTGAACTGATGCTGTTTGGTGTTGGTGTGGGTAGAAATTAAGGATTTGGGATTGTGGCGTTTGATTACCAGCCAGTGTTTGTGGATCCTGTTTTTTAATTGACATGATGTTTGTCCCATTGTAGATACTAATAGGCAGAGGACAGTGTAGTGGTTAGGGCATCAGGCTAGAAATCCAGAGTTTGTGAGTTCTAGTCCACTTTAGATATGAAGCCAAAGTGACTTTGGGCCAATTAAACTCTCTCAGCCCTAGAAGAAGGCAATAGTAAACTACTTCTAAACTGCAGGGATTTGTCCAGGCAGTCACCAGAAGTCAAGAGTGACTTGTAAACAAGGTGATAAAACTGTCCAATGCCACCTTTTATGTTGCCCCAGTAACTAGCTATTGGCATGAAGATTCTCTGCAACAGTGGACTAGATATAAATAATTCTAATCTTATTTTGGGAGAGTAATAGACATGTGTCAGTCCCAGGTTAATTGGCACAGG
This sequence comes from Bothrops alternatus, assembly GCA_034064705.1. Classification (NCBI taxonomy): domain Eukaryota; kingdom Metazoa; phylum Chordata; class Lepidosauria; order Squamata; family Viperidae; genus Bothrops; species Bothrops alternatus. The sequence goes on from JARGCV010000166.1 coordinate 18,179, forward strand.
GAAGGGGAATTGGAAAGCAGGAGGAAACGCTGAGATCGTGCAAGCTGGACTCTGTTCTTCACTCTCTTCTCAGGTGCCTTTTTTGATATATTGCTATGAAGATCAAAAGCAGGTTTGCTATGAAAACCAATGTTCCTGTACATTCAAAGAAGGTTAGCATACAAAGTGATTTTTATCACTTATTTTTATCAATTGCTGCTGCTGCTGCCTTTCTGTTTTAAAGAGAACCATTTGATTTTAAAGGAAGGCCTAATACTTTCTCTAGCATCTCAGAGAGATAACACATTTTAATGAGCAGCATGTGTGGGATCTGATTTTAGCTTTGGACAGCACCAGCTAGGCATTATGCCTTCAGAAGCCAAGTGTCATATCTGTCAGCATCCTAAGCCAAAATGGCCACAAAAGTTTGTGTGGAATAATCAGAAGGGAGAGGATGGATGGACTGCAGCCAAAAGTAATCAAGAGATTCTGGGCTCATTCCAGCCTCCAGTTTCATCATTACATACATACATTACCAGAAATCATGAACTACCAGAAATCATGCATAGAGTAAAGCTTGTGCAGGAGAGAAGAAAACACCATTTTAATATTTGGATTAGCTAAATATGAAAATAGGTGGTTGAATAATTCCAGGAATGAAGTGAAAACAATGTCATGAGATCAGGTCCATAAAGAATGGTCAGCAAGGTCTAACCTAGTCTCTGTTAAGAGAGACATATAGAATCTTTCTTATGCAAAAGCTTTCTTGTTCTCAGCTTCATTTATAGAGTAAACTTCATGCAGTTTTTGAGCCCACTGTGAATGTGTAATATTTCTTAACCGTTTTTACTTTATTTTTATTTTTTTAATGTACTATTGGTAATTCAGATCTGTGATCATAATCAAAATTCTGTTCTAGTTTACAGAGGTTTTTTTGTCTGCTAAATCTCTGTATGTTTTATAATTAAAAATTGTATGTTATGTCATTACTGATTTGAATCAAGTAAGTATTCAAATTAAGTTAAATTAAGTTAGTGATATAGTGTCTTCTTGCCATCCCCCATTTGGGTATGTAACAAGTGATTAGTCAATCCTGAGCCAATGTTTCTATTTTAGATCTCTCTCACCTACATTGATGTATACTTCTTGGGCTGCCATATTGAAACTGATGAATCTTTACGGTTGGGTGATTTTTCTGGATTGTAACCCAATTGAATGAATTTGGGGATATCTATTGCAGCAATGTGTTCTCTTTTTCTCAGAATATCTTATTCCTTTATCCAGCAGAAGTAAATATGGTGATGACAGAAACATTGCTAAATTTGTTATTTTGATATATTTAATCAACATACTGTAGGATTTTTTACAATTACATTGAGGGATTGGATGTCAGTGTTGGATAACAGTTGTTTAGTCATTAACTTCACTCAGTTCTTTAAAGATAATGTATCTATTATCTGTGTTAAACAAGGCAGTTTTGAATGTATCATTTGGATGCAGAATTCTTTTTAAATCAAGAGAAATCAAATGAAAATAAACAGAACAGGAATAGCTGAATGTAGTACAGAGGCAGGCACCAAGATGATGTGGTAACTAGAAGTTTTCATCTCTGATGTTTGATTATTATTATCATTGACCCTTTACCTTGATTATTAGTTCTTGGCAGAAATTTTTGGTCTTTTCAATTCTTGAAGGAGAAATGTGTGATTGCAAATGTGTGTATATTATTTTTAACTTGTGGTTCAGTGTAAGCTACTTGTTATACTGTTTGTTTTCAATGTGTTTTATTTAAAGACTTTTGAGAAACCTGTTGTGCAAATTTCACAACAGATAACTGTCTAAAGCTTCTCAAGAAATGCACACATTATGGACTCTTTCTAAATGTCTCCCAGTCAGTTGGGTTACCTTTTATATTTTCAGAAAAATGATATTTAAGTTGCACAAATTAAATGTAATAAAAATGATACATCCTTCTGCTCTTTATGCTGGGCCTCCTGTTTGGTTTAAGATATTTCAGCACTAAATTTAAGTTAAGTGGGATTCTATACTACACTATCCCATTGAACTTGGTGGGATTTACTTTTGAGTAACTGCATATACTGTATTTGCATTTTCATTGATTGTATTTTCATTGAATGCATTATTGTATTTCATTTATTTGTAAATCTTACTTTAAATAAGAGAGAGAGAAAAAAACCTTTACTGAACAGGGTATCTATTTTTTTAAACTATTTATTGTAGATACAGTATTTACAAGTGGCCAGGCTGTTGACTACCTGTTTGTTGGAAATATTGTTTATACGGTAAGCTAATCCATAAAAAGTGAAGCAATATATCCTTAGATCTGATTGACTTTGATTATGGATGTATTTTTGTGATGAATGTGTCTACGAAGGGGGACATGGTGTGAAGTAGGAAGGAGAAAACAGATTCCAAGAAGAGGGGTGAAACAAGAGATAGCAAAACCTGGAGCTTGATCAGAGATTTAGGATAGCCACTCCCTAGAATCTCCTAGGGCAGAGGTCCCCAACCCCCGGTCTGTGGACCAATACCGGTCCATGGCATGCCAGCAACCGGGTCACACAAATAAGCAAAGCCCCTTCCATGGGATGCAGGCAGCACACAAAACCACACACTCTCCGGTCTGCAGAAAAACCTCTCTCCATGGGACCGGTCCCTGGTGTCCAAAAGGTTGGGGACTTCTGTCCTAAGGTACATCTGTTAGGGTGAGAGTAAGATTCTGACTATTTGCCATGAGCAAATAGAGAACTGAACTTTGGTTGGATTGTTCTAAGATATCTGTGGGCTAGATCTGATATTTTCCTATGGTTGGATAAAATAAAGTAATAAAATAAAATAAAATAAATAAAATAAAATGTGTACAGTGTGCTTAGGGGTGCCATTATTATGCCATAGAAAGCTGTGTCTATGGAATTTCTCAAACTGGGCAGCTATTAAAAGGCAAAGAATTTTGCCAGAGGAAGTTATGGCAACCTACTGGAAGGTAATTGATACTAGGTGTATTGAGGAAAACATGGGTTTAGGTCTATTGGAAATATATAAGAATTTATGTAGAATTAGAGAAGGAACATTCTACCACATGTGGTGGCTGTGCCCCAAAGCAAAAATTATTGGGAACGAATAAGAGATTGGATACAGGAGATAACGGAGATAAAAATGGATTTTAAACCGGAATTATTTTTATTGGGCATAATAAATTCAAAGATTGAAAAACAACTCCAACACATCATTATATATATATTGACTGCAGCTCGCATAGCATATGCCCAATGTTGAAAGAATGAAAATATACCCACAGACGACATGGTTATTTATAAAATTTTGGAATGCGCAGAAATGAATAAACTCACGCTAGAATTAAAAGACAAGGAGGCGACAGAATTTTATGAAATTTGTTATATTTGGCTAGAACAGAGAAAGAAAAAGATATAATGATCGAATGTAAATAAACTGTAAATAAGATGTAATAGAATGGTTAGAATGTATAGCACGGTTCTGTTAAGAGAAAAGATTTTTGTTTATATATGTTTAGTTTGTCTTGGTGTATGGTGAAAAAATAAAAAAAATAAAAAAGGAAATATATAAGAATTTATATACAGATATTTCTGATTCATGATTGAATTATTCTGGTTCTTATCACTGTACCAAGTCCTAAGATTCCCACACATCCTAGTAGAAACTACCTGCATGCCCTGTCATGTGGCTATAGAAGTTCAGGAATGTATAGAATTAATTTATTCTGATTCTATTAGCCCTATCATAAAGCAGATTAAGCATGTAATTGTGCTGTATAATAGCTAGCTAATAATTACTAGATCCTACAATCAGGACAGAGGCATGTGTGTGTGTGTGTGTGTGTGTGTGTGTGTGTGTGTATCTCCCCCTATCATTTTTGAATTTCTGTACTTCTGAAATGTGCTAAATATTACATTTAGCAAAAGGAAATGACATTTAATTTCTACTATTTAGATGGGTCCCCAATCCCTGGGCTGTGGCCCACTACTGGGCCATGGCCTGTTTGGAACCGGGCCACATGAATGGTGGACTGGCACACGCACATGCAGCTTGAGTTGCATGCATGAGTGGTGGGCTAGCACATGCATGCCACTTCCATGGGCCCCTCTCCCCCCCCCCCCGGTCGGACCTCCAAGCCATAAAAGTTGGGGATCGCTGGTTTAGACCATGCTTTTGCAATGTACTATATCCTTTACCCAAAGAAAAACAACTATGAATGGGAAATACATGCTGGAATTCAAATTTCTCCTCTACTTTTTTTACTGCAGTATGTTGTGGTAACAGTCTGTTTGAAAGCTGGCTTAGAAACCACAGCATGGACAAAGGTGAGTATAACTATTAAGTCAATAGAAGGAATTTCAAATTCATTTTCTATCTAAAATTGAATTGCAATTTTATCCAGAAAAAAAATTCATCAATTCATTTTCAGAATTCACACCTAAAATAACATGAGGACAATGATGTAGACTTTAGATAGGGATGTAGACGGTCACTGGGGGCTCATAGACACTTGAAGAATTTCATGAAGCTATGATTCAGTAAAAACAGCATGTTTATTAATAAACGTTTCCATCTTTTGTATTTGACAATTAAAATGGGAACGATATAGATCACAAGCTGAATTGCTCTGCCTGGAAATGATCTTCCTTGGAAAGTAACTGAAAGAAGAGGCCTCCACGTCATGCACAATGACTTCCCCCCTTCCCACATACAATATCTCCATTGACCCCCAAGAGCAAAAGTGTGACTTTCCCAGGCAGATACTTGCCAACTAGTTACATTTGACCTAGTCTGACTGACTAGTGCAAAGGTTAAGAAAAAGGCTGGTTTTGGAATGGAATGGAATGGAATGGAATGGAATGGAATAGAATAGAATAGAATAGAATAGAATAGAATAGAATAGAATAGAATAGAATAGAATAGAATAGAATAGAATAGAATAGAATAGAATAGAATAGAATAGAGCTGGAAGGGACATTGGAAGTCTTCTAGTCCAGCCCCCTGCTCGAGTAGGATAACCTATACCATTTCAGACAAGTGACTGTCCAGTCTCTTCTTAAAAATCTTCAGTGATGGAGTGCCCATGGTTTCTGAAGGCAAGTTGTTCCACTGGTTGATTGTCCTCATTATCAGGAAGTTTCTCCTTAATTCCAGGTTGCTTCTCTCTTTGGTCAGTTTCCAACCATTGTTTCCTGACTTGCCCTCTGGTGCTTTGGAGAATATTTTAATGCCCTCTTCTTTGTGGCACCCCCTCAGATACTGGAATACTACTATGATGTCGCCTCTGTTTCTTCTTTTCTTTAGATTAGCCAAACTCAAGTCCTGCAGCCATTCTTCATTTGTTTTAGTCTCCAGACTTTTGATCATTTTAGTTGCTCTTCTCTGAACTTTTCCCAAGGTTTCAAAATCTTTTTTGAAGTATGGTGACCAGAATTGGTTGTAGTATTCCAGGTGTGGTCTTACTAGGGTTTTATAAAGTAGTACTAATACTTCATGTGATTTTGATTCTATACTTCTGTTTGTACAATCAGGATTGTATTAGCTTTTTTGGCTGCTGCTACACACTGCTGGCTCATAGTCAAGTGATCGTCCACTAGGACTCCAAGATCCCTCTCACAGTTACTGTTTTTGAGCCAGGTCTCGCCTAGTCTGTACTTAAAGCTTTGATTTTTCCTGCCTAAATGTAAAACTTTGCTTTTCTCCACATTAAAATTCATTTTGTTGGATAGGGCCCATTGTTCATGTTTGTCAAGATCTTTTTGGATCCTGAGCTTGTCTTCTGGGGTGTTGGCTATTCCTGCCAGTTTGGTGTCATCTGCAAATTTGATGAGTTCCCCTTCTATTCCCTCATCTAAGTCATTAATGAAGATGCTGAAGAATACTGAGCTTAAGACGGAGCCTTGTGGTACCCCACTGCTTACTTCTCTACATGTGGGTGTAGTACCATTGAGGACTACTCGCTGAGTAGGGTTTGTCAGCCAGCTACAAATCCATCTGATGGTGGTGTTATCTATTCCACCTTTTTCTAGCTTACTAAGCAGCAGGTTGTGGTCTACTCTGTCAAATGCCTTACTGAAGTCTAAGTATACTATGTCCACAGCATTTCGCTGGTCTACTAATTTAGTCACTTTATTAAAGAATGAAATAAGATTAGTTTGGCATGATCTGTTTTTGACAAACCCATGCTGGCTACTGATTATAACTTTGTTTGCTTCTAGTGTTCGCAGACCTGTTTTTTTATTATCTTATATTGAATTTCAGGATAATATGTTTATCTTATCTTCAGCATAATATATTTATCTTATCTTCAGCATAATATATTTATCTTACCAAGGCCTAAAACTTTGGAATCCTGCATTATGGCAGTAACTGAAAAATGGTTAATATATTTGTAGCTGGGAAATAGAATCTTGTGCCCCCTTGATCAATTATCCATGATTGGGTCTCTTTCAAATCTTCTCAACTGCAATTTCCATCAACTCCAGCTAGCATAACCAATGGCAATACTATCTGGAGTTGACAAGATTAGGATTGTTGGTCTCATGAGGGACCAAGCCTGGGAAGACTGGAAAAACCATGCCAGAATAACAATTGTTATGAAAGGTTCCTTTTTAAAGAACTTGTTTTAATAATTTATGGAATCATAAAATCACAGGGTTGGAAGAGACTTTGCAGATCTTTTGGTCCAACTCTGTGCCCAGGGCAGAAATCCTTAGGCCAATCAGGACAAATTGCTGTCTAATCTTGTTTGAAGACTTCCAGTGACATAACACAAAAAATCCAAGTGGCAAGCTGTTCCATTGCTTGAAAGTTGTTACGGTCAAGAAATTCATTTCAAATTTGCATTTCTCTCTGTTAAGCTCCCACCATTGGTTCTTCTCCTATCTTTGGTGCTCTGGAGAATAACTCTACACCCTCTGCCCTGTGACAGCACTTCAGATATTGGAAGACCACTGTCAGGTCTCTCTTTAATATCCCCTTTTTAGGCTAAACACACCTAGTTCTTTAAACTATTCTTTTTAGCATTTAGCATCCAAGTCCTCTCTGTTGCTTGTCTGCACTTGGGATCAAGCTGAGATGTTTTACTGTCTTGTTTTATTTTATTGTAGTTTACTTGTCAAACTATTTCCATGAAATATTGTTTTACTGATTTTAATATTCTACTATGGAGTCCTTTGGGAAGCAGTGTATGCTCATCATTATCTATGGATGGAAAACAGATCACTGACAAAAACAAAAATAAAAAATCACAAGTTAATATGTTGGACCCGAATTCGGTACTTTTGAGGAAACTTAAATCCTTCACTGCAAGCATACCTACCTTTTTCATTTTCATATCATTCCCAAACTTTCAATCTTCATCTAAATCTACAGTTGGCTGGATAATAAGAATATAAATCTTATTGCAATACTGGGACACATTTCAGTTTTATTAATTATTATAGTTAGATGTTGTTTTATTTTTCACAATGATATTTACATGCATCATTACATTTTTATAAGATGATGAAACCAGATTTTGAGAAATTTTGTGCTATAGACATCTTGTAAATTTGCTATGTTTGGGGATCATTTAAAACATGTACAGTATTTGTAGTTGTAAGGGAAAGAAGAATAATGAAAGAATATTATTATTATTATTATTATTATTATTATTTATTATTATTTATTAGACTTATAGGCCGCTCTTCTCCAGGGGACCCAGAGCGGCTTACAACATAGATAAATAACAATCACATTTAATAAGTCTAATATAAATTAAATTAAGATGATCATAAAGTTAAAACAGTACCCCAAATTTTTTAATAAAAAAAACATTCATCCAACATTCAACACCAATCATTCCCAGATCTGCCGACACAAATAAGTTTTTAATTCTTTTCGGAAGGCCAGAAGAGTGGGGTGGTCCGAATCCCCAGAGGGAGCTGATTCCAGAGGGTAGGGGCCGCAACAGAGAAGGCCCTTCTCCTGGGGCCCGCCAGCCTACATTGACTGGTCGACGGGACCCGGAGAAGACCAACTCTGTGCTCTCTGACCGGTCGTGATGAGGTATGAGGCAAAAGACGGTCCTGCAAGTAACCTGGTCCTAGGCCATGTAGGGCTTTATAGGTAATAACCAACACTTTGAATTGCGAGCGGAGACTAATAGGTAGCCAGTGCAGCTCGCGGAGCGTTGGTGAAATGTGGGCATACCGAGGTAAGCCCACGATTGCTCGCGCGGCTGCATTCTGGACTAATTGAAGTCTCCGAACACTCTTCAAGGGTAGCCCCATGTAGAGAGCATTGCAGTAGTCGATCCTCGAGGTGATAAGGGCATGAGCGACTGTGAGCAAGGCCTCCCTGTCCAGATAAGGTCGCAACTGGTGCACCAGGCGAACCTGGGCAAATGCTCCCCTCGTCACAGCCGCCAAATGTTGGTCTAAGTGCAGCTGTGGATCGAGGAGAACACCCAAGTTACGAACCTTCTCCAAGGGGTTCAAAGTTTCCCCCCCCCAGAGTAATGAACGGACAGTTGGTCTTGTCCTTGGGAGGGAGAACCCACAGCCACTCCGTCTTGTCGGGATTGAGCTTTAGTCTGTTCTCACCCATCCAGGCCCTCACAGCCTCCAAACACCGGCACATCACTTCTGCTGCTTCGCTGACTTGGCACGGGGTGGAAACGTACAGCTGGGTATCATCAGCGTACTGATGGTAACTCACCCCGTGTCTATGGATGATCTCACCCAGCGGCCTCATGTAAATATTAAACAGCAGGGGCGAAAGAACCGACCCCTGCGGCACCCCACAAGGGAGTAGCCTAGAGGTCGATCTTTGATCCCCTACCAACACCGACTGCGACCGGCCAGAAAGGTAGGAGGAGAACCACTGGAGAACAGTGCCTCCCACCCCCAACCCCTCCAGTCGGCGCAGAAGGATACCATGGTCAATGGTATCGAAAGCCGCTGAGAGGTCAAGAAGCACCAGGATAGAAGATAGACCCCTATCCCGGGCCCGCCAGAGATCATCCATCAGCGCGACCAAAGCAGTTTCCGTAGAGTAACCGGGTCTGAATCCCGACTGCAAGGGACCCAGATAATCGGTTTCCTCCAAGGCCCGTTGAAGTTGAAGCGCCACCACCTTCTCAACAACCTTCCCCACATAGGGAAGGTTGGAGACAGGACGATAGTTCGAAAGAATGGCTGAATCCAGGGAAGGCTTCTTGAGGAGTGGGCGCACAAGTGCCTCCTTTAAAGGAGCCGGAAAGGACCCATCCCTCAAAGAAGCGATGACTATCTCCTGGATCCAGCTCCGTGATACCTCCCTGCTGGCCGAGACCAGCCAGGAGGGACACGGGTCCAACAAGCAGGTGGCATTACTAACAGCTCCAATGGCCTTGTCCACTTCATCAGGTGTAACAGCTTCAAACTCATCCCAAATAAACTGACTAAGACGAGCCCCAGTCACCTCGACTGAATCATTATCAGTCGCCACTGCTACAATGTTGGAGTCGAGGTCCGCCCGGATCTGAGCGACTTTGTCTGCGAAAAAGTTGTTAAAATCCTCGGCACTTCCCTGCAAGGGTCCCCCGGACCTCCCCGTACCAAGGAGAGACCGAGTCACCCTAAACAGGGCAGCCGGGCGCGATTCCGCAGACGCGATTAAAGCGGAAAAATACCGGGATTTTGCCGCTTTAATCGCTCTCAGGTAGGATCTAATGTGTGATCTCAACCTGGTTCGATCAGATTCAGCCTTCGATCTTCTCCAACGCTTCTCTAGACGTCTCCTAAGACGTTTCATCCCCCTGAGCTCCTCAGTAAACCAAGGAGACTTCCTGGGTCCGAAACCATGGAGAGGCCGCATAGGCGCGATCCGATCCAAAGCCCCCGCAGCAGCCATATTCCAGGCCGCCACAAGGGACTCTGCCGAACCGTGTACGAGCGAATCTGGTAATTCCCCAAGCTCCGTCTGGAAACCCATTGGATCCATCAGGTGTCTGGGGCGGAACCACCTAATCGGTTCCGCCTCCCTGCGGGGGAGGATTGGAGCCCCAAAGTCAAGCCGCAGCAGGAAATGGTCTGACCATGACAAGGGTACCGTGACTAAACCCCTTAACACCAAACCATCGCTCAGCTGTTCCGAGAGAAAGATCATATCGGGCGAATGCCCCCCCTGGTGGGTCGGACCCTGAACTACTTGAGTCAGGTCCATGGTTGCCATGGAAGCCATGAACTCCTGCGCCAACCCAGAGGCCCGGCCAAGCGAAGGCAAGTTGAGGTCTCCCAGGACTATCAGCCTCGGGAGTTCAACTGCCAGCCCAGCCACTTCCTCGAGCAACGCAGGCAGTGCTGATGCCACGCAGCTGGGAGGCAGGTACGTAAGCAACAAGCCCACCTGAACTCCTAGGTCCAACTTCACCAGGAGGGACTCACAACCCGAAATCTCGGAAACAGTGAGCCTGCGCAAGCCGACGGTCTCCCGGGCTATTATAGCCACTCCTCCCCCCCTTCCCTGGGGTCGCGGCTGGTGCCACACCCGAAACCCAGCTGGGCACATTTCCGAGAGGGGAACACCCCCCTCGGTGCCCAGCCAGGTCTCGGTGATACATGCCAGGTCGGCCTCCTCATCACAGATTAATTCCCGGATGAGGGGAGCTTTATTTTGAACTGACCTGGCATTAAGCAGCAACAGTCTGAGTCCAGGGTCCGGATTTCGTTCGTCACCAGTACTGCAGGTTGAACCAGTTGTTATAGAGGGGCCAGAACAGGGAATCGCTGTAAGGCAGCGGATCCCTGTTCCCCGAGAGCGGCCTACCCCTCTGTTCCCGCCATATCTGCCTCTCCCCCATACGACCGGTATAGGCCCACCCTCTGCCACCCCGGGTCAATAATAAAAAATCTAAATAAGAAAATTTGGAAAATAATATTTATGAATATTTAACAACATAAACAAGATAAGCCCCACTTGAGCTATACAGTTGCTTCAGTTAAATTGGAATTTGAACTTAATATCGAATACTCATTGAGTCTTATTAAAGGAAAGTATTGAGACCAAAAAAGAAGGTCATGGTAAATTACTGACCTCTTGATGGAAACAGTGATAATAGCTTAATATTCTGTAAAATGTATAAGGAATATCCCAAAGATGCTTTTAAACGAGACAACTGGACTTTTTTTGTTTTCTCTTTGAAGATGTTTCGCTTCTCATCCAAGAAGCTTCTTCAGCTCTGACTGGATGGTGGGGAATGGCAGGATTTATACTCCTTGCAGACAGCTGGTCATTTGCATTCTTTTAGAAAGTTGGTGAGGTTTATCTGTGAATAGTGCAAATGGGTATGGAGCCTTCTTGGAACTGCTGAACTGCTGAAAGGACTGTGTTGTAGACTGGAAATAGATGATGTCGTATTCCCCCACCCCCTGTTGAGAGAGGCTGTTCAGCTGCCCCTTTTGACCCCTCTTTCAAACCAGCAATCTTCTCTGTCCAAAATATTTCCATACATGGATATTCACACTACTGCTTTGGCTTCATATTCATAAATGTAGAAATATAAAAAATGTATACACATTATATACAATAATAACATTGTTAATATAATAAGGATAATATGTAAATGAAATGTTAAAATATATTTGTAAACTCAGTGGTTTTAAGCTTGAATTAACAAACACTATACAGAATTTTTAGCAATCTTACCTGAAAAATAATAATCAGCAGCATCTTTCAAAGAGAGACCAATAAAACATTAGCTCCTTTGGAACTTTTTCAAATCATACCAATTAGAAATTTACTTGGATGAAAAATCAATCAGAAATTAACTTCAAGAATTCCAATGATCTGTTCTAATTAGAGATTTGTTCTGTTTCAAACATAAAAGCTCATTAGTTCCTGCTAAGTTGCTTGTGGGTTGCCAAGAAATGTGCTACAAAGTAGACCACGTTAAACTCTGAAGATGGCTCCCACAATTTCTGGCAAAATGTTAATTAATTAGACCATAGCTTAATACCCTGGAAGCTTATCTTCACCATTGGTTCATATTGTGAGGAATATGAATGGGATTGCTGCCTGTTCTTGGGAAAAGCAGCTGCAGCTAAGCAGAAATGCTTCTCAACCCCATTTCCTAAAGGCTTAGTACAGCTCCTGATTATTCCCAGAAATTTGAGAGGAGTTGGCTCATTTACTCATTCATTCATTCCCTCCTACTCACAATTTACTCACAAGCATCCATGCCAGCATTCCATCTACCTGGCTAATTGAGCCATACTTTATACTATGGTGTGACCAGTATTGGAAAACAAAAGATCTTCACAAATATAATTGCTAATCTGGAACTGTTCATAGGTGCTGGACTACAATTCCCAAAAGTTTCCATTAGCATGTCCAGAGAATGTTGGAGTTGTTTAAAATATCTAGAGAACCCTAAATTGTCAGCCCCTGAATCGCATTGTCAGAATTTGAAGAATTAAAAATCGTCTGTGAAAATGTCATTTGTTTGATGATGAGCTTTGTTTATGTTTTAGCATTTTTCTATTATTAGATTTAGTTTGAAGGGAAGATTGCAGAAAAAGGTTCAAAATTCAAAAACATTCTTAGGAATTAATTTGCTTTGTGTATTCAAGATATCAGGCACTATATAGAAGCTATTTTCTAGTGGCTTACAGGAATTATAAGAAACAGCGTTACTTAAAAAAATCCCTATAAATTAAAGATAATTTATTATGAAATTAATTTGCAATCATAATGTCAACGCTGCAAATACTGTATATTCTTCCTTTGACAATATGCAGAACTGTCTGGTATTTTGGGGATTAATACAGAGCAGAAGAGGGTGGGGGTAAAGCCCGGGAAAGAAAGAGGAAGGAAACCTTTGACCTTCACACTAATTGGATAATGTGATATATGACAGCTAATTTAGGGAGGGAACATGCTAATAATTTAACTGCTCAGAGGAAGAGAACTTAGATCTTAGCATAGACCCCGTTATGCCTGTGCTGACATTTTGAATCAATAAAAAACTTTTAGGGAAATCAATGCCTGGAAGTTCTTTGAAGTGTTTCATTAGCTGGAACCATAGCACATAATACATGAAAGATTTTTGGGGCCATAATCACTTAAGGGACAGAAAGAGAGTCTCTATTTTGATTTGTTATTTTAGAGTAATTTTTTTATCTATCTATAAATCCACAAGTTTTTATATTTATCATTTCTTAACTTTCATACTGTTTGTCTAATCTGCAGTATAGTCTTTGCTAGTCTTTACTTTTAGTCTGTCCCCAGTTTTAATTCTCATATTCATATTCTTTCATTTTCCTATTTCCTTTCTGCTGCTTCTCAGCAGTTGTCTTTGTATTGAACAAGCCAATTTTCTTCACTGCATAGATTTATTCCCTTCAATCTATATAATGGATTTGAGGGAAACTGCAATGCTACTTTAAGTGCTATGTGGAACCACAACTATAATTCTGTCTGGTCGTGGGCCACTGCAGTGCCTCAGCAGTTCTAAGGAATCTTAGCAAGTCTCCGACAACATTAGTTTCATTTTAAAGTACTCCCAAGATTGAACCAGGCACTTTTGACTCTTTGGAGATCTAATTTGCTTTGAAGAAACTATGAGTACACATGCTTGCATATCTAAAACCCCACAAAGAATTATCAGCCAATCAGTTCTTGTCCTTTCTGGTGTGAAACCTTGACATTTCTGATAATTCACTATTATCATTTCCTGAGCTGAAATTACATTTCCTTATTCAACCATAAAGTAGCATTGGCACTAGGATGGATCGCAAATATGATGATGATGATGATGAGGATGATGATGATGATGATGATGATGATGATGATGATGATGATGATGATGATATGCAATCAGCAGTAGGTTTTATGTTGCCTCAATGCCAGGACTCCACTGTTGTTTGCAAGACTCCTCCCCAATTTGAAGTGTGTTATGTGTTTATTTGCTTTCCTTTTTTTTATTTCTATAGTGTTTTAATGTATTGTTTTTAATCCTCTTCCTGGCAAGGATTTTACAAGCCATTCAGTGACTTTATAGTTTAGAATTATATATATATTCCTAAACAAACAAACAAACAAAAAAGAATATATAGTTTATTTACAGCTATTCCTTCCCTCCCTCCCTCTTCTTTCTTTCTTTCATTCTTTCATTCTTTCTTTCTTTCTTTCTTTCTTTCTTTCTTTCTAATCACAGGGTTTAAATTGACAACCTTTCTCCAATCTTCCGCCAAATGCAATCTGTCCATCCCTGGCTGGGTGAAAGGCAGAGTGCAGAGAAGGAAATGCTAGAACAAGGGGGTGGGGAGTATAAGGACTTGGAGTGGCCTCACTCACTTTGGCTTTCTCTCCCCTCAAATGAATGTGAGGAGAAGTCTAGGTGGCTATTAGAAACTCAGAGCTCATAGAAACAATATGCCTTTTAATATAAAAGAATAGATGTTTCAGGTGGACGTCTTGTACAAAATCTATTGATCATGTAAAGGCTGCAATGTTACATTCATTTTCCTAGAATTATGTTCTGACTGACCAGACATTTCACATCTCTGGGGAATCCATATGGTTTTTGAAAATATTATAGCACTGTTAGGACCAAAATGTTTTTCTCCTTCAGTTTAGTGCACTTGAAGCACCATGGAGAACTTCACATGTGAATGCACACTAAGAATCTGCATATTTTTAAGTCTGAGTGGCATAAAATCAAGTGTCAGTCTTGAGTGAGATTGGCCAAAGCTTTGGTGGAGAAAAAAAGGGGCTCAAAGTAAAATAATAGCTGAGGGGCCAAGTAAGGCTAGCAAGGGAGAAGGAAGACCTGTGCAATCTTGATGGTGTGTTTCTTTTCTCCTACAGTTCAGTCACTTGGCTGTCTGGGGAAGCATGCTGCTCTGGCTCATCTTCTTTGGCGTCTACTCTACTATCTGGCCTGTCATTCCTATAGCCCCAGACATGCTTGGACAGGTGAGTCATTTGCTGTCAAAGATCAAAGATCAAAGTGGCATTTAAGTAAACCCGTGGATTGGTTGATTTTAAGAAAAAATCTACTGAAAGCTTATTTTTGTTTTATTTAAAACATTCTCAAGAGTGGAAAATGTTGCATATTTATTTTTTTAAAAAATAGATAATTGCATAAAATGTAAACAATGGGACTTTAATTCAAATCAAAGTTTATTTCCATTTAAATGTTGGGGGAATGTAGCTTTTCTGTGGGCTCACATAAGAAACTTAATAGTGGTGAATAAAAACAATATTATGGTTTATCATGATGGCTTGGTTTCTATAACACTGTGAACCACAAACTACTAAGTTTCTTATTTTCATGTGGTGTAGTGTGTTGTGACTCCAGCCAATAAGTGATAGAAAGCCACTGTTCACATAATATATTTATTAAAGTTGCCACAAACCTTACTCAGTCAAAGAAATATTAATCATTGATTGTGTCTGCATATGAATGAACCCAATCATTCCTCCAAGAAACTGGATAAATAAATCATAGAAGTTCATTCACTGATTATTTAGGAAGCTAGGAACTCTGGCTTGTTCTTCTCGTAACAAGTCAGAGTTGGAAAGCAGTTATAAACAATAGACCTTGCCACCTAGCAAGAAGAGAATGTTTGAGCAACCTATTCAAGCATGTTAATTAGTCACAGAAAACCAAGGAATTTGTAGCAAATGAGTTTAGCATGATATGTAAATTATTAAATTAGTTTTCCTTAATTGCAGTGAGGAATATTTTGGTGGGTAGGGAGTTGCATTCAACAATGGAGGAAAAGGCTAGCATTGATGGAGTGAGGAATAGATGGAGCTGGGATTTTGCCATGATTGTATCTTTCTTTTAAGTTAGCTGGGAGTTTCCTTACTTTTTAAACCTTTATATGTCACACTTACTCTGGGATGCCAGAGTATAGACCAGGGGTAGGCAACCTCGGCTCTTTTAGGACTCATGGACTTCAACTCCCAGAATTCCTGAGTCAGCTATACCTCTGGTATAGACCAAAATGATGCTAAAAGACCATACTGGAACCTTTGGAACAGAATTGCCCATTCTCGGAATGTTGAATTAAAACTGCCTACATTTGGGTAGAACAACAACAAAAAGGTTATCCAAGTGGGAAGACTTACTTTCAGAATGTGTTGTTCATGAGACTTCTTCTCTAGCAGTGGTGTCTCCCATTTGTTGTTTTAATAAGTACTGAGAATTGTTATACCTTCAGTCACAGATTTTTTTTTGAGTAAATATTTTAAATATTGCTTTAATAATCATCAATAAATTGGAAAGAAATCAAAACAAAAACAAACACTAGTCCCAAGGCAAAGTGCTTATTAATAATCCTTATTATATATATTTAAAAACATTATTATGTATAATACATATTTTATATTATAACATATTTTCTGCTGCAAAAACTCAGTTTCAGTTTTTATCAGTGGAGAGAATAAGGGAGAAGTACTGTAATTCCTGTGTACTGTGTACATCATTAGCTGGATACATGCATTTAACTTATGTTTTGCATTTTTTTGTGAATTTACAATCTTCCTGAACTTAACACGTCCACTGAACACAATTTGACCAACTTTCCCACATTTTGCAATAGGAATTGTAAACAGAAACAATAGCTGAGTACTGTATGAATGCACACATACGGGAAAAACCCATAGACAAATTAATAGTTTAATGGTAAAGGTGGCATATAAGAATGTTGGGGGGATAATTGCATAGAACTGAGTCCTTGGAAGAAATGTTTATGAAAACATATGCAAAATTTTATGTTGACATTTTGCATACAAACTGCCAAATGATGTGTAATGGGATGGAGGTAATCAAAAGCTAGAAAAAAGAAATCTGAGCAAGATTGATCTTGACAGATCATCCACTCCTAGTCATTGGCATGCATTTTGATTGTACATTAATACTATCCTTAGAAGGTTTCCTAGTTGGTGGTTTCTTTTACATTTGTAAACCAAAAGTTTTTGCAAGGCATATTATATGTCTACTCTGGATCTTGACTGTTCTTTTCTCTGACTTGTGGAAATGAAAGGAAATATACCTGCAAAATAAATTATTGGGGATTATAACCAGAAAGGAGCTCCGCATGTCACTTATAGTTAACTCTTAGAATGCTGGTGGGATTTTGGATTTGCTCTTTCAATATCTATTCTGTTCCAGTTGGTGAAATTTTTCCCTTCAGTGTCATGATTTCAGTCTTTGGAGAATAGGGCAAAATAATGATCCTGTCAAGATCACTTAAGTGTCCAGTGGGAACAAGAAAAATAGGAGACTACTGGGATTTCTTTAAAAAAAATTTTTTTAAAAAAAAAGAGGACTTAAGAAATAAAATCATTGTGATAAAATAATTGTGCTCTCTATTAGTAGATGAAATAAAGTTTGCAACATGTATGTTTGCCCCATTTGTACCTTACTTTTTTATAATAGAAGGGAAATGTTTTTATGAATAAAATAAAAATTTCAAAATGAAATCCAAGCTCCAAAGGAGTTTCTAGAGTGCACATGAGCCTGAGTCACCTTTCCCAGTGTTATAATATTTCCCAGAGAGAAGAAAAACTCCAATAATAATAATAATAATAATAATAATAATAAAGTTGGAAGGGACCTTGGAGGTCATTTAGTCCAACCCCCTACTCAAGCAGGAAACCCTATACCATTTCAGACAAATGGCTGTCCAGTCTCTTCTTAAAAACTTCCAGTGTTGGAGCATTCACCACTTCTGGAGGCAGGTTATTCCACTGGTTAATTGTTCTAACTGTCAGGAAGTTTCTCCTTAGTTCTAGGTTGCTTCTCTACTTGATGAGTTTCCATCCGCTGCTTCTTGTCCTGCCTTCAGGTGCCTTGGAAAATAGCTTCACTTCCTCTTTTTTGTGGCAGGCCCTGAGATATTGGAAGACTGCTATCATGTCCCCCCTCGTCTTTCTCTTCATTAAACTAGACATACCCAATTCCAGCAGCCATTCCTTATATGCTTCAGCCTCCAGTCCGCTAATCATCTTTGTTGCTCTTCTCTGTACACTTTCTAGAGTCTCAACATCTTTTTTACATTGTGGTGACCAAAACTAGATGTAGTATTCCAAGTGTGGCCTTACCAAGGCATTGTAAAGTGGTATTAACACTTCATGTGATCTTGATTCTATCCCTCTGTTAATGCAGCCTAGCACTGTGTTGGCCTTTTTGGCAGCTGCAGCACACGGCTGGCTCATATTTAAGCGATTGTCCACTAGGACTCCGAGATCCCTCTCACAGTTACTACTATTGAGCAAGGTACCCCCTATACTATACCTGTACATTTGGTTTTCCTTGCCTAAATGTAGAATCTTGCTTTTTCTTCACCATTGAATTTCATTGAATCTGTGTTGCTGATCCTTCCTGCCAACCCAAATAGTGCAAGGACAAATATGTCAGCAGCAGAGTGTAATGCCATCACATATGCTAAGCAATTTATAGCAGAGGAGAACAGCACAGCCTTTTACTTTGGAGATGTCTGAATTACACCATTGTGCAATCCCCAATCTTCTTTCTAAACTGAGGGCCTTGCTGGTTCTCCTTTCTCTACAATCCCATTTCAACAATTGTCCATCATAGGAACATTACCTTTTTGTTTGAAGTGAAGGAAAGCTTCACTTTCCTTTCCATAACACCTTTCAGGTGTAAGAATTACTCAGCATATGAGCAGTGGCTATTAGCCTGTTGTTGCTGTACACATATGCAAACAGTCCATGGGATAAAAATGTTGGAGAGGCATGCTTGAAGAACAAGAGCAATTCTAGGTTCACTGTGGAGAGGAAGGAAAGAGAGATGGTCTATGGAGTCATCAGCACTCAACGCTGCAGTGGGTTTGTGCAGCTCAGAAGATGGATGGGAGTAATAGAGGACAACTATTATGAATGAATACATGGACCATTTATTCAAAATCCATAGCTTGGTAATACAACACATGGTTTGTCTTCCAAAGTTAAGCCCCTGATCTTTCAAGTAAGGTCGGAAAAGATCCAGAAAACCGTGACTAGTGAGTATAATAAGTGTAATAAGTTAGAGGGGACAGTTGTCAATCTCACTTCATTGATTGTCTTCTCCCTGTACCTCTTATGCAAACATTCTGATCAGAGAAGGGATAGAGATTGAAATCAATCAGCAGTGAAAACTGAGTACTGCTTCTAGGAAGGAAAAAGAGAAATATAAAACAAAGAAAATTAACAACTTTATTTTTACAAAACATATCTCTACTTCCAAAAAGAAGCAAAATAATAACCAACCAGAAAAGGACATTTTAAATATTACTTATCGCTTCTGAAGTTTCTAATAACTTCTGTTAAACAAAGGAACTATGTTCACCATTCTCTGTCAAAGCTGGTAATGATCTAATAAATATTACATTTCTGTTCTGGTTTAAGATACGGGATAATTGGGTTTTAAACAATTGGCATGGACAGATTTCTAGGGTGAGAAGAAAGAATGACAGCTGACAAAACAGGATTTGCAGGATGCCTATGACTGGCAGAGAAACAACCACATCCTTAGATATTATTCCACAGCATCCTCAGTACGTTCTTGGCATCATGATTCTAATTCAGATTTCCATAAATTAGGCTGGATTGATTAAAAGCATCATACAAAGCAATTAAATGCCTTTTTTAAAAAAACGTCCTGTATGATAAGCTCAAATGTATTGGCTAATTAATATATATATCTTACTGGACTTATTTCTGAGAACTAGGTGTGCCATTTAAGATATAAATTAGCTCTACTTGTTTTTATACCTAATAAATTAAATAATATATCTTTGTGCTCTCCTTTAACCAGGAACTGATTGCTTTTTTTTTTTTTGCATACCAGTCTTATTCTGAACATAAATCAAAATCAAATCAGGACAAGTTCAGTTACAATTAAAAACTAATCAAGGTAATTTTGAGATCTGAATGATTCCTGGAAGAGTGAGAATAGTTCCAATTAAATAATATCACATGGTGAACAGTATATTATTAATTAGCCAATGAGATTTCCCTATGTAATAATGTCATTCAAAACTTTCTGAACAGTATAACTGAATAAGCAAACATTTCTTCAGCTGCATTAAAATTGTCTGAAGCAAAAAAAAATTTTTTAACAATGATGAAATAGTTGTGGTAGTTTTCAAGTAATTTGAGCTCAGTCCTAATTTTGTTGTAGCTACAAGGAAAGTATATATGATTGTGTCACATGTGTGGTTAAACATCTGCTCCAGCATAACATTCAGATCTCTGTATAAAGAACTTACACAGAAGCATTTAGTTTCTGTGTGAATATTCTAAAAAATGTTTTCTGCTTCAAGCATGCTACTTAATACTCTTTGATCTCACACGCGCACACACACACACACGAACAGAGAGTGAGTTCTGTATTATTACCAGTAAAATGACAGGATGACAGGTGTGAACTTTGTCTCAAAGGAGGAGTTGTTGCATGTTTATAGAATGTAATGCTGCTCAAAAGAAATCCATAGGCCATAATAATGCATAGACCTAAACATGCATATAAACTAAGTGTTTGACACTTAAGTCTCCTAGAATCTTGATTAGGAAAAAGTTGGCTGCCCAGATTCCTTCCATTTTGTAACACATGAGAATTAATAATGTATGAACCCTCATAGGTATATATCAGTGGTGGCGAACCTATGGCATGTGTGCCAGAGGCGGCACTTGGAGCCCTCTCTGTGGGCACATGTGCCGCTGCCCCAGCCTCACCTCCCCCACGACCCCCTCACCAGCAGCCCCCCTGGAGGAGAGTCGCCTCCGAGCATGGCCCACACAGAGCAGTGTAGCCAAGGACATGGCAGCGAGGCAGCGTGGACAAGACTCGGCCCTCACGCCCCATTGCACACAGTTGATGCTGTGGGGCGTGGGCAGAGGGCGTGGCTGCCATGGTGCTGCTGGGCTGCCTGGGCGATCTGTGGCGGGCCGTGGAGGCGGTGAGTGGCCTTGCAGACAGGCACGGTGAGGGATGAGGTGGGGGCAGAGCAGGGGCGGGACAGGAGGTGGAGCAGGGGTGGGGCCAGTGTTTGGGCACTCGGTCTCTAAAAGATTCACCATTACTGGTATATATCATTATTTGAAAAAAGAAAAGAAGATTCTGCAGATTGCCACAAAAGTCTGATCCTGCCTATCTAGGTGATATGGGCTCATCCCTGACATAAACAAACTCTTAGCATTGTGATTGGTGATTATAACTACAGTACTGTATATTGCTTAATTTCTGTATTTGAAAGAGGTGAGAAAGGGCACATTAAATGAATAGAAAGGGATACTGAGCTAAATGCCAAAATGTGAACAAGGGTTTGAATCTTTAATGCAATGTTTCTCACCCTTGACAACTTTAAGATGGGAAATTCAGCTTCCAGGATTCCCTAACCAGCAGACGTCAGCTCCCAGAATTCCCCAACCATATGAAAGTTGCCAAGGTTGCAAAACACTTCTTTAAGGTGTTTCCCAGCTCAGATCAGAATCTCAATTTTTTCCCCCATCATTGTTGGTAATACAGGTAGTCCTCAACATACAACCACAATTGAAACCCAAATTTCTGTTGCTAAGCAAGACAGTTGTTAAGTGAGTTTTGTCCCATTTTATGACTTTGTTGCCACAATTGTTAAGTGACTCACTGTAATTGTTAAGATAGTAGCACGGTTATTAAGTGAACCTGGCTTTCCCATTGACTTTGCTTCTCAGAAGGTCACAAAAAGGGATCACATGACCCCAGGACGATGCAACCGTCATAAATATGAGTCAGTTGCCAAAGGTCCAAATTTTGATCACGTGACCATAGGGATGCTGCAACGATCGTATGAAAAATGGTCATAAGTCACTTTTTTCAGCGCCTTTGTAACTTTGAACTAAACTTTGAATTAAAAAAACTGTAGTAAGTTGAGGATTCCCTGTAGTAGCAACACAAGATGCTTCTCACAGGAGGGGCAAACTTTGAAGCCTTTGGTAAAGGCCATATTTGGAGACAGGAAACAAATGGACTATTGGTATCTTTCAGTTTGGGGGGGATTGGGGGGAGTTCTTTATCTTAATATAAGGTTCTCATGTTTTGTTGTATTTGGCTTCCAAGGCCCCAAAGTGATTTGTATTGCATAGTAATCTCACCATCTTCCGTTTTTGTTTTTTTTAATGTTTCCATTAAGAAGAGCCTTGCTTAGATCTCAAATATTCTGCTGTGGTTAGACTGCAGTGTGAAGTATTCGTTGGTTTTCAGAGTTTTTTCCCCAAGTGACCTGTTGCTTTGTCTTGTCTGAGAAAGGATTATTTTTATTTGATCATTCATTTGATCATACATCACTCAAATTTTCCACCACTAAGCAAATGGCCAAAGGTCTATTTTTTAAGCATTTTTGTTATGTATCCAGTTTCCTCTACATTTCCAGACAGAAAAGGGAAGAGCAGAAGCAAAAGCACACTCATGAAGAGTACTTGGATTTAAACTTCCACATTTTCCCAAAAGCAATTTTTAGACTGCTTCCACATGTAAAGATGAATCCTTTCATCTAGATCAGTGATGGTGAACCTTTTAGAAACCGAGTGCCCAAACTGCAACCCAAAACCCACTTATGTTTGGTTGGATACCAGATGGGTGTGGCCCATTGGGTAGGCATGGCTGTGGTGGTAACGGCAGACTGGGTGAGACTAAAAAGTTCAATCAATCAATTTCAACTTTGCGAGATCTTTTTTTTCCGTGAGAAGTTGAAATTGATTGATTGATTGAACCTTTTTTTTTTGGCACATGGTGCAGAGGCCTAAAGCAAAAAGGTTTTATAAAACCCAGCTGAAGGCCTAGGACTGAGACGATGGCGCATGTGCCCAAAGAGAGGGCTCTGCGTGCCACCTGTGGCATATGTGCCATAGGTTCGCCACCACAGATCTAGATGTTCTCAAAGGATGATGTTGTTTCAGATCACATGTAAGTTCACCAATTTACTTGTTTTACTTACGGTACTTACTAGTGTTGTGTCTAAATGGTCCTATGGACTATATATGGTTTCATAAGACAGAAATCATAATGCATTGTCAAAAAAAATCAGAAAATTGTTATTCCATGGTCGGGTCCTACACTTTGTATGAAGAGAACTCCCAGATTAACCCAATACTTAAAATTCTAGAGAATTGCTGCCAATCATGTAGGCTGTGTTGAGCCAAGTTATCTGACTTGATAACAAATCTTCCTGTGTTCATGTGCCTTATTTTTTAAAAAGTGGCATATAAGGTTAGATATTTCAAATTCAATATATAGAAACTGGATTTTTTTAAAATAGTAAAGATCTTTAGCGGCCTTAAAATTAAACTTTATTATATTTTGTTTTGGAATATAATCTGGAACATAGCCATGCCTTTTAACTTTTGCTGAATACAGATAGTCCTTGATTTACAAGCACAATGGAGCCCAAAATTTATGTTGCTAAGCAAGACAGTTATTAGGTGAGTTGTGCCCCATGTTCTGACTTTATTTGCCACCATTAAGCAAATCCCTGAAGTTGTTAAGTGAATCTGGCTTCCCCCATTAATTTTTCTTGTCTGAAGCCAGCTGGAAAGGTTACCAATGGTGATCACGTGGCCCTGAGACAGTGCAACTGTCATAAGTACATACCAGTTGTCAAGTGCCTGAATTTTGATCACCTGATCATGGGGATTCTGCAATGGTTGTAAGTGTAAAAACTGGTCATAGGTTAATGGCCACTAAAATGGTTATAAGTCAAAGACTACCTGTACATTGCTTTCAGCCTACATGTTTAATTGACAATCCTGGTTGTATTTTCCAGAAGAGAACTCTGTGAAAATCCAATATTATTTCAGTTGCTCTCCCAGAGTCAACTGACAATTATAGTATCAAACCTGAAATGTGGCTAATCTTTAATATATTTTACCAAGATTCCACTTTTTGGGATTTTTGGGAAAGTTATTGAAGACATCGATCAGAGAAAAAAGGATTTTGTGAGAAGCAAGAACAGATAGACCTCCAGCTATGGTCTCCACCAACTCTATGCCTTCCAGATAACTGGAAATTTAACAGTACAATTTTATTAATCCTACTTGGAACCTACTATTGAAACCATCCGCATCAAATTTCAGCCTTATTCTTTAACTTCTCTCTTCAGTGATGATGACAGGATTATCTTTAAAAAAATCAGTAAGAGCATCAATATGAACTCATACATTGCCTGAATTGCATAGTTCCAAAGGGTTAGGTGGCTGAATGTACTATAAAAAGATTAAGTGGAGACTCTTGTAGGAACACAGTACCCAAAGAATGAGAGCACTGATACTCAATAACTACTCTTCCAACAAGTTTATGATACTAATACTCAAGGTGCCATTTGCCTTGACATCTTTCCTTAGGAGAGAGAGAAAAAAGCATTGGAAGATCGTTTTTCTGGAGTGCTAGACTTCATACTGAGGAATCATCGCTGACATATATCTTTTAGGTTGTGTGATTTGCTGATTCGGAGTACTGCTTTGGGATGGCCACCAGAAGGGTTAGCAAACTTGGTCCTTTCTGGAAAGGACTCCTTCACTTCTGCCAAGACTTGTTGTCAGTTCAGTATGCTATATTAATTAATTAATTAATGAGGGAGCAGAAACAAGATTGTGCAGTGAGAATCATACTAGAGACAGGCAACTTCTGTGTATACAGTAACTACCCCATGAGCACAGAGAAGCCATCAATTCTGAGAAGCTTCAAAGGCCCCTGACTCAATTTGCTGCTTCAAAGAGGATTTCTGCTTCAGTTCACTAATCTGATTCAGTGGGGCAATTTGATCAAAGCTTCACTGAATCAAAAACCATTTTCTTGGCCTTAATATCTTATGCTTAGTGTTTTACTATTCTGCACATCACTAGGCTACGCCAGGATGTTTTTCTCAGTACCTTTATTTATTTATTTATTTGCTTTTGTTTCTTTTTTTATTTTTTATTTCTTCATACTTTTATTATTTCCTTGGACATGCTTGGATATGGAAAACTGACTGTTCCAATTGTGGTTTGTTTGTGTCTAATCCAGTGTTTCTCAACCTTGACAATTTTAAGGCATGTGGACTTCAACTCCCAGAATTCCACAGCCAGCAATGCTGGCTGTGGAATTCTGGGAGTTGAAGTCCACATGCCTTAAAATTGTCAAGGTTGAGAAACACTGGTCTAATCTCTCACATTTTACACCACGGTATTGACTGACTTATTTGCTTACTTATTTCTTTACAAAATACCTGTATGTCACCTACAGCTAGTCCTCCGTTTACAACCACAGCTGGAACCAGAATTTCTGTGGCTAAACAAAGCAGTTGTTAAGTGAGTTACACCCAATTTTACAACCTGTTTTGCAATGGTTAAGGGAATTATTGCAGTTGTTAAATGAATCACATGGTTGTTAAGGAAATCCAACTTCCCCTATTGCCTTTCCTGTTGGAAGCCTCTTGGGAAGATTGCAAATGGCAGTCACATGACCCGGGATGCTGCAACCGTCATGAATACATGCCAGTTGCCAACCACCCAAATTTTGATTATGAGGATGTTGTGATAGTCATAAATACAAGGACCAATCGTAAATAACTCTTTTTAGTGCTGTTGTAGCTATGAAAGGTCACTAAACTACGGACCTTATAACTAAACTTATTAAGTTGAGAACTACCTGTACACATTTCATTCTTGGGGGTTTTCAATAATCAAAATGTAAAAATACAGTTTCTGTCTACCAACATAAGTATTCCAGTGCCAATCTTATTTGCTTTCATTGTTAATGGTTATTGGTCTGTTCGATACGCCTTTCCAAAGTTTCTTGGACTGCACTCCAGGCAGATGAAAGGCATAACATAATGAAGAGTAAATGCCTTTGGAGAGATATGGAAGTGATTCAGTGTTTTTTTTCAAGTTGTGAGCTGGACTTAACCAAATGGAGCAGTAGTAGCAGCTTTGTCTGGAACAAGGATTCAAAAGAGGTAGAAACTCCTGCTTTGCCCATTCCAAAACAATTTTACAGACCATGATTTTATTAATTACATTGTTATTTTTAAATCCTTTCTTATCTTAAGAAATTTGCTGTTATGATAAATGGTTGATCTCAGTTTAAAAAATGAACTTATCATTGTGGGCGGTGGTAAACCCTATACTTGTTATGACTGTGCTATTTTTAGCAAAGACACTGCAATAAATTGCAAAAATAAAATAAAAAATTAAACCTGGTCAAGAAATATTCGCCAAGCTTCCCTTTCTAGGAATCCAAGGAGTGGGCAGGGGAGAACCATTAGTGGCTTTTTCATTTTGTAGCCTTAGATTGGTTTGATTAACCCTCAGTTACATTTTCCTGGAAAAGGTGAAACAGTCCAGGGATTTTTAAGTGTGACGGCTATTGACTGCTTCTAAACTAAAACTATTCCATGTTACTGGATGCAGTGAATGCATGCTTACATTTTCTTGACTGCTATTCCTTTTTCTCTCATCCTACCAAAAACCAGAAAGGGCAGGAAGAAAGAATGGTCTTGAACAGGGCTGGCTAACATCAGTGTTATCACTTCCATTTGTTTGAATTCCTGCCTTCAGTGATCCTGAATTTGTCCATTTCAGCTCTGCTGAGTGTGGTCTGATCAAAATGTTTGCAGGCCACAGATAAGCTGAGGAAACAGGCAGTCTTCACCAGACAGCCTGCATAGGCATGTGGCTTATGTGTCTCATAATGAGAAAGCAGGTGCCTACCACATAGCTGTCTGAAGATTAAATAGTCTCAAAGAAGACCAAAGACTGATCAAATCCAGCATCCGGTTTCCCACAGTGACAAACCGGATGCTGATGGGAATCACATAAGTTGGAAATGGGGGCAATTGTCCTCTTTGAAGTTGTCTCTTTCCAGTATTTAGAGACGATTTGTCATAAATATATGAACATATTTTTTAATATTTTAAATCATAAGCATCTTATGATTTATGATGAATGTGTTGTACTTATGATTTATGATGAATGTATTTTTATGTTGATTATGACCATGATTTATCACTATTGCTTGCATGTGCACTGGGAGCTTATGCACCAGAGGCAAATTCCTTGTGTGTCCAACCACATTTAGCCAATAAAGAATTCTGTTCTGTTCTATTCTATTCTATTCTATTCTATTCTATTCTATTCTATTCTACTCTATTCTACTCTATTCTACTCTATTCTACTCTATTCTACTCTATTCTACTCTACTCTACTCTACTCTACTCTACTCTACTCTACTCTACTCTACTCTACTCTACTCTGCTCTGCTCTACTCTGCTCTACTCTGTTCTGTTCTACTCTACTCTACTCTACTCTACTCTACTCTACTCTACTCTACTCTACTCTACTCTACTCTACTCTACTCTACTCTACTCTATTCTATTCTATTCTATTATTTAGAGAATATATATGGCTGATCACTCACTTTCAGTGACTCCAGGAGGCTAACAAAAAAATAAAAACCCAATATACAAAGAGTAAAAACAATAATTCCCCCACCCCAAATATGTTCATGTCCCTAAAAAAAAATTCAAAATGGTTTTCAATAAAAACTAACTAAAAGGATGTATATTTAACACAATATAATATATTTATTTGTTTATTAACATGTATAATCTGCCTTTCCCCCATGTCAATAGCATTTCCTGCCCCACCCTGTAGAGCTCAGAGCAAGTGATGGAACCAAAATCACCCAGTGAGTTTCCCTGACAGAGGGTGGACTTAAACCTGAGGTTTCCTAATCCTAGTTCAACAGAAAAGAGAAAAAAAAGAAGAGAATAAAATAAAAAAGAACAACAAAGAAAAAAATGAGGCACAGAAGTTAAATTTACAGGCACAGCAGTAGCATTACAAAAAGTCCTGGGAAGATAAAAGTATTTTGCATGGTATGAAAAGATATTAAAAACATAGATAAACATATCTCCCTGGAAGAGCATTCCAAAATTTGGATTAACTATTGAAAAGGCTAACTTTTGGCTAGCTGTTTCCCATGCCTGAGCGCAGTGTTTCTCAATCTCAGCCATTTAAGAAGTGTGGACTTCAACTCCCAGAATTCCCCAGCCTGGATGAGGAATTCTGCAGGTGAAGATCATACTTCTTAAAGTTGCTGAGATTGAAAAACACTGCATTAACCTAAGAGGGCCTCTGGAATCTTGAAGGATTTTCTATAATAAAACAAGCACCTCGTGCTGGGCTATGATTCACTGTGATCCACATGAACTGTGTTCATCCTATCCAGTTCAATACTTTTTGACTCAGCATTTTGTGTTAATCATGTTCAAAGGCATTCCTTCATATAACATTTTGCAGTAATCCATAGAAGAATTACTGTGCATGGATTACTGTAGTGAAACTGTCTATCCAGCTGATACACCAATCTATGTTGGCAAATCTTGCCCCCAAAATTTCTTGTGCTTTTAGTGTCAAACGTTGTTCCTGAAGAATTCCCAAGAAGCTATGAACCTGATCCTTTAGAAGTGGTTTCAACCCCATTCAAAAGAGATTGAACACCACTCTTCTGGGCAGATGTATTAATAATAGCTCTGATTTATCTAGATTGAACTTGAGTTTTTGGCCCTATTACCATGGACTAAGCACTGATTCAGCAATATCACTGCCTTATATAGTTCTGGTGAAAAGGAAAGATACTAATTGAGTAATAAATACCTTGAAAATTTACAGAGCTGGTTATAATAAACTTAGTCAAATTATTCTTGAAATTTACTGCAGTAAATTGAGTCAGGGAAAATACATTATTTTTCAAGTGAGTCGGTGAAGTTTGGCAAAGAACCACAAAGAAAGCAAAATATAAACAAAAAGGTTAAGAATCCATGGCCCATGGAAGTAACCAGATACAGAACATGGATCTCTACAAATTTATTAGCAAGGCATTAATTAAGATTTCAGAGTTTGATCACTTAAAGAACAAGAACTACTTTAGACTGACTAAAGTTTGAATTCTAAACTTAGAATGTAGTTTTCTCAGAAATAATGATGTTACCACAATGTGATCTTAAGATTCTGGACCAGTTTGGTAAACCAATCTTGATTTTATTGAATGTGGGGGGAGTGATGGTATAAATCAGGGGTGTCAAACTGCCGGGCTGCGGGCTGGCTTCATCATACCGCAGCCGCGCCCACCCCATTGCTGGCAATGGCAAAAAAGCTCCGATACGTTGCGCGACGTCACGTGACGTCGCAAGTTTGACATATTCATAATATGCCCAGGTTGTAAATGTTTGACCTACTCTATGTAAAATATATAAAACATAGGAGTTCTGGTGATCCAATAATGGGTTCAAACATGCTCATTGACAGTAAATGCAAAAAAATCTTCACTCATTGGATGAGTGCTATACAATTATCTGTTTGAAGGAATTTTGTTTAATTTTGAAGACATGCAAGTTAAGAGCCTGCAAAATCTATGTGGAGAAAACCAAAGTTGCTTAAATTATTTTGGAATCTATTAGCGACTCTATAACTTTGCTTTGCCCTGAATGATACAGGAACCTTGATTTTGAGCAAATATGCCATTTGATATAATAAGAAGAGATCATTAATAACAAATTCAGCAGCCTGATTAAATTAAATTTAAAAATCATAAATGATCAAACTGAAGAACTAAATCACAGCTTAGCCTTTTCTGTGTTTGTTCAAACTTTTAAGCTGTATTTCTACAACAATTTACTTAGGTGTACATCCAATAGAAATCCACAAGACATAAATAGAACTGCAATAGCATGGAACTGATTGGTCAGAGGCTATATAGCTTGAATGGGAAGCACTTTAACAATTATACCTTGTTACACGAGACATACCAGCACTTTTTTTTCCCCTTTAAGACAACAAGAGCAGTTCCGTGTCCCAGAAAAGAAATGTCACATGGAGCAAAGAGAAATAAGAACTACAGAGGACATTGCCTGAGTTCAATTATGCTCATTAATTCAATTTAAGTGAGGAATGTGTGTAAATAAACCCGGGCAGCTGTAGCAGCTCTGGTTTCAGCAGGGCTTTGGCAGGAATGCAAAGCCAGTGGATGCAAAAACCTGGCTCTTGCTGAGAAATCACAGATAGGCAGATGCAGCTAGGGTTGCAGAGATAGTGGATTGGCAATAAAATGAAGGAATATAGTTGTATATTGGCTGATAGGTAGTCAGTGGCAGGGTATTCACATGTGCTCATACAAAGGCCAAAAGAATTAGTTCAGACCAATCACTGAATAAAAGAGAGGGACAGCAAATCTAAACAGTGTGATTTAAATTAAAATTTGACATAGGAGCTGATAAAGTTTGATAGTAATACTGATCATAGAAGGTGATGCTGGACTTCCATATGACCAATTATGAAAAGATCAACTAGTGATGAGTTATCCCTTAACATGTTTATTAAAATCAATTTATACGGCCACTATCATAGATAGAGCTGTGGTGGCGCAGTGGTTAGAATGCAGTACTGCAAGCTAACTCACTGCTCATTTCAGAATTTGATTCTGAGTGGCTCAAGTTTGACTCGGCCTTCCATCCTTCCGGGGTTAATAAAATGAGGACCCAGATTGTTGGGGGCAATATGCTGACTCTGTAAACTGCTTAGAGATGGCTGTAAAGCACTGTGAAGCAGTATATTACCTATAAAGCCCTTCATGGCATTGGACCAGGATACTTATGGGACCGTCTTCTGCCACATACTGCCCTTAGACCGGTGAGAGCGCACAGGGTCGGCCTCCTCCGGGTCCCATCAGCAAAACAATGTTGTCTGGCGGGTCCTAGGGGGAGGGCCTTCTCTGTTGTGGCGCCCACCCTCTGGAACCAACTGCCCCCTGAAGTCCGCGCTTCTCCCACCCTCCCGGCCTTCTGAAAGAATCTTAAAACCTATCTCTGCCAGCAGGCCTGGGGATGATTGTGGATTGTTGTGTGATTGATAAATGTGTGTTGGTTTTTATTTTTAATGTTCTTTTTTAATTTGGACTTAGATCGTGAATATTGTTTTATATATGTTGTAAGCCGCTCTGAGTCTTCGGAGAGGAGAGGCATATAAGTCCAAACAAAATAAATAAATAAATAAATATAAGTCTAAGTGCTATTGCTGTCATGTAGCTATGGGAATATAGGGAACAGGAGACCAAGAAAATCCACAATGTGACATCCTATGCCCACACATGAAGAGGAAATATGTTGATGGAGTTCAGGAATTTCTATTTTCAGGACCAAAATCTATCACTAGCATATCTGGAGCAAACTTTTTTTTCGTATTGTAGCAGACCTGGATCCAGTGGGTAAAATTTTCAGGAAAGCAGAGCTTAGTTAATCTTTGTATTTTAGTATTGGATACATCTGCATCAAGAGGTAGCAGACTTTCCTTAACTGGATATACTTAGACAGTGGTTCCCCAACCTTTCTGGCTTTGCAGACCAGTGGGGGTGGGAGGAGATGGTTCCGTGTGAGCGGAGGTGCACGCACTCACTTGACCGCCCAGTTCTAAATAGGCTGCGGCCCGGTATTGGGCCATAGTCCAGAAGTTGGGGACCCCTGTATTTAGAGACTGACCATCTGTCAAAGGTAATATAGTTGCAAAATTCCTGCATTAAGCAAAAGATTGAACTTGATTTCTTCCAGATCAGTAATTCTATGACTAACAAAATATTGTTGACTATTTTTTTGATAATTTACTTTTCTTTATTTTTCATCCGTCTTTTCCCGCATCCTCTATTTGTCCTCGAACAACTTTACAATGTGTTAATCTGGAGCTTCTACCAAAATACAGTGGTCAAGATTGTAGTTATCTGTCTGTGTGCTGAATTAATGTGTCTTATCAATTCGTCCTGTGGTGATGCAATACTGCATTTTGCCAAAAGCATTTTATGGTTTTGTGTGAAGAGCAACTGAAAACAGTTAGAATAGGGCATCATTGCAGAGTTAGAATTTTCAGAATCAAAAAGAAAAGCATTTGTGGTTTGCTGTTCAGAAATGTTAATGTTATTTTAATGCTTTGGGACTACAGAGATACTTATTTGGTTATTCTCTGGCCATTGCTAAGTTATACATTGTAAGTGGCTCTGATAGAATCATATAGAGATTCCTTATTGCAGTCCAAGGGGTTCCCTCCTGAAAATCATATCCACAGATCATTTTTTGTGATCTTCTGACCTTGGGATCATGCATTCCCATTCTTGCAGGCAGTGCATAATCAGAACTGTGTTTAACTCATATTGGTTTACTATATCTCTCTGAGTTTTGAAATCTGTTATTAATTTTAACCATAAAGAATAGAAATTATTAAATATTCAGGAAACAATAATAAATCATAGAATGCTGGAGTCGAAATCTTCTGCTTAATACAAGAATTTCAGTTTGAACCCTCTCAGACAGATGGTTTTCTAGTCTCCATTTAAAGACATTTAATGATGAAAGGCCAGCCACCTGTTGGGGTAATTGGTACCTTAACTGCATTTGGCATTACAAAATATTTTTTAATGGCTATGGCTGAAGTTTCAGACTGAAGGTTAGTGTTTTCTTTTCTTTTCTTTTTTTGGATGATCTTGCTAGATTTTTGTCATCCATGACTGACATCCCCAGTATTAAATGGCTAAACAGTCTTCAACTCCTAACAATGAATTGAATAAATGGTTGAATAAATGGTTTAGTTTAGTTTTCACAGTTATAAGATACAAATACCTATTATCTGTATATAATTGTCTTCCAAATAATAGGTTTATCTACCTGGAAATCTAATTCCAGAGAAGGTATTTGGCTATCATAACTAGTAACTGTCTTATCCTCCATGAATTTATCGAAATTCATCCGGAGTTGAAGCAGAATATGAAATAATGTGTATTTCATGCATTTTAATCAATCATAAGGATCTGAATAAAAGAGAATATTTTTTGCTCAGGATTGAACTGTGAGGTCCTTGGTGATCTCTGAGCTTTGTTATTTTCTTGCAGACATTTCATTACCCAACTAGGTAACATCACCAGGGCTAAGTAACATGGAGATGCTAGGAGCCAAACATCCATTAAGAGAGTGTTTGGTTGGAAGATTGGCAGCAAGAGAGCAAGAAAGTGGCATGAGAATAGGCAGGCTAGAGCATCTAATATGTAAAAAAGATGAATTTGGGGATAAGTGACAATGAGAAATGTACTTGTACACAAGCTTACCAACAGCTGAGATGGAGCTGTAAATCTGGGTCAAGATTCCATAATCTGATAAACTACAACAATACAAAGTCTTGGAAATGCTAAGAGAAAAGCCAGGGTCAGACTTGGTCAGGAACACACCAAGATCAAGAATGATGTGGAAATTAGGAACAAGGAAGCAAAAAGGGAATGAAGTCAGATGCTTGTTGCTTTCAGTAACTGGAAGGAAGCCCCTATGTCAGGGGTGTCAAACTCGCAATGTCACATGACATATCGCAACTTTTTTGCCATTACTGGCAATGGGGTGGGTGCAATTTTGCTATGATGCATTTGGCCCGCGGGCCGGCAGTTTGACACCCCTGCCCTATGTGGTTAAACTATCTCCCCAGCAAGCATGTACAGTTGTTCTTCCCCACTTCTTAGCACCATGTTTGCTATTGGACCTTTGGTGGTGGCTGAAGAGGGCCTGGAGAGGCTTTGGCATTGAGAGTGGAAGGGTCAGTCAGCCACTGACGAATCTGTGGGTAAACATGACATCTACATGGGGTGCCTTTAAAGACCATCTGGAAACTAAAATTGTTTCAAAATGCTGTGTCCCAATTACTAATGTTGTTATTTGTCAAAAGCAGATTAAACCTGTACTAATTGCATTTCCAACTGGTATACAGGTGCAATTCAAATGGTTTTAATGTATATAGTCCTACATGGCTTGACACTAACAGCCCTTCAAGGTAGGTGATGTCAGGAAACAGACTCCATATAAAATGATAGAAATCATTTCTATTCATAGAGGCTAAAACAGAAACTAAAAAGCCTGACATTGTTTCTCCATCCTTTCCTCTCATACCAAAAGGAATCAAGATGGAGCAGTCTTGAGTTTCTTTCTTTTCTTGGGTTAAGTTCACATTTTCCTAACAGCTGCCCCATATTTTCTTCAAGGCCATCTCAGTACTCATCTATACTGTGTCCCAAGCTTAGGCAGGTTGTCTCACAAACTGATAACTAGTTAAACACCAGGAAGCACAAAATAGGAATATGTAGTGGAGATACAGTATATATAAACAATCTGAATTCTGACCAGGTCTTTTCAACCTGTTTATAAATTAGGTGAACCTAGAGGGAGCAAGGAATGACCAATTGGACATTCAAAATTATTTATGCTGGTAAAATCAGAAGGCGATTGGGAAGAACCCAGAGGACTTTCTCTAAGCAAAAGAAAACAGGTTTTAAAATGACAAATTCAGTTGGGTGTATATAAATGCATCTTGTCTCATATTGGAAAATATGTGCAATAAGGTGATCTGAACTGGAAAGGAATCTTGGAGTCTTGATGATAGTACGATGAAAATGTCACACTATGAAAAGCTGAGACCTATGAAAGGAATAATAAGGAAAAGATGGGAGATGATAATGTAAATATGTGGCAGCTTTAATAACTGCTTTTGGAATACTAAGGATAATTCTTGTCATCTCACTTCAAAAAGAAGTAGTGCAAAACTGCAAAATGCAAAAAAGGAAATTGGGATGATTAGAGAGTGGCTTTGCTGCAAGGAAAAAACAAAGCTTTGGAGGCTTTTTGGATTAGAATGTTGGCTTATTGGATTTGAGAAAGGAAAACTAAACTTGACAGATCTCACTCAAGTGAAAAAAAAACCTGCTTAAATACATAAGAGGATTTTGTTGGTGTAAAATAGATTTAGTTATACAGCATTTCCTCCTCCTGCCTCACTATCTCAAATATTTCATTTGTTTAGCTTACCATTTCTTAACCCCGTTTCTTCATGTTGCACGTTGCTGCTTATTTTTAATAGCATGATGGATATATGATTGTGTTGTTCGGATTTTTTCACTTGTCTGCTCTCTTCTTCTGTATCGCGATGACCCTTGTTTATACGTAATAAGAAAATGAGCCATGGGAACTTGTATGAAAGTGACAGAATACCTTACTAGATACTCTTTGGGAGTTTCTTTAGATTGAGTGATACATCATCGAATAATTTGCCTGTTTGTGTGACTCAGATCCTTGGAATGTTTGGGTGGTTTCTTTGGTACTCATCACAGGGCAAACCCAAAGGATAGACTCGTCCTTGTGGAACAATCTCATTAATGTACAGTTTCATTAATTCCTGATGTTCAAAGATCCATTTTATTAGTGAGATTTTATCAGATATGCCATCAAATTACTGCTTTATTGTCGAAGGAGGTCTGTGAGCATTTATTTAAAATGTTAATTATTTTGTGATTCTTGTAGCTGCCATATATATTATTTTTGCTATCCGTCACAATGCAATAGCTTTGAAATGGCAATTTGATAAATACGTAGGAATAACATTCTCCCAACATATTTCTTAGCTCCATCACTCTGTATGTGTGTGTATGTGTGAGAGAGAGAGAGGAGAGAGATGGTTTCTGAGGCTGATTTTCCTTCATGCATAAAAAAAGCAAATATGGATCTTTCTTTCTGCACACACATATATGTTTCCCTCCCCCTCCCGGATAAAATTCAAAGTTCTATTCTTCCTTTACTCCTGGGGAATTTTGATTCCAGATTCTTCCTCCAACCTGTGTAGGTCAGCAGGAGCCCAGGCAAAACAGCTTTTAAATTACAGTACAGAATAGAGTTCATTTTTTTCCTCATTTCTCCTGATAGTACTAAGGAACAAGCACTGAGGATAAGGTGTGTGCATAGTGAGTGTGTAGAGAAAGAGAGACAGAAAAGAGCAAAAGCCGTTCCTACTAACAATCTGTGCAAGCCAAAGCAGTTAATTGAATAACCTCAGGTCGGCGGGGGGGGGGGGAGTATTCTGCTTGCCCTAGACTGCTTAACACTGTATCCCAGCAGGAGCTTCAAAGAAATTAAGGGGCAGTCAGTTTGAAATCTCTGCAAAGTCCTCCAGTCACAGGAAAGCACGGAAGGGCATTTTCCAAAATTTTCCTCATTAATGAGTGTCTCTGCAGCTTAAAGTGAATTTCTGAACCTCAGGTTAAATGTTGACCTGAAGACATGCAGCAGAGACCCCACTCCAAAACACAACCCTTTCTTCTAAGGTGATTCCACTAGACATGAGTTAAGGCTTCACCAAGAAGAGTTTATCACAATATATATGACTGAATCTGTCCAGTCTGTTCTTAAAAACTTCCAGTGTTGGAGCATTCAGCGCTTCTGGAGGCAGGTTGTTCCACTGATTAATTGTTCTAACTGTCAGGAAGTTTCTCCTTAGTTCTAGGTTGCTTCTCTCCTTGATTAGTTTCCACCCGTTGCTTCTTGTCCTGCCTTCAGGCGCTTTGGAGAATAGCTTGACTCCCTCTTCTTTGTGGCAGTCCCTGAGATATTGGAACACTGCTATCATGTCCCCCCTCGTCCTTCTCTTCATTAAACTAGACATACCCAATTCCAGCAACCGTTCCTTATATGTTTTAGCCTCCAGTCCCCTAATCATCTTTGTTGCTCTTCTCTGAACTCTTTCTAGAGTCTCAACATCTTTTTTACATTGCAGTGACTTGATTATCATCAAGACTGTGTAATAACACCTTCTAGCCCCTTCCTTTCTTTTTTTTATTATTAGATATCCATTTGTACATGCAAACAAAGAAAAAATTCAAGTTAAAGCCATTCAGCTTAATACAATCATTTTAAATTTGTAGACCTTCTTCACTCCGTATATCAAAGTTTAACTATAAGCCAACTACATTTTATAAATTTTAAGTTTCACTTCTTTTCAAATCTATCCATTGTACATCAAACAAACAAGTCTTCTTATTAAAGTTAATAATTATCATGTCATTACACCCCTCCCTTCAACGCGTACATTCTTAGTCTAGTTAATATATATCTTCCATTAATCACCCTCTCATGTCTCATGTTCTTACACTTAGTCCTTAAATCAGTCCATAATTCTTTGCCTTTAATTCCTTGCATAAAATATTAAGTTTCTCTTCATTTCAGTCGAATTCTGGGTTTCTTCCTCTGCCAGGTGGATTTTCATAGCACAGCTTCCCTTCCAAGTAATAAGTCTCTCTTTATTGCTTGCAATGTCCCTTGGTTCCATATAAGCCATGCTCTATGGATTCTGTCAGTTTGCCAGGAGAAATTTTTAGCCTCCTTTCCTAGATATTTTTCCCATGCTTTTATAACAATTCTTTTCAAATCTTCTTGTCTCTCCACCTCTTCCATCTTTTCTTCAACTCCTTCCCAGACCCTCTTCGAATTTCTCCCAGTATCTTCTCTCATTTCCCCACTGTGCATTTTTCCAGTTTGGTCCAAGTCCTCAATAACTGCTTTGCTTTGATTTTCCATCATGTTCTCCATTTCTCTGCTTTGTTCCACTGCCTCCATCATCTCCATCCTTCCCTCCCATCTTTTTGCATACATGTCTATTATCATGTCCATCTTTCTCCTCATTTTTTCAAGAGTTGTTGATATTTCATCTTTTAATTCTTTCATCGTCATTTCCGGGAA
This sequence comes from Bothrops alternatus, assembly GCA_034064705.1. NCBI lineage: Eukaryota > Metazoa > Chordata > Lepidosauria > Squamata > Viperidae > Bothrops > Bothrops alternatus. Next base: position 55,765 of record JARGCV010000166.1, read on the forward strand.
GCTTGTATACATCCTTAGGTTTATTTTGCAAAGTTTTTAAGTTATGCATCTCTGGTGCCCTCTAGAGGTCTCTTTCGCATTACAGTTTCTCTTCCTTAGGTTTATTTTGCAAAGTTTTTAAGTTATGCGTCTCTGCTGCCCTCTAGAGGTCTCTTTCACATTACAGTTTCTCTTCCGCCTTTCTCTTCCGGTGCCTATCACTTTAAATTAAAAGCGGTCACCATTTTGGGTGCCTTCTGGTTATTGTGAACGTATTTGATCCGAGGTAAAATATAAGAAATACTTGCTTTTTAAGCTCCTGCGTTCAGTCTGTCAATCTCTGCGCTTCTTTGAGATGTGTTCCTCAGGTGGTGGCTGGTCTCAGCGTCTTGGTCTGTCTACAGACAGATGCTGCTCCGGGCTGGGGCTATTGTGAGCGCACGGGGAGTCTTCTTTCTTCTCCCCTGAACGTTTTTTGGGGGGCTTTCAGAAGATCTCAACCCACACTCACAGCTCTTCGCCCCTTCTCCTACCGAGGAGGGGGTTTTTTGCCGCAAAAAACAGCTGGTTTGCGCTGCTTTGACGGCTTTACAGGTCCCGTGTCGCAGAGCCTCCTAACAAGGCTATTTCGACCCTGAGGCAGCCACGCCCCTTCTAGCCCCTTCCTTTCTTGAGGAGGTGAAACAGAAGCACAAAGTGTAACTTACAAAATAACTAAATTGAAAACTTTAATTAAAAAACATGTTCAAATGTTGATAGGCAATGTTTATTAATAATCTAACTGCTACAAATCAGGTTGGGATTTTACTTTCTGCTGTTATAATTAGTTGACCCATGTCCCAAAAGTGCTTTAACACTAAATTCAAAATACTGGGTCTTATTAAGAGTTTTGTTATTATCAGTAACAAATGTCTGAGTAATCAGACAAGTACAGAAAATATGTTTATTATCTACCTCTAAATTACATCTGCATGACAACCAACTTTTGTTGCTATGCACAACATTGTAAACTTTGCCCAGCTGTCCAGAAGTCTTCCCTCTTTTTCCAGACATGTCTTCTTAGCCAATACAGGAACATCTGAAGGGCACTTGATTGGAGAGAATAGAGCAGGGGTTCTCAACCTTGGCAACTTTAAGACTTGTGGACTTCAACTCCCAGAATTCCTCAGCCAGCTTTGCTGGCTGAGGAACTCTGGGAGTTGAAGTCCACAAGTCTTAAAGTTGCCAAGGTTGAGAACCCCTGGAATAGAGGATATTGACCTAGCCCTAAGGGTATTGACAGTGCTGTGCCAAAGAAATTAGTTCCAGTAGGTTAATCTTTTCGTTGTGGAACTTCCTGTAAGTCTTTGCAGATCCAAGATGATTTTAGAGCCTACAGTCACGTGAATTAGATTTGTATAACATTTCTTTTTACAATTACATAGATTTTCAGTATGTTAAAGCATAAGTTAAGAAATCCACAGAATGAAATCTTTCTCTCCCCTCCCATCCCCAGAAGTAGTTGTCATAGTTTGCCCATATTATTTGCTGTCAAATAATACATGCATGCCATGGAGGAAAACTATACTGAAAGAGTTAAGAATTTATTTAAAAAAATTGTGGATCAAGTGGTTACGACAATGAAAGGGGAACTCCTGCCTTGAGATTTTCTGGAATGGAATGTTGCCAGCTGCTATTACAATCCCATCATTTTTAAACAACAGCCAAGGCGCTCATCTCTCTAAAATCAGTATCAAATAAATTCTTTTTCAAAGGGGAATACTATGTTATGTCATCTTTCAAATTAGGAAGCCACAATGTGCATCTGTACATATCTGTATCTACTCAGAAATGCTCAGAAGAGTTGTTCTGACTCTCAGTAACCCCCATCAGCAAAAGAATGGTGTTTTTAAGCTGTTTCTAGTTTTTTATCCAGATGCTGGAAGCTACTGAGGTAGAACATTTTGCCCTGATTTGACAGTAAGCTTAAATCAATGCACTAGCATTTTCCAGATAAACCTGGAGGTCTCTGGGCTTCTTTCTTTATATGTACTTTTGGTACATTACTAATTTTTAATAAAATAGTGTTCGTGTATGACTTTCCATAGACCTGAAAAACTTCCCCATAGACTTAGAAATAAAAAATTTAAAAGAGAGCTAGTTCTGCTTGCACAGGGTATTAAATCATTTCGTTTGGCTTTATCTCCCCTTTTATAAAATTGAAAAGCTTAAAAATACTTGCAAGTATACTTAGGCAAAAACTGTGCTTCTGTGGGAAAAAATATATCTCAAGGCCTTATTTCTGGGTTTTGTGACTGCAGGCAAACTATAATTAAAAGTCATCTGAAGATTCTTGTTATAAATATCTCTTATATAAATGCAAAGAGCTGAGAATGAAAGGATTTAAATGGTATATTGTAAAAGGACACAGGCCTATTGATTTCACAGCTGCTAACCCTTTTGGCTCCACAGTACATACCATGTTATCTAACTTTCCAGAGACTCACTTAATTATCTAGGAGTGCCTGTGCTTCCATCCAAATAAAAAATACCTAAGACCAAAATCTAGTCAAATTGTTTCTGAATTATAAATTAGATAAGCATCCTTGTGAGCAGGCACACAAATACTGTACAGGTAAAGCATTGCATAAATATTTTATTTAATCATTAAATATACAAGATTTCATACAATAAATAATCAAACAACTATATTGGAACAAAGGAATACAACCACCAGTAATTGCAACAAAGGGACTCTTTCAAACAAAGAGAAATTATATAGTGCTCTTGTTTAGTTCTATATATTATTTGTTTTGTTTTTTGTGCCTTCAAGTCAGTACTGACTGCTGACAACTGATTGGACTACCTTGATTTAAATAATGAAAGAGCTAGTCACACTTTTGTTTAATTGTATTTATCTCACTTGTGTTTCTGTATTTCTTTTAAAGTGTTTATATTTTTAAATTGTGTGAATATGTGTGTTCTAGAAAAGAGCATCATTTTCTAATGATGACTTGGAACAGCTATGCAGATACTTGTTAATATTCCTGGGTGGTGTCCACATTATTGACACTAATAATTAGGAGTGTAAGCTAGTCTGTTTTAATTGTCTGATCAATAGGGTTGTATTCCAATCCATCTTTTTGTTGTTGTTGTTTTAAAAAAAACAATGTTCAATTAAACCTTTATCTATAGTCCTACGGGGCAAGGAAGAGGATGGAGACAGTAAATCCATTTTTCCTTCCAAGTCTTTCCATCTTGGTTATTCTATATTGTGAATATATATTCTGTGTAAGCTAAGAATTCACCAAATGTTAAAGCCATCTACAATAACTTTTCATCCAAAAACCTGTTGGATTGCTGGATAGTGCAGAAAATAGCATATTATATCATATATTATATAGTATAGTGTAGAGAATTGATTCAGAAAAATAATAGGAAAATAAATGTCACAATAGGGTCCTTGTGTAGGATGATTTAATTAATGTAATTAATGTTAGCAATTCGGGATTTCTATAAGTGCCTTTTTACTATTGCTTCATTGCAAAATGGCTTTTAAAAATCCATGGGAATTTGAAGTATTTATTTGGCAACCTATGACAATCATTATTCAGTTGTACACTTCTTAATATGAGTTATATGTCCTCCCAACAGACAATAGTGATTTAGGCAATGTACATAACTAAAATGAATTGAATACCTGCACATTTAATTCTGAACATATGCATTAAGGATGGTTTAATCAAGAACTTCAGGATAAATGCACTTATACAGTTTATGCCTAGACACTTCCTTTTCCAACCAGAGTTGACATGAACTATCAGTCCAAACTGTGCCTTTTGGATGACTTTATTTCTAAATCCATAATAGTATATGAGGTTCTTATATGTTTAATACACATTTAATGGCTGAACATGTAAGTAAATTCTATTTTTCTCTCCTAAATGAGATTGCTCAACTAGAATTCTTCGTCCCCAAGTGTGTCATATTTTAAAATGATGCCATGTTATGACCAGATTTTACAGTTTTCATGAAATTTGGTACATTTCTAGAGGAAAGCTAGGGTTTCATATGTGCCTCATTTCTAACTGTCTTACTTTTATTTTTTGAGCAGTACAGAGAATCAAACTAGACTCAATGGCTTCTTTACCTTTTTGCAATATGATAGAATGTTTAGACACACACAAATCCAATACAGGTAGTCTCAACTTACAACCACAATACAGCTCAAGATTTCTGTTGCTAAGTGAAATATTTGTTAAATGGGTTTTGCCCCATTTGTGAATCACTGCAGTTGTTAAGTTAGTAACACGATGGTTTAAATGAATTGGATTTTTCCATTGACTTTGTTCGTTAGAACGTCGCAAAAGGGGATCACGTGACCCCAGGCACTGCACCCATCATAAATATGAGTCATTTGCCAAGCATCTGAATGTTGATTACATGACCATGGAGATGCTGTAACGGTCATAATTGTGAAAAATTGTCATAAGTCACTTTTTTCAGTGCTGTTGTAACTTCTAACTGTTATAAGTCAAGGACTACCTATAAGTGGACCGGTATTCAGCAGTATGGAAGATATATATGACAGTATGTGTGTTTTATAACATTGCCTGGATTTCTAATTCTGTTTATCCCGTAGAAAGGGAAATGTATGGATCCTCTGTCCAATCCCTCTTGCATGTTTTAGAATTAATCTGATGTAGTTGCTAAGAGAGTGAGATGGAAGTTTGGCTTAATTCCCAACTCTCATACACAGGCACTGGATGACTGTAAGCAAGCAATGATCTCTTTAAGAAAATTGTAAATGGTATAACAGTACTACTGTGTTTCCCCGAAAATAAGACCAGATCTTATATTAACTGTTGCTCCAAAAGATGCATTAGGGCTTATTTTCCAGTCAGGGCTTATATTCAGAGAAATACAGTACTAAATGCATCCATCTGGCTGACAATCTTAAATGGGGCTTATTTTGGGAGTAGGGCTTTTATTATGAGCATCCTGAAAAATCATGCTAGGGCTTATTTTCCACTTGGGCCTTATTTTGGGGAAAACACAGTATCTACCTTAAAGGAATGCCGTAAAGTTACTTTATTTCAAGGCCATTTCTAAACAACTAGGAAAGATTTGCTAAAGAAGAGTTGAATTAACCAGGCCAATTTCCACTTTAGAAAAAAAATCACAAAGGTAAACTAACATGACTACAGAACCAAGAGCTACAATTTTATCAAATCTGTTTGAATTTTATGGTTCACCTTAATAGCAATAGATTATAATTTGATGTACACTATACATATAGTACCCATCTCTTTATTCACATTGTAGATTTTATATATCTTTCTTTTTATTTATATGTATCTTGGATTTATCTTAATGAAGTTACCTGATATTGTTTGAATTCTTTTTAAAACCTATTTCTAAACAAAAAAAACACCAGTCGGATTTAATAGGAGTGGGACAGAAGAAGGATTCTGTTATCTTTAGAATTCCAGTATCCAGCTACTAATCTGCACATTGTTAACTGCAGTCGTATCCACCACATTGTGGGCATTGAATTCTCGATTCTGAAACTATGTTAACACATCTTTCCCAAATAAAAAAGTAGAAAATGATGTGGAACATTTGGAGAAACTGATACTCCATTTCTTAAACTTAATGAAGAGTTTCTTAAATTGCTTCCCCATTTTGTAATTCCAGAAACTATTATTGGGATGGTAAATTTGAAGTATTTACAGGTAGTTCTTGACTTACAGTCATTTGTTTAATGACCATTTGAAGTTACAACGGCACTGAAAAAAGTGACTTATGACCCTTTTTCACACTTATGACCGTTGCAGCGTCCCCATGGTCATTTGATCAAAATTAAGATGCTTGCCAACTGACTCATATTCATGATTGTTGCAGTGTCCCAGGGTCCTGTGATCACCATTTGCAACCTTCTGACAAGGAAAGACAATGGGGAAACCAGATTTGCTTAACAAGTGTATTACTAACTTCACAACTGCAGTGATTCACTTAACAACTTTGGCAAGAAAGGTCATAAAATGGGACAAAATTCATTTATCAATTATGTCGCTTAGCAACATAAATTTTGGCTCAATTGTGGTCATAAGTCAAGGACTACGTGTATTTGTAAACAGGACATTCTTGTTTACAACTATACAGACATGGTCACAGATCCGCCTCTGTACAAATAGATGGTGAGACCACACTTGGAGTACTGTGTACAGTTTTGGTCACCGCACCTCAAGAAGGATATAATGGAACTGGAAAAGGTGCAAAAAAGGGCAACAAGAATGATCAAGGAAATGGAGCACCTCCCTTATGAAACCAGATTGCAACGCCTTGGTCTCTTCAGCCTTGAAAGACGGCGTTTAAGGGGTGACTTGATCGAAGTGTATAAAATCATGCATGGGATAGAAAAGGTGGATAGAGAAAAATTCTTTTCTCTATCACACAATACTAAGACAAGGGGGCACTCCCTAAAGCTCATAGGTAAGAAAGTGAGGACAAATAAAGGGAAATATTTCTTCACCCAGAGGGTCGTTGGTTTATGGAATTCACTTCCAAAAGAGGTCGTGACAGCTGTCAGCCTTGATAGCTTCAAGGCAGGGTTAGACAGATTCATGGATGCCAAGTGTATCGGTGGTTATTAAAACGGATGTCCATGTGCATCTACGTTGATTGAGGCAGGCAGGATTCCCTTGAGTACCATTTGTTGGGGGTCAAGGGAAAGGGAGGGTTTTGCCTTCTCTTTCTGCTCAAGATCCCCATGTACAATTGGTGGGCCACTGTGTGACACAGAATGCTGGACTCAATGGGCTTTGGCCTGATTCAGCATGGCTCTTCTTATGTTCTTATGTTCATATGTAAATATATTAGGAGAGAATAATTAATGTGAAAGAGTGGTTTTATTTCATTTCTCATTGAAACATGCTAGGGACAAGTATAAGGACACACTTGTAAACTTGTAAACACTTATACATTGTAAGTTTAAACAAATGGCAAAAATTGTTATTAAGATCTTTCTGTCTCAGAAAGGGGTCCTTTCCTGGGAATGATATTTAGAATTGCCAGGAATAAAGTCACGGCCTTCTATGGGCAAAGAGCACATTTGAAGAATGAGCTACACTGCAGTGCTGTGCAATGTTTTTGATTCAATTCTAAAAATTGTGCTTTACAGCGCACAGGGTTATGAACATAGTAAGCAGTTGCATTTTTTCCCCAGGATCATGTGCAAGCACTGCTTCAGTTGGCATAAGAGCAAGCAAGAGGCTATGCAAGACAGAAGAGACAAGATCTTGGTGAATGGGCAGTTTAAGGCAGCTTGATATATTAGAAACAGGCAGCCTGAACTTGATTAAGTTAGCGATATGTTTTCTTTAACAGAAAGTCATCCTCTGTTTGAGAGCTCTAGCGGGATATTTGAGATTCTCCTCTCTTTTTTCAGGATTGTCCAATTCAAATCTAAAAAAGCCCTGGAAGGGGAAAGGAGATACCTCAAAAATGTCCATTAGAGTTGGGAATAAATGTGTGTTGGAGTCAGCACAGTTGCTTTTATGAAGCCCTTTATCTGGCCTCAAAGCTTTCACTGTCTCATATCTGGCACTTTCCACAGCCACAAGAGGCATTCTGCACTTGTGCAGAAATATCCAGTTTTGCTAAGGGTATCCTGGAGAAGGTAAGCAATGTACATCTTCCATCAGCACACTCCAAAACTAGACAACTGGTTTATCCTCTCTCTCAGCACTTGCCAAATAGTTCACACTTTATAAGCAACTAAATTTAGGAAGATTCAGATCATTAGGAGACCTAGTAATTAAACAGCAACTGTGGTTTAATGCAAACAGATGTCAAACAGTGCATCCAATATCAGCCATGTGAAACAGATTATATCATAAATGGAGTAGACATAAATTTAAATGATCATAAGGAATATTGAAAACTAGCATGAAAGTATGTTTGCTGCCGTTTGCCAACTCTAATTTTGCAGCCAAAAAGAGAAATATATCAGGCAACGTCAGCAGGAGGATAGAATACCACTCAAATCAAAGAATACAACGTTTCTTTGAAAAATGCACTACTGGATCAGGGAATGGAAAGAATAAAGATTAAAATGCACAATCCTCTAGGGATTGTAGAAGTTCATTTTGGAGCTGAAGTGATGGGATGGAAATAAATCTTAGTCCTTTGTACTTGTTGATTTACATGTATAGCCTATCTCATCCTAAGTGTTGACAAAGTAATAACAGAATAAAAAAAGTTTCAATGCAATGAAACAGCAGACATCCACCTATACTACCAAGATAATTACCAATGCATGTTTGATGTGCATATACATTGTACTGGTCATCTAGATTTTACTGAACTTAGATGTATGTTCTGATACAGACATAATGCCTCTCCCTATCTGGTCATTATCTATTGCATGGTATTGGGTGAAGGGTATAAATTATTCTGGCTTAAAGCAAAGAACAGGTACTCCCAAAATCAGTTAAAAATTGGGAAGCACTTTGAGTTAGCTTGAGCTCCACTACAACTAAGTCAGGAAATAGGGAGGGACAACTTCTTTGTGCCATTGCTTTGTTTTGTCTTTTCCTGTTTTTGATGACATCAGTAAGAGGGAATTAATTATGCTAGAGGGGGCAGTTATGAGACTTGTTTCAAATCATGACCAGAAAGTAAGAATCCTGTGAATCCTTGGCCATTCAAATATAGCCTCCAAATGATCTGTTTCCATTTCTTCCATGAGAAGATCAAAAATGGTTTCTGCTGCTTGGTCAAGAGCAGCGGTTCTCAACCTTTTTCAGGCTGCGACCCCGACCTGCGCCGCACATGCACGGCGTGACCCTGACCTGCACCATGCATGCGTGGCGCGACGGCCCGCATCGCGCATGCGCGGTGCTACCCCGCGCATGCGCGGTGCTGCCCCCTGTGCCGGCTGAGGGGAAAAGGGGAAAAAATGGCGGACTGCGTTGTTTGGCGACCCCCGTGAAATGGTCGTTCAACCCCAAATGGGGTCGCGACCCACAGGTTGAGAACTGCTGGTCAAGAGGGTTTTTGTTATGTGAGAATTGTTGCAATAATCTTCCCACTTTACTGCAAGTGAGGAATTTGATTGTGTCGTGGTCTTTCCACTGCTCTTCCTGAAAGCATAGGCTGTGTTCCTTAACTTCCCTAGGTGATGTTTCATGTCATCTTGATGTGAAGTAATTCCTCCAGATAGGAGTCTTCAAACTTGGCCCTTTAATGACTTGTGGACTTCAACTCCCATGATTCCTCAGCCAGCATGCTGAGTTGAATTCTACAAGTCATAAAAGGGCCAAGTTTGAAGACCCCTGCCTCAAGACAAGGGAAAGAGATGATTTTGCTACAAAGGAGTTAGGGATGTTCTAATAAGGTTATGGGAGGTGTTTTGAATGAATGGCTGGCCCAAATGAATGTGTTCAGATAGAGGTGAATGCCAGAAAGCTTCCTTTTGTATAATTGTATTAAGCAACAATTTAAATTTTCTAGAAAATGTGTACTTAGTGGCTTTTGACTATTGTATTAATAGTCCCAGAAACAAACTTGTTATGGCCAAGGAAAATCTAGAGGTTTCATTTACTTTTTCTAAATAGGAGGAACAAGAGGATACAAAAATCAGACAGCTTTACATCTATTGTATATAGATTTATTGGAAAAAAATTAAAGTTAAAAAAATATACTGAACCATCTCCATTATAGTATCATGGATGGATAGATGGATGATAGATGAATAGATGGGAAAAAACCTTCTGTCATGGTTCCGACAGATGAAACTCTTCAAAGAACTTTGAGGCATTGTTTACCTTAAAGAATCTTTATTCAGGCAGCATAACATACATAAACGAAGCCAAAATCTGGATTCCCCTCCCCTTAGCACATAGTATCAAACACAATTCCCTCTCTAATTAACAGTCATAAATCACATTCTCCAATTAGTTTGAAATGCAGGCTTTCCCACCTTTACTCCAATCCATTTCTTATCATCTCTTATTTCAAAAGCCCTGAGTTCACACACTATTACAATATTGTTATGTCTAACTAACTCCCATCACATTCCTCCTCCTTCCCCAGTATCATCTAATTCTAAGAGTAAAGCATAAGAAAGAAAAAGGCTGCATCTCCATATGTTGTCAAAGCAAGAACATCCAATGTTAGCAGCGTTGACACCTTCATTGATTCATGTGCAATTAATAGGAACTAACAGAGACTAATTAACTATATTTCCAAAACTTGTGAGTTTTTTACAAAATATTTTTTTCCTTTTAAAATAGGAATAATTTAGATACTGAAACAAAGTAGCCTACAAAGCCTTTTCTGCTAAGCAAAGCACTATCAATTGGAAGCCACATATCCTTAATAGCTATTCATACTAAGCTGTAGATAAGGGTGTAACCGAGTCAGCCTCCCAACAGCTGTTCCTTTTAAGGATAAGAGCACACCACAAATTCCAGACATCCCATGGCTAGTGCAGTTGCTGAATCACAAGTTTAGGCTTCACTTGTTTCAGGACTAGAGAGAAACAAGGGGGGAGTGTCACACTTTCTAGTCCAAACCATCCAACCTTCACAAGGAAAACAAAAATCAGCAAAGATTGTCTTGCTTACTAAAACAAAACAGACCTCCAAGGAAAATATCAGTGTTCATTCCTGCATTCTTTTAATTGTGTTAACAAGGAAGAGAACATTTACCTAAGCAATGTAGCAGAGTGTATAAATGGTGACAAGACTTGTCCTTTTTAAGTTATACTAGCCTTCTTCAATCCTGCCCCATTTGTGATGTGGATGGCTGGAAATTTTGGAAGTTGTAACCCAATCTGTGGAGTAAACAAAGGCTATAAATTATTGAATGACATAAGCTCCATGTCCAACAGAGAGTGAATGAAGACCAGATTTTATTTTCCTTATTCAATAATCAAATGTTGCATGGCTGTACAAAAATTAAGGGTTAGGAGCTCATCATAGCTGTGATGTCTGTGGAGATTCTCAATCATCCCAGGTCATGGTTGTCCCAAAGGTGCTTTTCCAAAAGGCAACTGACTTGGTTTTTTGTTTTGTTTCTTGAAAACATTTAGCTTCTCATCCAAGAAGCTAAATACATTTCTTGGACAAGAAGTGAAACATTTTCAAGGGGGGAAAAAAAACAAGAAAGTCCAGTTGCCTTTTGGACAAGCATCTTTGGGTTACACCTGGAATATTTGAATGGTTCTGGGTATAAATATTTGAAAGGAATTCAGATGATTTGAAACAGGTACAGGGAAGAGCAATGAAGATAACAAGAAATAAATTGGCAAAACAATCTACTTAGCCTTGGGAAAGGTGATTGTGGTGGATATGTTTGTCTTCAAGTATCTGGTTCATGTAGAGCAGGGGTGTCAAGCTACCGGCCTGTGGGCTGGTTGCGTCATATGGAGGCCACACCCACACCAGCTCCTGCAATGCAAAAAAAGTCACATTACATCGCAACACATCATGTGATGCAGGAAGTTTGACACCCGTGATGTAGAGGAATGCAATGATCTGTTCTCTTATTCCAGAGCAAAGGACAAATCGAATCATAAAGACTGATTGAAAATAATCAAAGAAAAGCAGAGGCTATTGAATGTTAAGAAAAACTTCCTAACAATAAAAGAGTTGAACAGGGGAACCAATTCCCTAAAAATGGACAGGCTTCCCTTTGTGAGATAAGTTCAAGCAAAGATGTGGTATACATTTATTAGGGATATTTAGATTTGGTTTCCTGCATTATAATGGAGTTGAACTCAGTGGCTTATTTCATATAGTTCTAAATCATTGTTTCTATATCATTGTTGATTGAATAAATCACAATTAGATTGGGGTAAAACAGCTCAGTTAGCTTCACATTGCAAACCACAATGTGACTGGGGTGGAAGGAAGTCGTGATAGAGGATCCAGATGGCCAGCAGAGCATTGCACTGGAGATCCTACAAGATTTTTTTCCAATTCATTTCTGTGCTTCTAAATTTAATGCAATACTATTTAATTACCTTGACGGGAGTAGCCTAAATTCCTTGCAAAGCTTATATTTTATTTTTAGCCATGGTCTTATCACTTCCACTTTGGAGAATTCCCAAGTAATATTAAAAGTGGATGCCCATTTGAAGCCTGACCTGTCCAGTTATTTGAACCTTCTGCTTTGTGTCAAATTTTGGCCATTTCAAAAGTGCTAATTTGAGTTAAGTCTGCATGAGAGACTTGTTTAATGAGCAGATTAAAAAGATGATTATATGTCCTTTTAAAAGTGCTTACCTTTTGCCAAAGAGGGGGTTGATGCCACTTTAGTCCCCCCCCCTTTTTGGCATCACAACATAGAACAGTCTCTTTTAATTAACTCTGCGGGGTCACAGAAACCCAGGCTGTTTGCTTCATTAAACTCTGATGGTGCCTTTGGAGCAAGTCTGTCTAAACTGCACTGTGACAATTGTATCTAAATTAGCATCAGATCTGACCCCCTTTTCACTCCTCTCCCAGCCTCAGCTGACAGGGATTGGCTAAAGATGCTAATTGGTGAGGTTTGGCAGGAACAATGGGACTTGCCAAGATAACAAAAGAACTAATGTTTCTTTCAATATGCATCCAGATTCACATTAAGTACCCCTTTTAATTACTGAGAATTATTGTAATACGTAGTTGGTGGAACAATTGACCCTCAACAGCAAGAGCTTGTTATGTAATAAGTAATGGCAGAGGCCTTGTCAAAGAAGCAGGTTGATTTTCCTCAGCTGTAAAGAGATTTTCTCAGCTAGTGTCCTGTGATAGATCAAGGCATCTCAGTAGGAGTTCAGTAGAAGGGGACTAATTTGAACTAAGAGAAAATGCACTGAACGGTGGTTTTAGGCATACCCATGTGATGACACAGGCAAAAATAGAAAGCACTGGACTGGTAGTTTGGCAGCTTACAAATCACAGTGCAAACTTTCTCAGCAGATGCTTGTATAAGCAGTTATTTGTTTAATTGTGCATCACAACATTTTTTCATAATATTTTTATTATAATGTGCAAGATAATATAAGCTTTGCAGTTTTTAACCCCTTATAACACGGGTGTCAAACTCACCGCGTTATGTGACGTGTCAAGACATATTGCAACTTTTTTCACATTGCCAGAGCTGGGTGGGTGCGGCCTCCACATGATGCAACCGGCCCACAGGCCGGCAGTTTAACACCCCTGACTTATAACCATAGGAGTACTTCTATATTTACAGTTTAATAATGCAGCATTATAGCAACAGATAAGATTTATTGCAAAGAATTGTTGTTAAGTTTAGATGGGCTCCAGTAATAGCTACATATACACAGTGATGTCAGTGATAGAACTGTGGCCTGGATGAAGGTCCCCAGTTCAATTGGCATTTTAAGTAGGTAAGTTGGAGACATTTGTATTTCAGAATCTGGAGAATATCCAATAGTATAAATCAGTATTTCTCATTGTGACAAGTTCTAGATGTGCAGAATTCAACATTCAGATTTCTTAATGAGGATCATGCTGCCTGCAGAACTTTTGGAATTGAAATTCACACATTAAGAAGACAATTTGGGGAGGGGGGAAAAGGCATAGATAGTACTGAGTAATATGAATCAGTGGTCTGATTTGATGTGAGCTACTTGTGCCTCAGTATAGAAAAAGAATGCAATGGTTCTGCAGTTCTTTAAAGTAAACCAGAATACCCTCAATAATGACTGATTAGCACTTGAACAGGAGACCTCAATTATATCGTTAATCAAGTTTGTGCCAGCATCAATTCCTAGTGACCACAAAGACAAATTTCCCTCAAGGAAATTTGTATTCCCTCAAGGGAATACAGGTATATAAGGTGGCTTCAGCAGTTGAAAATATATCCCTGAAGAAAACAATAGCAGATCACTCTGACAACTTCTATACTCTTGTGAGGGGGAAAGCAAATATATATGGACACTGAGCAGAGATGGAACTAGATTACTACTAAAGTCACTTTTAACTTTATGATTCTATGATCATGAAATCAGAAGAGTCAAGTTTGACTTAAACAAGAGTTTTCTTTTCATTCCTGGATCAAAAGTAAGGAAAAAAGTAGCCGCTTGGTGTGCAAAATTTGCTCTTCTCCCAAAAAATCAAGATTTAGATTTTATTCATTAAGGTGTCATTAGTGCCAACTGATTTTTCATACACACACACACACACAGAGTCAATTTTGTAAATTTGCCTAAGAGGATAAATTCCCTCTGACCCATACCTAGTAATTCATTTAGCTTCGGCTATAAGATCTTATTGTAGAGCAAAGGAGATAAAATAACAAAGTACCTGCATGTTATATGTATTCAAAGCATTGTGTGGTCAGCCTGCCAGCTGTTGTTGAGTAGCTTTAGCGCTTCTGCTGTTCTTTTATACACCAGTCTTATATTAGCAGTTCTAATAAAGCATTCCTTCAAACAAAGGATTGTCTTTATAAAGTAAAAGAAATGCTCTCCCCCCCCCATTTCAGATCATTTTCTATGTTAATAATAATATTTATTTTGCAGTCACAGACCAAAATGCAAGTGCAACAAAAGAGAACACAAGAAAAATATAATCACAAACAATTAACACCAGAAGCCTTGGCTAAAGGGAATTACAACGTTCTCCTCTAGTAGTTACAGCTCTTAAAAGAAATTTAGAAACCTGAGAAGTAATATAGGAGGAGCCATCCGCTAGACAATATAAGACCAAATTACTAACATTAGAGCCAGAGGGATCAATTCCAAGGAGAGGCAATAATTTAATTCTGGCTGTGTTATACATAGGGCAGTATGATAAGACATGCTCCACAGTTTCAACTTCAGCCCTATCAAAGGGGCATAGTCTCTCACTAAACAGGAGCCCCTTGAATCGCCCATCGAGTAGTGCTGAGGGCAAGACATTGAAACGGGCTAGGGAAAAGACTCTTCTATACTTGGGGATGGTCAGAGTGTAATTTTTTATGTTTAACATATGGTAGAATCTAACAGAATCTGTCTGAACTCAGAAGCTAAACAGAATCAGCCCGGACTTAGTATATGGAGGGGAGATTATCAGGGCATCCCAGTGATACAAGCAAAAAATGGAAAAACATTTACAAAGGCAGTGGCAAATCACTTCCACTACCTGAATTGTTTATGTCCATGAAGTTACTAGGACTCAGGCTTCACTCAGAGATTTTTTATATAATCTATGTTTCCATAATTAATTAACGTGTACAAGGGTGGTTTATTAATTTATCTATCAAATTCTTTCAAGCATCCATCGATAGACTGTATCATGCAACTATCACTTTTTTAGTCAATATCCCTGCCACTCTTAGTGAATACTAATCAGCATTTTTAATTACAGACCTTCCCTGTTACCCATAAAAGCTGACAGGTGCTATAGTTCTTTTCCAGCAGTCGATACTATATTTATATTTATTTAAATAATTTATATGTTCAGTCATCTCAAAACAGTGATTCACAAAAAGCCTTGCAGCTCTAATTGTATATTTTTAGAAATAGTGAATTATTAACTCCATTTTGTATACACAGAGCTTCTGCATATTTTCTGTCAGTGAGTCCCTTAAAAACAATGAATATTTCTGAGTGCTTAACATATACCATATTTATTATGCATATATATTATTAATATGAATATATAAAATAATACTGAGTGTTTATGTGTCTCTTAACATATGTTTGTGTTAATAGTAAAAAAACTAAGATGTAAAGCCTATATTTTGCTCATAATTACTTGTAGTTTCAGGCTGGCTTCTCTCTCTATTAACTCTACTCAAAATGCAAATATAGAAACATTTTTATATTCTCTGACAGGCAATGTATAGTATACAATAGGGAAAGTGAATACCCCATTCAAACAAGGCTCTAGGGAGAATCTCTGTTAATGAATATATGGAAAGCATATACAGGCATGGGAAATTCCATCCTCCTCACTGCAGTTTGATCATGCAAACAGACATGTGGTGTATCTCCCCTGGGAAATGCTTCCAACCTCATTTATAACAAAGATCTAATCTTGGTAGGTTATGATATTGCAGCTTTCTGTTGAAGTGTATTAAGCCAGCTGTTGAGGAAAGCCAGAAGAATGCAAGCTAAAACCATTCAAGGGGTCTTTATACAGATCTATGAGGCTTCCCTGTTAATGTTTATTAGGGTCAGACATGAACAAAAAAAGAAAACCAGTGTCCCAAATTTTTAAAAATAGCAAGCATTTTAGGCTCTTGAAAATAAAATTCATTTTTAATTTCAACTTCATGGTTCTTGAAACAAAATCAAGATAAAAGGCAGTCATTTGTTTCTAAATAGGCCAAAGAGACAATTCTGTATTATGATTATTGGAGGAAGCGCTTAAAGTTATTTTCAAATATAGTATATTTTCATAGTATATAGTTCGTCTTTAAATGTCATCATGTAGATATTAGAATGTGTGTATGTGTGTGTATTATACATGTACTGTATGTTCTTATGACCAGAAGGCATAGAAGACAGACAGACCTTCTGGACATAAGGAAATACACACACACACGCGTGTGTGTGTGTTTGTGTGTGTGTGTCACTACACAGATACTAGACTATATATAATGCCTGTGTGTGTGTTATCCATGTACTATATGTCCTTATGTCCAGAAGGGATGGATGGATGGACAGATAGACCCAACCTTCTGATCATAAGGACATATATGTACAGTATATACACACATGCGTATTATATATTATACATTAAAGATGTAATCCATCTTTAAATGTTACCGCACAGATACTAGAATACATATGTGTATATTTAGATGGACCCTCTGAACTGAAGAACATATATAATTGAATATGTCAGTTTAAGATATGAAATCCAAGTATAACACCAATTAACTGCAATTATTTCCTAAAGTAAGTTAGTTTTATACACCTAACAAAATAAACCCATGCTGTGAACCTTACTTCATTCCATCCAACACTTGCTTTTTTCCTTAAAAGAAAGAAAGGTTCCAGCAACATAGGATCCAATTCACAAGTAGACTGGAGCAATACTGTTTTCTCCCTTGTTTTCTACCCTTTTCCTATTTCTAAAGGAAACTTCTTTGTTAATTGACATTGTTTCCTGTGATACCCAAGGTGAAAAACTTTGTTTTATGTTCTCCCTCCTAATCAGGACTAAACAGAGGATAAAAATATGTGTTGCAATCTGGCTTACTGGGAATACTTAAGCTAATTGCCCAGGTTTGGTGTTGTAAGAAACTGATTTCATCAACCAAAAGGTTTGTTTGAACCAGAGTATATTAAGAGAGGAGGGAAGGGAAACAGGAATAGGTGAGTTTGTTGCCTGATCTCCGTTAATAAACTAGAGCTGGGATAAATAGCTGCTATGCATTTCTTCATATTTCCTATATTGGAGAAGGCTGGGAAAGATTGAAACTTTTAGGCAGAGCAAGGTTGAAAAAAATGGATTTGGGTACATTCAAGAAGAAACAAGCTGTTCAGTCAAAAAAGCTTTTTAGAAAACTTCATTTTAGTATTGTACTACAACTAGTATGCCTTCTGTTTTTATAAACTTGTAAAAAATATACTACTGGACCACTGGAAAAGAACAGCTGGCTCAAAATGCAGCAGTGCAAGCAGTAATGGGCACCTATTGGTATGCTCTATTGGTATGGTTGATTGGAGAACAATCAACCAATGGAACAGTTTGCCCTCAGGTCCCTTCCAACTCTGCTATTATTATGTTATGCCTGAGTGTCACCACTGCTACACCAGTCCATTTCTGAGGCGCTGATTATGGCATTGATTGGAGAACAATCAACCAATGGAACAGTTTGCCCTCAGATGTAGGAGTTTCATCACTGGAAGCTTTCAAGAAGAGACTGGACTACCATCTGTCAGAAATGGTAGGGGGGGTGGACTAGATGACCTACAAGGTCCCTTCCAACTCTGTTATTATTATGTAAAGCCTGGTATGGCATTGGGCTTGGATATGTGGGGGACTTGTCTCCAATGGTTTCTGCCTGCCCAGTACATTCCAGCAAAATAGGTGTGCTCCAGGTCCTCTCCATTAAATATTGCTATCTTGTGGGACCTAAAAACATGCCTTGTCTATCACGGCTCTCACATATGGAACAACATCTTAAACTTGCCTTTGGCCCCCAGGCCTAGGATTAATTTATTAATGTATTGGGATGGGGGATGTTCGGTTTGGTTTGTGTCACATTTAGATAACCCTAGTCTGAGCAAATGTCTATGGAGAGTCCCAATCATCCAGGTCATGATTGGTCATCCATGTCCCAAAGGTACTTTTCCAAAAGGCAACTCAACTTTCCTGTTGTTTTCCTTGAAAAATTTTGCTTCTCCTCCAAGAAGAGAACTGAAGAAACTTCTTGGGTGAGAAGCGAAACATTTTCAAGGAAAAAAACAAGAAAGTCCAGTTGCCTTTTGAAAGCACCTTTGAGACCTAGTCTGGAGAGTTTTATGTTTTATTTGTTTTTATGGATGGGAGGGGTCCTTATACACCATCCAGAGTCTGGGGTGGCTATAACAAATAAATAAATCTCCCAGGGAATGATGTTGCAGTGACAGAGAAGATTCTCTTCCTAACTCCCATCAGATGACACTACCTAATAGATCAGGGGTTCTCAACCTTGGCAACTTTAAGACTTGTGGACTTCAACTCCCAGAATTGAAGTCCACAAGTCTTAAAGTTGCCAAGGTTGAGAACCCCTGTGATGGAACCTAGTGTATGCCTGCTTTGCTCCTTTAACCAAACTTACCATGAAACATCCATAGAGAGATATAAGGAAGCAAAAGAAGAATCTCTGCCAAATGCTGAAGATATCAATGGACAAAAAATGTTCCAGATTAAATACACATAATTCACATGAACCCTCTTCTATTTAACAGAAGCAGCAGCAGCAACAACAACAACAATAATAGTAATAATAACAATAACAATAATAATAATAAAGTTGGAAGAGACCTTGGAGGTCTTCTAGCCCAACCCCCTGCTCAGGCAGGAAACCCTATATCGTTTCAGACAAATGGCTGTCCAGTCTCTTCTTTAAAACTTCCAGCAGGTTGTTCCACTGGCTCCAGATCAAGTTCCTCAGATCTGGTGATAGCATCATCACCCCTCCTCTGAAGAAGTACTCTGACTTTTGTAAAGTTTGGAGGAGAGGACAAAATCAGAAATATTATCTTGTTGGCTGTGATTATTTTCAGTCTGACCATTCCATTCTTTTATCATCAAAATCCTCTTTGTTTTCAGAAGAAAAAATTATGTGAAGAAAATGCTCCATAATGCCAAGATCTTTATTTGTGCTACAGCAAGCAAAATTATTTTCTTACTCATCACTCATTTAAAATGTCATCAGATCCCACTAATATCACATGATATGGGATTTTTTTTAACCTGTTGCTACTATATGTAATGCAAGCCTTATTAGAAATGCCTTGAGGAGGACCAGAGAAGATGCAACGTGGTTTCTCGCAACCAGAAAAAAAAGTAGGGAGTTTACATGTACAAACGGATATCTAATAATAATAAAAAAATAAAAAAAAAGAAAACACAAACTGTTTAGATTTAAAGTATCAAGATGCAATTACATATTATATGACTTA
The DNA here is from genome assembly GCA_034064705.1 of Bothrops alternatus. Lineage (NCBI taxonomy): Eukaryota > Metazoa > Chordata > Lepidosauria > Squamata > Viperidae > Bothrops > Bothrops alternatus. The sequence goes on from JARGCV010000166.1 coordinate 75,347, forward strand.
ATGGCTTTTTAAAGATAAACAGTATCTGGGGTCTCTCTGCTCAGAAAACTTTGAATAGTTTTAATTTTTTTATAAAATAATACACCCATTTACATTGCTGAATGGTTATCCTTAGTCGCAATAGTTTTCTATAAGCATTACAGCATAGTATTGTAGCAGAACTAGGACATCTGTTAACTTGGCTTAAAGAATTGATGTGATTTCCAGCTATAGGTTGGCTACTTGGTCTGTTAAATGGGGTTGCAGAGGGGTATTCAGGAACGTCTGATAAGGGATTAACCCTTTTGTTCAAACACACACACACACACACACACACACACACACACAATGCTTTGAGAAGAGGTTGTTTTTCTCCTCCCACAGCCATTCAAGACTGACTGCTGCCCTTTGATTTTTTTTTTTTAGCTGGCTGTAGGACTCTTTTTGATTTCTCTGCCAATCACCATACAGTCTCCTTAAGCAACTTGCTGCTGAAATACTTCTCACATGTATTTTTCCATGTGGTGTCATCTGGAGTAAAGCTCACCCATACAGATGGCTGCATTTGGCCCAAGGGAGAGAGAAAGCATAACTGGGAGACGGGAGCCACTGACATTTTCACTTCCATGCTTTTTCCTTTGTAAATATGAAGATACATATAAAAACCACCCACAAATCCTTCTAGGATGACTAGATGTAGCCACAAATGGACAGGAAGGAAATTTGTGGAAAATCTAAGACTTGCAGAAGTATAAAGAACTTAAGGGGGGGAAATGTAAGAAATGAGACTGAAAAATAGAGCAGTGAAAACTGAATGCTCTAAATTAACATGGCTAACTGGAACATATTATAAGTAAGTACCCAAGTAGGACAAATTCCAGAATAATTGGAATTATTGTCTATATGGTAGAGCAAGAATTAACAGGAATAATAACCAAAACAAGGACAAGAATGGGAAAATACTGCTAAGCAAAGAAGGACAAGAGGCATACTGGGCAGAGCACTTCAGATAAACATGGAATCAGCCAAGCTCAGCCTCAGGCTGTGACTTCAGAACCTCCAATCCACTTGATGAACTGTATGTAAACCTAAATATGATAATAAAAATATTGAAGAATAATAAAGCTGCAAGTGTAGAGGAAAGCCAGCTCACCTACTGAAGCTTGCTGCAAGAACTAATAGGGCTAAATGAATGAATGTTGGTGAGTGGAATGTATTCTGACCAAATGTGCAAAAGAAATGATCCCCAGATCATTTGGAAAAGCATCACACACCTTTTGGTCAGGTGATTGCTAGACAAAGTGGACAAGTACCTACAGGAAGAACAAGCAGGGCCTTGTGATGGCTGCCAAAACAAATGAACAAATCTTGGCTTTCTGCATCATTGCTGAGCAGAACATCAAATTCTAGTCGTTACAAATAAATTATAACAACTTTAAAAAAGCGTTTTGATATTGTGCATAGAGCGTAATTATAGAAAATAGTAGAAAGATAGGGCATCTGCCAACACTTTGTCAATATTTTCCAAACCCTTTATGTGAAATCCAGCAACTGGGTTTCAGAAGCTGATAATGGCATCACAGACCACACCATCCACCCTGGAGAATGACAAGGTATAACTTTTGCCATTGGTGTTCTTTATGGCTATAGATTTCATTCTAGGATAAGCTAGATTTGCAAAGAGTTGCATTAGAAAACATCAGTGTAGGCTTAACAATCTGAAATTCACATGTGATGTCACATTTTTTGAAAAACCAAAGAAAAATCTATAGGACATGGCCACTACTATGGAAGCCAATACAATTTGGCTACAGATAAATAGTGAAAAAACAAAGACTGTGCAAGCTTGTTATGCTCAAGGAAATGCCCTGAGCATGACCAACTTGCAAAATGCACTAATAGTTGTTGGACACCAATGCATTAGGCTGTGCAGCATTTTAACAGAAGCATTGAGGCAGATATTAACTGCGGTATGGGGAAAGTGTTGGCAGTTTGGTCTTCATCAGCTATTGAGACTGCAGCAGAAGTCTTGACTGTGCAATATTGTCATTCTACCCATAGCAGTGAACATCACTGAAGCTTGGATGATGACAACAAAGCACAGAAACTCAAAGGATCGTATTTATGACTGGTTGAAGCACCCTGTGGATACATGATTGTGACATTTCCAGCTGGTGGAAATCAATTGCTTGTTGGGAAAAATGAGATTGCTTAACTGTGTGATTCGCTTAATAATCACTGTAAAAATGGTTGTAAAATTGGGTTCGGTCACATAATGACTCGCTTAATGAACATATTGCTTAGCAACCAAAATTTCAGTCCTAATTGTGGTCATAAGTTGAGGACTATATGTCACCCAATGTAGCTAAAGAAACAGACTGTGTAGTATAATAATAATAATAATAACAACAACAACAATAATAATAATAATAGTAAAGTTGGAAGGGACCTTGGAGGTCATCTAGTCCAACCCTCTGCTCAGGCATTTAGGACAAATGGCTGTCCAGTCTCTTCTTAAAAACTTCCAGTGTTGGAGCATTTACCGCTTCTGGAGGCAGGTTGTTCCACTGGTTAATTGTTCTCACTGTCAGGAAGTTTCTCCTTAGTTCTAGGTTGCTTCTCTCCTTGATTAGTTTCCACCCGTTGCTTCTTGTCCTGCCTTCAGGCACTTTGGAAAATAGCTTGATTCCCTCTTCTTTATGGCAGCCGCTGAGATATTGGAATACTGCTATCATGTCCCCCCTCGTCCTTTTCTTCATTAAACTAGACATACCCAATTCCAGCAGCCGTTCCTTATATGTTTTAGCCTCCAGTCCCCTAATCATCTTTGTTGCTCTTCTCTGTACTCTTTCTAGAGTCTCAACATCTTTTTTACAAGGAGTGATTTGTAGTGCAACCATGTCTGTGTCTTCTCAGAAGTATGTATTTCATTTCAGTAAGCTCTATTTCAGTAACACTGCAATATGGGTTTTTTTGGGTTTTTTTTCTACTGCTCTTTCAGCAGAACTACTATTTGTATCTGTTTATAACCACAAGAGAGATATAAACTTGGAAGCACATTTAAACTGTTTGCAGAAAACAATTTGCTTTTCTCTTTATAAACTAAGCAGTGCCATGAAGGTCTCACTTCCAGAAGCTGGCTCCTTCTCCTGTTTGATTAATTCATGTACTGTATCTCTAAGCATTAGAAACATGCGTTATATTTATAATGTGGAAAATATTTATTTCATAGCTTGAGCAGATGTGAGCTCAAGGATGTGATACATGTTAATATATTGAAGCATGCAACTTTTCCAAGGCAAATGTTTTCAGAGTTTGTATCATCACTGAGCAGAGATTAAATTTCCACTTAAAGTAGCCAAGGGATTGCTTTTAGCTGCACAGTACAGTGAGGACTGTTGAGGATTTAAGAAAATATAATCTAGATATTTTTCCACTGTGATAATTATACAATCTATTAATTAAGTCAACCTTGCCTTGGCTATAAGAATGTGGATGATCCCTAGATGCAGAAATCTTTTTGATAATCAAATGATCATCCATTCTTTTAAAATCCAGAAATAATAATAATAATAACCTTGAAGGTCATCGAGTCCAACCCCCTGCTCAGGCAGGAAACCATATACCATTTTGGACAAATGGCTGTCCAGTCTCTTCTTAAAAACTTCCAGGGTTGGGACTTCCGGTGGCTCCGCCGGCGTCGCTAGAGTCTCCTCTGTGAGGCTCCGTTCCCTGGGTTTGTAAAGCCGCAAAAAATAGCGAACATCAGCTGTTTTTTTGCGGTGAAAAATCCCCTCTTCGGGCGAAGAAGAGGTGTAGAGCAACGGGAGTAAAGGGTTGAGCTCCTCTAATATCCCTGGAAAAAGTTTTCAGGGATCAAGAGTGCGAGCTCCCCATAACTCCTGAAGACGCTCCTGCCCAGAGACGCTTCTGTCATCAGACAGAAAAAGACGCCGCGACCGCCTCTGCTTTTAAAAAATAGAACACAAGAGAGACTGTTTGCAGACTGAGTGAATACAGGAGCTTTTATTGGATTGCAAGTATTTTTTATTGTTTTTCTGGCAATATATTTCTAACTGTTACTTTCAACATAATGCATTCAAGATGGCGTATAGCTTTCACTACTTTCACTGCTAAAGGAAAGTGCTTGAAAGTGAAAGTGAATTCTCCATTTTCTTTTTTCTCTTTGTTCTTGTAAGCGAAGCTAGAGAGACGGTTGTAGAAATTGGATTAAAGCCAGAGTGATTGTTTTAAAATTTAAAATGGAGTGGAATTTACGTTTTAATGTCAAACCTATTTTGGATCGCATTGATGAATTTAAAGAAGAAACGATTGCAATATTGAAAGAGACTAACACAGAAATATTAAAATTAATTAGATCCTTTTTTCCAAATGAAATTGATTTGCAACCGACTGTTGAACATTTTATACAACAATCCAAACAAGAAGAAGACAGTATTGAGAATGAAGAGAATAATGGGAAATGGATTTTGCTTGATAAACAGTTCATTTACGGAGTGGAGGAAGAGGATTTGTTCCAAGACAGGAGGGGATGGCTACTCCTCTCAGACAAGCAGCAAGAAGAAGATTTAACTGAGAAAAAAGAGAAATTGATCCAGTTTAAGAAGCAATCTATCTATGGTGCTGAGGACCAGGAAAAGCAAAGACAGAGATTTGAAATGTTACCTCAACGAAAGTTTATGGTTAAGAGAAATAGAGGTCTAATGCAAAGGTTAAGATGGCTTTTATGGATTCAAATGATATTGCAAGTAAAAAAGAGAGACTTATTATTTGGAAGGGGGGCCTCGTTATGGAAATTTACCTGGCAGAAGAAAAAACCAAGAGTACGATTGAAGATGTGAAATTTAAAATTGTATGCAAGGAATTATGGGTAACTCAAAACTATGGACTGACTCAAGGACTAAGATTATGAATAAGATGTAAGAGAAGATGATTAACGGAAGATATAATATTAAGATTATGAGTAAGACGTTAAAGAAGATGATTAACGGAAGATATAATTAAATTGAAGAAGAATGTACTTGCTTTGAAATGATCTAGGTTTGACATTAGATTGATTGATTGATGGGATAGATAAGCATTATGTGATTTGATAAGGAGGAATCTAAGTTAGAAATGGATTAAATAGATTGTATTTGTTATTTAGGTTTATTTGACATATGAGAAAGCCCAGAAGTCGATTGAAGAAGTGAAATTTAAAATTAAGATTGTTAGATTGATGGTTTAGATATGTAAATGAAAATTAATACTCTTAACAAGATGATTTGTCTGTTTTGCTTAGTGGATTGAAATGACTTAAGGTTTGATATTAGATACTGATTGAGGGATTAGATATGTATTAGAATTGATAAGGCTGAATAAATGTTAAGTAGAGATTGTATTTAGTATATAGTTTAAAATTCTTGTTAGGATTATATAATAACTTTGTTTGAAGTAGTGGGTTTTCTTTTGTTTTACCCTGTACTCACTCTGGGAAGTCGGGGGGGGGGGGGTAGGGAGGGTTTATAATTTTATATACTATGTTTTCTCAACTGCAATGGGGTTGATGCAGGGATATGTAATTATTGTTATTAAGGGGTTGCTCGGGTGGCCTCTGGGCACCACATCTGATGGAAAGAGGAAGGAGGAGTGAAGGCTTATGTAAGTAGAAAGTTGATAAGAAGGGGGAAGAGTAGGGATAGTTGGGTGGAGTAGAAGGAGGGAGATAGAGAAGGAGGGAGGAGAGTAGGTAGTTAGTTGGTAAGTGAGGGGGGAAGGTTAGGGTTAGGGGATGTGGTGGTGGGGGTACCGAGCAGTAATGTTAATTGTTTGGTAAATATGGTCTATGATTATTTTCAGTTGAGTTATTATTATTAGATGTATTGAAATAAGTATTTATGTTTTGTTTATGGATGATTTTGAAATATGTATTTATGTTGTGATTATGTTTATTGTTTATTTTAACATTATGATTTGATTTGAGTATTTTTCTTTTTCTGTTAAAAATTTAAAAACCAATAAAAAAATAATAATAAAAAAAAACTTCCAGGGTTGGAGCATTCACCGCTTCTGGAGGCAGGTTGTTCCACTGGTTAATTGTTCTAACTGTTAGGAAGTTTCTCCTTAGTTCTAGGTTGCTTCTCTCCTTGATTAGTTTCCACCTGTTGCTTCTTGTCCTGCCTTCAGGCCCTTTGGAAAATAGCTTGACTCCCTCTTCTTTCTGGCAGCCCCTGAGATATTGGAACACTGCTGTCATGTCCCCCCTCATTCTTCTCTTCATTAAACTAGACATACCCAATTCCAGCAGCCTTTCCTTATATGCTTTAGCCTCCAGTCCCCTAATCATCTTTGTTGCTCTTCTCTGTACTCTTTCTAGAGGCTCAACATCTTTTTTACATTTTGGTGACCAAAACTGGATGCAGTATTCCAAGTGTGGCCTTACCAAGGCATTGTAGAGTGGTATTAATACTTCACGTGATCTTGATTCTATCCCTCTGTTAATGCAGCCTAGCACTGTGTTGGCTTTTTTGGCAACTGCAGCACACTGCTGGCTCATATTTAAGTGATTATCCACTAGGACTCCGAGATCCCTCTCACACTTACTACTGTTGAGCAAGATACCCCTTATACTATATCTGTACATTTGGTTTTTCTTGCCTAAATGTAGAACCTTACTTTTTTCACCATTGAATTTCATTTTGTTAGATAGCGCCTAGTGTTCAAGTGTGTCCAGATCCTCCTGTATCTAAAGCCTGTCTTCTGGAGTGTTGGCTATTCCTGCCAGCTTGGTGTTGTCTACAAATTTGATGAGTTCCCTATCTATACCCTCGTCCAAATTGTTGATGAAGATGTTGAAGAGCACTGGGCCCAGAACAGAGCCCTGGGGCACCCCACTACACACTTCCCTCCATGTAGATGTGGTTCCATTGAGTATGGCCAGTCAGCCAGCTATGAATCCATCTGGTGGTGATACTGTCTAACCCACATTTTTCTATTTTATCAAGTAGTAGGCTGTGATCTACTTTAGCAAATGCCTTATTGAAGTCCAAACAAATTATATCCACAGCATTCCTCTGGTCCACTAATTTTGTCACTTGGTCAGAGAATGCAATAATATTTGTCTGGCATGATCTGTTTTTGACAAACCCATGTTGGCTTTTAGTAATGACTTTGTTTGCCTCTAGGTGTTCGCTGATTCATTGTTTGATTATCTTTTCCAGAATCTTCCCAGGTATTGAGGTCAGGCTGATAGATCTGTAATTTATGGTCTCAAATTCATAAATCATAGGCCATAATTGATTTCATATTAATATTTGCAGTCTGCAACGATGTTCAGGAAAGAGTAAGTCCTGTGGAGCAAAAATCTCTTGTGTAGGGAAGATGAGCCCAAAGGATGGCAACATTGCACCATGCCAGTTTTATTGTAAATGAGGAAAAAGTAAGATGAGAGCAAGTAAAATGAATGGCTGGATGACAAAAAGGAGGGAGGGAAAAGGAGTCCCTTGGTGGCACAGAAAATATACATGTCTCTTCTTAATACACTGAGGAAAAGAGTGAAGTATAGAGGTTGATGATCTCAGGCACCATAAGTTGAGAAGAAGAGACCATTGAAGTCTTGTCACCGCCATTACTGGGGCCTATTTTTCCCCCTGTCCTGTCACCATCATGTCTATCAGTAGCAAGGAGGAGACAGAGAAGTAAAAACGTTGGTGAGAGCAGGCAAGTGGTGAGATATAGGACTTAATCCAGGCAGAGATAATAGCCTTCATGAGGAGCAGTCTCCCTCAGCCTATGCAGATGGACCAAAACTTAATTCAAGCAATACCAGAAGCTTTTTCTGCATCCAGTGAAGCTAACACTGCAGGCCTATGTATATCCATGTATAAAGCTATTATATCAACTAGGACATTTTTAACATCTGAACTTCGGCATCCTTTCATGAAACCAGGTTGTGCAGGATGAATTATTGTGGATTATTCTTTTTGAGGTTTCTTGTTAATGTAGCTATTAAAATCTTAGCATGAACATTAAACAAAGAAACTGGATAATTCTTATTTTGACTAGAATTCTCACTGTTCTTCAAACATTCAATAGTGTAAGTATCATAGTATGGAACTTGTAAGAATTTATTTTCATAAGATGTCTGAAATAGCTCTAGGAATGTAGGAGCTACATTCTTTTAAATCTTTCATGTCATTATCTTGTTATTCCATCTGGTCTTGGACTCTTTTTCTGGATTTCATCATATTAGTAGTAATATAGAGTGTCAACTCTGCTAATATTGAATATTCTTACTTTGACAATATATGCAGAACTGTCTGGTATTTTTAGAGTTAAATCAGTTGACAGTGAAAGGGGAGGAGAATATAAGGAAAGCCTGGGAAAAAGAAACGGAAGTGAATCTTTGCCCGCCAAGTTAATTGGAAGATGTGAATCATGACCCCAAAATAGGGGAGGGCAAATGCCTGGAATGTTATGTGCAAAGGAAGGGAAATTCAGATCTTAGCATTTCCACCATGCCATGCTGACATCTCTGTAATACTAATAAAGGCTTTTTAGGCTAGAAAAATGCCTGAAAGTTCTTTGAAGTGTTTCGTTAATCAGACACATGACATCATGCTAAGATCATGACATAGAGTTCCCCCTAGAGTTACAGATGTAGCCAGCTCTTCTGAATTTACATCTGAAATTACTGGAAGGTGTATGAGCTTTAAAAAGAATCATCTGTTTGCTTTGTTGTACCTATATCCATAGAAGTGGATTTTAAAATTTAAAAAATGAAGATTAATTTCATTACAACTAGTGTGCATTGTTCCCAAGAAATTTCTTGTTGGAACTAAAATATTTTATGTGGTCAAAATGTTTCAATTGAGAACTCAGAATTTTCTTCTGTTGCCAATAAATTTGTTTCATTTTAAAAGAAAGATTCTGTAACAAACGTAGTTGGTTTAGATCTAATGGTTTGGTAGTCTAAAAGCATGATATGCTTCTCAAATCAGTTAAGTATTCTTTTAAGGTTTGTTTTATTTTTGATTCAGATATCTTCTGCTGTGATCCATGCATTTTTTTCCTTCCATGAGACATAAAATATAATTGTATCATAAAAAAATATTTTAGATGTAACCAAGAATTATTAAAATTACAATTTTCTAGCAGCTGGGATATTTTTTCCAGAAGCAGTGATCTTACAAACATTTGTTCAACTATAAAATCAGATGATGCTGTCATTAAAAGTATCACTCCTCTAGCAAATTTTGAATTTCTGTTTTGGTAATCTGTTCTATCAGTTTTCTTCCTCAAATATCTTTTAACTGGAGCAGCAACCAGACTGGATCCTAGGTCTAACTTACAAATACCCATAGTTTCAAATATGTTCAGTTCTGAAATATTAACGAAAGTTATTGTTGAAGAAAACCTTGGGAAAAATTAACCTCTGAAAATCATTGAACAATAAACCAAAATGGAAGAAAGAAAACATTCAAAATATATGCTATTGAAACATTCTTTTCAAAACTGTTATCAAAACTAAATATTGATATTAAAATGCAGAAAAGAAAAAAATAAATTCAAAGAAATAAAATCTGTGCATATTAGGGTTCCCTGTAGGGACATGTCAGTAACCCAGACCCTCTTTCTCCCCATTGAAGCTGCAAATGGGAGGGAAAAAAGAGGAGGCATTAATAATAATAATAAAAAAAGAAATCCTGTGTAGCTGGAAAACCTGTGACCCACCAAACCAATAGATCATTTTTGAGTAAAATACCTACACCCGCATCAGAGGCCTTCAGTTGTTTAAAATAGTTAGCAGCCTTTTCAGATTTATTAAATTCCTCCTATTAGTTTCCAAGGATAAGACAAATATTCTTTATTGTTATCCTTTACTCTTTTATTTATTTTTGGATAATATAGAAATAAAATATTTATCCCTTGTTGTCTAGCCATGAAATGAGCATGGTAAAATTCTCTGTCCTTCTGTATACCACCCTGAACAGCAGATTTGGAAACCCCATAAACTGCCTTCCTTCATATACCTGCAGGATGGCAATGTGCTAAGAAACAATTTATTTTCTCATCCCATCATACAGTATAAAGCAGGGGTTCTCAACCTTGGCAACTTCAAGACTTGTGGACTTCAAAGCAAAGCTGGCTGAGGAATTCTGGGAGTTGAAGTCCACAAGTCTTGAAGTTGCCAAGGTTGAGAACCCCTGGATAAAACTTGTGGACTGCATATGAAGACAATTAGTAAGCTGAAAATCTAAATAAACCACTTCTTCTTCTGCCACTTTTGGTAATTGAGGGAAATTAAAATGCCTGGTAAGCTTCAGAAGCAGCCTCCTCTTCCTCCTCCTTGTCCTCTTGATCAGCCTGGCCACCCACTCACTCCTACGATGTGGCTTCCTATAAGGCTGCAGTGGACCTGGACAATGAGACTTCCACTAAAGAGCTTTCTTCCTGCTCACCTGGTGGAAATGAGAGCTAAGGAGAGAATTATGTTTACCCTAGAAATGCTACCTGATGTCATTCTTTAGGAAGAAAGCACAGTTTGGAGATGTGCTTGTCATTTTAAATTCATTAATAGACCTTTTTTCAGATCCTGAGGTTATGCTGAAAACATTGAGGGGAAATATGGTGAGATAAAAAGGCAGTTCAAAGAGCATTAGGCTAAGATTGAAACCGGTAAGAAATGTATTGCTGTTTTAACTGCTCAAGATGCAACAGTTACTAAAGAGCTGGTGTCCTACAGAGGAGTCTTGGACCATATCCAAGTTCAAGAAAGCAGGGGGAAAAATAATTTGCTAGGACTCTTTTATCAACAGCGTAAAGGGACTCTAATAGAAGCTATTAAAATGTTTCTTGGACCTGTTTCAGATAGATTGTGCTGCATCTCTACAGGCAGCCTAAGCATGCTATCTAGACACAGACCTTTGCAATTTATAAATCTTGTGTCACTGAATTTCTCCAGGGAGCTGATTGAGATAAAATATTACCATCAGCCTCTGTTGCTCCTCATGTGCACAAAATGTTTACTATTATTGCTGGAGGCAGATTGATGAGAACAAAGAATGTTCTGATTTAATGGATTGGTGCCTCAGAAACAGCCCGGTTTGTCTTCAATTGGAACTGAGAAATCCAGTCATTATCATTTAAGTAAAAAGTAAAGACAAGATGGTACCTGTTCTCTTTGGTTGCCAAAAGAGTAACCACTTGAAATATTTATAGGGTCTTTTCTTTGCTACTGAGTGCTTAGTAATTCTTTGAATTGAAGCATGTAAATCTCTTGAGCTTTAGAATCATATCATCCCAAATTATTCTGAATCTTTAGGGGAGAACTGGTACTTTAAATCTTCTAGTTCTTTTGGCACAGTGGTGCTCTCAACTCATCTGATCTCATCTTTCCATGGTTCCCAAAATTCTTTTTATTTCTAAAATATATGCCTACATGGAGATGATTCCACTACTTTTTAATTTACATTACAGATAGTGTTTTGTCCCTTGGATGCAATGAGAATATTATATATGTACTGTATTATCCACCTTTGTGTTGCAATGTGCTTAACGAATGTTTTGTACAAATGAAGAGCTGTGGTGGCACAGTTGTTAGAATGCAGTATTGCAGGCTAACTCACTGCTCACTGCCAAGAGTTCAGTCATATCTGGCTCAAGGTTGACTCAGCCTTCCATCCTTCCAAGTTGGTAAAATGAGGACCCAGATTGTTGGAGGCAATATACTGACTCTGTAAAACCACTTAGAGATTACTGTAAAAGACTGTGAAACGGTATATACGGTAAGTTTAAGTGCTATTGCTATTGTGGATTTCTTTCTTTTTGTTCCGGTCCTTCTTAAAATATGCTGGTTATGAAAGTGTTCTTATCATCAGGGATGGGTTTGGGTCCATCAGTTGAAGAATACTTGCAGTATGTTAACTAATAAAAACTTCGATAGCACCTTACTGTAACTGTGAGTAACAAATGAGTTTATTGCACAAGCCAGGAGATGGTGAGAGGAAAAAATAATATCTAAAGAAGAAATAGGCCAAAAATCTTTCTGATTACATAGAAAATATGATCACTCTTTCTTCTACCATAGCTGGGAATCATATGTAATATTTGATTTTTTTTTTCATGACAGGTTTTCCAGCTAGCGAGAAAAAAAATAATTTTCCCAGTTTAACTTTACTTTCCATATTTTTTGTAATACTCTAGTGAACAATGCAATAGTCATATGAGAGAACTAACTCACCAAGGGGCATGAGTTCCCCTTATTTAAAAAGTAAGCTTGGAAAAAATATAAATATAGCCTTGCAAGCATAAGGAAAGTCTGATGATAAAGTAGAAAAATTAAATTTCCGAAACACTAGTTTAAGTCTTATTCTCATAAAACTGAAGAGATAATTGTAATCATCATCTCAATAATCAGATTACTACATGCTTGTAGGATGGGTGTGGTTGTTCAATGTTTCTTCTAAATTGTGCCTCCATTTAGATCAGGGTTTCTCAACCTTGTCAACTTTAAGACTTGTGGACTTCAATTCCCAGAATTCCTCAGCCAGCCATTCCTTTGCTGGCTGAGGAATTCTGGGAGTTGAAGTCCACAAGTCTTAAAGTTGCCAGGGTTGGACACTCCTGATCTAAACCATTTGCCAATCAGTTATTGGATGCACTATTTATTCAGCGTATGGCATATCATACATGGAGTAGCAATATATATTATAAATATAGCATACATATATACACTAGTATTTTTAAGTATTTTATGAAACTTACCTCAGCATGTGTCTCCTGGGTCTTAATCACAATATTATACTCTGAAGCAGATCTATTTCTTCTTTTTACTAAAAAAATAAATAAAATTACAAGTTAAGCAAGTGAAAACTGTCACAAAAGAATACTAAACCTAAAATGTTTTTACATAAATCTGATACAAATAATTGCTTGCAAGGTCTTTCTGAACTATTTAATCAAGTGGTCTGCTTGGGAAAGCTAAATGACTGTTGCATACATTCCCTTTCTTACTTTGCTCTCTAATTATTTTCTTAAGAATTCATTTTTCATGTTTGATAAATAGTAATGGATAGATAACCTAAGATAATACCATTTCCTTTCTCAAATCGTAAAATGTGCTTGTGTCAAACATTTTTATCAGCGTATACATTCTTATGACAGATTAATGTAGATAATTTAGACTCCCAAATTTTGCAATCTTTGTGCTTTGTTTCTTATCATTATTTTTTACAACTTTCTGTCACTTTTTAGAGCTTTGTTATCTAAGAAACACAGAAATGAATTAATGACTTTTGACACAAATTCTTCACAGCTCTTGAAGTTCACTAGCATGGTATCACCAAATGTCAGGCAAAGGAATATAAGATTTTTTTTTACTGAAAATTGTTGTCAGTTTCTTGTTGTTCTTGTGCTGATATCTGCCAATATACCAGGATCAAAAATAGGGATACTGTATTATTTTATTATTATTATTTATTTAATTTCTATGCCGCCCTATTCCGGAGAACTCAGGGCGGCTCACAACATGATAGAAATCACAATAAAATACATAAATATAAATATATAAATATAAAAACCCCGAAGTTAAAAAAAGAAAAACCAATCATTCCACAAACATACACACAAACATACACTGGCTAGGGGCAAGGTGTTAGCTGCCCCAGGCCTGCCGGCAAAGGTATGTTTTAAGCAATTTACGAAAGGCGGAGAGGGTGGGGGCGACACGGATCTCCGGGGGAAGTTGGTTCCAGAGGGCCGGGGCCACAACAGAGAAGGCTCTTCCCCTAGGCCCTGCCAGGCGACACTGTCTGGCTGACGGGTCCTGGAGAAGGCCGACTCTGTGGGCCCTAACCGGCCGCTGGGATTCATGAGGCAGCAGACGGTCCCGTAAATAACCTGGTCCGATGCCATATAGGGCTTTATAGGTCATAACCAACACTTTGAATTGGGTTCGAAGACCAATTGGCAGCCAATGCAGCTTGCGGAGTGATGCCGAAATGTGGGCATTTCTAGGCAAGCCCAACACTGCTCGCGCGGCTGCATTCTGCATTACCTGAAGTCTCCGAACATTTTTCAAAGGTAGCCCCATGTAGAGAGCATTGCAGTAGTCGAGCCTCGAGGTGATAAGGGCATGAGTTACTGTGAGAAGAGACTCCCGGTCCAAATAGGGCCGCAACTGGTGCACCAGGCGAACCTGGGCAAATGTCCTCCTCGCCACAGCCGAAAAATGATGTTCCAAATTTAGCTGTGGATCGAGGAGGACGCCCAAGTTGCGGACCTTCTCCGAGGGGGTCAAAAGCTCCCCCCCCAGGCTAATGGACGGATAGATTGAAATATCTTTGGGAGGCAGAACCCATAGCCACTCCGTCTTGTCGGGGTTGAGTTTGAGCCTGTTGGCACCCATCCAAACCCTAACAGCCTCCAGACATTGGCACATCACTTCCGCTGCTTCACTGAAATGACACGAGGTGGAGATGTAAAGCTGGGTATCATCAGCATACTGATGATATCTCACCCCGTGTTGTCGGATGATCTCGCCCAGCGGTTTCATGTAGATATTAAACAGCAGAGGGGAGAGGACCGATCCCTGAGGGACCCCACAAGGGAGGAACCTAGGGGTCGACCTCTGACCCCCTGCCAACACCGACTGCGACCGAACAGTGAGGTAGGAGGTGAACCACTGCAAAACAGTGCCCCCAACCCCCAACCTCCCCAGTCGGTGCAGAAGGATACCATGGTCAATGGTATCGAAAGCTGCTGAGAGGTCAAGTAGCACCAGGATAGTGGATAATCCCTTATCCCGGGCCAGCCAGAGATCATCCGTCAGCGCGACCAAAGCAGTTTCCATGGAGTAGCCGAGCCTGAATCCTGACTGTTGAGGGCCCAGATAATCGGCCTCATCCAAGGACCGTTGGAGCTGGAGTGACACCACCTTCTCAACAACCTTCCCTATAAAGGGAAGATTGGAGACAGGACGGTAGTTGTTTAAGACAGCTGGGTCCAGGGAAGGCTTCTTGAGGAGGGGGCGCACAATTGCCTCCTTGCAGGGAGCCGGAAACGACCCCTCCCTCAAAGAAGCATTGACAATCTCCTGAACCCAGCCCCGCGTCACCTCCCTGCTGGCCGAAACCAGCCAGGAGGGGCACGGGTCCAATAAACAGGTGGCGGAGCTCACAGCTCCAATGGCCTTGTCGACTTCATCAGGTGCCACCGGGTCAAACTCCTCCCACACAACAGGATCAAGACGAGTCCCTGTCATCTCGACTGAATCATTATCAGCCGATACTGCATTCCAGTTGGAGTCAAGGTCCATCCGAATCTGGGCGATTTTACCCGCGAAAAACTTATTAAAGTCCTCAGCACTACCCTGCAAGGGTGCATCAACCCCCCCCCCCATTAAGGAGGGAGCGAGTTACCCTGAACAAGGCGGCTGGGCGGGATTCCGCAGATGCAATCAAGGCGGAATGATACGCGCATCTTGCCGCCTTGAGCGCCACCTGATAAGTCTTGATATAAGATCTTAAAAGTGTTCGGTCAGATACGGATTTACTTTTCCTCCATCGCTTCTCTAGGCATCTCTTCTGGCGCTTCATCCCCCTGAGTTCCTCAGTAAACCAAGGAGATCTCCTGGGTCTGCTACCACAGAGAGGTCACAGCGGCGCAATCCGGTCAAGAGCCCCCTTCGCAGCCATATTCCAGGCCGTAACCAGGCTCTCTGCCGAACTGTGAATGAGAGAATCCGGTATTTCCCCAAGCGTCCTCTGAAAACTCTCTGGATCCATCAGACGTCTGGGGCGGAACCACCTAATCGGTTCCGCCTCCCTGCAGGGGAGGATTGGAGCCTTAAAAACAAGCCGCAGCAGAAAATGATCTGACCATGACATAGGCAAAATATCTAAGCCCCTTAAATTCAGATCATTGCTCAACTGTTCTGAGAGGAATACCATGTCGGGAGTGTGTCCCCTCTCGTGAGTCGGACCCTGAACTACCTGAGTCAGGTTCATGGTTGCCATGGTGGCCATGAACTCCTGCACCAACCCAGAGGATTCGCCGAGCGATGGAAGATTTAAGTCCCCCAAGACAATAAGCCTGGGGAACTCAACCGCCAGCCCAGCAACCTCCTCAAGTAGCGCAGGCAGGACTGTTGACACGCAGCTGGGAGGCAGGTACGCGAGCAACAAGCCCACCTGAACCCCTAGGTCCAACTTTACAAGGAGCAACTCACAACCCACAATCTCAGAAACAGCAAGCCTACGTAGGCTAAAGGTCTTCTTGGCTATAATAGCCACTCCTCCCCCCCTTCCCTGGGGTCGTGGCTGATGCCATACCTGAAACCCGGCTGGACACATCTCAGAGAGAGGAACTCCTCCCTCCGGGCCCAGCCAGGTCTCGGTCACACATGCGAGGTCGGCCTCCTCATCCAGGAGAAGATCATGGATGAGGGGAGCTTTATTTACAACCGACCTGGCATTGAGCAGCAGCAGCCTGAGCCCAGGGTGTATACGCTTAACAATGTGTCATACATAATACAACATGTATTCTGTGGGTGTGGTATGGCTGTGGGTGTGGGTATGTAAAGAAGCATTTTGTTTTTCAAACCCTAAAAGTGTTGGATTGTGGGAACAGCTTTCTTTAATCCCATACAAAATGTTCTATATTATATGCAATGCAGTTGCATACAATACAAGGCAAATGTTCTATCTATATGTAATACAATTCTATATACAGTACAATATATACAATCACAATTTGTCTATATGGAGAAATGGAAAGTGTTGGTGTTTTCCTTGTCTGGATTTGCTGTTGAAAGTTGTGTTAAAAAGATTCAAATCCCTATTCTTCTCCTGGACATGTTTTTTAGCCTTGCCTATCTTTCTATGGCAGGATGATATAAGGAAAAAACCCCACTGCCATCTTTAAGTTCAGGATTTTAGCTATGCAGTGGTGACAGAAGCTTAAGAATATAGCACTGGATGTTCACAATTTACTGTTTGTCATGCAACAGTTCAGTATCACTGTTATTAAGATTAATAATATTAAGATAAGTGACAAAAATTGCAGTATTGCATGCTTTTGTTCAGAATGCCAGTCATACACAAACCATTCTAACCATCTATTGTCCTCCCAACCCAATTTTAATAACAACAATGTAAAAACATTCAGGGGCTATTGGTCATGCTGAGCTTTCAGTCTTTCTTTCTTTTTTATGGTGAGGAAATCATCTAGGTTATTTTTCTTACAGATTTCTCTATTTCTGCATTCCATAGGATTTCCCAGAGCTTGTTATCTCTTTTTCTCATACATAAATGG
Source organism: Bothrops alternatus (assembly GCA_034064705.1). NCBI lineage: Eukaryota > Metazoa > Chordata > Lepidosauria > Squamata > Viperidae > Bothrops > Bothrops alternatus. Next base: position 92,639 of record JARGCV010000166.1, read on the forward strand.
AGCCATTCTGACTACATTTGGATCCACATTTCAAAAATAATTGTATTTTAGTACAAAGGGATGTAGATAGGGAATTTCTAGAGTGCCTAAAAATCTAAGTAGTTTATTTAGAAATCTGTCATGGATTTCTTTTACATAGAAAAGCCATGATCTTCCAAAAGGGATTTAGCTAGCCCATTTTCTTCGCTAGAAAAATTAATAAAAGTCAGTGCAAAGAAATCAGCTTATTTTTAGAACAGCTATATTAAAAATAGTACAGTAGTTGGATGAGCAGTTAGATAAGTCTTATAAATACTATAATATACATAAATAATAGAAATAAGGTCAATTAGGTATGCTTAAGTAAAATAAAATTAGGTAATTGCCAAGAAAATAAAACATTTTAGGGCTATTTACACCCCATAAAGCTTTTCTGGAATAAATTTATGTAAGTTGTAGTAGTATGTCCAAAGTTTGTGAAATAGCTGATTTTTAATGCATTTTTTTTTAAAAATCTCTTTATTATTTGTAAATGTGTAAACCTCCCGGAGTTGCTGAGAGTCAAGCAACATTTAAATTTATTATTAATTAGCAGTAAAATGTTGATAAATATATATTCAGATGTTAATTTATATCCTGTACATCGAAGTAATTCTCAGGAGATGGCTTGGGGGGTTAGGTAGCTTATTGTTCTGTTCCTTGAGTTATCAGATCACTCCAAATTAATGGATTTTGCCATGTGAATTGTGTTCTTATATCACTTTACTACTAGATCACACTAGATTTCATTGAAAATGAAGAATGAGTTTTCCTACTGTTTTTGAATTCTTGGTGGAAAAAAGATATGACTAACCTGGTAGGGAGGATAGAATATTCATAGTTTATATTCTGTTGTTCTGTGGATGCTATTGCATTTGGCAGTTATTTGCTATCAGATTACCTTTGCCTTTATCCATGTTGATTTATGCATCAGCAACTGCCTGACCTATAGCTTATTCATGCTACAGTAAAGATCCTGTGCCTCAGCTGCAGTTCAAGCTAAGATTAAAAATTGTCTTGCAACTGTGTATTTATAAAGGAAAGCAAGTGGTTTATATTATTAATGAGGCTCCTTTAGCAAGAATGATATGGGTTGTGTTCTTGTCATACCTTGATTGAAATATAATTGAAAAGAAGTCAATTATAGGACTTTTTCTTTTCTTAAAGCTCCTGAAAAATGTATTTTGGATACATTTTTGAGCAGGTGCTTCCTCTATATAGTGAATAGCTTAAATCAGAAACTTGCTTTTTGCCCAAAATTCTTAGCTGAAATCACAGGGCTAACTGACATAGGCATTTATATATCTACTCATCTGTGCAGCAATTTGAAGGATGATTTGGTCAAAATAATCAAGATGTCAGGGATCATGGTGCCTGACATTTCTGCTGCACAAGAAAAATACTATCTGGACATTCTTCAAAAGGTACTTGGAACTTAAGATAATGTTGCATTAGGAGAACAGCATAGAAAGAGAATCTTACATGTACTTTAGTGAAGCAGATAGAGCTGTATTAAGTTCTACTGTACATTGTTTCCATTCTTTAGAGCTTGTAGAGGATATTTTTAGCTATCATGATTGGTGGGTAACTAGAAAATGTTATATATTTATGATGTTTTGCCAGACAAAACATTACTTTTGTTGATTAACTATGTTTTATCCTCTTTTGTGCTGATATCATTGGCCCTTGGGAACAACTAGTTCTTGATCAGAGCTGTTCCAGGAATCTGGAATTTCCTACACAGTGACTCTGACTATGTCTGGAGCATAATAATAAAAATGTTTTGAGAACTAATACTTATAGATAAGATATATTTTTCTCAGAAATTAAATATTGAACATTTCAAAATTTGAGGTGCATGTAGATACTGCTTGTCAGTTCCCATTTTTCTTCCTAGCATGGCTGTAGACAAATGGTCCTATGAAGTAATTTGCCTTCAGTAATCTTACAAATTCATCTTAGCTTAAGATCTGATAATGTCTTATGTATTTTTGTTTTCAGTATTTTTTTTTAAATGGCTCCTACAAATGTTTGTGGTAAAATGTCTTGTCAAGGTATGTGATCCTCTTTCAAGTCTCTTGTGACATTTCCCATTATAAAATATATGTGTTCAACTTTATAAGTGGAAGCAGAAAAGCATAAGATAGATTGGGCAGAGCCTTTTAAAAAAATGACAGATAAGCATGCACCTGCATTTCTACTATTTTAATGGCACAAAAGGATTTTTAAAAGGTATTATAGTGATTAGAGCAAAAATGAACAAGGATTAAAAGGGACAGAATATGTGAAAAGGGGATGTGACTCAATGGTGGAGTGCTTACTCTCTATGTCACAGTTTTCAGCTTCAGTCTATTGGTTTTCCAGTTAAGGCTGAAACAAACATTCACTGAAACCCTATCAGCAGAAAAGAGTTTAATCATTTATGGAGGCAAGTAGATTCCATGTAGCATCACATTAGAAAAATAGGTGTTGTAATGTGTAATTCTAAATCAACAATTTGCATTCATATTCTTCTGTAAACAAGAAATATTGTGGGGAAATTGGCATCTCAGAAACTGACTGGCACTTGATCCCTGTGTCTCTGTCTTATAAATAGAGGTATAGGACTATACCCTCTATTTTCTGACGAGAAAATAGGATATGGTTCACTTGCTGCAAATAAGCAATAATTGGATCACACGGGTGAGGGCTGGTGGCATTCTAGTGAATTGGTAAAAGCCTTGATTCGTATTTTCAAGGAGTGGCTGCAATTCAGGAATGAACCTCCTCTTAACTGATAAAAATGTCCCCAGTTCAATCTGAGGTATCTTCAGAACTCTTTAGATCTCAAGTTCTGTATCTCACTGTGCCTCAGTCGGGTATTTTCCAGATTGTTTGGACCAGTATTTCTCTACCTTGGCAAATTTAAGATGTGTGGACTTCAATTCCCAGAATTCCTCAGCCAGCAGAGTTAAAAGCTATATATCTTAAACTTGTTAAGGTTAAGAAACACTGGTTTGGAGCCTAATCCCACCAACCCTGCCTGTGACTGATAGCAACTGGAGGCAAAGTTTCAAGAAGGCACCACTTTCCCCATCTTTGTTGGAAGGAAGCTCACAATATTCCAAAATGTATAGGAAAAGGTAATCTACACCAGGTCTGAAGAAAAGCACACAATTAGGACTTTCCAGCTACCACACAAATCTCTGAAAAGCAGTCCATTGCAGAGACAAAGTGTAAAGATTGTTCTTGTGATAGGGAAAGCTTCTCTGCCTATATATATCCATGTGTTCTGTAAATTATGAATACTTATTTCATATTGATTCCTATGGCGCCAATTCTACATGTAAATACGGATTTTTTTTCACATTTGGCTTTGATAAGTGTGAAGAAGAGTTCACTTTTCTTGAAATATATATTAATGTAAATATAATTCTCTGGGTGGATTATAAAAATACTATAAACATTAGTAGCATTATTTTAAAGCAACGAAATGCTTTCATTAAATAGCAAGGAAAGGAAAGAATGTAACAGTCCTGACCCTTCAATATTCTTTCTATGTATTTTATTGAGCAATGGATAGTTTTATTGATTAGCTAGGAGAATGTGGTTGAACTGTGCAGCAGAATCCGAAATATTGAAACTGATTCTACCGTACTTTTACTTTACTTCCTGTTTGTGTAGTGTGTTACAGAGTTTCACTAAATGTTTAATTGTGCCACCAAATTTGCCATATTTCTGCCATTCCACCAACCACACAAAGAATTAAGCTCAGAAAACTAATAAATATATTGAAAATTACCTGGCTGTGATTCTTGTAGACCAGCTACAGTTTTAAGGCTAAACATATATGAATTGTAAAATGATCTCCGCCCAGCAAAACATCCAAATAAAACCATCATATTCTAATACAAGTCTTTCCCAAACTGGTATTCTCTAGTTGTATTAAACTACATTAATTTTACACCAAAAACAGTCCAGACATCTGGAATACATTAGCCTGGGGAAAGCTGGTATAAGACACATCAGTCTCTCAACAATCCAGAGACCCTTTAAAATCTATACTGATTTATCCAACATATGTTCTTCCATATCAGCTCTAGGCTCTGTAACTGCCTGTTTAGTTAGCAGAGTTAACATTGCAATGTACTTGGGAGACCAGAAAAATGGTCAGTTTGCTGGAGAAAGAGCCTCAAGTGATGTAAATATTTGATATAACCAAACATGCTTTTTCTCCTAAAACACAACTTTTTAATATACAGATCTATTCTGTCCTGGAATAATCCCAAGGAATATATTATCTTTATGAGTGAACATTTATAGTGAAAAATAATGTGATACTGTGAAAAAAGCTGATGTGCTATCAACAGCCATTTTACCATTTGTAATTACCATAAACTGTGCTGGCTATTGAATTAAAGATTGTACACTGGGAATATCCAAAAGCAGAGGATTTTTCTTATTCAGAGTCCTATTGGCATTACCACTAGGACCTTCTGTAAAGCCCACAGGAGAGCTATTCTTACCTAGAATGCATCTAGAAAATGGTCTTTTTGTGCCTTTCAAAATTAAAGTTTAGATAATGTTGTGTTGTTGCAGGAAAATGTTGATGTTAAATTTATCCCTCCAAAGACAAACTTGTATGCTCATCTTTGGGAGAGATAACTCCGAAGAAATTTGACTGAGGAACATCTTCAGATTTTGGGATTTATGTTATAGATTTCTTAGCAATGATCTCATCTTAATCTTTCAGTTCAGTCTACCAAAAAAGTGTCATATATAATTAATGCTGTATTTATTATTACATTTTACAGGCAGGAATGGTATTGAGATGCGGACACTTCTGGATTGGTTTACTGCTAGTGCCCACAGCGTGCCTTGTTAAAGATGTGGCATGGAGAGCGTAAGTTATTACTTACATTCTTTTGAAAAACGTTATTTGCTTAAATTTACAATATTTCAGGTTAGTCCTACAGCTGCTGACCCTTAATCTTAATCCTAAATCACTTAGAGGGGTACAAAGTGATAATCAGTGCTAATGGTTCTTTTTAGATTCTCTGCAAACATGCAGCCATTTATTTTCCTAAACAACCTTCCATTTCCTCACCCATGAAGATACATATAACACTGCTTTTTAAATGAGCATAGAAGTCAAATTTTATATAGGATGGTACTTAACAATAATGAATATTTAATGCAAAATATTATGATTTTCCAAATGAAAATCCTTGTTTGTCTCTTAACTTTGTATCTCACTGTGATATGAAGAATGCATGAGTTTCTTGATGGATTGGGTTCCTTACCAATGTTTCCAAACAAGACCATATTTTAAATTTACTGATCTAGTATGGAGCTAATTTTAGAGCCCTCTGCTATGTTTCATTCTGTACAAAAAAAAATGGGCCTCTGAAAAGGGAGCAAAATGTTATCAAAAAGAAGACAACTTCTTGTGATCGTCTTCAGTATCCCAGGTCTTGAAGACTTGGCTATTTTCAACAGTTACTATGAATTAAAAGTAATTCTACAATGTGTTCTGATGGAAATAAATGGATTTATAATTATGTAACCTTCAACGGGAGTAAGTCCAACTAACATTGTTGTTCCAATCTGCAGCAGAAGATTGGTGTTCTTAACTATCTAAAAAGTAGAAGGTGGCTAAGAAGTTTGTTTCATCTTATTTTAATTTTTAAATGACCCAGTACCTATAGTAGGGCTTGCAAGTTGGAGACCTTTTTTACACTTGTTGAATGGTCATGGAATCATGTAGATTTTTCTGTCCATTGCAGGAAGTGCTGAAGAAAGGAAGAAATTGATTGCAAATGCTCATTCTGACAAGATGTTTAAAAATTGTTTTTTAAAAAACAAGGAAAACAAAGAAACTGAAAGAGATCTCTTTGCAGTTTAATTTTTAAGAGTGCAGATCTCTCTGTCATGTCAATTGTATCAAGTATGTCTGGGGGAGAGGGGTTCCCTAAAAAGTTTTTTAGAAAAATATTTTAGACAAAATATCTGTCTCCAGAAGAAACACATCAATACCATCTTTCTCCTCTCATCTTTGTTAAGATGACACTAAGATTCTGAAAATACAAAAAAGAATAATCATATTTCACTGACAAAGTTTCACTGTCATACTTCACTGATAGTGTGAAAAAATATGTATTGTATGGGTGAGACTGTATTGCATTGCTTTTATATTGTAAAATCTTTTGATGACCTATTCCATCAATATCAAAACCTGAAGTAGGTTTTGCAGCCACTGCAAAAATACTATTATTTTTTGCTGTTGGCCTCAAAGTAAAAGGAAATCATTCCATTAAATGTGAGAAAATAAAGTGGAATATCCAGATCTCTCAAGCTCTCTTTCTCACTCCCTCTTCCTCTCTTTTGTACTACTATATCTGGACTGCAAAACACTGAGAACAAATAGATGATAATAAGGAAGTGCAGATAGTGTCTTGCTGTCATCTAGCAGATTTCTAGGTTTTTCACTGTTGATAAACTATCTTGAGTATATATGTGTCTGCATATGCCTGTGTCTATGGATGTGTGTGAGTATGATATGTGCCCATTAATTCAGTCAATCACTAATTTGAACAACTCTCTCACTGATGTATCTGGTGGCACACAGTTATTCTAATTGAAACAAATATTACTAAATTTGATTCTCAAAAGTATGCATTTGAGATTTCTACAAATGTTTAATTGCCTGGATAATATGATATTTATTCAGCTACCAAATTTTCGACTGCAATAGCAAACTGTATGTTATCTAATGAGCTGAGAAGCAGAGCATATAGCTAATATCATACTATGGTCCTATTTCAAATTGAATAATATGGCTGCTGAAACCCAGGGTCTTTCATCAGTAAATCAATTGGAGAGAGGGGAGAAAAAACTAATAGATGATCCTCTGATTTTTATATTAGTCCTGTACAAATCAATAAGATCTCAATGCATTTCAGTCCGAATTCAATATTAGAATCCCTTACCTCTCTTTTGGATGACAAGCAGAAGAACTGGAGTAGGGAAGGCACCCCTCCTATCGTATTTGATCTATAAATTCAATCATCAATCATTGATCACCTCTGGATGAAGGCATTGTTTTGCTGTGGTTGTCCTCCTTTCTCTAGGTACAGTTTCAGTCAGTGAGCTGGGTTTTTGAACTCTACATTATGAAGTACCATAGGGCTCTATTTTCTCACTTCTGTTTAGCAGTTACATAAAACCACTGGAAGGGATTATCCACCAGCATGGCATATAATATCAATTGCATGTGGATAATATTGTGGTGTGTATTTTGACCCTAAGCCAAATGATGCTGTTGAGATGCTATCCTGAGGACTGAATGGATTTTTCTGGAGAGGAACAGACTCAATCTCAACAAGATGGAATGGTTGTGATTTGAAAGCTGATACCAGTGAAATTTCTTCTTTGATTCTGGATGATGTTGTGCTCTTTCAAATTAAACTATTTCACGACTTGTAGTTCATCTTGGGCTCATAGCTCTTGGTCAAGGAGCAGGTGGCAGTTGTGATTAGAAGGTTTTTGCACAATTCCTATATAGTACTTCAGTGGTATCAATTTTGGGACCAAAAAGTGCTACTCGTGCCTTGGGCCATGCCTCATTTGGACTATGGTACTCTATGGATTATGGTCTGCCCTTTGAGCATCATCTTTGAGCATCATCTTCATGAGCCATGATAATGTATCCATCCAATAAGACATTTAAAATGAATTAAAAACTCAACTTTTTAAGTGTGTTTCTAAGAATTATTAGATTTTAGAAATTACTTTTTGTGTATTAGAGTAGACCACATAAAGGATGGAACAGATTAATATTTTATTTGTATGAATATTTCTTATATTTCTGTATACTTGTGGCTCAAAAACTCAGGGCTAACTGAACCACATATGTGTTCTTGAAAATATATTCGTCTTTTTTGGCTGAAATTCAATTGTGCTCAACGTCATCTGAAAGTTTGCAAGAGATCCAGGACAACATACATCCCATTGGCTAGCCTAGCCATTCCTGCTGTCTGACCTTGAACAGGAAACCTGACTCTCATGTAGTCAATGAAAGTTGATGTGTTAGTTTCTTTGTTTTGTGTCTTTCTCCTATGATGCAGGGCCAAGCATACTTACCGTAAAACTTTGCTGGAGCAGGTTCAAGAGCTGGAAGCTAAATCCAAAGAGCTGAGGAAGTCTATGCTGCGTGATAGCAATGGAAAGAGGTGGGATCAATTCCATCTTAACTGGAAGCATGCCAGATCCATTTTTTTCCTCTTCCTGCCTCTTCATTATTTTTGCCATGCATTGCAATGTAATGGTTACCTTCAGAAGAGCAATGTTATTCGTTTACATTTTTTTTCAAAAAGCTTCCATCTTTCACTGTTCCATCCCTTATCTGTTGATACATGAGGCCAAATGCAAGTAGGGTTTTTTTTTTTTTTGCATGATAGCTTGTAATATTTTTGTTAGATGTGCTGCCAATCTAAAGTTTTATTTTCAACTTGCTTCTTTTTTAAAATGTTGGTTTGGCTCATTATGTTGTGGTTCTGAACAAAAATATATTAAGACCATATTAAAAATTGGGGATAAAGAAGAACAGATCTATCTTTCAAAAAAAATTACTACTACCACCCTTCTTAAAATGAATCAGAGTTATTGAAGAAAGCTAGAGAATTTATTACTGGCTAACTGAGAACTTTGCATTAGTATTTGATCTCTAATTTATGGATAAGAAAGCATCAACACACATTCAAAATCTCCAGGATCTGAAAAGCTATTTTAATCTTATTCAGAGACTTGACAGCACAAACTGCTTTTCAGTCTTAGCTTAGTAGAAAACAGTTAGAAACAAGAGTGGCTGTTACTGAAACAAAAGTCCAAAGTTGACTTCAGTTGACAGTCATCTAATTTTTGAATTCAAAATAACCTCTGAATATATTAAAATAAACTTATTTATTTTGTCCCATTGACGGTTTCAGATATTACCCAACAGAACATAGGCTTGTCCAACATATTATTTAAGCATGCCAGAGTCCTTTTGAGTAGTACAAAAAATATTTCCATATTGAAGACCATGATAGGCCAGCTAACACTATCTTTCAGCATGTACAAATTTTACTTTTAAACTATTAACAGAGTTCTCCTTTGGATGATAACCTAAGTGTTTCTGTATTGTCACTTGATCCAATAGAAACTAGAGCTAATGCATATGCTATGTGGGGATTTTTTTTTTAATCTGATGTGAAAGGCATTGAAGAGACTTCTCTTGAGCCCATCCCTTCCCTGCACCCCTTCTTTCAGCTTCAGAGGGTTTCAGTTAGCGCTTTTTATAAGGCAATTGTGCTTCAGCAAATGGGAAAGTGTCACAAGTTTTGTAACTCACACTTGTGTTCTTCAAACAATATGACTCTGTGTGATGTGAGAAGGAACTTTCATAATAATTAAGCATGATTTTAACAAACTCTCTCAAATACTATTGTAAGTAGAAGGAGGCTTCGGAGACAAATTTCAGCCTTGTAGGGCAAGATCAATCTTGGGCAAGGCTCATGTATTTCTGGTAAATTAATTGCCACATTGTGACTGTTGTCGAAGCAGATGGGCAAATAAATCTATAATTCCATTTCTTTCAATAGTGCTATCAAATTACGGGACTTTTGCTAAAATAAATAAAAGATTCCAAGATTTGGGTTGTTGTTTTTTTTACTCAATTGTGTAATGTCGCTGAATTGTTTAGATTTATGTGATTGTTGGAAGAGAACCACAGTCCTAAAATAGCCAAAATTAGTCTGGTGTTATCTTTTCAGACTAACAGTTTTTATTAAAAGCCATAAGCTTTTGTGAAGTAGAGCTCATGTCATTAGATGTGTGGGGTGGATTTATGTATTTGTCTAGATCTGCCTTCCCCAATCTGATGATCTCTAGTTATGAGTTAGAGCAGAGTTCCTATTATATATAACCTATTTAACACATCAGAGACATCCCCCCTCCTCCACCAGTTGAAGAAAGCTAGCCTAGGAAATCATTTCTAAATTAAAACAATAGACTTCTTTCTCATTTTTGTCCTGAAATACTTCTTTGTGTTTCTGGACTCTTCGTACACTTTTTAATCTGTGTATTTATCCCATGAACATTAGGACATTGCCTGATTGATTTTTGCAATCACATTGATTATAAATAGTTGCAGTTATAACTTACAAGAATTTATTTTGTTCTTATTCTGTACCAAACATAGTCCATTATACTTCAAAAACAGAAGTCAGGATCTAAGACTGCAGTCTCTAATCCTTCTTCTGATGTGATGCAGATGATCCCTATTTTTAAAAAAGCTGAAATCCTTCTGATTATCAGCTGTTAAAGAAAGGGAGTGAGGACTAATTTCAGTTCTATTTGCTCCCCCTACTCCAAGTGTTTTCAGCTATTTAAAAACAGACCTGCATCTTCAGTTCCAGCTGTTCCACGTGCTCTTTAGGGGATCATCATCTTAATTTATGAAACACTCAAATCGTCATCACCCGGATGGTTGTGTGTGCATCTGCAAAAGTGTTCAACATTGTGTATAAACATGTCTGTGGGCGCGATTGGCTTTCCTCTGCCATGTTGACTTACTGTTTTGGCATTCTATACATTTGCACTGCCATGTTCTGCTTCATTCTGAGAGAGTCTTGGCCATTTGTTTTGTTACGTTCCCTTTCCAATCTCTTTCGCCTGTATTCCTTTTTTTTTTTTTAATTGGCTCCGCTCATTCTCAGTAGGCTTGTAAGCAGACAATGTAAGGAATCCCTGCCAGCCCTTTGGCCCATTCCTCTGCCCCCCAAGGACTCCCCCTCCTCTCTTCCTCCACTCTGCATTTGTTTTTTCTCCTCCTTAATTGTACCCAGGTTTCCTGGGTGGTCCATCTGCAAACTAGATAATGGTAGAGTGTCTCAGCCTGCCTGAAGTTGATGTGTCATGCTTTTGATGAGGCCTCTTGAGTGCCTTCTGAGAACCGTTCTTTCTCTCTCTCTTTTTGCCTTGTTTGTATCCTGGCTCTTTCACACCTGCTTGAAAATGTGCTTGTCTTTCAGAAATCAGGCATTTGGAAAAAGCAGTGCATTGGGAATTTTCTAATAGTGCAATCTAAGACAAGATTGGGATACAATTTTTTTTTAATGTTATTTCCATTCTTCTCACTCACCTCTTTTTTTGAGGTCCCTGCTGGTAATCATGCTGTTTTGATTTAGCATGAAATCATCCAAGAAAGTGTATTTAATTATGACCAAAAACCTAGGAAAGCTAAAATGTCAAAAGTGTAACATTATGTTGTTTATATGTATGTAATGATTTTCTTGTAATTTTAGAAATAATGGTTGTAATTTAGATAGAAATACAATAATATAATATTTTACCATGATGGGAAAGACTGTTTGGCGAGTTGGTCACCTGCTCTGCTTGTCCTCCAGGGATTGTTGGTGGGCTGCTTCAAAGTCCTTGTCTCCATTGTGTGTGTGTGTGTGTGTGTGTGTGTTTAATCTTTGATCTGGCTTTAGATTCTACAACCTTCAAATAAAGATTTGTTCATTAACAGCCGTTCAACTGTTCTCTGTAAAGTAAACCAAATTACAGTGAAATTACAATTGATTTACTTATTAAAAAATTGAATTTATGCATTTATGTTGTATAGTTACATGTCCTCCCAACTGCTTCAATATAAATGTCAGTTCTATTGGGAGTCATTCTTGCAGACTATTCCACTAAGACAGGGGTAGGCAACCTTGGCTCTTTTATGATTCGTGGACTTCAACTCCCAGAATTCCCGAGCTAGCCATGCTGGAGCCATGCTGGCTCAGAAATTCTGGGAGTTGAAGTCCATGAGTCATAAAAGAGCCAAGGTTGCCTACCCCTGCACTAAGAGATCTTCTCCCGCCCCAACACCCTAAAATCTGGATTATAAACAGACTATCATCATGCCTTTTCTTTTCTTAAAATACAGCCTCTTTCATTTAAAAATATCAGAAAATAAGATATCCCATTCAAAGATCTGGAGAAATAACCTGCAGTGCTACAATCCCAACTAAATCAAAAGGATCCTGACTTTTAGTATGGAAAACTCTGTTATACAGGAGACACCAGTACCAAAGAGGACTTCTACCAATGGCTGATACTAGATATTTCTGGAAGTACTGAGAAGTGCTTGATTGATGTGGTTGATTTTCTGAAGTAGGCTTAAGTTGGCTGTTCTGGTGCCACCAAATCACGTTATCATGTTTTAAAGATGGATATGCGGTGATAAGATTCAAGATCACAAAATTTCACTGTGGTACAGTGTAGAATTTTAAATATACGATCAGTAGCTCTTGTGTAAATCTATAAAGATGCAAATTTTATTTAAGCAACTCTCCAACCATGTTCATTAGAAATCACCGGCTCAATAAGAACTTCTTAGGAAAAATTTCTTTATAATTTCCCATTATCGTGAAATGACTCAAACCACAACTGAAGGTTTCTCGTAATGAGAGAGTCAGAGAGCACCCTTCCCCTAGACATGAGATTAGCTTCAGCCTTGTCAGTCTTCCATAAACAAGTTGAAATGGAGCTTTTCTAAAGTTTTTTTAATTACTCGAGAAGATGACAATGTTTTTATTGCTTTGGTTAAGTTGTTGGTTTTAATGTATTATATTTATTATACCCTGCATGTTTTATTTCTATGTTTATAATTGTGCTTTCTTTACACTGCCAAGAGTTGTGTGTGATTGTGGTGGTCTAGAAAGCTAATAACTAAATAAATAATGCAGGAATGTAGATTTAAAAAATAAAGATTATAAAGTTATGCAGAGTTAAGACAGCTGTGTCAGCATGCATTTAAAAAAAATAGCCTTAAAAAAACACCTATGGATTTTCTTGCTTAACAGTTCCTCTTGCCCATTTCAACTTGAGATCAAACGGGAAAGTGAGGGGAAAACAAGTTCTATGATTTTAAAATCACTCTCATTGATAGGAGTTACAATATACACTGAACAGCATGTGGAAACCATCAAAGCAACCATTGTGAGAATAGTATATGAAAAAAGAGGAAAAAATGAGGGCACAACTGCCTAGAGAGTTGGCTGGGAGATTCCTTTTGCTATGCAAATGAACCAGACAATACATTACTAGGATAACACTCTAATATTGGCCCTGAAAATATCTTAGATACTTCCTGATCACTGCACACTTTAAAGCAAAGTTGAAAAAAACGTAGAGTAAATGCAGAGTCCTCTTTTGTCATCTACCGGTAATCTTGGTTTTCTCTCCAATGTTTGTCCTGACCAGATAGCCACTTCTGCAACTGCTAAATTGCCCTATGAGAGCCTTCTCAGAACATAAGCAAAAAAAATTGGTTCCTCTGGCTCTACAGATCCTGGTTAGGTAAGGAGCCAGATTTATGAGCGACGATAGGCTGTGTTCATATGATACAGTCGCCCAGAGTTCATTAAGAATGGATCTTTTCAAAGTAGCTGCCAACAATCTCAGGGTCTGAACAGCCAGGTTAAGGGTTTTATTATAACATCAGCAACTGCCTCAATGGCAATAATAGGGGAGAGGCTATGAAAATAAAGGAGAAATGGCTGTGTTTTATTTTTCATTAACATTTGCAAAAGAAGCTAATGATTATTAGAAGTGAAGAAGCTTAAACTGTTCCATCCCCTTCATAAGTGATTTTGTGTCTCAATAATCTGAATTATGTTTGAATAGAGAGGCTAGGTACATATATATACCTATACAACCTTTCTATTCTTTTCTGGACTATTTTAGATTCTCAAGGCTAAAATAATATCTGTGATCTGTTGCAGATGTTTTAATCAAGCTAAGTAGTTCTGGGTTTGATAAAGGCTGCAAAGAAGAACATGGGACTGTTCCATGTACTTAAACACTATGTTGAAGGAAAAGTGGGATGTTCTAAACTAAAACTGATAGGAAAGGCACCCCAGTTGCCCTAAGTTTCGTTTACATTCTCTGGCTGAAACAATATTTAACTTCACAATCAAAAGGTGCAGATACTCTAGCTGCCACTTTGATTTTAATCAAGCATAACAAACCAGATCTTTCCTCATTCATGGTTCAAAGCCTGAGATTCTTTTAGTCTCTAGATTGAATCTAACTGATAAGACACAAAGTTGTGTCAGGATTGGGTGGGTTTTTTGTTTGCATTTCTTATTATATCTAATTCTATGCAAAGAGTGTATACATGAGCAGCCTTGGAAGCTGTGCTACTGATCTCTTTATTTTGACAGTATGTAGGGACTATCAGTGCCTATCTAGTTGCTAAAAAAGAAAGCCCTGCCTCTCCTCCTACATATAGCAGGTATCCTTGCTGACATACTTTGGTGCTTTGGGTGGCTTCCGAATGATACAAACATCCTCAGTACAATAGTCTTAGTTCAAGGAAGAAAGGAAAGGCAGACTCTAGCCATTAAATTAGAATTTATATTCACATAAGAACAGCACTTCTTCCCACTGTAGAATCACGGAGATGGGATGTATCATTTTGTCACAACTGAGTTATATGCTCAGAGGCAGTATTTCTCACTCTTGGCAAGTTTAAGATGTGTGAGAAACATTGGCCTAGATTTACATTGGTCTTTTACAGTTGAATAAATGGAATAAACAGAGCCCAGTATAAAATGGGAATTATAACAGAATCCATTAAGAGTGCAAAGTTATAACAATGGACTTAGAAATAGCTCCATCTCATTATTATTAAGCCAGGGTCCCAGATCTAATCCAAAGTTAGATTTTCTTTCATTTGTTTTAAAGATCTGGCAACTTTACAAAAGAAAACTTGACAAGTAATTCATCCTTGTATTTAAATGGAAAAAAAACTCCCTAAACTGCAGATATTAATAACAGTTTGAGGTAATTAAAACCATAAAACCCATGAATTTGCCCTAGAACTATTTTTAAAACTATTTTTTAATTGTGAGAATGTGAAGTGCCATCTCTATAGTCCTTTCCTTAAATTTTATTGGAACTTTACTTCCTGTCACAATCAGCTGTTAAGTATGAACAAAAATAAAATCCTGTCTCCCTCCACCAGCTAGGGTTGCAATCCTATAGCTGAATATAACTCACATTGAAAATAGAGACACCCTTTTTAATAGACATAGATAGGATTTAGCGATTACTTGACATTCAGAAGGAAGTATCTGTGTACATAAATACCTGTGACCATAATGTGCATATGTGAGCAGATGCTGGAGGGGTTTTGTGCCATCATTTTTCACTCCTAATGACCACATAGATATGATGGATAGATAGAGGTAATAAAGATATAAAACAATTTATATGCAAGGTTCATACCTTAAACATGCCATGCATTTTGAAATGAGCATATACTCATTTCAATCAACAATCTGTGTATTTAGTAGACAATATCAATTGTTTCATGGCATAGCAGTCTTAAAAAAACAAACGTTTTACAAAGGGAACTTTTCCTGCCTATCCCAACATTTTCCTTTTCTTTTTGGCTTAATATTGAATATCTCTATCTTTTTTCTGAGTTAAGGTCCCCAGGCTGTTGCTGGCCCATTTTTTTCCTCCAGCTTCTGAAATTCAAAACACATTTACTTGAAAGCAGCTCCTGCTAAAAAGAATAAGGAAGAAGCAATTAACCACATAAGACAAGTGATCCTGCTCATTTGGATAAGGTTTGCCTAAAAGAAGTCTTCTGTACATTATAAGTGACCCCAGTTTTTAAAAGTTATCTACAAATACCCAGCTAGCATTGTTCTGAAAAGCAGTGGTTCTTGTTTTTGTTGTGGAAAAGTGATGGAGAAGAATCAGCAGGACCTGAATGGATGGATGCATGCAGGTTCTACAATATTACATCTCTCCGTCCCACCATCCATCCTCCTGCATCTATCCACCTTAAGACTTTATTGCCCCATTTTTATCATCAGCCAATTAGTGAACCCTGGAGGATATTCTGGGTCAAACTACAGCAAGTGTCTTGAATCCTCATTAACACTAATTAGCACTTGGTAGGTTAATTGGTGGTGAATCTCATCTTTTTTTAATTACTCCAACAAATAGACAGTGGGACCCTGTGGTCAGGATTGAATTATTCTGTTTGTTTTGATGCTCTTCCTCTGAATGTGTCAAGACAGATGTTGCTTGCCCAAGCTTAGGGATCCATTGCTTTGGGGGAAGGAAAGGAATGGGTCTATAAGACAAAAAAATAATACTAATAATACGGCTGTTAATTGGGAACTTGGATGATGTCCTGGAATTTTTATTCCCACCCCACTCTCTTTCCTTGGTGAAATTGGAAGAATTCATCATCTCAGCATAGAAAATCATCATTAAAAGTGAAATCTCCCAATATTTTTCCTCTTTGTTACTCCATTATATTTCATAAGCTATAGAAACAAAGATAAAGACTTTATTGAGTCAGATTTATTTCCTAGTAGATACCAGAACATGTCCATGTAGTTTTCTGTGCAACAGTACAGAAGTGGTGTGCTATGACATTCTTCCAAGTTTTTTTTTTAAACACGAAAAAAAATCTGATAATAGGTAAATGCTGCCCAATATCCAAGCAGAAAATTACAATTTTCAGAAATATTTTGTAGACAAGGAAGATTTTCCAGATTGTTTTAAAGACCTTTACCCCTTCTGTTGTTGTTGTTGTTATTATTATTATTGTTGTTGTTGTTGTTATTATTATTCCTGCATCTCTGTAATTCTGCTATCTTGTTTATGTAAAAACTAGTTTGGGATTGAGGTTTCTCACCTAAAGAAAAGAGCAAATGTACTAGAAGTTATCATGGGGACTTTTGATGGATTAGGTCAGTGGTTCTCAACCTGTGGGTCGCGACCCCATTTGGGGTCGAATGACCATTTCACGGGGGTCGCCAAACAATGCAGTCCGCCATTTTTTCCCCTTTTCCTTAGCTGTGCTACTCCCTCTTATTCTATTGGCTTTTGAAAGCCAATAGAATGGACTCTCTTGAATAGAGTCTAATTCTATTGGCTTTCAAAAGCCAATAGGAATTGTCCAGGCTGTCTCCGCCCTGCTGAGCCCGCCAAAAGTCCCAGTCTGCAAACAATGCTGCAAGTTGTCTGCAGTGAAGGCGAGCTCTCCAGAAGTTTCCACCCCTCCCTGCTGAGCAACTACTAAAACTGTAAGTAAAAGAGGGCCAGGGGTGGGAGGTGGGAGGCCGGCGGGCGCAGGGAGGGATTTTGGTGTGCGTGGGGCCCGGCGGGTTTTTTACCTCCCTTGGGCTGGGCCAGCTGGTGGCCCAGCCCGTGGTTGCCTGCGCCATTGCTGCCGCGGCCACCCAGGAGCACCTGGGCCTGCCTGCCACCGCCCCAAATGGGCGGCAGCGAAGGTAAGGCTAGCAGGGCAGCGGCGGGCTCAGGGAGGGTTTTTGGCGTGCGTGGGGCCCGGCGGGTATCTTACCTCCCTTGGGCTGGGCCAGCTGGTGGCCCAGCCCATGGTCGCCCTGCGCCATCGCCGCCGCAGCTGCCCAAGAGCACCTGGGCCTGCCTGCCGCCGTCCCAAATGGGCGGCGGCCTACGCCTCAGCCAGCGCAGGGGGCAGCACCACACATGCACGGTGCAGGGGGCAGCACCATGTATGCGTGGCGCAGGGGGTAGCACCACGCATGCGCGGCGCTTGACAGGTCAGGGTCGCGGCCTGAAAAAGGTTGAGAACCGCTGGATTAGGTGATACTTAATGATATATTTTGTGACATTTTATTGAAACTTGACTGGATATTGTGTATCAATTCAGTAAGGCTTTATGAATCATTATCATAAGCAGTCCATTCTCCATGATACCCAAGGGAAAAACACTTGTATGGCTGCAGAGGAATATACTCTTGCGTAATTTGGAGGCTGATTTGGTGGCAAGAAGAGGACTTTAAATACTGCTTTATACTGAGCTCCTGAAAAATATATTTATTCTTGCATGCTTTATGCAGGTTTCTGGGCTTACGTTTTATCTTATTTGTGAGAAAATTGCAGATACAGTTTACATGATATACTGTGGACATATTAATGAGTTTGTTGGTTTTTCTATTGGAAGAAAAATGCTATGGGTTTAGGCAGGGCCATTTTCATTAAATGAATTGTTTAGAGTACTTATCTAATATGTTTATTGTTAGTTTAATGGAGAAAGAAAATTATATATTTGAACCAGAAAGGAAACAGAAGAACAGAGTTGTCCTGTATTTGACCGAAGATGGATTAATCCAGCATCCTGTTTCCCATAGGACTTGTGAAATGGATACAAATAGACAAGAAAAACTAGTCATGTCCCTCTCAATGAATGTATCAATATCCTGTTAAAACCATCCGGAATGGGCTTCCGGTGGCTCCGCCGGCGTCGCTAGAGTCTCCTCTGTGAGACTCCGTTCCCTGGGTATGTAAAGCCGCAAAAAATAGCGAACATCAGCTGTTTTTTGCGGTGAAAAATCCCCTCTTCGGGCGAAGAAGAGGTGTAGAGCATCGGGAGTAAAGGGTTGAGCTCCTCTAATATCCCTGGAAAAAGCTTTCAGGGATCAAGAGTGCGAGCTCCCCATAACTCCTGAAGACGCTCCTGCCCAGAGACGCTTCTGTCATCAGACAGAAAAAGACGCCGCGACCGCCTCTGCTTTTAAAAAATAGAACACAAGAGAGACTGTTTGCAGACTGAGTGAATACAGGAGCTTTTATTGGATTGCAAGTATTTTTTATTGTTTTTCTGGCAATATATTTCTAACTGTTACTCTCAACATAATGCATTCAAGATGGCGTATAGCTTTCACTACTTTCACTGCTAAAGGAAAGTGCTTGAAAGTGAAAGTGAATTCTCCATTTTCTTTTTTCTCTTTGTTCTTGTAAGCGAAGCTAGAGAGACGGTTGTAGAAATTGGATTAAAGCCAGAGTGACTGTTTTAAAATTTAAAATGGAGTGGAATTTACGTTTTAATGTCAAACCTATTTTGTATCGCATTGATGAATTTAAAGAAGAAACGATTGCAATATTGAAAGAGACTAACACAGAAATATTAAAATTAATTAGATCCTTTTTTCCAAATGAAATTGATTTGCAACCGACTGTTGAACATTTTATACAACAATCCAAACAAGAAGAAGACAGTATTAGTATTGAGAATGAAGAGAATAATGGGAAATGGATTTTGCTTGATAAACAGTTCATTTATGGAGTGGAGGAAGAGGATTTGTTCCAAGACAGGAGGGGATGGCTACTCCTCTCAGACAAGCAGCAAGAAGAAGATTTAACTGAGAAAAAAGAGAAATTGATCCAGTTTAAGAAGCAATCTATCTATGGTGCTGAGGACCAGGAAAAGCAAAGACAGAGATTTGAAATGTTACCTCAACGAAAGTTTATGGTTAAGAGAAATAGAGGACTAATGCAAAGGTTAAGATGGCTTTTATGGATTCAAATGATATTGCAAGTAAAAAAGAGAGACTTATTATTTGGAAGGGGGGCCTCGTTATGGAGATCTACCTGGCAGAAGAAAAAACCAAGAGTACGATTGAAGATGTGAAATTTAAAATTGTATGCAAGAAATTATGGGTAATTCAAAACTATGGACTGACTCAAGGACTAAGATTATGAATAAGATGTAAGAGAAGATGATTAACGGAAGATATAATATTAAGATTATGAGTAAGACGTTAAAGAAGATGATTAATGGAAGATATAATTAAATTGAAGAAGAATGTACTTGCTTTGAAATGATCTAGGTTTGACATTAGATTGATTGATTGATGGGATAGATAAGCATTATGTGATTTGATAAGGAGGAATCTAAGTTAGAAATGGATTAAATAGATTGTATTTGTTATTTAGGTTTATTTGACATATATGAGAAAGCCCAGAAGTCGATTGAAGTAGTGAAATTTAAAATTAAGATTGTTAGATTGATGGTTTAGATATGTAAATGAAAATTAATACTCTTAACAAGATGATTTGTCTGTTTTGTTTAGTGGATTGAAATGATTTAAGGTTTGATATTAGATACTGATTGAGGGATTAGATATGTATTAGAATTGATAAGGTTGAATAAATGTTAAGTAGAGATTGTATTTAGTATATAGTTTAAAATTCTTGTTAGGATTATATAATAACTTTGTTTGAAGTAGTGGGTTTTCTTTTGTTTTACCCTGTACTCACTCTGAGAAGTCAGGGGGGGTAGGGAGGGTTTATAATTTTATATACTATGTTTTCTCAACTGCAATGGGGTTGATGCAAGGATATGTAATTATTGTTATTAAGGGGTTGCTCGGGTGGCCTCTGGGCACCACATCTGATGGAAAGAGGAAGGAGGAGTGAAGGCTTATGTAAGTAGAAAGTTGATAAGAAGGGGGAAGAGTAGGGATAGTTGGGTGGAGTAGAAGGAGGGAGATAGAGAAGGAGGGAGGAGAGTAGGTAGTTAGTTGGTAAGTGAGGGGGGAAGGTTAGGGTTAGGGGGATGTGGTGGTGGGGGTACCGAGCAGTAATGTTAATTGTTTGGTAAATATGGTCTATGATTATTTTCAGTTGAGTTATTATTATTAGATGTATTGAAATAAGTACTTATGTATTGTTTATGGATGATTTTGAAATATGTATTTATGTTGTGATTATGTTTATTGTTTATTTTAACATTATGATTTGATTTGAGCATTTTTCTTTTTCTGTTAAAAATTAAAAAACCAATAAAAAAAAATTAAAAAAAAAAACCATCCGGAATGGTACCTACCATTACATCTTCAATAACTTCCACAAAACAATTATGTGAGGGTCAATAAGTTCTTAAGAGCTGTGGTGGTGCAATAGTTAGAGTGCAGTATTGCCAGCTAACTCATTGTTTACTGTCAGAATTTCGATTCTCACTGGCTCAAGGTTGACTAAGATTTCCATCCTTCCGAGGTCGGTAAAATGAGGACCCAGATTGTTGGGGGCAAATATGCTGACTCTGTGAATTGCTTAGAGGGGGCTGTGAAGCACTATGAAGCTGTATATAAGTCTAAGTGCTATTGCTATTCTATCTACTGTACATTGACTCTCCCACTGTCAAATTTCACTGAGTGATCACAGGTTTTAATACAATGAGATACTGCAAAAACTTTTTCCCACATTAGCCCTAATATGTATTAAAGAAACCCTTTTTCTCATGGGAATCCTAATCTTCTTTTGGGGGGGGACGTATTTCCAGACACAGCTCTGGACTACATCTTCCTTTTTTTCATTTTCCAATGAGCTCAGCAGAATCCTTAGCAAGTTTTCTTTCTAGTTCAGTATTGCTGCTTTTGTTAAGAATAATAAAAACATAGTTTTTCTTTTATCAGTGTGGCTTCAACTTTCATGTACAGATAGTTCTAGACTTACAGCAGTTCATTTAGTGACTATTTGAAGATACAACGTCACTGAAAAAAGTGACTTATGACCATTTTTCACATTTATAACCATTACAGCATCCTCATGGTCACGTGACCAAGATTTGGGTGCTTGGCAAGTGGTTCATATTTATGATGGTTACAGTGTCCCCAGATCATGTGAACACCTTTTGCAGCCTTCTGACAAGCAAAGTCAATGGGGAAACCAGATTTCACTTAACAACCAGGTTGTACACTTAACAAGTGCAATGATTCACTTAGCAACTGGGGCAAGAAAATGGGGCAAAACTCACTTAACAAATGTCTCATTTAGCAACATAAATTTTGGGTTCAGTTATGGTCGTAAGTCGAGGACTACTTGTATAAACCCCAGACCCATAAGCATACTGTGCTGGTTCCTGTGTAATTAATTAGCATTTGTGTTTGAGCTGACTGAATGTGCCTGTGCATGAAATGAAAAACAAAAAAAAGGCATTTCTTGTAATTAGATCATCGTCATCGTCATCATCATCATTATATCCAAGATGAGTAGATCTGAGCAGGACCAAATACAAGTATAACACATATATTACCATGTTTTATAATACTTTGTGCTGCCCTTTCCTTTTATGCTAGGCTTGACTCCAAAGCATGCAATGCAATCTTCTGGAACCTTAATGTTAACTTGAAATACTAAATCCGTACATCCACATACTGAGAGGACATTAGAATTCATTAAGTTCTTGTTTATTCTAAAAATGTATTAGAAGAATGGAGAGAACGAGTTCTGCTCTGTCACAATGAATTTCAATTTTTTAAGAGGGCGCTTCATAATCTACCTCTAGAGATTGACTTGACTTGACCTTTTGTCTTGCAGCATGAATGAACGTGACCATTTGTTAAAAAGGCTGGGCCGAAAGACCCCTCCATGCCTCTTCCGTGCTCATTCCGTCCAGCAAGGAGTGTCACGTAAGTATTATAACATGTGTAGAGTGTCTCAGTTCTGAAATACCACAGAAGTAAAAGTCTGCCTTGAGCTTGCTTGTAAAAATTCTGTGGAAAAGTACACACAAGCAATACATGGCACTTTATGTGCAAATCAATGTTTTGTGTAACTTCGCAAAACAAAGATTAGATTCCAAGAGGAACTTGATCAAAAAATAACGTACAATTGTAATTGTAATTAGTGTGTGTTTTCCAAAAATTTAAGTAGATGTCAATGTTTGCAAAATCTTTTCATTTTCTATCTCCCACTCTCTTTATTAGGAGAAACATCCCAGTGAAACCATTTCTTTAAACTGTTATTGTATTTGTAAGCTATTGCTATGAAGTATAGCACATATGAAAGGGTTTTTAAATGAAGCCTTTGTATGGCAGAATTACACATTTGTTTTACAAATTTCAGATATGGATTGTAATTTTTTTAACCTGGCAATTTCATTGCATTCTGGTTTAGGTACTACTTCAGTGAAATAAACTTCAGATAATTTCCTTAGCATTAATTAATATACATCTTGATTATTTTTTCCATACGTAACTGCCCCCATTATGTTACTTAGATTGGTTGGGGATCCATGGCTATTTGAAAAACTCAGAAAACAACAGCATAATTATTGCTCCTTGAGATCTGAGTTCCTATTTGCCCTTAGGGAAGAGTTAGTGTTAGATACATTAGGCTTCAGAGAGTTTTTTTAAATAAAGTGTTCCAGATCTAATTGTGTGAATTCTGATGAATTTAATTGCCCTTCTTCCATAATTTCTTGCATTGATAAGTTGAACAAATACTTAATCTGTTTTTAAATACAGATTCAGTGCTTTTTTAAAAGAATGTTTTACTTCTGGTTGTTTTTTTTTAAAAGTTTAACATTTTTTTCAGGCAGGATATATGTTATAATTATTGACTGGTATTTTTGTAAACAACCATGACTCTGAATGAATTTAGTGGCATAAAAAATCAATCAGTCAATCAATTTGATTTGAAAAGATGGGGTTTTTTGGGGGGAAGGTATTTTTCCCCCTCTGAAGGCCCAGCTTGATTTGCCCAATATCTAAACTCTTTCTTTATCAACTTTTCCCCACACACCAAATATAATTCTACTCTCTTAACTTTTCAGAGATTTAGAATGCTTCAGACAGGCAGAATCCTGAAAACCTTTATATAATTTATTTCCAACGTTTTATTTGGGTTGATAAAATGGAAATATTTAAATAGAAATCTTCAAATTCTCCCACTGGATTTGTATTGAGTCTTAATCTGCCATGGAGTGGCCCTCACCCTCCACAAAAGGTGGTGTGTGTGATATAAAATATTCACCCTTATACAGAAACCTGCAGTAAACCATTCCTGGATTAAGTTTGCTGGAGCTGGACTTGATCCTAGCATTTGGAAAAACAAGGGAGCTGCTTCAGAGAGCTATTACTGGAGGGCATTGTTAATAAAAAAAAAAGGGAACACAGCTCCGTTGCTATACTCAATTTGCCCTGGCCTTTGAAAACTACCCTGCTGCCTTTACCTATAGAAGAGGAATTAGAATCAGGGTTAGAAAAAAAATGGTCTTTACACATGCTACACAACATGCCCTATGTTGTGTCCTGAGCCTGCAAAAGCAGGCTCAGGACGTTGCATTGGTCCCAGGCATTCCAAAAGCTGCCCGGGGACCAGACAGAGCGGCGCCAGCCTTGTGCGCACGCGCAAGGCGCGAAAACGCTCTGTTCCTATTGGTTGACACTGTCCGGGTTTCTGGCCATATAAAAAGGCCTGCGTGCCTTTTGCTTTTGCTTGGTTGTTGTAGAAGGAGAATAAAGTGTTTGTTCAGCATCGCCATGTGTCTTCATCATTCGCACGCAAATGAAGTACACAACACCCTATATGGCTTCTTGTATTCTTGTATTTCTGTGCATCTCACATATGGGATTCCAGTTCAGAAGTTATTTGCAGATGCTGTATATACAAATGTAAATTAATCACTGATAGTTTGTACCTTCACCTTTTATTTCTGCACTGGTTCCAGAGTAGATTCACTCCTCTTTATCATGACTGTCCATGCTTGAGTGAAAGTTGAGAGACTGCCAGAACAAAAATCCAAAATGCATAAGGGGTGGGGAGAGAGACTATTCCAGCCCATGAAAGAGCAGCAGAGAAAGACCTTGTGCTCATAGATATTCTCTATAAGGTTGCCAACGTCATCCCATAACATTTATCAGGTTGCTGAGCCAAAGAAAGAAGAAAGAAAAGGGCATCCATTCAATTCTGTTAGCTAATCCCTCATAAGTACTAATTGTGAAGAATTGTTAAAGGAGCCAGTCCAGGTTCAGAATAATTGCAATCATCAGTCTGTTTTTCTCATGACCATAAATATTCATTGTAGTTTTAAAGCTCTTTTTAAAAAATATTTAATACTGATCCGTAGTCCTCAGTAACTTCAATTACCCCTTGTCAAATAATGTTATAGTACAGAATACAAGAAAGGGGGAAAAATAAACAGTAGATTCCTTTTAACAAACAGCAGCTTACATCGAAAGAACTTTGTATTATATTGGAGATGGGCTATCTGGTTTCTATAAGAATATTCTCCCGCCAAGAATCTTGTAATTAAAAAAATTAAGCAGGAAGCTAATATTCAGCAGAACACCAGTCTTCAGTATTATTTTTAATACAGGGGGCTGTGAAGCCCTATTGACATTCTTGGAAAATAAAAATAAATTGGGTGGTGGGGAAGGAGAGGAATGGCTGACAGGCTTTGATTTTTAAAAAAGGATAAAAATCTAAAGGAAAAAAACTATTCAGAAAACAGACAAAAATAAGCTGCAGTGGTAAGGACTAATTAGGAGTAGTCTGAGTAGTTTGTCTCCTGGTAAATGGATATTTTGTGCTTGGCCATACCTGCCATAGCAGCTATTTTGTGACTAAGCATGCCCTTCTTCCCATGGCTGCCATTTTGAAGGGCATCCCTGGAATGTTCACAAAGGCCATCAGCTGAAAAAGATTGATTGTATGCAAACACTCTGTAGGGTAAATTAGTATTTTTTTGGAAAAGGAGGATAGTTCCAGGGAGACTTGTAAGCTGAAGACAGAAAAGGGGAACTGTAATTGAATGCTGTATCCTGGAGTTTGCCTAATTTATTTATTTATTTATTTTTGCGATTTCTATATCGCCCCTCTCCCAAAGGACTCAGGGCGGTGTACAGCCCAATTATTAAAAAACATCAATATACAAAAAGTAAAATGATTAAGAATAGATTAAACATTTAGGCCCTAAAACCTTTTAAAACCCAATACATTATCTTAAAAAGCTCAATCCCCTAAAACAATTATAACCTTGTTGGTACCGGAGCTCCTATCCCAGGCCGGCCTGTCGAAAAAAGTATGTTTTCAGTTCTCGACGGAAGGTACGTAAATCCGTCATCGTACGGAGTTCGGGGGGGAGCTCATTCCAAAGTGTTGGAGCTCCCACAGAGAAGGCTCTCCCCCTGGGGGTCGCCAGCCGACATTGTCTGGCCAATGGCACCCTGAGGAGACCCTCTCTGTGGGAGCGTACTGGACTAATAATAGTAGTAACAATGAATTTGCATAGCACTGGATTCCCAGCAACTCTGGACAGTAAGTAAGACAACATGGAGAAAATAATTTAAAAATACATCAGTAAA
Organism: Bothrops alternatus; assembly: GCA_034064705.1. Classification (NCBI taxonomy): domain Eukaryota; kingdom Metazoa; phylum Chordata; class Lepidosauria; order Squamata; family Viperidae; genus Bothrops; species Bothrops alternatus. Next base: position 118,615 of record JARGCV010000166.1, read on the forward strand.
AACAGGGGAAAATGTGGCCAAACTGGGCAATATTAAAGAACAGACCCACATTCCCCAGAAAGAGGTTCATCCTCCTTTGCCAAAGACCTGGGTGAAGAGCTAGGTTTTTAAGGCCCTTTGAAACACCAGCAGAATGGCGGCTCTCCCAGTCGCAAGGGAACTTCATTCCAGAGGCCAGGGGGTATGACAGAGAAGACATAATTGCAGGGTCCTGATAGATAAGGTTGCTTAAGCAAATGGGCCCAGAGAGTACCAACTTTGCCAGATTGAATTGGCTGGCAGATGAGAGGTGGTCTTTTGAATAACCAAGTCTATGCCATATAGAACTTTACAGGAAACAACCAGCACCTTGAATCACAATTTGATGCAGCCTATAAAGCAGGAGTATTAATAGGCATACAAAGGCATGCAGCATTCTGGAGTATATGAAACTTTCAGGTAGTCTTCAAGGACAGTCCCACGTAGAATGTATTGCAGCAGTAAGCTGTAGTTTGGGGAAATATTTAAGAAAATCACTGGAGGGTTGGGTTATACTACATTCCAGGTTCTGTTGTAAATAGTATGTCCTGTTTTTAGCATATTAAAGAATAGGAGTGCAATTTTAATGGCTTTCCAAAATGCTTGACATGGCTGCCATCCTAAGCATTCAAATAAAAATTGATAGCAGGACTAAGTTTGATTCCTTACACTGGCACCTGTTTGACATCAGTGTCAAATAGTGGGCTGCACAATTAAATCCTGCTATATGGATTTTTCATTCTCAGCTACTGTATGAATAACAACAAGAACACTTTATGGTTTCCTGTGCATGAGAACGTTTTCAAAATACACTGGAAGCATCTTAGGATTCATCTCAGAGCCAAACTATGTAAACCACAAATTATGACAAAGGCCAATTTGCAGAGCTGCATCTTTCCTTTCTTCCTTTCTTCCTGCAGTCCCCATTATCAGCAGATCAGCCCACCTTCCTTCTCTTCACCTGCCCTGCTGGGCATCTTTCCAACCTGTAATGATTGCAGGTGGTCAGAGCAATGGAAGTGATGACTCACAGAGACAGTTCATGCCTTGAGCACTTCCTGAAAGCTCAGGAGAAAGCAATGGACACAACTTTCATTGTGATGCATGAAAAGGATGCCACAGTTGCAAGCACAGAGAAAATTGGACAGGAGGGGAGGAAAAGAGAAGCTAACTCTAGGACACAGGTGTCAAACTCGCCTTGTCACGTGACGTGTCACGACGTATCATGACTTTTTTCACATTGGGTGGGTGCGGCCTCCACATGATGCAACCAGCCCACGGGCCAGCAGTTTGACACCCCTGCTCTAGGAAAAGTCAGGGGATCCCCTCTGCAGCAAAGTGCTTCAGAACTTCTTTTTAAATTTAGAGGATTGGGTGAGAGATTAAACAGCATTTAATTCAGTATTTATTTTTAATCTGTACTCAGGTTTTAAAAAAAATCATGCATAGGTAGCCTTAGCGTTTCAAACAGCTAGGGATAGAAAAGTGGGATTGAAGGGCTGTTGGCAGCATTGATTAGTTCTGAAAACTAATGGAAAGGGGAGGTTAATGCATAGCAATTTAATTCTTGTCTACTACAAAAAGTTTTTCCATGTTTATCACTTGCTCAGGTCTTAAACTTCAGAAGCTCTATCTTACAAAGTCAGTACTACATTAAAGATTTTTAATTGGTCCACAACTGAAAATCTATGGATCATTCCTTATCTAAGACATTTATTGTCAGGGGTCATTCTTTTTTTTTTTCTTCCCATGATTGCAACCTCTGAATCATTCATGGTATAAATGGTCTCCTGATGCTATTCTTTCTCAATGTTTAATTTTTCCCCAGGCTGCACTTAAAACAATGACCACAGTTGTTATATATTCCTGGATAAAGTAATAGACTAAATGAATGAATGAATGAATGTGTGTGTGTGTGTGTGTGTGTGTGTGTGTGTAGGCATTTGTGTTTTTTTTAATCTGTCCTTGAGTTGTAACTACCATTGGAAGCAGAACTTCCATCGCTAAGCAATGCAGTTGTTAAGTGAGTTATGTCCAATTTTACAGCTTCTGTTGCTGCAATAATTAAGCAAATCACCACAGCCATTAAGTGAATCATGGTTGCTAAGTGAATCTGGCTTTCCCCATTAACTTTGCTTGTTGGAAGCCACCTAGGAAAGTCACAAATAGCAATCATGTGACCCTGGGACACTGCAAATGTCATAAATACCCATTAGCTGCCAAGTACCCGAATTTTGATGATGTAACTATGGGGATGCTATGATGGTCATAAGTGCGAGAACCCATTGCAAGTCACTTTTTTTTACTACCATTGTAATTTCAAATGACCACTAAATAAATGGCTGTAATTTGAGGACTACTTCTGTGTTTGTGTGTGTGTGTGTGTGTGTGTGTGTGTGTGTGTGTGTGTGTGTTTCAGCTTGGTTTCAAAGGATATTTGTCCCCTGTTCAGTTGAAGTACTATCCATACATCTTTGCAGCAAGACCTTTACTGCCTCCATTGCCGATCCCTGTCCTATTTGTATGGTCTCCATTTCAAGTCACTGCAATTAATTGATTTCCCTCTAACTTCTTATTCCATCTTTGGAATTTGTCAATTTAAGGCAGAAGAGCCTACTTTAATATCACTAAACTACAGCTGACTAGTTTGTTTCATGTATGAAATGAGGACAAGATTAATACAGTATCATGGAGTGATAGTAGAACAAAAGTGTTACCAGGAGATGCTTTTGCTCTGTATTATTGAAAGAGAGGAAAGGCCTAAAATCTGGTTATGCAATAAGAGAGAAACAGAAGAAAAAAAGAAAAGAAATTACAACAAAATAAAACAAAATAAAAATTTACCAAGCAGGATAAGTGTGAAAAAGAGCATTTGCACATCATCATCATGTCCAGTCCCTGATCTCCCCAATTTCCATTCTTTGGTTCATACCTGCCAATGTCCATATGCTAAGAACAAGGAGCAAAAATTATGCTCTGCCCCTTGGGGACCTATCTTAGATTAACAAAAGATCCTTTCATCCCTACATCCCTACAGTAACTCAATTGCTTACACATATACCACATCTCTCTATGTTGTGTGGAATTTTAGTCATATGGAGAAAAAAAATCTATTAGTCCCTGTGAGGGAAAGCTAAAGCTTCCAGCCTAGGATGTTTAGGGGACAAACTACACTGAGTCTGAGTAATTAAAAAAATATATATCTCTACAGTAGTGCAGATTAAGATAAACTGCAGAAGAAGCAGAAAAAAGAATTTGCTCCGCTCTCAAATGCTAGTACAGAATCCTCACACGGAAGTACCTAAAGAGTTAATTTTTAAATGAAAAGATGGTAGCAGGCCCAGCTCTCTCTAAAGTAGTGTTTCTTAATCTTGGCAACTTTAAGACACATGGACTTCAAGTCCCAGAATTCCCTAGCCAGCCAGAATTCCACATGTCTTAAAAGTTGCCAAGGTTGAGAAACACAGTACTTAAAAACTACCGTATGCATTGGTATATGACTCCTGTTCACCCTCAAAATAATGGATGTGGGACCGTGTTCGTTATTAATGCTCCCTGAGCAGCAGTTATGTTTGAGGCACCACGGTTCCTCACTCTAGATTTGGTTCAGTTCTCCCAATATTTCTCCCTTGAGTTACAAACAGGGATGTAGGCATGGAGGATATTGAATTTGGGAGAAGATAAGTTTAGTCTGCCAGTATCCCTGAGTTTTGTTCTACTGAATGAAGGAGGGAGATCATAATAATGGTCCCTTCTGTTCCCTGTTATCCACATTACTCTGAAAGAACATCAGAAATAGACTGCAGTTGTGTGGGCTGAACTGGGTTTAACTGCTTCTAATCTCCTCTCATATTGTATGCTCTCTTCATGGCTGTTAAAGAAACAAACTGTAACCTCTCTATGACTCCAAATCTCTTTTTCGGCTCTTTCCTCTTCTCCCCGCAGATGGTTATGCTTTTTCTCAGGAGGAGCACGGGGTTGTTTCACAGTCTCAAGTTGTTCGATCCTACGACACTACAAAGCAGAGAGCCGGAGTGGAATAACATGGACTTCTCCCTGTGATTGGTGGCTGGAGGAAAAAAGATGTGGATCAATGTGTCCACTGTGAATACACCCTTGAGTAAGGCTGGCAGCAGCAATGTAAACACCGGAAAACTTTTTACTGTGGCCTTAGCCAACAAGTTTGTTCTCTATGCTGCTTCCAGACCTTGAGCACACTTTGGTGGGAAGTGGGGGGGGGCAGTCCTTGCCGGAAGCCAGCTGTTCTTTTGGTTTACATAGTTTATGAAACATTTGCCTCTGCTACCCAAGGTGTGATGCTGAAAACATTTTGTTTCTATTGCCATTTTTCAAAAGGCAGGGCAAAAGGTATTTGTGGTTTTGGAGAGAAAAATGAAAAAGGTGATAAGGCCCATCGCTGATCTAGCTTTGCTGAATTCAAACTTCTCATTTTGTCATGCCCAGACTTAGCTGCATGTATGAAGCCTTTATAATATTCACTGTTTATTTCACTGGAATATTTACAGAGAGGCAAAGTGCAGAGAAGCAAATATAACTCAGAAAAAAAGGAAGAGGAAAGAAATAAGGCTCCAGAACAACCATCATCAGCTTGTCTTGGAATGGATCAACACTCTACAAAATACTTTATAGAATTCTTAGCTGTTTACACAAATCACACACAGACATCCACAATAATTTACTCTGTTGTAATACTATCACCCAAGTCATTTGAATGGCAGGCCTGTATCTCAAAACTACAGCTGAAGTGCAGTGAGGTAGATCTGCTCTGGTATGAAACAGTAATAATTCTAAAGAAAAAAATATCTTAATGTTCTGAGGAAGAGACAAAGAAAGCATCTAGCTCTTAAGTCAATTTAACATTTTGTCCCCACTGTGGCTCATGACTTAAAATACTCCAGCACTCATGTGCAGAGACAAGCTGGTGCCTTAACATCTTCTGCTTGTGAAACTGATTAGAACTTCTGAGAGACAATATAAGGCTACATATTGCACTAAGTGGACCTTAAGAAAGAATGGAAAGATCAGAAAAGTAGTACAGGTCCTTATTAAGGTGACCCCCAAAGTTTTTGCTGCTGTGTAACAAGATCTTCTTTTGAATAAACACAGTGAAAAAGTGACCTCCTCCCTTGAGAAAATATATCAAGGAAATAAATGAAGACTTAACCTGTAGTAAGTCAAGCATCTCTGTTTCTATTCACCACTTGGAGAAATGGCATAAGACGATTTAAATGTTGTGGAAAGTATTGCAACAAGTAGAGGGAAATTTCAGTTAGTGATGATGGTTGTTTATTTTTCTTAAAATCAACTCCAAGGTCATGCCATGGCCATTTCAGGGAACAGTGTCCTATGAGGATTGGCTTTACAAATACATCCAGATTGTATTGCAAAGTATTTGGCTAATATTTTGGTTGTCTACTTCTGGCAGGGCTTTCTGTGCTGTGAAGATAGTTCTGTTAAAGAGAAGGGAGCACTTTTAGTAAAGGAGCTTTTGTTTGCTAATAATTCTACCTGTCATGCATTGTTAACATCACAAAAATCCTACCAGAAAAATAAGTTGACATGCCTAGTTAGCGTGCCAGTAAGCAGTTGTGTTCACAGGCCCACAAAAAGAATATCCTCCAAACTTTTCTTCTTCACAGTATTTTAATTTCTGGATTTTTTTTTAAATGAAAGTGAGACATGAGTAAAGCCCTTAGAGTCACCTGGTACTGCTATCTAGGCAAGCCTTAGTTAGTCCTAGCAGCCTCACTACATTTCTGAATAGCTTAAGATAAATACCATTGCAACTTTGTCCTCAGGTGCATCAGCCGGTTATCCTGTGTGCTGTATATAAGGCCTTAAAACGTTGACACCTTATTAGTCCTTTTTGCTGACAGTCTTCTGGAACATAGGTAGATCTGAGAAAATTTGGTTACAGAGAGATCCACTCATCCAGCAAAAAGAAGTGAACCATCTCTTTACCTCTCCTAGACTGAAGGCACAGTGCTTCTCATTATTCAGTACGGACCACTTCTAAGAATTAACATTTTCCTGTAGATTTTTTTTTTTATTCCACAGCATTCTGAAGGTTTTCCTTGGACCATAACTGGGAAGGACATAGCATCTACTAATACTACATGAGCTTTAAAAATGATTTGGGAGAACTGCTTTAGGCCTTGTACACACGCAGCACCTCTTTTCTGTTCTTTAAAACAATCTGATTTTTTTCCAGACTTGACTGTTGCTTTAAGAAGTCCATTCATTAAAGTGCATCTGATTCTTAGAGGAGGAACATTTTTTTTTCAGGTTCACACAGTATTGTTCACTATGAGTGGAGTTGCCTTCAGTGAGATGGGCAACACATAAGTTTAATAAATAAAAAGCATGGTGGCCCAAACTCCTGGTCATTGCTGTCTGGTTTAGAGAACAAAGGAAGAAAAATGATTATAATATTGTAAGCACTGGTGTTGAGCTTTCTTGGAGCTAAACCTGGTAAAAATATATGAACAAGCTGAATTTAAAGCACTGCCTGCTTATTCTTGTTAATATAATTAGCTTCATAAAAAGCAGGAAGAATGCCAATTGTTTAAAACAATCAAAGAAATAAAGGCAAAAATAAGTTAGAAAGATCTGTTAAAAAAATAAAAACTTTCTGGGGCAGATTGATGAAATTACTTTACATAGGACTTAGAATGGCCACCCTACCCACCAAATATTAGCAGTCTTATCTACTACCCCATTATGTGTATATACATATATAGTAATATAATTTAGACACATTTATCCATATCAGTAGGTAAATAAACCAATTGTCCTTCTAGAATTCAGAGCTTAAAATTTGAACAGTTGAAACTATAACTATACTGCAAAGCTTAGGCTTCAATCCTGGGAGTGAGACCCATTTATTGCATTGGGTCTTACTTCTAAGGAAACTTGCAAAGCGTTAAGATGCTGTTAAACAATACATTCTGCCAGTTTAGCTAATTAATTTCTCCTCACAACTTTAAGAATTAGAGAACTTAGACAAATCTACACCAAAAAAGTTAAATTCACAGAATTATTTGAAAAGAAGCTCCTTACAGGATGCACAATGAAATCAACTCTTTACAGTTGGTCCTCAAGTTACAACCATTTGTTCAACCTTTCAAAGTTTAGACAGTGCTGAATGAATGATACTCATGACAGTCCTCCACTGTTCTCAACAGTCGTGTGACTATAGCTCCTGGCTCATAATTGTAATGTCGCAGTGAGTCACAATCTTGTGATTTGATTTCCAACATTCTCTCTGGCTTCCACAAGCAAAGTCAATGGAGAATTCAGAGCTAGCAGTCATGTGAGATCCTCATTCAACAACTCAGGTGATCCTCATTTAACTATGGGAACGGGGACTGCTGGAATTGCTGTCACCAAGCGACACAGCCAGTAACACCTCGCTTTATTATCATGTCACTTACTGATGGCAGATCTAGTCCCAAATGCCATCATAAACTGAGGACCACCTATATTTGCTAACTCTGTGTTGGATTTTGACTTCTATTTTAGCTTACCAGATCTTGGCTGCAAAAACCAAGGCAACCACAAGATATTAGCAAAGAGATATAAAAAGAAACTATCTAGATTTTTGCAGACTGTATCTGATAGCCCTATTGTTTATACCCATCTTGAGGTTACTCACCTAGTATTTTTGATCTAGGTCAAAATCATCTAGTTCTTTTCCTGTGGTATATGTCTCACATTCCGATTAAGTCATTTTTTCATATCTTCAGATCTGCTTTAAGGCAAGTGAAAATGAGCAGGAACTGTTTGAAATGACTTTGTCCCAAATAAACAGACTTTTGAGGGCGTATTTCAAAGACCTGAAATTATTGTCAGAAAACTCAGTATTTCCAAATTTCCTCCTCTCTCTTTTGGAAAAAACACATTTGTAGTGTAGCTTAGAGCGTTGTAGTGGTTGATGTTTAAATCTATTGGCAAAGTAAAATGAAGCAATCCCAAACCAGGAAGATATCATCAGTTTCCTTCAGAGAAGGAACCCAACATTGTTGAAAGTGTACAAATTCACCTCTTCTGATCCCACCAACTTTGCAAGTCTCACATATGACACTATTCAGTACCATTAACAATACTCACATGGTCTTTCTAGCATGAAAAAGAAAGATGGAGGTTTCTGTCATTTTTTTTTATTTTTTTGCTTATTTTTCATTTGTTGGGAGGGGAGATCAAGTCTTAACAGCAGTCCCACTTTCTCTTGGGAAGACATGAACAAGTAACTGTATGAAAACAACTGACATATTCTGCTTTTATGTAACCTTTCAAAACTGTAATAATTTATTGTGTACAAAGACACAGCTTTATCATATCTAGTGTTTATGTAAATAAAAAGCCTTACCTTTATATATACACACGTATATAACTGTATTTTAAAAATGCCAAGTAAATACTTCTTCTGTCTTATCTTGAAGTTTCAGTTTATGAATTTGATATTTATACTTATTACATATAACACACTAGGTAGTTATGCCCTGCCTTCTTCTGAATGCATCATGACAAGAATTATGTCTGTTTAATTAGAATGAGTCTCAAATAATTTTGAGAAATTCACAGAGGATTTCTTTGTGGTTTCCCAAACTGTTAATGAATCTCAGCCTATTTAGTCACATAGAGTATATCCTCTACCCAAATTCTCTATACTGTACACTGACTGTTCTTCCAATCCAATTATATTAGCATTGTTCAAGGAAAGCAACAACTCACTTAGTTCTTGGTCTTTCTATTGCTTTCATCCATATAAATAGACATTTTTACATCTGACTCTAAATTCCCCATAAATATTTTTCAGTACTTTTGGCTCTTCCAAACAGAGTTGCAGAATTCTTCATCTTCCCAAAAATCCCAAAGGAGTTTTTTCAAAAGGCAACTGGACTTTATTTTTCCTTGAAGTTATTTCACTGCTCATCCAAGAAGTATCTTCAGTTCTGACTTCAAGGAAAAATAAAGTCCAGTTGCCTTTTGAAAAAGCACTTGCTGAAATGTCATCCCTGGCATGCTTCTCCAAGACTAATATGGTCCTTAGCTCTAAAAGGCCACATGTCCTACTTTAAGGCCCAAGAGAAGAGATTTTTAGTTTGGCAAACACCATTTATCCCAGACACTGCCATAACTTAGCTAAAAGGTCAGAGCATGAAGGTTTTGGCTTCGTTGGAGACCCCCTTTCCCTTTGTTCTACCTTTTCTGAGCTTCACTTCAACTGATTAAATAATAAAATGGAACCCTTGGTTTGTCCCCGGTGTCAGGCTTTTTGCTTCCCTTTCCAGAATATCTTATTGTGCATAAATTACATGTACCCCCTGTTTTAATTAAAAATTCTTTTTTTTTTTTTTTGCAAAACATACATAACGCCCATGAGCTGTGTGGAGTGCTGCTGACTGCCAGCCTCTGATTCCAAGCAAGGGTTGGAAATGATTTGTAGCTGGGCTGGGTGGGCTGGGCTGCTGCTGCTGCTGCTGCTGTCCCTGTCAGAAGAATGAAAACAGTTCATTAGTCTTGAACAAAGCAGTTGTGCTAACTGTTCTTCCTTATGTTGCTCAGCATGGATAACAGCAGCTGCCTTCAAGTCTTTTATGAGGAGGAAGAAGCAGCTTAACTTCTCTTTAAAGAGAGAGAGAGATTGGAATTACAATGGGAGGGAGAGAAGAGGGGTGGGAGACCCTCTCAGTTAATTGGGGAGGGAGAGAAGACTTTCAAACAGATGAATGTATTGTGTTAGCTGGAAAACATTAATACCATTCTGTTTGAGTGTAAAGACTACTATCAGGATGTAACCATCAAGATAAGGAATGTTCACATTTTTCCTGAAGAACCAACAATGAAAACCTTCATGCCCCCTTTCAAAATCTTATATTTAAATTCTGACTTTTCACTACTAAATTAAATGTCTAGGAAAGATGTCATGGGAGTCATTTACCATTTATACTTTTACATCCATACATGATCTGCTTAGATTGAGGGGGGGAAAAGAACAGTGTTTTATACCTTCAGCCCATTTTTAAGCCATTCCCTATCCTGGTTTTATAAGAACGAAATATAATAACGCATAGTAAAACTAGAATTTTATTTCAATGGGATTCTCATTTTCACCAAAGGTACAAAACTGATGACAAACCAAAAAATGGACCCTTAAAAATCCATCAGTTCAAGACTCCAACTTCTTAGCCAGTAAATGATGGCTGGATCAATTAAAGGACCTTATTCAAGAAATACTTTGTATACTTTCTTTGCTTGAGTGATCTTGTGCACTGTACTAAGAAATGCATAAAAGAACACAGAGGTTATAAAATTTACCTTTGTTATGCTTCTCCCAGACAACAAAACAGTCTTACCGGTAGTATTTGGAGATAGAACTGGTCTGTACCAAGAAAGTGACTAATAAAAACCTCTTTGCTGTGTCAGGAAAGCTGAGAAAATCTGAACTAGAAGGTACAAAGGAAAGCTAGAAAGGATTGCTAATGTGTAAAAGGACTACTTATGAAATTCATGTTGTTTTCCAATACTTTCTGAACTGTTTCAGTGTCTCTAGTTTGTATTTCCTCATCATTGGCTAAGTTGACAAAGGTTGCTGGGTCTTGATTAAGACAGTGAAGCTTAGGAAATTTGCCTATTGGGGAAGGAGTAGTCATTTGGGGCCTTGGCTTCTCTGTTCCTGAAGACTGCCTGTGGAGAAACGGACATATGCCTCTCTGTCCCTTGCTGCCATCAGTGCCTTGTACTGTCAGAACAAAATATTTACAAGTCATCTAGACTGAAGGAAGGTCTAATGAGCATGAGAATACTGACAAATTTGTAACCTTGGGTAATTTGAACTAACAACAAAAGAAGGATTAGTTCCCAGAGTGTAGGACAGCGGTCCCCAACCTTTTGGGCACCAAGGACCAGTTCCATGGAGATAATTTTTTCCATGGACTGGAGGGGGTGTGGTTTCATGTGCTGACTGCATCCCACAGATGGGGCTTCGCTTGTTTGCATGGATCAGTTTCTGGCATGCCACGGCCCGGTACCAGTCCACAGACAGGGGGTTGGGAACCCTTGGTGTAGGAGACTTTCTGGATTAAAAGGATAAGTTGAGAAAATATTGGTGTGTTTTTACCATCCAAATGCAGGATCTCCCATAGATAGTTATTTACTGTGGGTATAAATAACACCTTGCTATTCCAGGAAATATTCAATCCTACCACAGAAACAAGCATTTTAGTTATCCATTATCAACAGAAGCCTCTAATGAGGAACTATTCATTAGATATAGATGAATGGCAATATATCAGCAATTTGTCATTTATTATACTTTGTATTTCTCACTGTTTGTATTGTTTTATATTATGAGCCATTCTGAGTGCTTTCTTGAATAAAAAAAGTAGCACACAAATCAACTTTTAAAAGAGTCATATAGCTGCTAACCTTATATTGGAGTAATTTGGTTTGTTTGCTACTCAAGAGTGGCAAATTTGGTTTACCAATCATAGAAAAGATCATGATTCAGAATATTGGTTAGTTTACCTACAGATGTCAAGAAAATCTAGATTAATGGCTAGCTTACAATTACACAACAATAGTTCTCAATCAGATAGAATATAGAATGGGTCAGAGATTGGAATTGTCTTACATAAGCAATTCTGCTGTGGTCTGGCTTTCTTTAATCTCCCATGCATGGAAAGAGTAGAAAAAAAGATGACAATTATTTATCTCTGGAAAGACAAAGTAATTCTGGATTTACCATCTTGATTTATAGATATATGCTCAATTTCCATGTATCATTTGACACCTTATCAAAACAAAGACTAATCAATATTGTTTCATCAGGTGACATTTAAATAGGTATTTAAAAATCTGCTGAATGATTGGTCGGTAGAAGTATCCATGTGTGGTTTTTTTTCCTCTCTTTTCCTTCTCCTTTCTTAATTTTTCTCCATTAAAATGCTTCTCAGAATATACTTTATTGTTTTTTTCTATCATAAAATATTAAATAGGAAATCGTTCTCACAGTCACTCTCCTGCTCCCAAGTTTTATTTGCATGGTTATAGTAGAAAAATAATAATTCCATAAACATAATATAGAACCAAAAACTGTGCCAAGTGCTACATGTATTAACTTAAGCTAAAATAACTCATAAATATCTCTGCTCAGGCAAATAAGAAATTTCTGTATTCACAGAAGGGCTAAAGATAAATTCTTTAGCTACTGATGACTTGGCAATAGGCTATGTAATTTTCTAGTCACAAATATGGACATGGGTTGCCATTTTTTCCTCATAGTTCAGACTAGCCTACAGTCCTAATATTTTCTTATGCACTCCCATCAAAACACTGATCACTTGAAAGCTGTTTAGCTTTCAAAAACAAGCCAACAACCAGCCCTAAATTATAGAAGAAAGACATTTAGTTAAATTACATTATCAGGTACCTTTGTTACAAAAAGATATACTTACAGCAAGTGGGGAAAAATAAATAAAACGAGGGTCAAATCAATATGCCCAGAAGAAGCCTCCTAAAGCAGCGGTTCTCAACCTGTGGGTCGCGACCCCATTTGGGGTCGAACGACCATTTCACGGGGGTCGCCAAACACCGCAGTCTGCCATTTTTTCCCCTTTTCCCCTCAGCCGGCGCAGGGGGCAGCACCGATGCGGGCCGTCATGCCGAGCATGCACGGCGCAGGTCGGGGTCGCGCCGAACATGCGTGGCGCAGGTCGGGGTTGCGGCCTGAAAAAGGTTGAGAACCACTGTCCTAAAGGAAGCAAACCATCAACACAATTGGAGCATAAGAGGAACAACATAAAGCTATTTAAAATGAACATTTTAAATACAGCTGTTGAGAGTGGAATCTCTCCAAGGCAGAATTTTGCTGGAGAGCAGATTTGGAATTATACTTGCCATTCTAAAAAAAATGTTTCTAAAGGATTTACCTGTAACCATAAGAAAGAAAAAAATATTTGGGTACAAACAGCTTTCCCAAGAGCGAAATATTCAAGAAAGAATAATGAGTTTTATAGAGCTGTCAGTTATACATATCTCATATTTTCATGGATGGAAGTAGTCTCCTGGGAAGAAAAGTATATGACTTGGGTATTTCCAATTCTGAGACAATGTTTACATATGGTGTCATGGAATAAGCAAGAAAACAAATCTGTCAAAGCTTGATGATGTTAAGTTCAGGACACTGTATACAGCTGTATACACTGTGTACAGATTGTGGAGGAAATGTGAAATGGAATTAACTAAGCAGCAGTCTGTTTATACAAACAGCAGATTAAATCTCAATGGGAGTGTTGAACTACAGCTAAAGGCAGGCATATATGCAGAGTAAATATTGTGGGAAAGGGAGAAATTGTTTAGAGTAGCCCAAGAGACAATGAACAATGGGTCAAACAAAAAATGTTATCTGTCTTCTATTTCCTATAAATTCCTTACAATAAACTTGCTTAAGATCCTGATACCTTACAATAGAAAAAAGGTGGATATGATGGCTTCTGAGGTTTCACTCTGTTATGGAGCTAGCCTTATGGACACAGCGCCCATTGTGTAGAATGTCCCTGCAATTCTGGAACCACTAACCATATTTGTCGTCTTAGGAAAAACTATTTAACATGTTTATTTTAAATAAATAAAAACAAAAAAGGAGATCATTGTGTTCTTTTCATTCAGTGCTTTGTGGCAAGATTTTGATGGCATGATTTTGGAGGGGGCTATAAGATTCATAAAACGGGACAGGAGGACAAATGTAGATCTCCACTCCTCACTATGGACTAGATCAGTGTTTCTCAATCTTGGAAACTTTAAGCTGATACGTCACCTGATAGCAATGATGATTTCCCCCAACGATTTCATGTAGATGTTATTTGTCTTTGATTGCTTTTGAAATAATGACAAAAAAGAAATGGGATAAAACAGAAAGATAAACATGCATATATTGTCAAAGAAAAAAAACATACACGTAAAAAGCACTTAAAATGCAACAAAGGAGAAAGGGGAAAAGGTATACTAAATCATTTTAATAGTAGTTACAATTCTTTACATATAGTTATTTTATATAATTAGTAAAGTATATTTATGTGGGTGTATGTATGTATGTATATAGGTAGTCCTTTGCTTATGACGACAATTGAGCCCCAAATTTATGTTGTTAAGACATTTGCTAAGTTTTTTACAAGGGAGACAAATGAAAACCAATGTCAGACAACTTGTTAACATACTGGAATACTTGGATAAACATATTCAAGTGCCGGCTGTTTTAATGTTTTTAGATGCAGAAAAAGCTTTTGACAGATTGAATTGGACATTTCTGCAAAGGCTTGTGGTAAGGATGGGAATGGGGGACCAGTTTATTAATTCTATAACAGCTATATATCAGAAACAAACAGGACAGATTATAGTAAATGGTCAATTAACAGATTTGTTTAACATTGAAAAGGGTACTAGACAGGGTTGTCCCTTATCTCCTTTATTGTTTGTCTTAACCTTAGAGGTCTTATTGAATAGGATTAGAGCATCAGAGGAATTAAAGGGGGTACAAATTAGAAAACATGATTATAGATTATGTGCCTTCGCAGATGATTTACTTGTGACATTGACTCAGCCAATGCAATCGGTTCAGAGTTTGATGGAAATTATTCGAAATTATGGAAAAGTATCTGGTTTTAAATTAAATTTATCCAAGACAAAGATGTTGGTCAAAAATTTTGATAATAAATTAAAACAAGATTTGGAAAGAATAACGGGATGTGAGATAGTTAAAAAAGTTAAATATTTAGGAATTTATATAGAAGCCTCAAATGGTAAATTATACAAGAATAATTATGAGTTCTTATGGAGTAAAGTTCAAAAAGAAATGGAGAATTGGAAAAAACTACAATTATCTATCCTGGGTAGGATAGCCGCTATTAAAATGAATGTATTACCGAAATTTTTATTTTTATTTCAAATGTTGCCAATACTTAAAAAGGATGGGAATCTTGATGAATGGCAGAAAGGTATAAACAATTTTATTTGGGATGGCAAGAAACCAAGGGTTAAACTTAAAATTATTCAAGATATAAGAGAGAGAGGTGGAATGAAAGTGCCTAATTTTAAATTATATTATTATGCAGCAGTTCTAGTGGCAATAAGTGATTGGATTAATTTAACAAATGAAAGAATACTGAATATAGAAGGATATGGGTTAGTGTATGGGTTTCACGCCTATTTAGTTTATGATAAAAAATTGGATAGGGGTTTTAAAGAGCATATATTAAGAAACTCTGTGATGCGTGTCTGGAAAAAGTATTATTATAAATTAAATGGTAAAATTCCTTTATGGACTGTTCCCAGACATGCAATACAAAGTGTGGGTATACAACAAATTCAAGACGTGGAGCCCTATGATAAACTTTTGAATAAAGATGGGAATAGCTTAGAACTGAAATCACTAGACAGATTAAGGGAGGAAGGTATAGCTCATAATTGGTATCATCATGCACAACTTCAAGCCAGATGGCAAAAAGATGTTAAGATGGGTTTTTCTTTAAAGGATGAAAAACTGATTATACAGATTAGAGACCAAAGAGCGATGCATATTAAAAGAATATATGACGCTTTAATTGAAATTGATTCTGAAAAGGAATTAGTTAAAGACTGTATGATCAAGTGGGAAGGGAATTTTGGATATTCAATCAGGATGGAAACTTGGAAAAGAATATGGGTGAAAAATGTTAAGTTTACACAAGCTCAGCATTTAAGAGAGAATTTTTATAAAATGTTTTATAGATGGCATTTAGACCCAAAAAAATTGTCGCTTATGTATCCAAATTTGAAACCCAAATGTTGGAGATGCGAATCTTTGGATGCAACTTATTTTCACATTTGGTGGACATGTAAAAAAATTAAGGCTTTTTGGATAAAAATATGGTGGATTCTTCAAAATATTTTGAAAAAGCGTATTGAGTTTGTACCACAGTTATTTTTGTTGGGTATAACAAAGGATTGTTCCACCACAGAGACTAAGTTGATCTTGAACTTGACTACGGCTGCAAGACTGTTGGTGGGTCAATATTGGAAGTCATCTGAAATACCATCTATTGAAGAATGGACATTAAAAGTTACCCATCTGGTGGAGATGGCTAAGATATCAGCCTACCTGAAGAACCACTCAAATGAAACATTTTTGATGGATTGGAAAAAATGGATTGATTATATGCAAAAGAAATATCAATTGAAAGAATTAGATATGATATATAGATAAATAGTTACTAAATAGTAGATTAGCGGGGTTTCTTGCATTTTTTTTTACTCTGTATTCACTCCGGGAAGCCTGGGGGGGAGGGGGGAGGGAGATAATAAGTAATAGATTATGTTTCTCAACTGTAGTTGGGGATATTAAGGGAATAGATTTTTTCTTCTTTTTTTTCTAGGGTGCTCGGGAAAACTTTACACCGCATTGGATGGCGAGGAAGGTGGTTTGGAGGTTAGGGGTTAGGATGTGGGAGGATGTGGTGGGGGGGGTTCCGAGCAGCTATTTGTATTGCTTGTTAAATTTGTTATTTCTCTGTTATCAGTTGAGTTATTATATTTTTGTGTTAAAATTTGTTAAAACTTTATAAAATTTAATAAAAAATAATTAATATAAGACATTTGCTAAGTGAGTATTGCCCCATTTTATGACCTTTCTTGCCTCAGTTGTTAAGTGAATCATTGCAGTTGATAAGCTAGTAGCCTAGTGCTTAAGTGAATCAAGCTTCCCCATTGACTTTGCCTGTCAGAAGGTCTCAAAAGCTGATCCCATGACCGCTGGGACACAGAAACGGTCATAAACATGAACCAGTTGCCAAGCATCTGAATTTTGATCATGTGACCATGGGGATGCTGCAAAGGTCGTAACTGTGAAAAATGATCGTGTCACTTTTCAGTGTGGTCATAGCTTTGAATGGTCACTAAGCGAACTGTTGTAAGTAAAGGATTATATAGTATATATATATAATCACATTAAAAATATGAATCCTGGGTGTGTGCATGTTAGAAAAACAAAGAAAGAATCGAACACCAGGATGAAGGTCTAAAGAAGAAAGACTGTTTAATGTACAAACGACTTAGCTTTCATCGGCCAAACTGCTGATGTTGTCAGAGTAAAAATAAAGGATCCGGGAGTTTACTTATATAGTCGGCTGCTCCTGTGCCTTGCTCTTTGAACGAGTCACCGGTCTGCTTGCTTCAATCGGCCGTAATGTTTTTAATCGTCCCACACCTGTCAGCATGTTAGCGCGTTGAAAAGCTGCTCCCCCGCTTGCAGTCGCTCTCCTGGCGCATGTGCAGATGCCCCGGTTGCTTTTGCTCTTTGCCCCTCTCCCCCCTCTCTTCTAGTGGAGCCTGAGCGTCCGTCTCAGAATTCAATTCAGAGCGAGCTACAGACTTGTTGTCCTCCCTGGGGGTCGCGATTATTTCACTTACAGCCACACCGTTTCAATCCTGCAAAGAGCGGGCTGGTTGCATTCGTCATGAGTCACGGCGCTGTCCCTCCCACTCACTAAGTGTTTGATAAGCAGGTAAGAGGTCTAAATAACGATTGATCAAATTCTCATCGGATAGCCAGGCTTCCTTGAGCAATTGGCCACCCTTGGTGCCATCTCGAGATATGGCCTCAGCGTTGGCAAGATCAAACACATGGCCATACCTGTGAGCCTTCTGATTGCCAACTCATATTGGTACCTTCCTAAGGCTGGGTTTTAACTGGGAATTAATTCACATAATTTTTCAGCAGATGCTCTAAGCTTCTGCCTGGCCTTGAAGGTGACCTTCTTGATTCCCTTTGCTAAAACTAGGCCACTGGGTGGCAATCTGTGGATGCAGTAAGGGAGTAGAAGTATTGTTGCCTATTGTGTCCTTACCACCACAGGGTAAGCCTTAATAGTGCCTCTTACCTGTGTTTAAGTTCAGTAATTTCTTACTTCCTGGTGCAACTCTTATTGGCAATAGATGTTGCCACCCAAAAGAGAGGCTATTTTTGTCTTATTTCACACATAAAGCTGCAGTTTGTATTTACCATACTTGGGGGAAATAAATATAACGCTTAGTCCTAACAGGCGGATTCAGTGGTGGGATTCAAATATGTGAACAACCAGTTCTTTGTGTGGATGCTGCTTCCAGAAGTCCATTCTGGGCCTGGGCAACAAAACATTAGCTACCGGCTCTGTCGAACTGGTGTGAACCGGCTGAATCCCACCACTGGGCAGATTCCACAAAGAGATTATGGTTTACATTATATTGTATTCTAATGAAGGTGGAAATAATAGTTCCTACCCTCTGTTGGAGAATGCTGAACTGGGCTTCATGTTGAACTGATCCTAGAGGCAAACAGCACTTCTACTACGTTCAAACAAATTTGCACCCAAATATCCCACCCACCCATCCCAATCTGGGGCTGGAAGCTAAGGATGATTTAACTTGTTAGTACTTGAATGGGAGACCTCTAAGGATTATCAATGCTATAGGTTGATTTGGAAATTTAAGGAGATGGCAAACATTTTCCATCTTGCTGCCAAGAAAACAAAGCCAAACTTCACCCCATGTCAGTGTTTCTCAATTTCAGCAATTTTATGATGTGTGGATTTCAACTCCTACAATTTCCCAGCCAGCATGCTCAGCATTTTAAAGATGAGAAGACTGAGAAAAATAGCCACGTATGGACATCTCCATGAAGTCACCAGGAGCAAAGCTTATATTGAAGGAAACTTGATTTCACATTTTTAATGCCTACATGTATTAACAAGCAGACTAAAGAGGGATAAGTAGATCACTGATAGGCACCTAGACATGCAATGAATCTACACTACAAGGCATAAAACATTCCAGATAATTCCAGAACATTCCATTTCACCTCAGAAACTCTGATCTGGTTGTTCCAAAGATGGTTAAGAAGCTTTCCATAAATTAGCCTTCTGACCAGGGGGAGAGATTCTTAATTGTGGCTATACATAAAATTAATATTAATTAACTAACTAGGTAACCATATCAATAAAATTACTATGCATCTTACCTATTGCTTGACAGAATTTGACCACATTTAAAGAAATAGTCATCCGAGCCTGAAAGTAACAATTTAAATAAAACTGTTCAAAACGAGTAGGGCATTTAGTTAAATGTGAGTTAACAATTGACAATGAGGGTCTGCAGAAAATAAGAAATATAGTAAGAGAGGTTGGGTGGAATTCCTTTTCTGCATGGACATTGGTGGACTTTGTCTGAATTTGAATGGAATGCCCTTGTTATCATCTCTCTAAACTGCTAAAACCTGTTGAACTGTGCTCAAGTTAGTGCCTTCTTTAGTCTGGGGACAGTAATTTGTTCAGATATTTGGCAAACCTAGAAGGTGTGTGAAAACTATTCAGAAATATATAATTAGGGATGACATCAGGTCTACTTAAGGCTTTGCTTGATTGCTTCTACTGTACACTCATACAGTCTAGCACAAGCATTTAAATTAAAGAAAAACCAAGAGTTCCAGTTTTTTTATGTAGTGCCTTGGCCCAAAAAGGAGGCAAAATTATCAGAAAGGAACCAAGGAATGAGACCTGTGGAAGAAAATAACAGTTTAGTCCAATATGCAAAAATGTGTATCCAGGCACTAGTTTTGATTTTATTGATGCCAGCCTCAGTTCACATTTAAAATGCAACACGGGACTTGGAATCAGATTCTGATGAACTTAGAGGTCTGAGTTCTTTCCAAGGAGGGAAAATTGTTATATGGACCCATCTGGGAACCAAATAATAATTATGCCCAAACTAGGCCTAAGAAGTGTACTTAAAGTGCATCAAGAATATACAATGTTTCTTTAGCATAAAAAGTCTGTAGTATATCCTTCGTGCTTTGAGGACAAGGTGTTCCATAGACATTTTACATAGGCAAACACCAGCACTTTAATAATAATAATAAAGTTGGAAGGGACCTTGGAGGTCATCTAGTCCAACCCCCTGCTCAGGGAGGAAACCCTATACCATTTCGGACAAATGGCTGTCCAGTCTCTTCTTAAAAACTTCCAGGGTTGGAGCATTCACCGCTTCTGGAAGCAGGTTGTTCCACTGGTTAATTGTTCTGTCAGGAAGTTTCTCCTTCGTTCTAGGTTGCTTCTCTCTTTAGTTAGTTTCCACCCATTGCTTCTTGTCCTGCCTTCAGGCGCCTTAGAGAATAGCTTGACTCCCTCTTCTTTGTGGCATCCCCTGAGATATTGGAACACTGCTATCTTGTCCCCCCTCGTCTTCCTCTTCATTAAACTAGACATATCCAATTCCAGCAGCCGTTCCTTATATGATTTGGCCTCCAGTCCCCTAATCATCTTTGTTGCTCTTCTCTGTACTCTTTCTAGAGTCTCAACATCTTTTTTACATCGTGATGACCAAAACTTAAGTTTTATTATACTTAATTTCTAGGGCTTTTGCATTGTAATATTCAGACAGAGCTTGCAATACCTTTTCTAGGCCATTTTATGTTTGGGACAGCAGAATTATAATTTCAGCATATAAAAGTTTTGCTATATGTTTGTCAGTTTGGGGAAATGATGAGACAGCTTCTTTAGCCTGGCAACTAAAGGATTGATACAAATAGTTTTAGCAGTTTTAGGTGCAGGCTATAACATGGAACAACATAAATGATTTGGATGCAGCGGGGAGCTACAGCATAGCAGCTTTCCATGAGAAACAAGTTTATATATTAATTCAGCAAGGAAACTAGCATCGTATTAATTAGGTCTTAACTGGATGCTTCTTCAACTTAAATGCATACACACATGCTTGAACACCTTGACAAATGAGCTTTGAGAAAAAGCATTTATTTTTCCAGAGAAATCTCAGTCTGTAATTTATGTTTTGCTTTGCATCTTCCAAAATGTTTGAGTTACCGTATATGGTCTCCAGGTCCTCCATTCTTGAGTATTCCAGCAGCAGTTTCTTACTGGTCTGCAAAACTCCATATAGCACTTGATGGCATCAAAGAGTTAGGGTTTGAAAAATGGGTAGCAACAAACAACAAGGAAATAAAATTCACACCATAAAATATTTATTATGAAACAAGATTTTTTTTCACTTGTAAGAATCACTCAAATGCTCTTTAAGAAATTTTAAAAAATTAAACTGAACATTAACAATATTTTACTTATTTTACATGACGTATAAAACACCACATCACAAATCATTTTTATTACAGCTCAAAGCATTTCCCTGTATATACATACATACATACATATTATGTTTTTCCCTTTCAGGGTTAGCAAAGTTATGCAGAGCACAGAAAAGACCTAATAAATCAACGAGATTAAAAGAATTACATTAAAAAAGAAAACATAATGAAAACTAGCTTACACCAATACTATTCATTTAATTCCCCCAGGTTTTTCCTTTTGCATACCATCCTTGCTTGCTTCATATTCATACACTGCTTCATACATTGCTTTTTGTTCCTTATACTTCATGTTTTTCTGAGGATCTCATCAATTCAAACATAAAATAGTTTTGTAGATGTTAGCCTTTCTCTCAATCAATCATTCTTATTTCGTAGTTCCTTCTGCAATTGGATTCTCATTAATTCTCACTATACATACATACTACCTCATACCGGTCACTCACTTTCATATTCAATAACATTCATTCATCACTCATACATTTTACTTTCTCTTTTCTTGCCTTACCACAGTTCTTAAGTGCATCACTCCTACTATATCACACATCCTTGAGGAAAGTTTTATTTTCTGCTTAGTGTTGAACCATTTACTAAGTGTTCCATTTATTCTCACACATGCGATTCTTCTATTGTATACCACTATTGTGACATTCAGAAACAATTTGATTCCATAATTCAAGCCTTTATGTTTAATCTAAATCAACAAATATACAATGAACTTTCTCCCATTCATAAATTTCTCAGTGAAAAGCATTTCTCCCAAATAGTTGCAAATTAGTTTCTACAATACTTTCAATTTATTTATTTTTTTCAAATAATCACCTGATTTTCACCTAAGTTACAGGACATGTGCAATGAATTTCAGAATGAGAAAGTGCAGCTCTATGCACTTAGAAGTAAGCCCAACTGATATCGACTGGAGTTACTTCTAATTCTGTATATAGAGGATTGCAGCTCAAGATCAACTTTAGTTTCAGCTAGAAAAACCTAATCTACCTCTGAGAAGATAGTGAATCTAATCCAATTAGCTCCAAAGCACCGCATATTTTTAAGCCAAATTGATCTATTCAGACCAAAAAGGTCTTTTCAAGCTAAGAGCTAATTTATTAATCAAATACAATGTCACTGCTAATAAACCTCTATAAGAAATTATTAAATATACTGTAACACTAGGGTGATGCGATATTGTAAATAAGATCAGTTAGTATAGCGTAATATACTGTTTGATTTAATGCCGTTTAAAACTTTTTAACTTCCATAAAGAACTATCCAATCTATCCAAAATATGTTTACATGTCTGTGGACTGTCACATTCTCATTGTAATGTTTTTATACTGTTATTGTTAATTTCTAATTCTTGTTAATTTAAATCTTCCTTTGGACTCCATGTTGAAACTTGTATAGGATTTTCCAAGCATGTGGTTATTTTTTATTCATATTAAATAGGAATCCCCTTTCTCAGGTCCATGTCAAGTCTTGATATAGATGTGACTTTTGTATTTCATTCAAATATAAAAGGAGTTAGGAACATGTTCGATGAAGTATAGGCTACTATCCACAAATCTCATGTTACTGACATTCCCAAAAATGCAGTTTTCAAAGGATGAAGTAGCCTTTGTGAGCAAACACTGAAATCCACAGATTAATAAAACAGATATTAGGGTTTTCATGGGTATTTTATTTGGAATAATTTACTGTGATCTGAAAATGCCTTGAGATAAATAATATTTCTGCATTGACCATGGCCATAATCCAAGGGACTGCACAGACATAATCATGCTCCTGAGGAGGTTTGTCACAGTGGCTGACTGCTTAGTGCAGGGGTAGGCCTACCCCTGGCTTCGTGAGAACATTTTGAAAGGCAATTTTTATGGAGTAATGAGGACTTGCTATTTGGAAAAGGAGATTATGAAATAAATCCCATTTTCCTTGTTTCTGAACCGAGCATGGCTGGTTTATTTCCTTAAAATCCCAGTCTATAAATCAAAACTTCAAGTCCATTGGAAAATAAACATTATGAGAAAAGAAAACATATGAAGCTACCACAAGGGATCAGTTTATTTGCCCATTTTTATGGCTCTCCAGATTCTCCAGCAGAAGATCTCTCAAATCAACTGCTGCAGAACTCAAGAGAAGGGGGGAGGAAGATGGATACCAGGATATGAATATGGACTTCCTACAGTGGAATGACTACAATTTTACCACTGAGCTAACCAATAAGTTCCTAGGACTGTAATTAACAAGCATTGCACCATTTAACCTACTACTGTGAAGCATGATTGTCAGTACAGCAATATGAAGAGTCATTGTATCAAGGACAAAAAGGTAAAAACAAGACACTCCTAAAATATTGTCTTTGTCACATTACAAAATGTCTTCTATTCAATAGGCAAATACTGTTGATGGGAAGTACCTGAGGGGCATTTAATCATTTACGCAAGTTTGGTAATAGAAATATCAGTGCCTCCTTCAGCATAATTCTTAGCCATTATAAATTATACAATGGAATGGAGGCATTACCTAGAAATACCATTTCTAGTTCCTTCATACAGCTTTTTGCTACTGTATCCAGTGAAAACCAGGAATAAATACTGTCTGAAGCACAGGTTTTCCAAAATTATTTACAAATTGTTGCTTTGTACAGTTTGTTGTTACTACTCCTTTGCTTGATGCATCAGTTGTTGACAGCTACACAGTCACTGCAGGGTACATTTTCTGTTCACTATTACTGTGGGGATATGGCGACTGAACTGGTCTGTACCCACTTTGCAGGCTATCCAGGAAAGGTGGGACAGAGGCCATGGGCATAGAGTCATGTTGCACAGCATATCCCACATACTGGGGGTGCAAATACTGCCCTTGATGAGGCACTATCTGTGTGGCCTGTTGGCAGTTCAGCACTGAGAAATTAGTTGGCATGTTGACATATACATTATTCATGGTCCCCTCTGGTAAACAGCAGTTAGCTTGTGATCTGGTGGGGGCAGCCCTGGCACCAGAGTTGGCACTTGAACTGGAGCTGGCAGCTGTGCTTGATTGACGTGAGGATGATCCACGGGAAGTGCTGGCACTAGGAATCATGGGAATTGTCTCCATTATCCTATTCCCTCCAGGAGCCCGGCTCTGTTGTGGTTCTTGCTTGGGTCGCAGGCACCGGCAACAGCAAGCAGCTACGAGGGATCCCAGAATAATGAATGCCACAAAAACAGAGCCCACAATAAGGAATGGCACATAAATAGGCACTGTCAACAGAAAAGAGAAACTTGTGAGGATATTCTACCAGGACAAAATACAGATTATACAATAGTGAGACATTTTCAGCTACCTTTTATTACCTCCAGCAAGACAAAAGAAAAAAAGGAATTGGTAAAGCAGTCTTCCCGATCTATTGAACTCCCACGTATGCTGAACTATAGTTCCCCAAATAGCAGAGCATGTGGCTGATAATTAGGGGAATTCAATATACCTGGAAGGCTTGGAAAACACTAGCTTTTCACAAAATGCAATCAGACACAAAGCCCAGAAGTGCTGGCAAAAATTGCAACATGCATAACAAGATCTCCTCTCTTTCCCATCACCACCTATAACAACTGAAATAAATGACACATTATGCACTAATTTTCCTCTTGCCATCCCATCTCATCATTATTCTTGTTCTTTCTCTAACCCAATGCAAGACTCTTGGAGATCTCCTTATTTCATCTTGACAACAACTCTGAAATAGATTGATAACACTGCCTGGCCCAAAGTTAGCTCCATCATCAGCTAGAGATCTGAAACCGAGTCTGTGAAATTCCACTGAATCTAACTTAGGTGGTCATATCTATAATTGCACTATTCAAAGCAAAGCTTAATAGAGTTAACAAAGGTAATCTTTTTTTTAAAAAATGTATGTACTCATGTAGTATGATTCTCTATTAATGTCAATGTGCCTTGGACATACATATATATATATAAGTTATGTTGAGCCCCACTCCTCTTGAATCTAGAGAAACTGTACTTTGTTGTTACTAATCAGAAGAGGTTTGCCATTGCCTTCTTCCAGATTCACCCTACACATGCAAGTATAAATGAATCAATCACTTCTTGTAATATGCAGCTTTCTCAGGAACAGAAATAAGGATAAACATTTGGGTCAAACACAGTTCATGTTGACAATATAAACACAGTATCAAAATGGGTTGTTTGGGTTTCTTCTTTTATTGGTTTCCCAATTTAGTGTAATTTAAATTCTTACATGGTTCCCCCATTCAAATACTACGCCTTTGAGATCATCCAAGGATAGTTAGTTAGCTGAATAATGAATAATTAGCCCCAATTATAATATAATTCCTGATGAATTCATAAAATTCAGGAGAAAAATTGCTTGAAAGCAATTGAGCAAAAGTTTCCTCAGAGGTCAAAAGGCTAGGTTTAGTTTGGAATATAAATCACACAGGAAGGATTTTGAAATAATGCTGTTTATTCATTCATAATATTGCAACACCCAGGTTAGACTGTTATATGAGCTGATATTACTTTTGGCTCTTTTTGTTAAAGAGCCTCATTTTTCTAGATTTTTTTTAAAATTAGAAAATCAGTATAAAATATTGATAGTGAAATGATAGATCTGTTTGAGACAATTTTATTGAGATGTTATAGGAAATGCTACCATCTAGAAAGTAAAACAAATATATTTACTCTTCCTATAATGGGAGGACGGGGGGGGAAATGAAAATTCAATATGTTATAAAATATAAATTGAAAGGATCACGCACCTCTGTTCTAATTTAAATGAAAGCTGGGACATGACCACTGAAGTAAAGACAAGGATAGAGAAAGCTCGAACAGCATTTTTCAAAATGAGAAAGGTCTTTTGCAGTCACGACATAAGCCTAAGACTGAAAATCAGGCTTGTCAGATGCTATATTTTTTCTATCCTGCTCTATGGAGTAGAGAGTTGGTCTCTGACAGAAGGCCACCTGAAGAGACTAGAAGCATTTTAAATGTGGATTTACAGGCGGCTGTTATGTATAAGCTAGGTTGACAAGATCAGAAATGATAAGCCGCCTGGGAAAGCCAAGGGAAATAATCAAACAATTAAAAAATGAAAATTAGAATATTTCGGACATGTGATGTGACACCCAGAAAAATACGGCATACACCATTTAATCCTCAAGGGAAAGATTGAAGGCAAACGAGGTCCAGGCAGAAGAAGAACATCGTGGCTTCAAAATCTAAAGGACTGGTTTGGACAAAACTCAGCAGCACTTTTTCGTGAGGCTGCTGATAAAAACAGGATCGTCAACATGATCGCCAATGTCCAATAACGGATATGGCACAAGAAGAAGAAGATAAAATATAAAAGAGATTGTGGGTGAGATTACTAATAACTTAAGACATGTCTACTTTTTTTCCAGTTTTGCCAATGAATCTGAGTCAATATGGGAAGAGAACCAAGGTTCAAAACACCTGGAAGGCATCAAGTGACCTGTCACAGGTCTAAAGTATATTGCTCTGGAATTTCTACAATTTGGAGAGAATTAGCAATTAAAATCAAATGTTCTTCCAGGCACAGAAGGGAATCTGTCTCTCCAGATTGTTCCCTGAATGCATACTGAATCAGGCCAAAACAGTTTTTTCTTTTGGGGAATATTTTTTTTAAGCTGAAGGATACAGCCTCCCAATGTCCCATGACTTTCAGCATAAAATAGAACATGTTTTAGCTATCATACTAGCTGGATCATAAACCAGCCTAAGATATCCCACCAATATGATTATTAGTGGTTTAGTGTTTGGTCCAAATGCAGAAACCTAGCTTAATTAAGGAAACAATGTTTTTTTGTGTGTGTGTGTTTAATTTTTTTTTTTTTGGTAAAAAATTCTTTGATTGAAACAATCAACATCAAACATAAGATCGTATTAGGAAAATGATTTTTAACACTGTTTTGTAACATAACTGATAACTAAGAGCAGAAAGGAGGGGCAGTTTGGTGTACTGGTTAATGCACCAGGCTAGAAACTGGTAGACCATGAATTCTAGTCCCACTTTAGCTATGAAAGTGACTTTGGGCTAGTCACTGTGTTTCAGCCTTAAGAAGAAGGAGGCAATAGTAAACTACTTCCAAAATTTTGCCACAAAAACGACAGGGACTAATCCAAGCAGTTGCCTGGACTCAACACTGGCTTGAAGGCACAAAATTGATATGGAAGCAGGAAGTCCCAATTCATAGTTAAGAATTCATTCCCTAATCTAAACAAGGAGATTTGCTAGTTTCACCTCAAACGGTGGTCTTCACATATTTTACACCATCAGTTACCATCACACCCTATCACTGGATATACTAAATATGGCAGAAGAGAGCTGTATCCCAAATGTCAGACTGGGGAAGGCTAGGGTAATTCATCAGCCCCCATAGCTCATCTGCAATGTTAGAATAACCAAACACAATTAAAGTAATGTATATGATATGCTTTGATTATTGCAATGAGCTTGGTTAATGCTAAAATAACTCCCATATGCAATTAAGTAAATTATCCAAAATCCATAATAAGGTAATACTCTTATTTGAGCAATTGGAAGATTCACAAAATAGTTGCACGCTTCAGTTCTAGTTCAAGAACAATCCCAACATTGTTTATTATTCTGCTATTTTACTATTATGCTATTCTAAAAGGTAGTTGGCTAGTTAATGGCCAATTGTGTCCTGTGATTATAGTATTAATTAAGTAAGATGATTAAAATCTGTATGGAGGATAGAAATAAGAACATGTTACAGTTAATATCTGGGACATTATTGTAGCAGATTACATTTTAATCCATGCAAACTGGGCCATATCAGTCTCTGATATGATTTTAGGTTACCCTGAAGGTACTTCAGATACATCTGCTCTGAAGCCCAGCAGAAATTATATTCCTATGGCTTCTTATCCGCAATAGCATTATTATAATGTACTATTCAGATCTATGAATAGTATTCTATACGATGACGATGATGCCAGCAGGACTTTAATATAGGACTCCAATGCCAACCTCAATTAAGAAATGACCCTTCCAAATGAAGCAGGTAATATACATCTTTAAAAAGGGGACCCCGCCCCACAAAACCATTCCTTAGAGTCTAGAATTACTTAACAATACCCCTAATGGAAATGAATGTCCTGTTAGCTTTGCATTTATATCAATGTTCTGGCATATCACAAGCCCAGTTCAATTGAGGAGTCCAGTCTTCCTTCCATAACTGAAACCATTGTTCAAGCAGAGTTTGTTCAGAAGACCCTGTTGATGGTGAAATTTTTTGACTCTGAAGAATGCATGCACAGTTGATTATATAAACACACAAACATGAGCACATACAGAAACATCTTGAGTTTTAGATAACTGGTTAAGTTAACACGCAAATATGGGCACATACAAAAACATGAGTATTAGATAACTGGTTAAATTAATATATTAAACTTGCAATGAAATAAAAATAGTTCCCAAAGAAAACATATCCTTTATATCCCATTTTAACAGTTCAAGTATTTTCTTCTCTGTGGGTCCAAGTATTTTCTTCTCTGTGGGTCCCTGCTGGTCTCTGAGCTTGGTTATTTTTTTGCAGACTTTTCATTAGCAAACTAGATACCGGTATCATCAGTGTTCTGAAATGTCTATAAGGAAACAACCAAACTCAGAGAGCACTTAGGACCCCAAATTCAACTGTATCTGCAGTCTCTTCTCACAACCCTGTTGTGTATGTTGAATCAGGATGGGTGGGGAGAAAGCAATTGGTGCTAAGTAACAATGTGAAGTTTCTGTGGCTAAAGGAAGATTGAAACCTAACTTCCCAACTTTTGTCCAACCATACCTTAACCAACATACCACAACAATTAATTATATTGTTATGTCACGGCTAGCTTCTGCTTAAAAGTGCCCCACACCAAATCCCTGTGAATTTTACTGTCTACTATATTCATAATTAACTATACAATCCATCAAGGGAGCATTCTTTATATCTATGCCCTAATAAGATATTGCTCTTTTGACAAGTTGTTTTTCACTTTATCTTCTTAAAAACTAAAAGAAACCCTCCCACCATCATTTCTTTGACCATATGCATTTTACCATACAGATCGTTAATATTACAGCAACCACTATGGCATCCTCATGGTCATGAGATCAAAATTTGGGCATTTGGCAACCAACATGCATTTATGAATTTACAATAGTTGCAGCATCCTGGGTTTATATGATCACATTTGTGGCTTTCCCGCTGATTTCCAACAAACAAAGTCAATTCATTTAATGACTACGTGGTTCACTTAATGTTGGGTGTGAAAGACCAGATCCACAAGTGAAGATTCAATTAAGCTGATTTACTACTAAAATCCTACGCACAGGGATGTTCTCAACCACAGGAATTTTCTCAACCACGATGCTTAGAGTTAGTTAAGGGTCAACAGCACCGACGGGGGGGGGGGGAGAAGCGGGGGTTAGACTTTGTCTGCTTCTGGATACCTAGGGATCCTTGCTGATGTCCCCCTTTTCATTCCGCCCCCCCCCAAGGTTATGCCATCTCTTCTTCTACACTTAACAACTTCAGTGATTCACTTAACCGGGGCAAAAAAGATCATAAAATTGGGTACCTTGCTTAGTAACGGAAATTCTGGTCCCAATTGTGATCATAAATTGAAGATTACCTATACTTTAAATATGTGGTTCAGTCTGTTTCCAGGAGGGTAGTTCAATAAGCTCTTAACTGCTTTTTTGATAAAAAAAATTATATCAGGGGATGGCAACAGATCTTATACATACTAAAAGTTAGACCAATTGGGTGAAATGGTACTAACTGCCAACTAAATGACTGCAGCTTATAGACATTTAAAACTGAGACATGAATTGATGGAGACATCATGTGCTTATACCATGAAAATCTTTTCATGTTTCTTTTTATGACTGTACTCTTTTCAATTCCTGCTCTTAGCGCACAAAATTATAATTACATTTTCAGTTGCCTTCTGCAGCATGGTATTGTACAGGCTGTTGAATTATCATGCATTTCTCAACCCTGAACTTTAAGCCATTTATTGCAATTCAGAAAATATCCCAAAATTATGCCTTCTCACACTGAAAAGCCTGCTGAGTATAAGTGTGTTGTTGAGTTTTCTTGGGTTATTTGAGTCACAAAAGTTTAGGAGGAAAAAATAATGAGGACATTGACAGATCAAAGCAATAAATGGAGCTTTGTATGTGGATAGATTATGGTTTTATGCACTGTGATGATGGTACAATAATTTTAAGGGATTTTGAGGGAAGCAGCTTGGGAAAACGTTTATGAAAGTTTCAGAAAGTTTCACAGGTGGGATATACATCACAAGTAACTTGTTTTAAAACTAGTATTCTTAAACTTTTCACAAAGGCAAGTATAAAGGAATTCCTGAACTTAGGATAACTATACAGATATTAACACTGTGTTTGGCAGAATGCTCTAAATATCTCTTGCTATGTGAGTGAATTCAAAGAGGCTAAATAAAATGCATTTCAATTTAAAACACATATTTTCCATCTCATCAATAATATCCATATGCATCCAGATAACCAAGCACTTTGTGTTAAATGAGAGCCTGTTTTTAAGTCACTTAAGTGACTTAAACTGAGTTTTTTAAACAGTATATTCTATTCAAGAAATTATAATTTGTCTCAACAAATACATGCGCATCTGATATCTATTAAGTGCTACTAAAGTCAGAGAGGAAAATACATCTCGATCTTACATGGGCTCCTACTGCTGAGTCAGGTAAACAGGTAGATTTGTTTTGCCTGCAATAGCCCAACCTGGGCCCAAAAGTGGAGCTAAAGCTGGATCTAAAACCCTGAAGTCCAAGATATCCAAAGAGAATCAAGGTCTAGAGGAGAAGTAGGATAAGCCAGATCTGGCCTTAGCGCCCAGCTTGAAACATCTAAATTATTCAACTAGAATCCCAGATTGACTGACTGGGCAAGTATCAGTGAGTACCAGAATGATGGACGCTCATCATAATCATATTTATATATTATTGGAAATAATATCTTCCATAATAAACCCATATTCCCAAGCAACATGGTGCTGCTGATTGCCCTTTAAGCTGTGCTAATACAAGTAGTCCTTGATTTACAACAGTTCATTTAGTGACTGTTGGAAGTTATGATACTGAAAACAGTGGTTTGTTATCATTTTTCATACCAATTACCATGACAGAATCCCCATGGTCACGTGATCCAAATTCAAATACTTGAATATTTAGGATGGCTGCAGTGTCCCAGGATCACGTATCCCCTTTTGCAACCTTTTGACAAAGAAAGTCAATTGGGAAGCCTGATTCACTTAACAACCATGTTACTAACGGAACAATTGCAGTGATTCACTTAACAGCAGCGGGCAGAACGATCATAAAGTGGGGCAAAACTCACTTAACAACTGTCTCGGCGGCGACAATGTTGGACTCCGTGGTGGTCGTAAGTTGAGAACTCCTTATATACACAGGCAACGCTAAAGGAAATATGCACAATCATGAAAGCCAAGGAGAAAATGGTAACTTGCAGGGGTTCTCAACCTTGGCAACTTTAAGACTTGTGGACTTCAACTCCCAGAATTCCTCAGCCAGCTTTGCTGGCTGAGGAATTCTGGGAGTTGAAGTCCACAAGTCTTAAAGTTGCCAAGGTTGAGAACCCCTGCTTTAGAGAGAGTGCAACGGGAGAAGAGCCATGCAACTGTGGGAATATGAGGCTCCCGCTCCGTACCTGCCGCGCTGTCTGGTACGTCTTTGTCCGGCCGGCCGTGCTCCGCTCCGCCCTGTTGTCGGTCGTTGTCGCACATGCCTTGATCCAGGCGGACCTCCGGCCGAGAGCAGCAATAGCGAAGCGCGCAGGTGCCGCAGCAAATGGTGGCGTCGCCGTCGTCAAAATGCTCCGGACACTGGAAACCTTCCCGCCAGGACGCCCCATCCTGCCAGCCGTGGCAATACTCGCCGCTGGCCAGCGCCCCCCGCGCCGTCAGTCCAACCAGCAGGAGCAGCAGCAGAAGCCGCCCTCCGGGCGCCGCCGGCAGCTGCGAAGGGCGGCCCCGCCACATGGCACCACGAGGCGGGAGGGCGGCCGGGCGGGGAGCCTCGGAGGCTCCGTCAACTACGCAGGCTGCCCGTCCCGCTTCTGGCTGTCTGGATTGACAGAGGCAGCGGTTAGAGAAGTTTCTTGTGCCCGCGCGCGCGAGAGAAAGATTTCGGGAGACACGGAAGACGCGCTCCGATGGGAAGTCAGGCGTCGCGTGTCAAGGGGGTGGGTGCTACTAACAGACGAGCCCCGAACTAAGTGCCAACTCGCTGTCACCTCGCTACAGCAACTGGCCAGGAACGACGGGGGGGGCAGAAGGGGGGGAAAGAGTTTTGAAAGACCAAAGGACAAGAAAAAAAGAGCGGTCTGCCGAAGGGATTGGGCTGAGGTAAACAGCCCCGCAGTCCACCCGCTCCTGGCCGGCACCAACGGGAGGCGGAGAAGCCCCGCGGAATCCAAAACTGGCTCTTCGGTTCCCCCCTCCTCTGCCGAGTCACTTCGCGAAGCCGCGCCTTCTAGCCCCACTTGGTCGCCCCGAAACCTCTTGGCTGTCGAGGAACTTCAGCCATCTCGCGTGGGAGTCGCTTTGTCGTAAGTCCGAGGGAGACCGCGGATGCTGGAAACGTGGGCACGACGAGGGAAGCCGAGGGCGCAATTATCCCAGCCCGGAGGAGGAGAAACACCGTCGCTTTGGCCGGGAGGCAGAGCCCGAGGCAACGAGCCCCTCTCAGAAACGGAAAGGCAGGAAGAAAGGCGACCTTGGGGCGGCCGCCCCCAGACAAGCGGCACTGAGCAAAGCACTCCGCGAACCATAACACACCCGGAGATGCCTCGGTGCGCGTGGCTGTGGCGGAGACTGGGGAAGGAAGGGGCTCAGGGGCCGACCTGGCGGCTGGAGAGGGATACCGCCCCCTCTCGCGCGCGCGCGCTTCTGGCTTTCAGCTCGCACCCGCCGCAGGAGCACCGTCAACAGCTTCTCATCTTCCCAGTTCTTGCCCCTCTATAAGTCCGGAGAGGGAAGTCCCCATATCCGATAGTGAGGATCCCGGTCGAACTCCTTTATGCCCGTGGAGCTTCGCGGAAATGTCTAGCTGGAAGAGCGGAGAGGGGTCGGAAAGAGCCGCTCTGGAGCGCAATCTCCCGCTCCCGCGCTCTCTTCCCTGCCGTGCCCGGCACGGTTCCCAATCGGCCGCTGTTTCCTCTGGCTTGGAGAGGCGAGCAGGAGCCCAGACGCAGCTCTCGCCGGTACTTTACCTTCCGAGCCTCCCAGCTGGCGATCGCAAAACTCCTAGCGGAGGTTCCTGACGCGGCAGCCAAGCGCTACTGGTGCTGCGCGCCGACTCCTCCGCTCCCTCGCGTTCCCTGTTGTTATTATAGACAGCCAACACGCTACAGGCGCGCATGCGCCCCAAGAAGCGGCGCTCGCTCTCCGGTTCGCTGAGAAAGAGCTTTTTGATGCTCTTCTCACCTCCGCCGAGCGATTGGCTCGCTCCCCCCCTCCCCCCCGAAGACCTGAGAGGAGGGAGGCGGGGAGGAGCAGCCGGTGGGATTGCAAAGGCAGCCACGGCTCGCCCGAGAGATGGAGGTTGATAGTCTCCAAGGCGCAGGGGTTCTCAACCTTGGCAACGTTAAGACTTGTGGACTTCAACTCCCAGAATTCCTCAGCCAGCTTTGCTGGCTGAGGAATTCTGGGAGTTGAAGTCCACAAGTCTTAACGTTGCCAAGGTTGAGAACCCCTGCTCCAAGGGTTTCAGGTCAAACGACGTGCTCTCGTGTTGCGTTGCACGGGGAAAGGGAGGCTCGTCGGCCTTTTGCTCCGGCTACGCTCTCTTCCGACCCCTTGGTAGACTGGAAGGGGAGGCTGCAAGTTGCTACTACGGTGCCTTCTTGTTTCCCGATCGACTGTCTGTGGGTTTCGCTGGGTAGAAGACTCGGTCCGTGATGAGGAAAAAGTGGGCGCTCGTTCATTCTTTCTGCTACCATCAAGGGTGCCTTTCTCCAGCTCTTGCTGCCCAGAGTTTGGCAACTGGTGCTGAGCAGGGGTGGGCAGCTATGGCCCCTTTACAACCTGTGGATTTCCAACTCTTCATGTGGGCTCAGGAATATGGGGAGTTGAAGTCCACAGGTAGTAAAGGAGCCATAATTGCTGATCCCTGTGTTGGGCTATAACTCCTGTTACCTCTGCCAGTCAAGCCAATAATGGAGGTGGTAACCTCTCAAAATCTAGAGAGCACCTTGAATAAGGCTGGTTTACAAACAGCTGCACAATCTTCACCTTCCTCCTTGGGCTTGTCTCACCTAA
The DNA here is from genome assembly GCA_034064705.1 of Bothrops alternatus. Taxonomy (NCBI): domain Eukaryota; kingdom Metazoa; phylum Chordata; class Lepidosauria; order Squamata; family Viperidae; genus Bothrops; species Bothrops alternatus. The sequence goes on from JARGCV010000166.1 coordinate 153,172, forward strand.
GTATGGATTTCACACAGCACCACATTGAAGCTTCGGTGGTCCAGTCGTAGGGAGTCGACCCAGCAAACCACAACCCTGCTGCCCAATGTCACCCAGAGGAGCAGGTGAAAGGATAGGCCAAGGAGGCTCCTTGTGAAAGGAACACCAGTCCAGAGTGCCTGTTTGAAAGAATAAACAAAAGGAACCAAGGGAGGTGCTGGGATCACACCAAACTGGGTGAAATATTGGGAAGAATTGGGCTCATTAGATTCAGTATTGGGCTCTGAACATGATGGCTTCTCTAGTGGCTACTGATTCAGAAATAGGGTGAATGTGAGGCAGTTCGAAGCACATCATGGACCTGATCTATCCACCTTATGTTGCTTTCTCTCCTACCTACCTACCCCCAAAAGACAGAAGAAGCTGCCAGAAATGACAAATTTCTAGTTGGGGCACCCCTCACATTTTTCTAATCTTGCAGTAAAGCATGAAAAGGGAGATACTGCAGCTAATGTTTACTACTTGATTGCTTCTCAGCAGTAACAGCTGCTAAGTAGCTTCAAAATAAACAAGAGTGTTAAGCAGGATTACTCTGTGCATAGTGTTTTATGTGGTTTAACTCTGTATATACATCCATGTCCCAAAGATGTGCAAACCTATTAAATGAGAAAGATAACATGAGTTGCTTTTTTTTTTTACAATCAATACAATTATCTGTGGTTTCTGGAACAGCCTTGCCAAAATTTGCTTTAATGGAAAAGCACAGGAAATATATCGCAAATTGACAGTAGTTGCTTTGAGGTCCTTGGTACTCTCTGAGCATGCTTGATTTTTTGTTCAGGCAGTACCAAAGCACCCATAGTTCAATCCTGAGCTTCAACTATTCTCTTCTATTAGAATTTGCTTTATTTAGAATCTGTTTTGTAAATAACAAAATGGATAACAAAAAATAAATAACAAAAGGTATTCTTGTAAAACAGGATTCCCTGCTCCAAGGTTGGGACACAAAAGTAGTTTAGAATTGGTAGAATGGTTGCAGTATTAGGAATTACTAAAATGATTTTTATATTTAAGAAAGTAAATCCACTTCCAGTGCTTAGAATAAGTTCCTATGTTCAGCTCTGAGAGGCAACAAATTCTTTAGGTGTCAGGCTGTATCTGACACCTAAATCCAGTGATTCATAAAACAGAAAAGAGATCCTGTCCATCCCTACTTTGCCCTCCATTGATTCAGGGGGCGGGAGGGGCTTGTAATATCTCAAAATGTTTCATATTCAACAGGTCCAGGACTCTGTTTCCCTCCCCTTTCTTCTCTTCCAAAAGCTTCTCACATAGTCTGCCAGGCTGATGATGCCCTTCCCCCCCCCCTGGGTTAACTGCTTATTCAGGGCAATGTCCACAGCCATTATGAATCATTAAGATTTCTTTTGTCAAACCCAGGACTCCTTTTGCCACTTTAGCTACAACCAAAATGGCCCATTCATTAGTAAATCAGATATCCTGATTTTTTTCAGCATCAGCATGTAATGGATGCTTAAAACCTTTGCTGAAAGTGAAAACCACTTAAGAAATTCTTTTACATAGACCTTGCTTTTTAAAATTATTTTGTTACTTTAATCACATTCCATTTGTCCTCCAGAGAACTGGAAGAGGCGATCCTTCCCTTCTATAGCACTCCCTTATTTTTATCTCTCACCACCAGCCCATGAGGCAAGGTTGATTATGTGCCATCAAGTCTCTTTCAAGATTTCTCTTCCGTGATAATTTGTCCCTAAACTGTTCTTTCAACTCTCCTAAAGGTGCACTCATCACCATTGTAACTGAGCATAATACAGGATAGACTGAGAAATGTGACTGATCCATAATACTTACTGAATTCAATGACTCCAGTTCATTGTGGGATGAATGTGGACAATAAAAACATTATCTACTATACATTTGTTACTACTACAAGCAAGGTTGGGTGGAATGATCACACCTGCCTATTAAATTTTGACTTTTGATTGGGGATTGTTGCTTGGACTCAATCCTGCCACCAGCTAAATAATTCTAGTTCTGCAGTTTCTAGACCAGGGGTAGGCAACCTTGGCTCTTTTATGACTCGTGGACTTCAACTCCCAGAATTCCTGAGCCAGCATGGAGAAGTCCACGACCCATAAAAGAGCCAAAGTTGCCTACCCCCGATTCTAGGCCCACCTTGATGACACCATGTCATCAATAACTTAGCTGATCTCAAAATCCTAAGAAGAATGAAAGTTGGTTATTATTTGAAAGGGAACTCCTCAGGAAATTAAATGGCAGTAAGCTACATGGGGGGGTGGACTTTCCTGGCAGAAACAATGGCCAACTCATTGGTCAAGAAAACTACATGGATATGTCTATGAACTCATCAGGCATTTGAAGGGTACTTAACTACTATATGGTGAGTTTAAAATTATGTACTGTGGAGATATAATGCAGTGTTGTTTTCTTTGCAATATTTGGTTGGTGTTATTGTGGTATACTATAAATCCTCATTAATAAGGTATGGTTCTGGAGTATGTTTATGGTTTGGTACTCTTATTTTATGGAAATAGATGTGTTCAGATGAAATAAGACGCTGAAATAGAGGACACTGTTTGGAGCAGAATGAAAAGCAATGAAAAGTTGCTAGGTAAAGGCCGCAATATCTTGAAGCGCATAGGCCTTTTAAGATATCTCTCCCCACCCAGTGCTCTCCAAAGATGATGCCCATTCATCCTTTCCAGGGGTTAGTGATAGCTGCCACTGAATAATAAGCAGCTTTAATCAACTTCCAGGCATGATCTTCCATTCCTCTATTCGGTATTCATATCTTGCTTTTAAATAGTTGAGTGAAGGGGCACAGATCAGCTGCATAAAAATAAGATGTAAACTTGCCAAAAAGGTGGGATTATTTAGAAAGCAAAAAGAATGGCAAGATTCACATATGTTCATTTCGGTCAAATTGTCTTGCTTCCTGCCCTGTGTACATAGTGAAACAGCCACACATGCATTTGTGATGTGCACAGGGTTGATGTTGAAGAGGAGTATTGTACAGTTTTAACCATGGTGGGAATGTTCATTTGGAAGGATACTGCAACACTCTCATGTTGCAAAGAAAGTACAAGGGAGTTCCATTTAAAAAACAAGGGTGTGAGCTTCTCTTCTTTTGGGCCAAGATTTAGAAGACTTTTCAGGAAGTTCCAAGGCTTGTATGTCAAGTACCCCACTTATAGAAAATGAGTAGGGAAATCTGAAATGATTGTGTCATCCCACATGCTGTGTCTTACTCATCCAAATTTGTGAAAAATATTTCACACATAAGCGCACACACACACACACACACACACTATTCATGCACATCCGCATAAGGCAGAACCCAGTTTTCTCACATAGCAAATTATGCACACATAATACTAAACATGCTTTTAACCACATAGAGTTAGCACACTTCTATTCCATATATTACACAGGTTCATGCACTCACACATTCCTCCACGTACGTACTTCAATTACAGAATTCAACAGTAAGCTTTATCCTAAGCCTAATTGCAGCTGATCAGAGGAAACATTTGGGAAAAGGAAGACTAAACATTCCTTGGGCAACTCTGCTGCCACATTGCATCACCCAATCCTTTTCCCTCATACTGCAATTTACATTTGAAAAAAGGCTGCCGTTAGCCTTACTTTTCAGGTCTAATTGCTACATAGCTGGGAAGAGAATAGGAAGAAAAGGAATGGAGCTTTGGACTTCACTCCCAGAATTCTCCAGCTAACCATGCTGAAGTCCGTACATCTTACAGTTTAAAGTTGAGAAACACTGCTTTAGAGGCAGCACAGGTTACTTCTGGCCAATAGGTTGACGTCTCTCCCTTCCCCAACCTAATGCCCTTCAAAGAGCAGTGAACCTCTTGGATATAGTCTATCCACTGTTTCCAGTCCGTCACAAATTGTTGTTTGCAATAGGATCTTATGTTTAATGTTGATCACATTAATATTGAAACAGATAGGAGAAACACCAATCAAATAAAATGTAACAGGAGTATAGTTGAGGCTAGACGCGAGGAGTGGGGAAAAAGGCTTACTAATTCAGACGTTTTCAAAGACTAATACCTAGTATTGTATACCAGGTGTCATGATGATTGCTGCATAATATGTTTTTATGTTCAATGTTGATTGTTTTAATAAAAGAATTTTTATATTTAAAAAAAAAGAGCAGTGAACCTTGAAGGTATGTGCAGTATTTTCTGCACATCTAGAAGGGGTGCCATAGAACCATCCATAGTTAAAAGGATATAAAACCACAGCCATCGCACTGCCTTTATGTTTGTGCCGTGGTTTGTGTACAAGTCAGAAAAGGATATAAAATTGAAGCAAATGAAAATTGCTCAAATGTCATACATTTGCACTTCAGGAATTGACACAATGACTTTTCAACACTTAAAATACATTCCAAGTGCAAGCCGATAGAAAGATGGATGGCACTGAGTTTGTGGGTTAGGATGGGGCAAGGATCTAAACCAATGTTTCACAAAGTTGGGTAAACTACTTAATATTGGGTGAAAGTCATGTTTCTTTTAAATAAATGTAGTACCCAATGGCAACATAAATATTTAAGAAATTTAAGAAAGTGTAAGAAGTCGGGCTGCGTTGAACCGCCTCGGGAGCGGGACGGCAGGCGTTTTGTTTCGTTCCCAGTTAATCTGGAATGGACAACTCCGAGCGAACCACTGGCAGTCTTCCCTCCTGGAACTGAGAATGGCTCTGCCCATGAGAGCAGAGCCCCCAAGGAAGAAAAAAAAAGGAGATCCGAAGAAGGACCAGGCTCTAAGAGAACGGCTGAAAAAGAAAATTAAAAAATTGGAAAGAGCAGCTCAAGAGCTGGTTCCTATTGAAGACTTCATAATCCCCTTCAGATTCATGGATGAAAAAAGGGTCCGAGAACTCCCACCGCTGCCTCTTGAAGAAAGTGAAAGACGAGCTAAAATTTTAAAACGGTGGGCTGCCTATAAGCATCGCGAGAACAAGGCCGAGATGGACACCATAAAAACTCTGGTCGCTGCCCAGGAACAAGCTTTAAGGGAACTACGGCTGGCGTCGGAAGAGCTGTATCAGGCAGCCATTCTACGGGATAATCTCTTGTTCCCTTTTGACAGGCAAGAACCCCTGCACACACCCCCTCAGGCTAAGTACGAAGCTCCCGAAGGAAAATGTAACGATCTCACAAGAATATATACGTACTGATTTGGGTGGTAGGAAAACCCAACACCATCAGCAAGCGCAAAGCTGCTAAATTACATTCTCTTAGATCGCAAGCGCCAGTCCAATGTGGCTGTTTGATAAACCCACCATTGAGACCCATAGATCACGCAAGCGCCCGTGGAACAAGCTTTGAATGTTGACTCTTTTAAAAATAAAGAGTTCAATCTTCTACACGCTCCCACGTTTGGGTGGCCATGCGCATTTATTCAATAAATAAAATCTTGTTGGGAGACAAGCCCATGGGAAAGGATTAATTTTCTCGCAGATTGAAAACGCAAAGCCTCTGAGACCCCATCCTAACTATTCTTAGCTGATTCTTACAATATCAAGAGTAGGTGACAATGTATTGATCGGTGTGTTGTAGACATTCCATATTTTGCTACTCTGCTGGATGTTCAATAAAGTACACTTGCCAATCTTAAAAAAAAAAAAGAAAAAAGAAAGAAAGTGTAAGAACTTTCTGATAAGCAGTTTTTAAAAACTTTTTGATATTGGTTATGAAGGAAAAAGTTTGAGAATTATTAAACTACAAGATTCTTGGGGTATAAGAACAAAGACTCTTATATTTGGAACAAAATAAGAATAAACGGGTCTTATTTATGCAGGTGTTCGCCTATTACACCCACTGCCCAAACCCTCTGTGATACCATTGTTGTCCCTGATTCCTGCTACTCAACGGTCATTTTCTTCCTAGCTGGCTGATTAGAATTCATGCATGATCCTGCCCAACCAGGAATCTTTTAGTAAAATAAAGTCATCATGAACTTTAATGATTAGACTGGACACCAGCAAGTGTTATAACTGCCGATCAAATTTGGCAAAGCCTAATCAGATTATTTATTTATTGAATATATTTATTTGGCTGCGCAACTCAGACACGATGACTCCTCGTGGGGTACAGCATTAAAAATTAAATATATAAAAACCCCAGGAACCCCCATCCCCCACAAACAGAATGATACAAGACACTTGATCAGCTCTGAAATCAACACGGGGTCTCCAAGCCCGCTGGAAGAACCATGACTTCAGGGCCTTCTGGAAAAGTAACAAGGACGGGGCCAAACTTATTTCCAAGAAAATGATGTTCCGAAAGGAAGGAACCACTACAGGGAAGGCCCTTTTTCTAGGTTCCATCAGGTATCCTTTTTTAATAGATGGAACCTGCAACATACCTTCCCTTCCCACCTGGTGGGCTGGATAGATGTAATGAGAACAGGTGGTCTTTTAAAGCCATGCAGGACTTTAAAGGTGACAACCAGCACTTTGAATTGCACGTAGAAGCAAATTGGCAACCAATACAGCTACCGCAGAGAGTTCTGGGTTTGCACAGAACTGTGTGGGATGCTGCATTTTGGACCAACTGAAGCTTTTGGATAAGGGCAGCCCCATTAGAGTAACCCAATTGGAGGTGATGGAAGTGTAGCTGATTGTGACTTCCGGTGGCTCCGCCGGCATCGCTAGAGTCTCCTCTGTGAGGCTCCGTTCCCTGGGTATGTAAAGCCGCAAAAAATAGCGAACATCAGCTGTTTTTTGCGGTGAAAAATCCCCTCTTCGGGCGAAGAAGAGGTGCAGAGCATCGGGAGTAAAGGGTTGAGCTCCTCTAATATCCCTGGAAAAAGTTTTCAGGGATTAAGAGTGAGAGCTCCCCATAACTCCTGAAGACGCTCCTGCCCAGAGACACTTCTGTCATTAGACAGAAAAAGACGCCGTGACCGCCTCTGCTTTTAAAATAGAACACAAGAGAGACTGTTTGCAGACTGAGTGAATACAGGAGTTTTTATTGGATTGCAAGTATTTTTTATTGTTTTTCTGGCTATATATTTCTAACTGTTACATTTAACATAATGCATTCAAGATGGCGTATAGCTTTCACTACTTTCACTGCTAAAGGAAAGTGCTTGAAAGTGAAAGTGAATTCTCCATTTTTTTTCTTTGTTCTCGTAAGCGAAGCTAGAGAGACGGTTGTAGAAATTGGATTAAAGCCAGAGCGATTGTTTTAAAATTTAAAATGGAGTGGAATTTACGTTTTAATGTCAAACCTATTTTGGATCGCATTGATGAATTTAAAGAAGAAAGTATTGCAATATTGAAAGAGACTAATACAGAAATATTAAAATTAATTAGATCCTTTTTCCAAATGAAATTGATTTGCAACCAACTGTTGAACATTTTATACAACAACCCAAACAAGAAGAAGACAGTATTGAGAATAAAGAGAATAATGGGAAATGGATCTTGCTTGATAAACAGTTCATTTACGGAGTGGAGGAAGAGGATTTGTTTCAAGACAGGAGGGGATGGCTATTCCCCTCAGACAAGCAGCAAGAAGAAGATTTAACTGAGAAAAAAGAGAAATTGATCCAGTTTAAGAAGCAATTTATTTATGGTGCTGAGGACCAGGAAAAGCAAAGACAGAGATTTGAAATGTTACCTCAACGAAAGTCTATGGTTAAGAGAAACAGAGGACTAATGCAAAGGTTAAGATGGTTTATATGGATTCAAATGATATTGCAAGTAAAAAAGAGAGACTTATTACTTGGAAGGGAGGCCTCGTTATGGAGATTTACCTGGCAGAAGAAAAAACCAAGAGTACGATTGAAGAAGTGAAATTTAAAATTGTATGCAAGGAATTATGGGTAATTTAAAACTATGGACTGACTCAAGGACTAAGATTATGAGTAAGATGTAAGAGAAGATGATTAACGGAAGATATAATATTAAGATTATGATTAAGACGTAAAAGAAGATGATTAATGGAAGATATAATTAAATTGAAGAAGAATGTACTTGCTTTGAAATGATCTAGGTTTGACATTAGATTGATTGATTGATGGGATAGATAAGCATTATGTGATTTGATAAGGTTGAAGGAATCTAAGTTAGAAATGGATTAAATAGATTGTATTTGTTATTTAGGTTTATTTGACATATGAGAAAGCCCAGAAGTCGATTGAAGAAGTGAAAATTTAAAATTAAGTGTAAGGAATTAAGGCCAATCTAAGATTATGGGCTGAATCAAGGACCAAGTTTATGAGTAAGATGTAAGAGAGGTTGTTTAATGGAAGATATACTAAATTGATTAAGAATATATGCATATATGATGGATTGATCGTTAGATTGATGGTTTAGATATGTAAATGAAAATTAATTAGATATGTATTAGAATTGATAAGGTTGAATAAATGTTAAGTAGAGATTGTATTTAGTATATAGTTTAAAATTCTTGTTAGGATTATATAATAACTTTGTTTGAAGTAGTGGGTTTTCTTTTGTTTTACCCTGTACTCACTCTGGGAAGTCAGGGGGGGTAGGGAGGGTTTACCATTTTATATACTATGTTTTCTCAACTGCAATTGGGGTTGATGTAAGAATATGTAATTATTGTTATTAAGGGGTTGCTCGGGTGGCCTCTGGGCACCACATCTGATGGAAAGAGGAAGGAGGAGTGAAGGCTGATGTAAGTAGAAAGTTGATAAGAAGGGGGAAGAGTAGGGATAGTTGGGTGGAGTAGAAGGAGGGAGACAGAGAAGGAAGGAGGAGAGTAGGTAGTTAGTTGGTAAGTGAGGGGAGAAGGTTAGGGTTAGGGGGATGTGGTGGTGGGGGTACCGAACAGTAATGTTAATTGTTTGGTAAATGTGGTCTATGATTATTTTCAGTTGAGTTATTATTATTAGATGTATTGAAATAAGTACTTATGTTTTGTTCATGGATGTTTTTGAAATATGTATTTATGTTGTGATTATGTTTATTGTTTATTTTAACACTATGATTTGATTTGAGCATTTTTCTTTTTCTGTTAAAAATTAAAAAACCAATAAAAAAAAGGAAGTGTAGCTGATTGTGAGAAGGGCCCGTTGGTCCAGGAATGAGTGCATAACACAGAGATGGTTGGCTGTCAGTGCCTATTAGATAAAGATAAACACAGTTCATATCATAAAGAGATGAGGAGACGTTTAGGCTATTTGGACCCATTTCATTATTTTAATAGCTCCCATCTAGTCCAACCTCTTGCTCAAGCAGGAGTTCCCATACCATTTCAGGCAAGTGGTTGTCTAGTCTTTTCTTAAAAGCCTCCAGTGATGGAGCACCCATATCTTCTGGTGGACAGCTGTTCCACTGGTTAATTGTTCTCACTGTTAGGAAGTATTTCCTTAGTTCCAGGTTGTTTCTCTTTTTGATTAGTTTCCATCCGTTGTTTCCTGTCTTGCCTTCTGGTGCTTTGGAGAATAAATTGACCCCCTCCTCCTTGTGGTAGCCTCTCAAATACTGGAATATTGCTATCATATCCCACCAGTCCTTCTTTTCTCTAGACTGGCCAAACCCAAATCCTGCAAGCATTCTTCATATGTTTTAATCTCCAGGTCTTTAATCATCTTAGTTGCTCTTCTTTGCACCTTTTCCAAAGTCTCAACATCTTTTTTGTAATGTGGTGACCAAAACTGGATGAAGTATTCCAGATGTGGCCTTACTAAGGCTTTAGGAATTCTCCCACTTAATCTGGTGATTATTTTGGTTTTCCTGGAGGAAATATGAAGGAATTGTTATCATGCATTTTGTGAAACTGATGCAGTGACCTGTGGCTAAACTAATCCACTTAATATAGATAAGTAACAGTGCTGCAAAAGAGCTTGCCCTAGCTCTGCAAAAGAGCTTGCCCTAGCTCTGGCACAATAAAATGGAGTAGTACAAGATAAAATACTATGCTTTCACTTGGGATACTTTTATTGTATTTGTCCTTGAATCAAAGAATAAAATCACCAAATATAATGCTGTTAGGAAATAAGTGTTTTTATACAAACACACACACACACACGAGAGAGAGAGAATTATGAAAAAATACTACATACAAAAACAAGAAATATCCCAGTTTCCCCAAATCATTTCAAGTACTCAATATAAGGATTATTAATATACAATAGTAATCAGTAGTACTTGAAAGCTGCAAGAGTAACATTTGAATAAGACAATGTGTTTCACAGTTGTTCCAATGATGGACATCCTGCTAGATTCAGCACTTGTGTGAAATGCACCAGACATGCAATTTACACTTAAAAAAATGTGTGAAGTTAAAACTAAAAGCTCTTTTACAGTGAACCCAGCACTGGAAAAAGCTTGAGATATAGCTATGCACATTCTCATGGAGGTAGTGTATTTGTAGACCTGATCAATAAACAACACAGATATGTGCCTCACTGTAGAATCTTGATTCATTGATGCAAAGAACTCGGACATGTGGGGAGGACATACAACTTTCCAGCCAAGATCAGAAGCCTTTGAGGTAGGAGCAGAATATGTGCATGCATGCATGTATGAACTGAACTGATTTCAAGAAAAGCTACACTTGGATTTTCACAATCAGCAAATGGATTTTGTTATATAATTCATGGCAATACTTGCTTTTTTAAAATTAATTTTATATGAAAAAATATAACTCTAGAAATCAGTGTAATTAGAGTTCTTCATACTACATTTATGTTAAAAAATAATAATAATCCAGTGCATAGAATTAAAACTGCGGATTCTGGACTCATAGGGTCTCTTTGTCATAACACAACACAAGTGGACTGTCTCAAGTTCAAACCTATGTCATCTATATAAAACTTCACAGATCAGCTTTGCGTTGAAGTATTATCTCTCAGCCTAACTTACATTATATCATTACTGTTATTTCTGGGATTGAAAAAGAATTCTACATGCGGTGTCTTGAACTTCTTGAGGTGCAGAGAACAGAAATTGATCACTTCATAAATAAGGAAGCAGGCACTTCTGGGGGAGAAATGGAAAGCTAAAGGCAGCTCCATTAAAAACAAAGCATATGACTATTGCAAAATAGAGAGTCAGCAAGTAGACCAGGCCTTTGTAATTCCTCTTGGGACAAAGAGAGGACTTAAGATTTCCCACAAGTGCTCCACACAGTTGCTTCTTGCAAGGCAGTGGGTCTCAGGTAGATTTAGAGCTCTGGGAGATGAGGGAATAGCCATCTTTTTTCCGCAAATCATGGTCAACAACCTTCAAAAGGACACTGGATTCACATATTTCCTTTTCACTTTTGGAAATTGCTTGTTAACTGCTTTTTAGCTATTAGCCTTCGCGTTTTAGCTATTAGTCTTTGCATTAATATGTTTTACATCACTGAGTTTCCTTCAATCCTTAACAAAACAATTTTTAAATACAAGTTTAAGGATTAGATGAATTTGAAGTAAGATTTTTTAATTAAATGTAAGAATCTTTCCCATGAGAAAATGTTTTTCTTTTTAATTCTCTTTTTTAAAAAAATGATAGGATGAGAGTTTGAAGTTTAGAGGAATCAAAAAGAACTAAAGATTACAATTAAAGGAGAAGAACATTTAAAGCTTAAACTTGATTTACAAATTACAGAATGAAGGAAAATATTTTAACATGAGATGTATTGAAGGATACTTTTGAATAATGGACCCAGAAGTTAATTTTAAGATAGTGTTTAAAGATAGTATGAAAGAGGAACAAGTGATATCTGACAAGATTGAGACTGATCTGAAAATGAATTTTAAAATGACAAGCTACAAAAATGATTTAGAAAAACATGCTAACTGGATAAAAAAAAGAAGCTGGCTGGTGACCTAATAATTAAAAGGAATATACAAATAAACCAAGAGAGTGAACAGGATAATTTTTCTATATTGAATTTATAAAAGAGGCTTGTTAAAGCTTTGAAGAATTTTATGAGAAAAGACCAAGAAAAAACAAAAAAGAATTCAACCTCTAGGACACAGGTGTCAAACTCACCATGTCACGTGACGTGTTGTGACGTATCACAATTTTTTTTTGCATTGCCGGAGCTGGGGTGGGCATGGCCTCTGCATGATGCAACCGGCCCACAGGCCAACAGTTTGACATCCCTGCTCTAGGACTTCATTTGCAGGAATTAAAGATCAAGACTGTTAAAAGGAAGGAATTTAAAGTTGGTTTATTTGATCAAGGTGAAAATAGATACATTATTTCTAGTAACATATGATGCCAATATTCTGAGGAAAGAAATTGCTGCTGCTTTCTGCCATCTTATATCAAGGGGCAGATAATGCACCCAAATGTTCCTTGTTGAATAATAAGCTGAATGACGGTAAACAAATCAAGATTCTGGTTAGGAAAAGTTGACTTAGGGATTAACATTCAGTTAAAAAAAGGGTGCTCCTCCTATAATATCATGGGTGCAGTCAAGCGGGACTTAATAGATTTAAGAGGACCAAAGTCAGCAGGAGCAGAGGAGTGGTGCAACACAAACATCATGTTATATATAGTATATGGACTTTGTGGAAGGAGGATTTACCTGCATTTTGTGGGAGGAGTTTGGGGTGGTGATTTTGTTGTTATTGTTCTGGATTTCATCTCTTCCTATTTTAAAATGGCAAGGAAGTGTGTTATTTGTTTTCAGAAGTTGTGCTCATGGGTCTTCAGAAATGCTGAAGGGATTTGAGGATCAGTTTTTCAAATCTACTATAATTCAGGAAAGCAACAGTTTTCAGCCCAATGCTTTTGTGAATAAAAGACCCAATACAGAAAGGGCAAAATATTTGATACATTTTTAAAGGGGTAGGCTTGGCAGCTTTAGGAATGAAAATGAATAAATATAAAATATTTATGTTCTTATTCAGGGGTGTCAAACTCAATTTCATTGAGGGCCATATCAGCATTGCGGTTGACCTCAGGGGCCCAGGTGGGTGTGGCCAGGGTGGGTGCGGCCTACTGGGTGGGCATGTATGGAGTAGGTGTGGCCTACTGGGTGGGCGTGGCCAGCTCCACATCGTTTGCAGCAAGGGTGCCTGTGGGGGCCTGGGCAGGAGTGGGATAGATCTGAGGGTCTCTGGCAGAAGGGGGTGGGACCAGGGCAAGTGCCAAGGCATGGTCCACTGGAGGAGCCTCACTGTTCCTCTCAGGCCATGCGGTGGGGGGCCTTATGGAGTTAAGACTGAATGTGTTTCAGCATAGATGGCCACCACAAAATTGTACATTGGCTCCCGGCCGGCCAGGGCCAAGGCAGCGGGGGCCGTTCCCTCACTGTTTCCAGGTTAGCTTCGCAGGCCACATGAAACCACTTCGCGGGCCACATCCGGCCCCCGGGCCTTGTGTTTGACATGTCTGTTCTAATTATTCTATTCCCCACTCATCATCTAATCAGCAGTGATTACAAACAGATGCAATTAGACAGAAAAGTCTTTTTTTTTCTTTTTAAGTAATTTACATCTCAGTAAACGCATATTCTTTCCCCAGCTTTAACATGATTACTTAATATTGAAAGAAAATACTATTTTGTGATATTTGAATTCTGCTAAAGAAAGTATTTTCCTGCTGTGGATTTGATATATAGTGGCATTAGCTGAATTTCAAGCTGGTATATGAGTAGCTGAGCAAGTACTCTACTCTTTTCCAATTGAAAATGAATTTGGATGTGTATGCTGGGGAGGGGAATAGGAAGAAGATGTAATTTTGTCTTTATTAAATAGCCTCAGAGCTTATGAAAAGTGTAAGATGGAAGGAGCTTGGAAAGATCTGTTTCCCCATAAAACAGACGAAGGATGGGCCATTAGCTAAACTAACATAAATCCAACTGCAATTTAAAATGAATATCAACAATATCTTAACATTTGTAATTAATACCAAAGGGATATACTCTATCATAATTAATTTTAATACTTTGTGTCTGTTGCTGTTATTAAAGCATTTCTTAAGACACACAAAAGCTTCAGATGAAACAAATCAGATGTAACAACCTGATTCATTCCAGTCAAGAGCCACATCTGAAGGAAGGCTCTGTAGCAAAATGACTAAAAAATATGGACTTTTTAAGAATCAGTGTTTGGCTCTTTAACAACAAAGCATATTTTATTTCTGTTTCCTTCTATCTGTCTAAACCTTCTTCACAATTTAAATGGATGCAACTAATTTAACTTATTTCCTGGCCCTGCAGATAAGTTCAGGACCCTTGGAAAAATATAACCATTCAATCATATGTTTGTCCTTTGCTTATCTTTGCAAAAAATTATTGATAAGCTTGCATATTTAGATCTGCAAAGGAAAAGACAAGTAACAAAGAAATAAAGCAGTGACAGAGTCCCTTCTGAGACATGTAAGAACCATCAGGAGCTTGGGTAACAATATCACTAATAAAATCAAATTAACCCAGTAGTAGTGTCCATAAAACCTTGACTAGTTTCTTCTCATTTGGCTCTGGGAAGGAAAATGCCTTGGTTTTCTTGGGATAAGAATTCAGAAGCCTATGGTCTTCCAGATGTTTAGTAGCCTGTGCTAAAGACAGGCAAATATGGCTATCTTTCTGATTTTTTTTTCGTGGTCTCCAAAGGATGCAAGTAGTAGTTTGAAGCAGACCTTCAAAGAAGGCAAACCAATTATGGGAAACAGAACCTACATAGCTGATAGAATCATACCTAGAGCTGGAAAGGACAATTAGATCATTAAATCTAATCCCCTGCTTGGTGGCTGCCCGGTTAACAGGCTTAGTCTTTAGGCTTCCTGGAATAATTAGTTTTGGCTCCAAAGCTATTTCCTAGAACCTATTTTTTTTACTCTACCACTTGCTGTAACCTTCCTTAGAGCATGCTGCCCATAGTTTTCTATGGGTGTGGTTGAACTCTCTATCACAGATGCTTCTGTAGACATTGTTCATTTGCACTCTAATCAATGAACATGTTAGGCTTGCACTCTAATGAAAGATAAATGAATAAGAAGCAGTACCAATTATATATATATATATATATATATATATATATATATATATATATATATATATATATATATATATATATATATATATATATATATATATATATATATATATATATATATATATATATATATATATTTGGTTCTTCGGGTTTTCTCCCACATAGAATTTGAAGTGTCTTGGCGACGTTTCGACGAAGTCCCATTCGTCATCTTCAGGCTGGTGCTTTCGGCTTCGTGCTTCTAGGAGCAATGTGTGATTGTAGCTGTTTCTTCCTTTTAACTGCCAGTGGGGGTTTAAACTGATTGGCTGGGAGCTCGGCTGTGTTCTGATTGGGTGGAGGTGTGTTCTGCTTGGGTGGGGGCTTTGTTGTGCTCAGGTTAGTCTGAGTTGCAGGGAGATTAGAGATGGTGAGCTGCATAGCTGTTTGGCTTCGCGTTCGTGGTTTTCGTGAGTGTAGGTATGGTGTCATTCTTTGTGTTATGGACTCGTTTGTCAATAAGGGCGGGTTTCCAAATGGCTGGTAGGCGGGAGGTATCATCTCGTTTGTTCATGCTGTGTGGGCGTTTTTCTATCTCGATGGCTTATCTGATTATTCTGTTATTAAAGTGTTCAGTTTTGGTGATAGTTCTGGTCTTTTTGAAATCAATTTCATGTCCTGTGGCTTTAAGGTGTTGGCAGAGAGAGAGAGAGAGAGAGAGAGAGAGAGAGAGAGAGAGAGAGAGAGAGAGAGAGAGAGAGAGAGAGAGAGAGAGAGAGAGAGAGAGAGAGAGAGAGAGAGAGAGAGAGAGAGAGAGAGAGGGAGAGAGAGAGAGAGAGAGGGGAAGAGAGGGGGAGGGAGAGAGAGAGAGAGAGAGGAGAGAGAGAGAGAGAGAGAGAGAGAGAGAGAGAGAGAGAGAGAGAGAGAGAGAGAGAGAGATCTTATCTGTGCGTTTCGCTCCAATGTAGGAGCATGTTTTGCAGGCAGACCTCACATACTGTGAACACTATGAATTCAAAATTTTGTGACTGACAAAGAGTTAGTGGGAGACTAGTATAGCTATTTCAGTCTCATTAGCCCTCATCAGCTAGTCACACCCTTCAGGGATTCGAACCTGGGCAGTTTGCATGTTAGGCAGCTACATTACCCTCTTGAGCCACAGGTTCCCCCTTACTCCTGTCAGCAGAAACCAGGGAGGATACATATGATTGTGTTTGTATACATACGGTACTATACATGTGTGTGTGTATTCATACATACATTAATTTCCTACTCAATTCTTGATGACCAAGCTGTTATTAAAAGCATAGAAGGGGTAAATGTGGTGCTTTTGCCCTTTTCCAGAACCATTTGCTAACATTATTTAAACTTAAGTACAATGATCCCAACCCACATATGAAAAGAGATTGAAAATGAATAAATACAAAAACTGATTTTGGTGGAAACATGCAGTATTTTTTTACTGACTCTAGGAAGAGGAGCTTTTCCTGAAGAGGAGCTGAAGCATTGGAACCATACAGTAATTAGTCAAAAGTGGAATTTGGATGGTATTTCACTGTTTTCTAGGATAGTGTTGAGCCTTACCTGTGTAGGTGACTGTCTCTTACTAATGCCTACCAAACAGAAAATGAAAATGGTTTAGATAGATCAAAGTACAGTACATATTACATTAATGAATCTGTTTTGTGCTAGGATTTTTTTTGTCTTTAATGACCGCAAGACACTCCAATATACATTATATCCATATATTTACACTGAGGTCTAGTCATTCTGTTTTGTGCTAGAATTCTTTTGCCTCTAAACGGCAGGGCAGACCAATGGGAAAAAACTATCATCAAATTTAATAGATGGGAAGAAACTATGATAGCTTGGTTAGGCCCTGAACTTCTCAACCTTAGTAACCATTATCCCTGTCAAACAGCTCTTACCATTAAAACTTTCTCCTAATTTCCAAAACATTAAACCATAAACACATTTCTTATTTATTGACTGAATGTATGTTTTGCCTTCCCCCCCAAAAGTGCTTCTAATAACTAAAAGTAAAATAAATGTTAAAAGTATAGTAGCCAAAACAGATTAGGGAATGCTGATCTGAAGTTATAGAGCTAGCTCTTCATAGAAGCAGACTACATGTTACACAGTAGGTCTCTAGCCTGGTTTGGATTCACCTTTGATCCTTGAACATGGCCTATGATGTTGTTGAACTACAATTCCTAGTACTATTCATCATTGACCATGGTAAAAATGATAGGTTGGCCATCTCTTGTTTAAAAGTAGAAAAGGGGATTTCTTGAATCAGAGATGAATGCTTTGGCAGTGTGAAAGAAACACTTTGCTCTCTTGGACTGACATATATTCATATACATAAAGGACAATTTTGCCCCAAGACTCCAATGTTTTAGCACGTGTTAAAGATGAATAAGAATTTTAGTGTAGCCAACAGAAATATACAGCAGCCGCTTATAGTAATGTAGAGCTTTGTATGGAATTGGAAAGCAAAAATCTGAGGTACTATAGTAGCCATTCAGCATTTTGATTTATGACAAGCAAGTACATCTGCTTTTATGCATTTCTATTATCAACAGGGAAATAACCTGGTAACCATTGCCACCTAGTGGAAATGTAGGTAACTGGTAGTACCCAGCTATACTGTAAAGCTTGTGCTTCAAAGAAAATTAATTTCTTCAAACAGTATTTTACTTAATATACCAAAGTTTTAATAAAATCTTAGGTTGATTAGTTTTGTTGTCCTTTTTGCTTAGAATTAATATATTCCTATTATTTTAGACTGCTATCACAGCTGGGACTTCACTTCCTTGAGGCCATCCAAGGCTTCGGATATTTCTTCCAAATATACATTTGATAACAAACTTGAACTTTTAATGATACTGGCTAGATTAGAACTATTAGATTTAATGGATGAGAATTCCTGCCTGTAGTAAAGAAGTAAGGTTGGAACACTTTTCTCACGTCTATAAGTGTTGGGATGAAAGTATTGAATAATGTAGAAATATGTCTAATTTAGGGGCATAAAATTACTGGTTATAAAGAAAACCCACTGGCAAAATTAAGATAAATTTCAGGTTGGCTCTTGAACAAAGCAGTATGTTCACATCCATTTGCTGACCCAGTTCTTAGTTTGAACTCACAGGACAGGCAAACTGAATTTAAGAAATGTCCCGTATCAGCATTATGAACTGTAATTGCAAATACAGTAGAAGCCATTGCAACAGAAATGTTATCGTTCTGTAGCACTGCTTGCTTGTCAACAACCAGTCTCTTCCACATTCTGAGTCAACTGCAGTTTTGGAGAGTCAGAAGATGTGACTCTACGACAGGCATGTCAAACTCATGACGTATTGTGACTTTTCCCCCATTGCTGGCAATGGGTTGGGCGCGGTTTCAGTATGATGTGTCTGGCCGGCAGTTTGACATGCCTGCTCTAGGAGAACTCTCAAGTCATGGATTTGCTCCTGCAGGAGAAAACACAAGGCCATTCATGGTGGGCTGTTGATTTTTGAACAGTAACTCCATCTTGTCTGCGTTCAGTCCAGTCCAGTCCAGTCCAGTCTGCTACACTAGGTAAAAACATCCACAGCATTTTCTGCTCAATCTGGCCTAGATATATATTACTGGGTATCATCTATATATTGATGACTGATCTTTCCCAGCAGTTTCTTATATATCTTGATCATGGGGAAACTAAGTAAAAGCCTGTAAAATCATAGAAGAAAACGGCCAAAGGTTTGAACTTAGTACAGGTAGTCCTCGGCTTAACAACTGTTCATTTAGTGACTGTTCAAAGTTACAACAACACTGAAAAAAATGACTTTTCACTTATGACAATTACAGCCTCCCCATAGTCACATGATCAAAATTCAGACATTTGGGAACTGACTCTTACTTATGACTGTTGCAGTGTCCCGGGGTCATGTGATCACCTTTTGTGACCTTCTGGCAAGCAAAGTCAACGGGGAAGGCAGATTCACTTAACCATGTTACTAACTTGACAACTACAGTGATTCCCTTAATAACTGTGGCAAGAAAAGTCGTAAAATACAGCAAACTCACTTAACAAATGTCTCACTTAGCAACAGATATTTGGGGCTCAGTTATGGCTGTTAAGTAAAGGATTACTTATACTAGAACAGTGGTTCTCAACCTTGGGGTCGTGACCCCATTTGGGGTCGCGAGACCATTTCGCGGGGGTCGCCGGGCACCGCCGGCCGCCATTTTGTTTTTTTTGTTTTTATTTTTTTTTATTTTTTTTTAATTTTTTTTTTAGTTTTTTTAATTTTTTTGGCACGCGCACACTGCGCACACTCAGATCCGCCCGTCGCGCTGGAAAAAAAATTTAAAAAAAATTTAAAAAATTTTTAAAAAATTTAAAAAAATAAAAAAGAAAAACAAAATGGTGGACCGCAACGGGCGGATCCGCGCATGCGTGGCGCGTGCGACAGGCCGATCCACGCAGGCGCAGATCTGCCAGTCGCGGCCGCCATTTTGTTTTTTTGTTTTTTATTTTTTTTAAAAAATTTTTAAATAAAAAATAAAAAAAACAAAATGGCGGCCCGTGACGGGCGGATGTGCGCATGCGTGGTGCGTGCGATGGGCCAATCCGCGCATGCGCAGATCCGCCCATCGCGGCTGCCATTTTGTTTTTTTTTATTTTTTTTTTTTATTTTTTTTTTTTAAAAATAAAAAAAACAAAATGGCGGCCTGCGACGGGCGGATGCGCGCATGCGTGGCGCGTGTGACGGGCCGATCCACGCATGCGCAGATCCGCCCGTCGCGGCCACCATTTTTTTTGTTTTTTGTTTTATTTTTTAAAAAAAAAATTAAAAAATTTTTTTTGCGCACACGCGCACACCCGGGTCGGGGTCGCGGCGCACATGGGCGGGGCAAGTGGGGTCTCAACCTCAGAAAGGTTGAGAACCACTGTACTAGAATAAAGGAGGGCTAGTTCATGGCCAGTTCATGGCCAGTTTTGGACACAGAAGCTCAAGGAGAGTCTGATCCAGTCACTGTCTCTTAGTCCAATTTATATCATCAGATTGTTGTTGGAAGAATAGGCTTTATATTACACTTAAATGTAAACATGTAAGAAATACAAATACTGATAAACACTAGCTGAAACCTTTCACTCAGGAATAAGTGAAACCATCGCCAACCAGTGGAGATTAGACCCTGGGTGGAAGTTGTCCAATATGGCTGGATCAATAGATGGCTTATTCAAGAAAAGGTGCATCATTGGGTATGTCTAGTTTAATGAAGAGAATGACGGGGGGGGACATGATAGCTGTGTTCCAATATCTCAGGGGTGCCACAAAGAAGAGGGAGTCAAGCTATTCTCCAAAGCACCTGAGGGCAGGACAAGAAGCAACGGATGGAAACTAATCAAGGAGAGAAGCAACCTAGAACTAAGGAGAAGCTTCCTGACAGTTAGAACAATTAACCAGTGGAACAACCTGCCTCCAGAAGCGCTGAATGCTCCAACAACTGGACGTTTTTAAGAAGAAACTGGACAGCCATTTGTCCGAAATGGTATAGGGTTTCCTGCCTGACCAGGGGGTTGGACTTGATGACCGCCAAGGTCCCTTCTAACTTTATTATTATTGATCATTGCACAGTCAGCCAGATGTTCAGACTGGATTTGGCATTTTGCCTACTTATTGAGTCCTTACCCAGGACCTGGGATAGGCAGATGTGGATGTTTCATGGTATTACAGATATCGTCGCAGGATGGAAGCAATTCCTAGTAAGGCCGCCTTTTGCAATTGACTAATAGCGAATTTGTCAATGCCAATGGTGTTCAAGTGGTGCTCCAGTTGTTTTGGGATTGCACCCAAGGCACCTATTACTATTGGTACTACCCTTGCTTGCTTTTGCCAGTCTTTCTATTTCTATTTGTAGGTCTTTGCGTTTTGTTATCTTCTCCAGTTCTTTCTCGTCTATTCTGCTGTCTCCAGGCACTGCCACGTCCACTATCCAGACTTTTTTGTCTTTCTTATTGACAATTGTTAAGTCCGGGGTGTTATGTTGCAGGTGCTTGTCTGTTTGATTTCTGAAGTCCAAGAGCAGTTTAACTTTATCATTTTCTATGACTTTCTCTATTTTATGATCCCACCGGTTCTTGCTTACAGGCAAATGATATTTTTAGCAAATCTTCCAATGCACCATTGTTGCTACTTTGTCATGCCGCTGCTTGTAGTCAGTCTGTGCGATCTTCTTGCAGCAGCTTACCAGGCGGTCCACTGTTTCTTCAGCTTCTTTGCATAGGCGGCACTTACTGTCTGTTGCTGTCTTCTCAATTTTGACTTTATATGCATTTGTCCTTAAGGCTTGGTCTTGTGCAGCCAGAATTAGTCCCTCGGTCTCTTTCTTCAATTTTCCTGCTCTTAGCCATTGCCAGGTCTTGTTATTATCTGCTTTCCCAGCTATTTATTATTATTATTATTATTATTATTATTATTATTATTATTATTATTACTACTACTACTACGACTACTATTACTATTATCATCATCTCTTATCGTAGCAACAGAGACTACATGCTTCCTCAAAGAAACCATTAATCACTTTGATCCAATAAACCACCCCTCCTTTGGCTAGCAAAGGGGCAAGAAGGGGCACTGATCCAGCACGTAGGTGACAGCGCTCACATTACCAAGATTGCTGTTCATTTCATTTTGCTAGGAATTTGGAGAAGACCAGGTCAAGAAATAGGCGAGGCAAAGATTCCAGAAATACTTTTTATTGTACAGTAGTAAGGTAAAGGCAGAATCCTGAAAACCTATCCAGCATTCTCCATCTTGTACTAAACAAAATCAAGATGGGGTTGCTTTTTCCTCACATTTTTTTTTCTTTTTAGGACTGACCGTGTAACTTTTTCTGCAAGTCCCTCTTAGTAGCTCACTCATTCCTTCCCTATCCAAAGGTCAGCTCTACAATTACTTCCTATCCCCTAAGCCAGCCCCTTCATTCTGCACCTCCGTGTTCAGAAGACTGGAGAAGCCACTTGGAACAATCACAGAAAACACCCTTTTCCTCTTGAGGTTCCAGAAATTGACTAGATGGATGCAGACTGACCCGCTAAATTACTGTGAAAATCTTAAGGGCCAGATGGAAACAAGCAGGACGCATAGGGCTTTCAGGCAGACAGACTGAACCCCTGCTCTTATAGAGATTGAGGGTGCCAACAAACTGTATGCTGACCATAATAAACTCCATTCTTCCAAATATCTCATATCTACAAATTCTATCCTTAAGTCACTCAACTGTTCAACTTCCTTCTTTCTCCCAATACCAAGTCGTTTGTCTTCTACCAGGCTTTGAATTACTAGCACTACTAATATGCCAAAATCCTCTTTTTGCACCATTACAATAAGGGAGGGGGTTGAATTCAGTAAAGTGACAAAATATTTAACTTCTTTTTCAGTATAACATGACAATATTTTCACATGGTCAGAATGGAAAAAAAGCCCTTATCATTTCATCCATAAAGCTGATAATTTTTTTTTAAATGTCATTTTGGCTTTAAAATCACCCTATTAGATTAGACGAAGAATGTTTAATTCAATGAGCTTGATAGATCAGATTTTTGAAATTAGCCTCCTCACTTCCTTTCTTCCTTCTGACAACCTATTTTTTCCCCCACTTTCCCACATATTGCTAGTATTTCTCAGCCTTGGCAACTTTAAGATGTGTGCACTTTAACTCTGAGCTGACTGGAAAATTCTGGGAGTTGAAATCCACATGTATTAAGTCACCCAGGTTGAGAAACATTGGTTTAAAATGTTGCTCCAATCTCTGGAGCAGAGCCTAGGGAGATGTTATGCAAGTATTTAAAAAGCTAGACTTTACGTATTTAATGGAACAGGGTCAATAATTTATATTCTTGAACTGGAACGGAGGATCCCTTTCTAGGAGATGTTGCTAGACAAATCTGTTATGGATATTTTAGTTTCAAGATTGCTAAACTGAGTTGGCCTAAGCAATCTCTAAGATTATCTTCCAGTACTAAAATTCTAATTGTATATACTAATACTTTTCTCCTTTATCTACAGTGATTTTTCAAGTTTGGGTTTAGATGATTTCCTGAGACCAGCTATTTCATGTTTTTAGCTGGAGTTGGCAAGATTAAATTTGGATTTCTTAATCGGACACACAAATATCCACATATATAATGTCTTCCTTGAAGATATGAGCTGCATCGCTATATAAACTATATACTAGCAGGCTATTTTTTTTTTTAGCTCACTCAACAATCCTGAAAAAGTTACATGGGATTTCAAAATAATTTACACAATCAAGAAATCTTCAGAATCTTCAAAATGCTTCATGCAAAGCATGGAAATTCCAGGGCATCCGTTTCACAGAAAATAACTAATCTGGGGAATTCAGTAATGAGAACTTGTTCTGTGCTAATTCCATTGAAGTAGGCAGTTGAAGAAGTGATGCATTTTCTGGATGAACTCCATTGAAACAGAACACAAATACCTCTTTTTTAAAATCTAACCACAAATTAAAAATAACATGTACACATCATTTCAACCCTACTGAATCTGACTATATAGCAAAGGAGAAAATTCATTATTTTTTATTATCATGTCATATAGATAATGTCATCTGTATGAAACACAAAATGAATTTCAAGAAAAGCAAGAGCTCTGAAAGATGTATTAAGTGACACATCCCATCCATACAGCAAAATGTCACTTTTTAAATAGGCTGGATTGGCATACTGTGTTTTCCCAAAAAAGCTGAAAAATAAGCCCTAGCTTAATTTTTACACATGTGCCCAATATAAGTCCTACCCCCAAAATAAGCCCTATTTAAGACCCTGCTTGCTCCATCGCACCTGGTTGCATGAGATGGGGTGAGGCGCATGGGTAAAAATCATTAGGGTAGGGATGGGGGGGTGGAGCTGCCCACTTACCTTAGGACAGTTGCAGCCAGGCCTCCCATGCCCCGACACCTGCCTCGCCAGCCCACTTCTTCTGCGGCCGCTCGCCACCACCCATGCACATCGCCCCCAACCTCATTTTGCCATCAGAGGCCTTCTGGAAAGGCCTCTTCAGCCGAGAAATGAGCTCCGGATTGACCCCCTGGCTTCCCTTTCACCATCAGAGGCCTTTCTGGCTGCAGTGGTCCTAAGGTAAGTGGGTAAGACATCCCCCGAAAACAAGACCTGGTGCCTCTTTTGGAGGCAAAAAAATTATATAAGACCGGGTCTTATTTTCGGGGAAACACAGTATTATTAGAACTAATAGTATGCCAATTATTTTGAAACATCAACACACATACACACATATTCCAATAAACGAGGCTAAAAAGTTAGTGTTCAAAGAAACCATGAAACTGATGTTATCCTTTAGAGAAAACAAGAAAGTCAAGATATTAAGGCAATTGTGAATGACATACTCCCTTCAAACAATTTTATTATTTGAGAACAAAAAGTTGCACAAAGACAGCAGCACTGTTAAAAAATAGCTTCACAAATAATATACAATAAAGAACTCAGTGGTTTAATATTTTAATTGTGTAAAAAGCAACATACATACATCAGGTCTACCAACTTTAACTGAAGTACAACACAACACAAATTTAAAACAAAATTCACTTAGCCCTCCTTAATTGAACAAAAATTAAAAACTTCCTCCTTCCACAAAGAAAAAAGAAAATAAAAACCTTCAAACTTTGGTGCTATTCACAACCAATATAAAAAGCCTTGTGCTAAATAGACTCTGAATCTATTGCATTCAAAACTCACATTTGCCAGACAACTTCTCTTGTATGACATAAAACATTTAGAACTTAGAAAAATAGTACTGAACTGAAAGCAGCCAACTTCATAACCAGGATATATACATACACCTGTTTGTTTCTGAAAGATGCCTCAGTCAAATTGCGAACATTTGAGTTACATACAAAATATTCTCTGTGTAAAAAGGTTAGACTTCACCAAAATTCTGTACACACGTGCTGTAGAGATTTACAATCTGACCCTTTTAAAAAAAAGGCCCTAACTCAAACCCTGTAGAATTAAATGGGGTCAGCGCTAGCAACACAGTTCAAGGACTGGGATTCTAACCCATCATTTAAGGCAATAAATATTCCTGTTGCTTCTCTTTAAACATTCACTTAGTTAGGAATACAACTCACATGTGCGACAATAGTATAAACTCAACTTCAGAGTAAGACTTGTTCTGCTGAATTTGCCTGAAACAAATTATCAATTAGCAAAATATCGTTCATCTATGATTTGTAAGCTAACAAGAAACCTGCTATCTTACTTAGGACAGATAAGCATCAACTCCAGATTAGAGATTTTATGCATCTGTTCGGAATGGTGCAGTTAAGGTCAGTTGGGTTTTCCTCATGATGGTAGAAAAATCCCTCAGCATAAATTGAGTAAATCTGGTTTACAACAGCCATAGCATAGCCTAGATATTGGATGAACTGTACAATATAAGAAAACGAAGTCCATGGGAAATGCTGCAACTTAGATTTACATGGAAGTTTATGCAGCTTTACTTTCCTGATAAATTGTCACAACTGAGGGCACCCACCAATCATTTGTATGAACTTTTTTTTTCCAAACTGAGGCCATTCCAAAATTCTCAAAAACCCTTCTGAAGCCTTTCTCTCTAAAGACAGATCGCAATCGTTGAGAAACAAATCCATATAGAATGCTTACAGTGAACACCTAATCCAGTTAATGCTTTGAATGAAAGGAAAAATGAAATGAAAAAAGAGAATCCAAACAGGCCACAATATCTTACATGCAGTAGATATTACAACTGCTCTTGCATATGCTAACAGTATTTATGGACATGATAGAATACCCCAAATCGCACTTAAAAATAACCCACATGGTTTGAAATGCTTTATATATAATTCATATACATGAATATTCATTTATACTGTATATATTTACATACATATACACAAAACCACCCCAATGTTTTTAAAAGGCCGTATCACACAACAGAAGATATGGATTTAAGTTTCTGAATCTTAGAATATACTTTCGCTTTAAAAAGAAACCCAATATGCATATCTATGTATGGTGTAAATCATATTGACAAAAATAGTTTGTTACTAACATTACATTAAATAGATGGTTTTATAAGTTTCCTTAATAATTACATATAGAGAAGACAAAGAAGTTTTGATTCACAAAAAATAGATAGCATTTGTAACAAGTACAGTTTTTAGCCCAGAATGGGAAGAAGTAGCAAAATGTTATAAATCTCCAAGGACACAGAGCACCTACTATATCAGTTTAAAAAAATATATATTTTCAGGATGAACTAAATGAAAGCATTGTCCTTTTCTTCACCTGACCCTATCCCACCTATCCTTTTTTCATATTTATCTTTTCCCCCTTTTGTTTCCAGCTGGGGGTTTCTTCAGCTGGAGAAGTTGTCCTCCTGTACCAAAACTTGCAGAGGCTGGATTGGACACCCCAAATGTCAGGCCAGCAGATGCTGTGATGCCAGGATTGCTGAAGTTAAACCCAGATGTGCTCGAATTGCCAAAGCCTTGTAAAGGAGGGGAAAACATTTCGAAGTGAAAAGGTGTGATCACATTAAGGACAAAGGACTTTTGAGTTTTTTTAAGCATGAAGTGCAATCTGAAAATGCTGGGGAAATCCCCTGCTGCCACATACGCTACATAGCATGGGAAGCTCTAACACTAAAAATAATGCTTAATAAAATGTACCGGTAATCTATATAATCTGGACAATATTATTGGGAGGCTGAAAGAAGCTAGTATTATGTCTATTCAATCTCAACACGAGAGAACATAGGTTTATAGGATTTGAAATTTTAATTTAAAGAGACGTGTTAAACTTTTCAAATTAACGTTAATCTTTAGCTCAAAAGCAATGTAACCCTGAGAAGCTTATAATCTTTTCACAAAGTAAAATAATACAGAGAGTCAATCTTTGGTACTTAAAGGCCTCTATATAGGCTGGAATCACAGCTCCTTCAATTTCCAATGAGCATAACTAATAAAAAAAACTTTGGGAATTGTAATGCTGATGCACCCAAAAAGTACCAGGAAAATTACTAAGTGTGGGTGGAACTTTTGGACAGTGATTTGGAAAAAATTGCTTCAAGCATTAAGCAGGCAGCTCTCTTCCAATCAATAAAACTGCCCAACTATTTTTAACCTTTTATGCAAATCTGAAAAGGTACTATTGGTTTTAAGAGTCACATTAACATTAAAGACAGAAATGAAATCCAGTATTTTGAGAACTTTCATTAAAACTGGACCATATAGAATCCTGAAAAAAAAAATCAGACTAAATTAATGAAAAGACAAAAAGCACATGAGAGATCTAAAGCACTTCTTTTGAATCATTTTCAAAGTGTGCACAGAATAAGTATTATTATAGTCATACTGAACATATTTAAAGGCCTTTTTACTCAGGGAGAAATTGTTCAAGCACAAGGAAAAGAGGCAGTGCTATTTAGGTGTCTAGTGGGAAAACCCAATAAGATTATTTTTTCCTTAATGCAGAAAAGGACAAGGACAAATGTTCTAAGACCAAAGCATCCCCTTTTCCATTCTGAGACTGGAACACATCAACATCTGGATGAGTATCTGAATGTTTCTGATATATTTTAGGGTCAAAAAATTTCACTCTCAAAATATTTCATAAGACCCTATTTATAAGAATGATTCTAAATTCCTAAATAGAAAATACCAGTAACTGAAAGTGTTGTGTGACCAAAATACTTTGTACAGAGAACTTAAATGCCCCACAAAACATTCAGAACAGAACAAACCTGCACTAAGGCTTCCCGATGGCTTATTTGCTGCTCCAAATCCAAATGACGGTGCACCTGGAGCACTGCTTCCAAAACCAGCACTACCTGCAAATCCTAAGACAAACAGCAGTAAAGATAGGAAACACAAATTGAGGTGCGCAGGTCAAATTGCTTTTAATCATAATGTGTTGAGTGAAGTTTATCACACAATATTTTATGAGTTAGGCTCTAGAATCTAACTAAACTGAAATCAACATCCCTTTGCATATATCTGTATTAAGAACCCACTGATTCATTGCATATACTTTTGCAAATCTGACAGTGGTCAGCCATGTTAGTTTGTATTAATTACATATTGTGATTTTAATTCTAGACTTTATACATCTTTTATTCTTCTTTATGAATAAGAAAATATCCTGAATATTCCCATATAAGGCATCAGCTTATAAACTAATAGATAAAATTGAATTGTCCATGACTAATGACCCTAAGAGCTATAAAATATACTAGAGCAAGGATTTTTCACTAGATGCAAGATCTTTGGTAGAGGGGGGTGTGTGTGTGTGTGTGTGTGTGTGTGTGTATACATATTATAATATGTATAATAAAAGTTGCATGTTGGAAATAAATAACACCTTTACACAGAAAATCTTCAATAGCGAATGTGGCAGAGGCAGAAATCCCCTCATAATCATTTATAATCTCAGAAACTTTTCAGTGTGAATCCAGATTTAGTCCTACTTGCTAATCAGATCCCCTTCGTACTTTTTATGTACAACCAAGGAAGAATCTGTTTGGATAAGTCAGTTTCAGCCCACATTGCTACACATGCTTCAGAGAACACTTTGAAGGTACATGCTACAAAGGAAATATTTTTCTTATTTCAAGCAGGGCAGAACCTATTGTGGAATTTCTGCTAACATTGACCAAACCTCAACTATTATAGGTTTTTAAAGTGTTTCCTAAGCATACTATAAAAAGATCTGCTGAAACTTGTGTGTTCTTTAGGTGCTCTGAAAATGTTTTATCAGTTCTTCAAAGGAAATCTTATTAGAATTAGTGAATAACTTTATTATTGTGAATTTTTGTCTCATAAACTTCAGGTTAAATTTAGATACTATAGACAGATGTATAAACTAATTGTACTTCCTAATTAAATCCCAAACTATTCATATAATAATTGAAAACTGTAAGCAACCAGATTTCTTCCATGTTATAAATTTGTAGACAATTGAGAGTTGATTATAAGATGGGTGGTTGTATGACTATCTTAAATAAATAAGTAAAATTGGCTTAGGAAGTAAAAATTTACTTCAGATATAGCAAAAAGTTTAATTTCTTTAAAAATTCCTGTCTTTTCAAGTAGTCATACTTTTAAGTACATTGCATCATTAGCCCACTTATAGTCCCTTGAAGACACAGCTTTGTCTTTTCCGCCAGCAGTATTGGAAAGATTTGTGACAATAAATAGATAGATCCTTCTGCTATTCACTGCCATTGCTTGTAATGCCAAATACTGAATCTGAAAAAAGGCTTAGGTAGGTTTTGTAATACATTACATCCTCTACACTGATGCGATAGCTTGCAGAACAATTTAAATACTAAGAAAAAATTGTCTTTGTGCTTAATTTCAGGTAACTAAATGGGAAAGAGATTTGAAGTTTTAAGCTATTTGCTTTTTGATTTAAGAAACTAGTCCTCTGAAAGTGAAATATGACTGCAACGTAATACAAATAACAAGATGATTATTTGTGAAGTCTGAAAGGAGTTAATCTTTTAACATTTCTTTGATGTTCAGATTTGCAAGTTAATTCCTATACTTCCATTTATCCTTGATTACATAATAATGTAATTACACTATTGCTGTGGTTGCATTTTGCATCATTTTTAATTTATTTGGCTTTGCGAAAAGAAAGGTCTCCAGGCTTGTCCACAATCTTAGGAAAATTAATACATCTCTTGAAGTGGGGCTAATTAGAATTTCTGGATCTGTGTATTATCAAAGGACTAATGGTTACCCGAACCACTTCCCACTGAAATATCACCACACAAAGAAAGTTGGTACACTAATATATTAACATATTTTGGGAGTTTTTAAAATAAAAAAAATAAAGCGCAGTTTATATGCATCTTATTCCATAAAATTAAGGCACATAGCAAACTATAAATGTATTTAATACAATTTATGCAAACATGCAATTCAGTAACATTTTAGGAAATAATTTTTGTCTCCCAAAATGTCCATTTATGTAAAAAAAAAAAGTTTAAAAACCTAAATAAATTCCAGGGGGGGAAAAAGATAACTCCTTATTACCAAAACTGTTTTCCCAACAGAGATCATAATGAAATAATCAGGAATAATATTTAACAAAAATAACAGTGCAAATAAAGCATCATGTCTGTGAACTATAAAAGAAGTCCAAGGGGCACTAAGGTTACCATTTTCCCACTCTCTCAAGAAATGCTTTCAGCTGCCCTGGGCTTTTGGATGTGAGCTGCACTGAGATTAATCAGAGGCTTGTGGATATTTCATATACATTAGTAAGGAGTCTAACAGTGTGGACATAACACACGTAAAGACTACTAACACCAGTGAAGTGTGCTACTAAGTCAATTCAGGAAGTGCTGTAGAGTAATTCAGTGAAACATTAGGAAAAAAAATATTAAAGAAGGGTACCTCCGAGGCTTGAAGAGCCTAAGCCACTTGACTGCAAGCCAGTGCCAATACCTGAACCGAAGGGCGTTCCAAAACTAATTCCCAGAGTCGGCTGTGGCCCTGGTATGAAAAAAATGAAAACAAAGCTTGCCTTACTGTTTCACAACAGAGATCCAATGATGCATACCCTTCATTAAAACTAAATCATAGCTTAACAAATGCTTTTTAGAGCACCCAAGCTTTCTTAGTGTCTTCAATGGCTAAATTTTAGATTTGGAATGCAATACAAAATGAAGCTACTGGTAAAACTTTTATGTTATGCCAAAGCATGAGACCACGGTTTCATGGACAACTCAGCATGTCATTTTAAATTAAACTGTCAGCTCCTTGATGGGAGTATACGGGAGCAGCGCTTCTTTTAAAATCAAGGTTTATATATTAACACAAATAAAATCATCATGTTACCAATGTCTGGTATTAAAATACTCAGCTGAGTATTTTATCCAGTTTTTTTAAAAGACAAACAAAACAAGTGGATAAAACACAACACAATAATTTTATTTTATTGAATTTATTTTTCATTTTTGACCAAGTCAATTACACAGTAACATGACAATTCAAGCTGGTTCACACAAAAAATGATAGTTACTGAGTTGTTAGAACTTTGCTACATTTACAACAATTTTTGCCTGTTTATTTAAACATTTACAGAAAAGGCACAATTGTGTACCTTACCCAATACATTCAAAAAAATTTCAGATTCAGAAGATTGGAGACAGTGGTTTTCCTACATAAGCAAACTGTCAAAATAGGCTTTATATCATTGTTAAAATGTCTATCATCAGTCTAGGGTAGGAGGTGATGAATCTCCTTATTAGCCCCAGGTATAAATAATGGTGAAACAAAAGTTCTAGTTTTTTTTCCTACTAATTTATACAAGCTACTTGACAGTATTCACAGTACACTGTTTAAGTTCAGCAATTAGTGCATTAATTAAACTTGATGAATTTGTCAAGTTCAAATACTGTGCCTGCGTTTTTATATCTGTTTATTGTATCATGCTGAAGGCCAACAGTAAAATCTAGAAAATACTGTTCTAACACAATGCAGAACAGCACTTGCTGGATTCCCTTCTAATAATGAATGTCCTACTGTTACTTATAAATCCAATGGCGCAATCATCAAAGTGGAAGGTTTAATCAGTATGATAGTGTTTGTCAGCAAGTGTTTTCCTTAAAACACGCCAAGATTTTTACATTTCATTTTTTTCCTGAATATTTATATTCTCTATTTAAAATATCACCCCACCCCACCCAAATTCTACCTCATTATTGCATTATAATACATTCATCTACCATGATTGCAATTTAAAATAACATTAAGAAAATACTGATGACAATTGTAGACTTTGATGTACAGGTCACACAATATGCATGGTCCCTTTCTGGTTTTGTAAAGTTATAAATACTTGAACTTCAAGTTCTCACAACCATTACTTAAAGAAATAATTGTATATTAAGCAAAAGGCACTTTTAAGAAATCTTTTGCCAAGGAACGTCTTGTTCTAGATGACCGAATGCAAAAAAGAGGCTGGAATATTCATGGTAGCATAAGTTAAAGAGCAAATAGTGTTGTGAACTTGCAATTAAACACTTATTTTGGCCAGCTGAGGTTTCATTTATATTTTAAACATAAGTTACACACATTATCTGAAGACTTTGGGTCAGTTGAACTTGGTTTTTATTTTAAATTAATGAGAATAAGAAAAAACATTGATTTCAAGGAGTTAAATTCTGAATCCAATATTTTAAAAGACGTTTTACATTTAGAAATGAAGCTAGATGTAAACAAATTAATATATGTTAGTAATCAGAAGCTCTTTAAAAAGTTCTCAGTCTTAAGTTAATTAGGTTCTAAAAACAAAAAGCATCCAGTGTTTCCCTTTTGAAGTTTTCCATCTCAGGAGGAGGCACCATTGGTGGAAGACCTTGAAAAATAATAATACTATAGTCCTCCAAGCCAATCTTGCATCTGAGTATGTTTTTTCAGCTTTTTTTTAAAGTAGTTCAAGACAGACTTTATATTTAAACTTCATAAGTATAAACTTCATAAGTGAAGCTGACAAAAACCTTTCAACTCAATAGCAATTTTGAATTGGCATAATTCTGTATGAGAAAATCAAATAACCTCATTCAAGTTAGTTATCCACATGTGATTTAAATAACACTACAGATTATTCATGCTGAGGAGAGTATTTTCAAAATGGAGTATTTTCAAAAGGTTTAAAATTTTTCATGACTCATAGCCATGCTTCCTAAAGTATCTGCCCAGGCATAGAGTAAGAAGAAAGGAATGTAGCCAATAAAGAAGGGACTGTAGCTGTAACCAGGGAATAGTTGTGATAGTGAGAAATGATTGGAACACAGAGGATAGTGATGTTTTAGTGATGTTTTGAAAAAGGGGTGTGATTTTTACTAACTATAAATTTTGCTGATGCTTCTGTAGGTGTGTGACTCCTCCCTTGTAACCGTGAGGTTATCTGGTGAGAGTCCACCACGCTTTGCAAATCGTTCGTTCTTTTGTTACAATAAATTGAGTTTATTTTTCTAACTCTGAAAGTCGTCTCATTCGGATTTATTTGATACAAAAATCCTGCAAACAAATTGGAGGCACCGCTGGGATTCAATCCACTTCTGGATTCTGGGGGGCCCCTCTGGGTGCACCCCGTTCTATTTAGAGCGGAGAGGAGCCAGCCAGAGGACTTAGTGGCTCTTGAATGCCCGTTAAAAGCATAAACAGATGACTAGTAAGAGTTGAATTATAAAGTAAAAGAGGAATAATTAAACATTAAAATAGATATCTGGAGAATCTGGGAAGGACTGGGTAACATCCGTGCACGGACCCTGGTGAGTACTGGTTTGCAAACACCAAGGCACGAGATCCAGGGCGGTCAGGTAGGGTAGTATGTGTGTGTGTGTCTGGTGGCGGTGCCGAGGAGGGGTAATGTCCTTTTGAGGGGTCTCTGGGAGAGATCTGCAGGACAGTGTGCTTGAAGGGGACACTTGGGAAGTGATCCAGAGAACGGTGTTTGTGTGTATAGAAGGGCCACCGGAAGGAGCACATGAACGTATCCTAACCTAGACTCCATCTGTGGGACAGATGGGAGGTAATACTAGCTCAAGAGATTCGAAAAAGAAATGTTTAAAACGGATCCATAAAAATCCTAAACTCAAAATTGACCCAAATGGCCCTTAGGCAAACTATTGGCTAGGTGGGGCTCACCACCTTACAATAGGGAGATTTTGAGATTAGGATTAAATAAAGAAGATATGGTTAACCTTTGTTGTTTTATTTGGTGGGAAGATGATAACGTAGAATGGCCAAGGAATGGGCCAAATGATTATTTTCAATGCCATAATTTATACACATATGTGCAAAAGAAGAAATGCAAAAGTCTAGACAATGAATTGGCTTATGCATTAATATGGGTTCCTGATTTGTGGAATACACCGGAACATATATTAATGATTAAAAATGAAGAAACTGATAACACATATGAAAAGGAGAGAGAAAGAGATATTCTGATTCTTCTTCCCCCTCCATACAATCCAAACCAGCTTCATCCACGGGTTCCTACTCCCCCTCCTCCTTCCCCTCTGCAGATTCCTACTTCTCCTTTTTCTCCGATGCAGATTCCTACCCCCCCCACCTATTCCCCCTCTCTTATTTCCTCCTCTTTCTCCGATTCAAATTCCTAGTTCGCCTCTTCCATCCCTGCCTCAGACCCCTCCCACAACGTCTCCTCCATTTCCTCTTCCAGATCCCCCCACTTCGTCTCTTTCCCCCTCCCCCATTCAGAATACCCTGGTAAATCGGAGAATGAGTTGGGATAAAACCCCTGATGGTGCCGGCTTGCAAGGGGAAGTTGAGGAGGAGGTCCAACAATATCCCCTCAGAGAAGTGCCTGGGGGTCCTGATGCGCAAGGACACCCCCAAGTTATGTATATACAGGAGCCGTTAAAAGCTTCTGAAGTCAGAGCCTTTCGGAAAGAAATGGTGAATTTTATTGATGACCCCTTGGGAGCGAGTGAACAGCTAGATTTGCTCCTGGGACCCAGTGTTTACACTTGGGATGAGTTGAATAATATTTTAAACATCCTCTTTAGCTCAGAGGAAAGAGGATTGATCAGGAAGGCTGCTATGAAGGTATGGGAAAGGGATTATCCAAATAACCCTCCCAGTGCTGATTACCTACCTCCTGACCAAAAATATCCTCTTCAAAGACCCGATTGGAACAATGCAAGATGTTGCTATTAAAAGAAAATTACAGAGAGGAAAGTGTATGTTTAGAGGGATACAGAGAAAGTAAGACAGCAAGTGATGAAGCAGGAAAAAGCAGGAAAAACCTCCTAGAAAAGAGTTCAAATATAGGAGGAATGAAAGGAACCAGTATGTAGTGAGAGCAGAGAAAGAGGATTTCGAGGTGGATACCAGAATAGGGAAAGCTTTGAATGTGGAATGAAGGACCAATAGTTATTAATTTGTCAAGAGAAAGTAATGAAATATCCGTATGTGAAGTTGTTTATGCAAGTAGTTTGAATGGAAGTGAATGTGTGAATATGCTGATGTGCAAGGAGGTTGAGCGAGTGTGTGTGTGTGTGTGAGTGAGTCTTCCCCATCCCAGACTGTGGAAGAAGTTGTGAATGGCAGATTTTATTGTTTTAGGGGTCAATTGAGAAGCGGTGGCAAGTGTTTGCCTGAGGAGTTCCATGGAGGATGTGTGAGAGAAATGTATTGTTTTAAGTGAGAGAGACAGAAAGTCTGTAGAAACTGTAGTTTTTTTTTTTTTTCCCCTTTGGCCTATTGTAACTTTGCTCAGGGACAAAGATAACTTGTTTAGTATGGCTTCTCCTTGTTCCAAATGTATCATTTCTTTTGTTGTGGCAGTTTGTATTTAACATTTAGAAATGCAGAATCTATGTGTGTGTGTGTGTGTGTGAAAGGAAGTAATGTAACTGACCTAGTTTGATAACGTAACTAATGACAACAAGCTCTCACTTCTGTTAAAGCTACATGTATCTCATTAAGTTTTTTTTTCTTTTGTGATGCTGCACTGAAAAATAAGTTTTTACCTCTTTAGGAATGTTAATGCTGGATAGAACTGCAGATAAATGTTCAGCCTGATTGTTTATGGATAGATGGTTATAGCAAAGTTGATAAGACGTGGTGGATGTTGGATGGGGAGAAGAGAGAGAACGAAGGGGGGGGGGCTGTTGTTTTATTTATTTATTCATTTTGTTTTTATGTCTGTGTGCAGGACACACTGATAAAACATAATATCTAAGAGAATTGAAGGAATTGTAATTCAATCCTTGTCTAAAATGAAGGAGTTGAGAAACATTTTGGGATTATAAGTGAGCTATGTTGTTTTGAATAAAGATTTGTATGCAAACAAACTCAAGCAGAGTTTGGTGAGTGCTCAAGTGGGAAATTCCACAATATGAAAACTAATGACATGTTTATAAAGAATTAGATACTGGGGCTGTTTTCTGCTTTGTCTTGTCTTAGGAAACAAGGCTTGCTGATCCAACACCCCCTTTGAAATTTCCTGTTCACAAGTTTGAGAAACTTGTTTGAACCCCCGTTGAGCTTCAAAGTACATTCCATTGAAGTGGGAGACGAGGTGTGGATAAAGACCTGGAGAAAAGAGACTTTGAAACCTGATTGGGAAGGCCCGTTCCTGGTATTATTGGTGACGGACACCGCTATAAGGACCAAGGAGAAAGGCTGGACCCATTACACTAGAGTGAAAAAGTCAACTGTTGAGTGGCACGTGACTCCAGTGTCTGGAAATCCTTTAAAAATTAAATTCAAAAGACAATGAATGTTTTGATTTTCTCCCTGCTTCTAGGAACTGCTACAGACTTGTGTGTCGGACAAAGGATCAGAAGAAAGGGGAGTAGAATAAAAGATCAATTATGTGTAAACAACGATTATGACAAACAAACTGAATTCCAATGGTTTGTATCCTCTAATATGAGTGGGACTTATGGAGATTGTGATGTGGTATTTCAGGTTACTGAAAAGATTTTAGTGAATAAGAGTGAAACTATAAAATGCTCAGACTCTAGGCAGAAATTGGCAAGAGTTGAAAGCGTATGTAAAGAAAGATTAACCATAACAGAAAATGACCCTAGATGCTCCAGGATTGTTAATATTCTTTGGTCTGGAATTTGTCATACTTCAATTATTAGTTATAATGATATGGAGTATGTATGCAATAAGACTAATAGAATAAAGCAGTTACCTGTGGGATGGCAAGGGCAATGTAGGGTGGAGTGGAACAATGATTTTGAGAAAACCACTCGGAAACCTCAAAGCTCTAGATCATTCTCACTCTTTCTCAAAAGAATGAGAAATGCTAGGACTACTAAGTCCCAGAGAAATTGTAACGAATGTATTCAGAAAACAAAACA
Source organism: Bothrops alternatus (assembly GCA_034064705.1). NCBI lineage: Eukaryota > Metazoa > Chordata > Lepidosauria > Squamata > Viperidae > Bothrops > Bothrops alternatus. The sequence continues at coordinate 190,025 of JARGCV010000166.1, forward strand.
GGGGACTAGAATAGTGGAAACTTTGTTATATTATACTTACAAGCCAGAATGCAATAATACGCTAATAGAACCCTGTATTTCAAACCAAACACAATATTCCAGATGTTATACAAAACAAGGGATTCAGTGTTATGAACCTAAAGCAATGGGACCCATAACTGGAAGTATATATGTATATGGCTATAAAAGGGGAACAGAAGGAACACAAACATTATTTACTTATGCCCAAAGTCAAAGTGGTTATATAGCCCATAATCAGACAAGGGGAGAACAGAAGATAGTAGAAAAAGAAAGATTGATTGAAATTCAGAAAAATATTAAACAAATTACCAAATAAAAAAAAAAATGGGGGATTGAGGAGAGTATTTTCAAAATGGAGTATTTTCAAAAGGTTTAAAATTTTTCATGACTCATAGCCATGCTTCCTAAAGTATCTGCCCAGGCATAGAGTAAGAAGAAAGGAATGTAGCCAATAAAGAAGGGACTGTAGCTGTAACCAGGGAATAGTTGTGATAGTGAGAAATGATTGGAACACAGAGGATAGTGATGTTTTAGTGATGTTTTGAAAAAGGGGTGTGATTTTTACTAACTATAAATTTTGCTGATGCTTCTGTAGGTGTGTGACTCCTCCCTTGTAACCGTGAGGTTATCTGGTGAGAGTCCACCACGCTTTGCAAATCGTTCGTTCTTTTGTTACAATAAATTGAGTTTATTTTTCTAACTCTGAAAGTCGTCTCATTCGGATTTATTTGATACAAAAATCCTGCAAACAATGCCAAAATAAACTTTGCCACATTTGGATAACATATAATGAGTTATTTAAAATATAAGTTATTTGCTGCAAGCTATTTAAAATTTACTACCTTAAAGAGCAATTTAAGTTTAATAAATAAAGCTCGCTACTACTATAGCAATTTATTTGTGCTTTTCAGTATTAAGTATCACTATTTTCAATGCAACTTTCCTTAATGATTTATGTTTGGGATTGCAGCCTAACAGCCCCGACAAAATAAATATTCTGTATTAGGCTTGCCAAATGCCATTGTCCAAACTGTTTGATATCAAAAAATAAAGGTGTAAAGCACAAATTCTATACATCTAGCCAAGAATTTGATTATTACATTTCTTGTTAAAGACAATTTATCTTAATTTAATCTCAATACTGTAGTAAAACCTTGGATTATATTCAACATTTGTTGAAACAGAAGGTCTAATTTAATATTCATGCTGAATAGGCATTCATTCCAAGAAGTGTGCTAAACTGTATTCTCAGCAAGATCAAATTACAAAGTAAAGCTTTCAATGCTGAAAGGTGTTAAGACTACACAACCAGAGGGAAGCAACCTTAAGACTTGCTGAACTACAACTTCAGAGATTCCAAGTCCTCTGTCTAGGACTGCCAGAACTTGCAATTCAGTAACATTTGCAGGGTGACAGTTTCCCCAACCCTGGGGTAAAATAGTCAATTCTTTAATTGCTCAAGATGGAAAAACATGATCATGTCTAACTATCTATACTAAACCATCTTTGCCTGAAAAGTCTTTGATGGTTAAAAACAAGGAATAAGATTTTAAAAAGGAATCAATAAATTATTAATTTAATTTCTAAATAGCCAAAGCTGGAGCTGGCAAAAAAGTTTAATTGCAAATAATGCTTTAAAGTAGAGCAAACACAATTTCCTACAAACACGTAACCGTTCCCTAGACATTGGCTTGTAATTACAAAAATGCTTTTGGACTTTAAAAATGCAAACTCTTTTAATATTTCAAATGTGATTAATCAATTATTTTAATGACCTTTCAAAGAAACTTATTTCTCTATTATAGAAGTCTCTATAATACACTATATAAAGACAAACATTTTCACATACATCTATCTAATCTCACTAATATCAACCTACCACATATTATTTAAACACAAACTGAAAGCCTACTAAATATTATTTGTTTACTGTTCTTTAATGGGCATAACAAAGTTTAAATATGGGTTGAAGGTCTCAGCATAGCAGTGCAAAACAATCACTGGTCCATCTGGCCAGTGATTGAGTGGTTTGCTTCGTTCACTGTCACCCTTCCAAATGTTGTTGACACATTTATTCACAGTTATTCACAACTAAACAATATTATTGTACTGCAAGCCTAGAATCTGCAATTTCCTATTTTCATAGCCTAATAAATTTGGAACTGAAAGTATAAATCAAAACATTAATTTAAGTTAAATACAAAGTATTTGATGAAAATTAAGTGCCTTTTGCCATATGCAGGCATCTACGCATAGAACCGTTCTATATTCTGAACAAAAGTGTGAGAAATTTAAATTAAACCCAACATTATTTATATTGCACAACCACAGCTAAAGAATTACGTTTTTTTCTATAGCAGAAAAACCTAGTGACAATGCCTACTTCACACCTTTCTTTCTAATGTAATTCTTTCAGCCAGCCACCTGGGTTCACAGAAATTATTTCTCATACCTAGAATCCCTTCTGAATCTTCTCCAGAAGATTGCTAGAGTAAACTTTGGGAGCAAAGTATGTGGAACTATGAAATTAATGGATTTTCTTTCTAAATAAAGTTATTCAGGATTGTAACAGCAGTTTCTGCAGCACTACCAGTAACGTAAGGGGGAAAATCTTAACATTTTGGTACTTGGAGAGACTAAGTATTTCTCCCCTCTGCATAAAACTAAAACACACTATAAGGTTATCACATATATGAATACACTTGGAACAGAAGGTTTAAACTATAACAGATTAAATATGTGGCTACAGTAAAAATAGAAGGATGTACAAACCATGTCACTCTCACCAAGCTTCATTTGATTCCTCCAGCTGTCAACACCTATTATGTCAATGCTGGAAATACCCTGTAGATCCCATTATTTAACAGTTGTACCTCAGTTAAAGGCTCTCTACATAGTAAAGTATGCATGCATATACTACACTATTACTTGTCAAGTACAGAAGAAAAACCTAAGCATATTCTTAAGTATGTCTAGAAGAGACTACTGCAGTATAAACTAGGTCCCTATTGAGTTTTGCATCATACTTAGGTATTAAAGTAGTCTGAGTGGCAATCTGTAAATCCAGAACTCTTAAGCAGTCATTCACTATTTTTCAAGCACAGACTGCATTGGATGGCCAATAGACTATATTTTAAAGAGGAAATCAACACCTCTCTCCTTAATTTCTATTCATGCTTATTCCCAATGGTTGTAATTTTAAAAAATATTTTTTTTCTATACATAATTTCAAAACTTAGCATCTTCCTACTGGATCTATAAAAAATGGCCTTTATGTTCTTTTGTGATTCTTATTCCAATAACAAAGTGCTATGTAAAAACAAATAATAGAAAAGCCCCTGTAATCTTCCATGAGAAAAACCATTCTAAATTAGACTTCAAAACAAATGATCAGTAAAGGAGAATATTCAAGACATTACAAAAGTTCATACAATGCATCCTAATTTTTGAAGGGTGTTATCCCATGCATATTCAGAGGTGACAGACTCACATTTGAAAGGGCTCAGTAATACAGTAAATAAAACTGTTACAAGGAAAATCACAAGATTGAATACCGAATGTGTAATTATTGCTAAGTCTAGCCTGCATTTTCCATTACCAATATTTTGATGTACTGCTATTCACAATTTTTAGATTTCCAAAACAAAAGGAAGACCTTATATAAAACATCACACCAGCTTATTATTGTTGTAACACTAAAAGCTATAACTTGAATGCACTCAGACCTGTAGCAGGCTGTTGCTGCTGTGTCAGTGTTGCAGCCATGGCAATGGCCGCTGCGTTTGGTATGTTGCTGAAAGGAGTAGGTCCAGTTGTAACTCGTGGGGCAGTCTGCCATTTCTTTGCTTCTACTCGCCTTGCCTCAAACACATCCACAGCATCTCCTAAGAAGGTTTTTCTGTATCCAAGATACTGGTCTTTGAGCATCTGAACAAAGATAAGACAACTATTTTACACCGCATCCACCTTACAGAATTTTCCCATTTTGAAAAAAAAAATACTACTATTCCTCTAATTAAAGTGTTATGTTTCATTAAAATTATATGGTACCATAATGTAAGATTTCTGTTACTAATAATTTCGAATTACACTCTTTTTACAAGCAGGAACTATCATTATGTCATCATTTTTGGACACGAGGGCCACAACAAGTGTGACAATGCTATGTCCTTGGGATAGAGTTTTTATCTGTGTATATTTTCAATAAAATTGTGATAAGGATATCAGAAGTTTTAATACACATATTGCATTGGGTATTTTACTTCCATGTTGCAGAAAATCATACTCGCTTTACTCAAGACTTGTTCCTAAATTTTGCAACCTGTTACAGGGGCTATTATTGCTAATGCAACCCCTAAGTTCGATAGTTTAAAACAGTAATACGGTATGTTTTTTTCATAACCTTTAGTTCGTTCAATGTTCAAGTCCTTTTAAAAAAGCTCAGATTTTCTTTTCTCATGTTATTTGTTAATTAGGATACTTTTTTGAACTTCTTTTCCAGATTCATTTCCAATATTGTCTTAAGGCATGCATTATGCATTGAGTTACTATTTACCATTTTGGGGACAAAATTTACCCTGTTTAGATTTTCTGTGGTCTATAATGGCATTTATTTGATGGTTTCCTATTTTAGTTTATGGTTTTAGTTGTACTATATTTTCTTTCATTTTTTAAAATTGCTGTTGCTATGTTCACTGTGAATACTTCAATCAGCACAGGGGCCAAGCATGTGGTTGCATATTGATAAAATATGAAGTATTACCAAAAATAGAACTAGATCTGATTCAGTCTTATCCTAATTGAATGTATAGCTATTCCAATATTATTTGTTAGGTCATAATGAGGACTAGTTGCACACAATTGCTCTGCTTCAAGGATGACTTTACTCAATTTTTCATATAGTCTGATTAAAACAATGAATCAATTTTCATCAGATCAATTTCAAGAACTTGTTATACATTAGCAGGCAGATAGAGAACATCTGACCACTATTCTCTATGGAAGCTTTATTAATTTGTCTATTCCTAATCCTTACCACATACATACAGGAACCATGAAAAGGTTACTAAATTTCATATACTCTTCATTTAAAACACCTCAAAAAATTTATCAGTTCCCTATTCCTTGTTAAAAGAAAAAGAAGTAGATGTATTATTATACACTCAGTGAGCACCCAAGATGATAGTATCATTTTCTTCTTCCAAAAAAATAAAAAAACACAACTCAAAAAGCTAAAATGGGAGTCATTCAGGAATACAAAATATTCATAGCTAAACATGTTATACAATATATGAATACAACTGGAAATAGATTTTACCTTGACATTTTCATGTATTGATTGAAGCTGTGCAGCTAGAGCTACAAACGTTTGATAAATTTTCTGCATAGCCATAGATAAATCTGCGAGATATGAGAAATTGACAAATAAAGTCTTCTTGCAATATAAAATCATAATTCTTATTGCTGTCAACGGAACATACTTTTCATCAATTGTCATGAAGTTTATAATCATAGATTTACAGTGATGAAATGGAACACAAGGATAATTTAGTCCCACCAGACTTCCACAAGACATTTAAATCATCCATGAGGTGGCCTCTTCTTAAAAACGTCCAGAGAAAGCAAATCCATAACTTCCATGGGTAGGCTGCTCTATTGTTACAGAATTTTTTCTTATATAAATTAAATATAGATCAGTGGTCCCCAATAAAGATCAATGGCCGGCGGGGGGTGGGGATGGTTCTTTGTGATTGGCAGGCACACACAGCTCCATTTGTGTGGAGTGCATGCATGCTTATGCTTGCCTGCTGCTTGTGATTGTGGGCCAGGATCTGGGGGTTGGGGACCCCTGATGTAGATAACCAAAACTTATCTTATATATCTGGTCCTAGTTTCTGGGGCCGTGGAAAATGGTTCATGACCATCTTCCCCTTATTTCTCTGGATGGATCTGAAAATGGCTATTATGCTTCTTCAAACTGAACTTTACAACTCTTTTTTTTTTGTCCACAAATCTCTATATCATTTTTGTTGCACTCTTCTGAATCCTCTCCAACCTAACAATATTATTCTGGAAATAGAATACCCAGAACTGTACATAGCACTCTGCATGTAGCCTCATTACTGCTGAGTAGAAAGGGATGATGTTTTCACAGGTTTTAATACAATACTTCTATTAATGCAGGCCAAAACTGTTTTAGCCCTTCTAGCACTGTTGACTCATGCTTAGTTTGCCATCAATGACTTCACACAAATTGTTCCCAAATATAATCACACTTAAGTTATCCTTGGTGTTTTCCAGACCTCAATTTCACATGATCCTCAAATCTGATAAGCAGCCTATCAATCCCATCAATCCAGGCCATTTCTAAAATTGTTGACTATTTCCTATGGAAGCTCATTCATTACTGCTCTCCAACTTGACGTATAGTAATTAATGCTTTCTGAGTATAGTTACCAGCCAGCGGTGGACCCACATTATGTCATCCAAACCATATTTTAACAGCTTGTCATTCATAATGTCCTGTGGAACCTCCTCAAAATCAAATCTTTCCTTTTAGGATATATATAGGATTACTAAATTATGGAGGAGGGAGAGAGGAATAGCAATAGGACTTAGACTTATATGCCACTTCACAGTGCTTTACAGCCCTCTCTAAGCAGTTTATAAAGTCAACATATTGCTCCCAAAAATCTGGGTCATTTTACTGACCTCAGAAGGATGGAAGGCTAGTTTTTTGCACAGGAAAGATAAAACACTTAGAGACGTTATTTCTCTAGGATTTTTTTTTTCTTATGTAATGTTTGAGTGTGCTGAATATCTTAAGGTAAATGCTGAATTGTTGTGAGCAGACTTTAATTATGCCATGCTGGTTTGCTCATTTCTAAAGGTTTTCCTTAGTACTATGCTTTGTTTTGGCTGATCTGGAAATTTTTTTCTAAAATAATAAATGCTAGGGATTTACGGAAGAACATCTGTGTGAAAAGAAATAAATATAAAATAAAAATGAGAAGCTTTTTTATAACTCCTTAATTTATAGTCACAGGAAATGTACTTATACTATTCTTATATTAAGCAACTATTTCATCCTTTAAAGGGCTTATGATTATAAATACTCCCATAATTTAGCAACAAGTGAATCATAGAAATGCCAAATTAGCAGTCTTATAAAGTATTTATCTGCATAGAGATTGCTGTTTGCTTACCACATACTAAGGGTACTGCATAATGTAATTAACAAAGATATTAAAACATGTATTTGTACCTTGTGGCGTTATGTGTGAATTGTTGGCTTGGGTAGCAAGATGATTTTCCAGTTCTTCAATCTGCTGTCTGTACTGCTGCAGTTGTACTTCAAACTGCTCAATCAAAATCCTGAAGTAGCTAGATCAAGTATATTTCAAAACAGTGATGGATGGGATTAAGTATCACTCTAAAGAAAAATGTTAATTACTTTGAAGATCAAGACTACAATTATTAAATTTGTTTTTCCTCATATTTTTTATTTGTAACATATCAAATGAAATAACGCATCCAACAAATCACTGGTTTGTGATTTGTCTTATATAAGTCACTATTAGCACTTAGAGAAAAACATGATGAAAACATTTTAAAAAAACAGTTGTAATCACTTCCAAGCATTAGATGTGGTTATTCCTAATGCATACATTCTTGCTAAGAATCCAAGGAAACACTCAAACCAAAGGCAGTGTATTTTTTGCATAATGAACTATTAAGGAAATTGGCTCTCTGATGCAAAAACAGTGTTTTTGTCTATTAAGAACACACTTTTTAATTTTCTACTTACTCTGCTGGTGCTGTATTTTCATGCTGAAGACCAGGAGGTGTTTTTTGTGTCCTTAGTGCTATCTCAGCATTTTTAAGTTCCTGCAGAAGGAGGAAATGGAAAATCAAAAGTTGAAAGTCCAAAGAGTAAAAATTTTAAGTAAATGTTTTAGTGAACTATTTTTCCTAATAATTAGTCAATATTCAACAGTAAATTTTTGCATTATTGAAATCATTGAGGTCAATGGAAAGACAGCCAGGTAAAAGCCAAGTTATTATTTGCACAATTAGTAAGTAGATCTCCAAGTACCAACTATATTGCATCATCTTCCTAAAAGGAGCTTAACAAAAACATACCCATTATAACAACCTCAAACTATAAATGTAGAATTAAATCACTAGAAAAGATTAAATCACAAATATTGCTTTTCCATCCCAAAGTTTTTACACCATTATTTTGCTGTGGCCATTTCACTCCCCTGTATCTATTTACCCCAATCACTGCAAAGTTCTGAACGAGAAAGTCAATTTATTATTATGTGCTATCAATAAGCAGCCGCAAAGACAGACTTTCCACAAGGATCACTCCCTGACCTCATCCCAACACTGGTGCTATAATCGAGTGCATTTCACTGCTTGTTGTCTTCCATTTCTCTCCACCTTTCCCACATTCCTGGACTTCTCAAGGAAGATTGATCTTTGCACAGTATTTCCAAAATGTGATCTGAGCCTGGTCATTGTTTCTCAAGTGAGACTTCTGAATCAATTCTCAGCTTTTCATGGAATTCCTAAGAGCCTTCATCAAAGATGTTCAAAAGCATCATCACTCTTTCTATTTGGTTTCTTACAATTCCAACTTTCACTATCTATTGGAAAATGATTGGCCGCATGATTCTAACTTTGTAAATATAGCGTATCATGGCATCTATCTTTTCTAAAGCATTCGTTGCTATCCCATTTGTCTTGATGCTGACTCCTTTATTGTTGACAGTTGATTCTAAAAGGCAGAAGCTACCTACCACTTCAAGATTGTCACTGCCAATTCTAAGGCAAACTCCAGTATCTGTCATTAGTATTGACCTCTTTATATTTAACCATAGACTCATTGTAAAGACCAAATTAATAACTGGTAGAGAAACCAAACTTAAAACTGACTGCAGATATGAAGACAATGAAAAGAGTAAATAGATATACAAATACCATGAATATACTGATCATGTTAAACTCCATATGCCAACATAATTACACTCACACACTAGGAAAAGGGTTAGAAATACAGAAGTCTACAGATGAGTTCAAGGAGTAAAAAGATTAAAACTGCCAGCTACCAAATGATCAGTTTCCCAGGAATGACATTCTAAAAATTAGAACAGTTTGTGAGATAAACAAATGTTTCAACAGAATAAACACAAAACAGAACTATTTTCCCCAAAAAATAGGCACAGTTAATTTTATTAAATTAAAATCAGAATAAATTAACTTCTTTGGAACTATACCTGAGCAGTCTCCAGTTTTAGTTTATCAATATTAAGAGTATTTCTCTGTAATCCACTTGCAGCCACTGATAATAATTGCTTCAAAGCTTTTATATCCTCTTGCACTTTAAGCATTGCTTTAGAAGACATTCGGCTGATTTCTTCCTGAACCTGTTTTTGTTCTTTCACAAACTTCCTAGGTAAGAAAAGAAGGGGGGAATCAGAAAAAGGAACCCCCCCTTGCCAAAATAACCATCCAAAATGAGTGGTGAAGAATAGAAGTAGCAAATGACAGCAGCAGCTCAATGGCATATGAGAAAATGTATACAGACTCTTTATAGTTTATCATTTGATATTTTAAAAATGCAAACACAACTAGTTATCAAACTGAATTTTAAAGGAATTCAGTATTTTAAAAACATATACAGCTATGAAGAATTGAAAGGATAAAGAAATTACTTACTGGAGATTTTCTACATCTTGGCAGATTACCGGAGGTAAATTTTCATCTTTTAGTGCTTTACTATCCCTGTCAACAGATGTGTTCTATTATCAGCAAGAATTTTTTATATCACATTGTAGAAATAAAAGACGTTCATCTGAGTTTTTTTATCTTTTCTGTTAAGTTTGAGGATTATTTCATTCAATTTTTTAGTGTATCTTGGCATTTTGCTTATATTTTGTATTTTTCTTAAAGATTTTTAAAAAAGTAAAACAATTTAGAGATGAAGAACTTCATTCTTCAGCTTTCAATTCCATATAAATCACATATACTGAATATCCTAATCTTAAGTAGGGAAAATCAGGCATATGCTACTTCACATTTCTTTCAGCTCAGCCAACACAGATAAGCTGTTCATAGTTAAATGTCAAAAATGAACAAAGCATTCCAAGCTATATCATCCCGCTTGAAATAGTATCAGATATTTTATAACCAACTTCACTATTTTAGCCTTTCCATTTAAATTAAATTAACCTAGACCAGAGGTAGGCATGGCTGGCTCAGGAATTCTGGGAGTTGAAGTCCACGAGTCATAAAAGAGCCAAGCTTGCTTACCCCTGACCTAGACTATTAAGTATATAATTATGTTTATAGGCATGCAAGTCAGTTACTTTTGTAATTATAATATTTGATTTACTTACTCTGGTCTTGTTCCTGTTTTGTCACCTAGTAACAAACATTACAAGTTAGAAGGCCCTTCTTAGGTTTATGACATTATCAAATACAGGAGTCTTCAAACTTGGCCCTTTTATGACCTGTGGACTTCAACTCCCAGAATTCCTCAGCCAGGCATGCTGGCTGAGGAATTCTGGGAGTTGAAGTCCACAAGTCATAAAAGGGCCAAGTTTGAAGACCCCCGATCAAATAGAATTTTACCAACAATATCTAATGTATACTTTTAAAAAGGATATAAACGGACATTCAGGGAAGAAATGGTAAACTGAAAACAGCGGACCTGAGGACTATGGCAGAATGAAGAGTCAGCAAATACGCCGACTATTTGTAAATTCCTCTTTGGACAAGGGGAGAATTTGAGATTGTTCACAAATGTTTCATACAGTTGCTCCTTGTGAGAAGATCACAAAACAGCAATCTCTAGAAAAGTTTTTTTATTTTTCTATTTTTTCTTTTCTCCCCTATTTTTTATTCTTTTTAGTTTATATATTTTTTGACTTTGTAATTGTAATTTTTAATAAAATCACTGTAAAAAATAAAAAGGATACCAACATAATCATTAGTTTAATGAGACGTTCAAACAATTTTCAGGTCACTTTCTATTAAACTTCTTTAGAACAAACAGAGGAGAAACATTCTATTAGCACCAAAGTAACTTATTCAGGGAATGTACATTCTAGAACAGTTTTAATAATTTAAAAAAATCTATTTGAAATGTGTGTGGCAATATTTTATGCTATACAGCCCAAAACACCTCAATAGCAAAGATACCAGTCCTATCCAGGGTGCCTCAGAGAAAAAACAGTCTTCAGAATTTTGAATGAATCCCTCTAAATTTATCTGAAAATATACTCGATTGCTGTTTAGGTGATAACATGACATTGAAAAATGTTCAGGAGCATTTTCTAGTTGGACTTAAACCACTCTCTCTTAGCTAATACTTTCCCATCTATACTACAGGAATAATGCTAACTATTTCACATAGTTGTTTAGGAAGATTAAATTAAAGATTAAAATAATGAAATAAAACCATCCCACCCAAGTGAAATCCTTATAAAACTGTAACCTAAGTTGTAGAATACAGTAAAAGAAAAATTCTTCCACAAATTAATATTTTCTAATCTGAAAATTATGAATACAATTTATGAAATAAATCTCTCAATTCAGCAACTAGGATATTAGTTTAAAATGAAGTACTTAAGTTCAATATAGAAAATAAATCTGGAAATATATTTCCTTTTTGTTCTAAAAGCCACAATTTATATGTCAATAAAACCATTATTATTTAATTTCAACTGATCCAAGTACATTTATGTATATTAGTTAATTTGCTTTATCGTATTCTGTTTATTAATGTATGCACTAAGATGCAGACTTCATTTTCCATTATTTTGAAATACTTGGTTCACTTTTTAAAAACTAATACCCATTGGATACCATTTATTAATTACAGGGAATCCTTATGGTGGCAATTGGCTCTGAAATTTCTGCCACTAATCCCAGAATGTTCCTGATTTGTAGGTTCAAATAACTACAAAATCGTATTTTTAAAAAACATACTTTTTTTATCTGAAGAACTATTGAAATCTATGCCACCAAGACCTTCATTAACTGTGGTAGCAGGTGCTGCAGCTGTCCCAAGGGTCAAACCAAAAGCATTTTGTCCAAGCCCTGAAAATAAGACAAACATTTTGAGGTAAGAACAGATTCAGGATTTTTTAAAGTAAGATGTATCATCCATGAAGACTGAAAGAATTTTCACCTAATGTCATTAGCAGTAACTGTGAAACTATAAGCTGATGGGTAAAACAGGTATCTCTAATTAGAATTTGTTCTTACCAGCAAGCCTGCTTTTCCAACATCAACAATAACACAAAGGTTTTCTGAAGACACCAATGTTCAAAGATTGTATACAGTGGGATACAGAACTGAAATAACTTTCAAATCAAAGCTGAATCTTGTTCATATTGTGTTGAGCTTAAAATTATTTCAAAAAGGAATACAATAAGCTGAAGCTGTAACTACAGATTCAAATATTGCTTTTAAATCAGATTAATTACTACTTGTTTCAGTTTAAAGGATTAGCAGGATTGATAATCCTTTAAATTATGAAATTAAATCTATGCATAAGATCCACATTCTGAACATTTTAAATAATAAATATGAGCAATATCACCTGTTGTAGCTGTGCTTGCATTTGGGAACAGTGTTCCTCCTAAACCAGTCAAGGCTCCCCCCAGAGAAAGTCCTGTAGATACAGTTGTGGTTGGAGCCGTGGTGCCTCCCAAATTTAATGTAAAACCAGAAGAGCCTGAATTTTAAGCAGAGAATGCAATTCAGATCCTGAACTTTTAAGAAAATGATACATCTTGATTTTTTTATCCCAACAACCATCTCAGTGCATGCTATTTTAATGCAGTTATAAAGACTACAGACATAACATTCATTTTAGTGTTCATTATTTAAACCAAATAGCTATGCATTTGTTGAAACTTGAGGACTCCTTGAGGAATGTTCTAGAACCCTTTCATTTGCTGAAGTCATCCATTGGTAAATTTTTATCAATTCCTTCATGATGTTCAAAATTCCAAATGCAAGAGTTCCAAGAAATCCACAAAAAATTTAGAAAGGTACTTGGACTCACTACTGAATCTGGGTCACTATTGAAATCAAGTTCTTTCAAATGAGTCATTTTTTAATCTTTTTAAGCATATACGAAGAACTTAAAAGTCATTTTAGACATAGACTTGACATTATTGAGACCAATATTCTCTCAGCAGAGCAAGTGGATTCAAATCCTGTAGCCTTGGTTTTTTTATTATTTAAAAGTATCGAGTTATTGTGTGACCTCAAAGTCGCTTTTGGTGAGATGGGTGGTTATACAAATTTAACAAGCAAGGCAGAGTTTTTTGTGACTGTCAGAAAGTCACAGAAGCTTCTTTTAGCTTAGCTACAGTTATTAACACTGAAAGTAGACACTGAGACATTTAATCAGCCTCAACTGATACTGAAAAGATAAAGTGTCAGACAAGATTAGTATCTGAATGGAACTCAACCAAGAAATCTCAGGACTTTAGGTTAAACTGGACAGTTAAAAATATCTCAGAAATTGGCAATGGCAAAACATTTTTGCTCTGTTGCCAAGAAAATGACATAGATGTGTAATGGAGTTTTCAGGAGTTGAGCTCAACTCAAAGATAACTTTATTATATTCCTTCAGCAAATATTTCAGCTTAATAAGTTTTAGGATTCCCATCACCAAATCAGGCAGACTCCTTTAATAATGTGCCTAAAGTATAACTAGTTTTTGTAACAATTGTAACTAGGAAATTTAGGCAGGAGAATGAGAAGAAAACTTGAAGACAGAACTATTGCAAACTTACCTGCTGCTGGAGCAGAAGTAAGGGCAGAAGATAATGGAAGTCCAGAAGAAGTGGGAGTGAAAGCTAGAGCAAATGGGGTGGCTGATCCAGCAGGTTTACTGAAACCCAAACTAAGGCCCGTGGTAGAAGTAGTAGTAGAAACAGGCGTGCCTATAAAAACAGTTTGTTTCATTTATTTATACAAATACACTCTTATGTGGTTTCTATTCTTAGGAAGTATACCCCCAACACACACATTTAATCTTCACAACAGCCATGCAAGGCACACTGTGATAGTCTCCCAGTTTCAGTCCAACACTGATTCTATCAGTATGGCTCTCGGCATCTACTCATGCTCCTTTATATTGAGGAAAAAATAAGTAAAGAAAATATATTTAACAATTACCATTTAAGAATTCCAATCGCTATCCATAAAGAGAAGCTAATCTGAAATTCAAATGGTTCAAAGTAGTCTTTGCTTCACATACAATAACCAGAACCCAAATAAGGCCATAACATTTATAATTATATCCAATAAAACCATTACAAAGTTATCTAGATGTGTGAATATACTTTTTCATTTAGCAATTGTCTACTTTGCCATGTTTACTAATACTTTACAAGACGAAATAGCTAAATTATACTCTTAAGCCTCACATTACTTAAGTCCAATGTTTTTCCTTTGGCATTTCCAGCTATCACTTCTCAGGAAGGCAAAAGGGAATGTTAATGATTATATAATACTTACCTAATGTTAATCCTGCCGCAATAGTTGTAGCTGTTCCTGTGTAGGAATACAAAATAAACAAATTTATGCCATTATTGAAGAATGTGGAAAGGTACAAATTCAAAATCTTCAGCATAGAAGCAAGCTACTTCATACATCCAGGTATTCTGGACAATTCTCATAATCTCTAACAATTCTCATAATCTCTAACTGCTGGCCACACTGCCCAATAAGGATTGGAATCTGCCTCCAAAAGAGCCAGAAGGCAGCAGCTGCCTTCTAACAGCTACTTTAAAAAGAATAATGGCCTATGTTAGGAACAAACATTCAAATTCAGATCAAACACTATTGTTTAATTATATTATACAGTATGTTTAGCCTTTAAATATGTCTAATTAATAGACACTAGTATAACCATATTATTCTGGTCAAACCCTTTCCATGCCTTGTAGCTATAACCTCACATCAAATTAACAATTCACAGGTCTCCTTGTCCCTGTGACTATGTAGGAAAGACGGGGAGGAAGCTAACCACCAAGAACACAAGTGAGCAGTCAGACGAGAC
Source organism: Bothrops alternatus (assembly GCA_034064705.1). NCBI lineage: Eukaryota > Metazoa > Chordata > Lepidosauria > Squamata > Viperidae > Bothrops > Bothrops alternatus. The sequence continues at coordinate 205,137 of JARGCV010000166.1, forward strand.
CCGAACTCATTGATAACCTCACACTGCACTGAACAAGGACACACATTCAACTTTGCAGCTACTAAGATTGTTGGATAAGCAGGCACAAAAACAGCCAGGGAAGTGATTGAAGCCTAGGAAGCAGGCTTCAGTCAACTGGAGTGCTGATTTACCACCAGCATATCAAGTACTTGGAAGGCAAGGATTGGGCACCACAAGCAAACAAAAGCCAACGACTTAAAACCCAGCCATCAATACACTCCAATCAGCATCTAAAAAGCCACATACAACAGGTACCATATAAATACCACACATTCTGCTAGAGATAGGTTCTCTGAAGATGGGCTCCAGCATAAGTCTGAAAGCTCAGAAGACAAAATCTTTGGTTCCGGTGACCAACCCAAATTGGATCCTGCAGCATTATCCTGGGACATATATATTTGCATTCATTTGTGAGAAGTTATCATAATTGATTTCATGTTTTTATTTGCCCATTCTGCCATTAAGTCAGTTTGTTCTAATGGTTAAGTCATCAGGCTAGAAACTGAGACTATGAGTTCTAATTTGGCCTTAGTCATGAAACTCAGCTGGGTGACCTTGGGCCACTACTCTTTTTCAGCCCAATGCACCTCACAAGGTTGTTGTTATGGGGAAAATAAGAGGAATGAATGTTGGATAGGTCCATTGCCTTTGTAAAAACAAAGGTGGGATACATATAAATAAAAAAAATAAAGCCACTTTTAATTTTTATTTATATAAAATTTATATAGTTGCCCATCTTATACTGATCTAAGGGTGGCTCCAATCAACAATTAAAACATCAGTAAAAACAGCACAATGCATGTCTATTAAAACCGTAAATATTAAAAATCTAGTATTGTCAAACTTCAACATACAGTCCCTTGTTAAATCCTCTCATTTACCTCACCCTACCCCAGAGTGAAAAACCCAGTCCTTTTTGGAAGGCTAGGAGGGTAGAGGCCTGCCAAATTTCAAGTGGAAGGATGTAATTAATTCAATTCAATAATTAATTCAAGCTAATCAATACACATTTTGATAGGAATAACTGAAATATGTTTTACCTGTATTAGCCCCTCCTAAGGTAAAACCTGTGGTAGGCTTTGAGCTAAAAAGACCAGTGCCAAAACCCACAGAAGGAGTAGTTGTAGTAGCAGTAGCTGTTGAACCCAACATCCCAAAGTTAAGGCCTCCAGATGAGCTAAATTATAAAATAAAAAATTATTAAGCACATGTTCATTGTTCATTTTATTTCTTCCCTGCTAGTTTTACATAATAGCATGCTTTAATTTAAATGCAATTAACAAATATTTCATTTTCAACCAAGTGAGAGTTTGTAACAGCTAAGATTGTTTAACGTATCTAATATTAACAATATCAATGCTGCTATATTTGTATGTTTGCTCAATTTGTTTAAACCACGATGTACTGAACCCCAACTTTGCACAATTTATTCTACCGGTATCAAGAAAAAGGGACAGAGCACATAACCAAATAAAATTTCTGTGTTCAGATATAAGCCATAGTTAAAACAAACTACAGTCTCATACTGTTGAGAAATAGCTGTCCAAGAATGGGCTCATATATGATGCTGATCCATAAATCAAACATAGCTCTATGTGTGAATCCTGCCCTAATAGAAGTTTTTATTAACTTGCTGCTCCTTCTAATGCAGGCATGTCAAACTGCTGGCCTGTAGGCCGGATGCATCATGCTCAAACAACGCCCACCTCATGGCCGGCAATGGGGGAAAAGTCACGCTATGTCGCGCGACGTCACACTATGTCGTGAGTTTGACATGCCAGTTCCAATGTGTTTCAAGAGTTATGGAAGACTGTTATAGGTATATTCCCTATTTTGAGGGGGATAGGAAAATTTAATACTGCTTCCCAAACAAAATCTTTAATTTGGAGAAAGTCCTAAGGCAGGGGTTCTCAACCTTGGCCACTTTTAAGACTTGTGGACTTCAACTCCCAGAATTCCTTCAACCCCTGTCCTAAGGAATCATGTTTTTCTTTTCACTGCCTATTAATCTTGATATTCCAAAAATTGGGTTAACTTTTGTCTACAAGCTAGCATTAATATTTACAGAATTAAGTTAAAACTGAACTTTCAACCTAAAATTCCAAAAAGAATCATTATTAAAATAACAAAAAGACTGCTAGATATCAATAATTTTCTCACATATCTATTCCACAAAAATATGCCAGCACAAGTTCTTCTTAGATGTTGCTGCTTTATTATAGCACATCCTTGTAATTACTGCTATTGTCCTGGTATATTGTTGATAAACACGCACACACCAAAGTACAATGAATTATCTCATGTATTTCAACTGTAGAAAATAAAATTAAGCTCACACTTTGATACATGATTGCAAAATCAAATTTTTATCAATTAACTGATAGAAGAGGTAGGCATCAGCAGATTTGACAAAAACTGCCAATATACAAAAATCTAAAAAGGCATAAAATCAGTCAAAATGCTCCAAATATGACAGAGCATACTCGGCATGAAATGCTAGCTGACTGTGGGGAATGTGGTACTGAAAGGGGACATGGAAAGTATGCCTAATTTAATACCTTCCAGAATTCTGAAACAACTCACATCGCCTCCAATCATTGATAAACTTCAGGGCAAGTGAATTAGGGAAGATTTCAACCAAGCATTTAATGCTGTGTATGGAAACAAATTTTAAATGGATCACATCCCCTCCCCATAACTGTATACATCAGGGGTCTTCAAACTTGGCCCTTTTATGACTTGTGGACTTCAACTCCCAGAATTCCTCAGCCAGGCACGCTGGCTGAGGAATTCTGGGAGTTGAAGTCCACAAGTCATAAAAGGGCCAAGTTTGAAAATCCCTGGTATACATGTATAACATGTTATAAAATAGATATGTATTACAGCTGCCCTATAATTTGAACATAAAGAAAATGAGTGAGAAGGATGTTTACTATCCAATTTCAACCAACTGGAGGAACAGATGCTGAACGGATGTTTTAGTCTTTTCAAAATTTAGAATGAGAAAAAAAAACCTGTGCATATGTCCCCATAAAGAGTAAAACTCTGTAATGCTTGTTTTCTGTTTAAAGCGACATGAAATTCCCAATCAATCAGCAATTATGTAAACTCTCTTAGAAAAGCCATATAACCAGGCCATATATCTACCTCATCTTAGGTTATTTGTTTTTAATCTTTGATGGGCTTTTACTGTTTTCATTTTAAATATTTAGCCGTCTAGAGTCACTTATATGAGTTGGGAGCCATATACATTGATTTAAAGTCAAGGACTCTCGGTACTCTGAAATTATACGAAATATTGGCCAGGGCTCTTTTGGGGCCTTGTTCGACGCTCTCTCCAGCTTGGAAAGGCCTGTTGCTAACGCTTTTGTTACCAATTTCTAGTTAGGATTTTCCTTTTTTAGAGACGTCAGGGAGCTACAGCAGCTTTCCCCATCTTTTGGGGCAGCCCCACGGCCTTCAACCGTCGTAAAATAAGGAAACATCAAGTACACGTGCAGCGCCAAGTGCCCTGAGGAAAGCCTCCGGGACGGCCCCTTAACTTACCTCGGGGTGCCTCCAAACGAAAAACCGCCGCCGCCGCCTCCCCCGCCGGTGCCCGCAGCAGCTGCCGTAGCCGAAGCCAACGTGCCGGCTCCGAAGGAGAAGCCCGCCGACATAATGGCGGCAGCCGCAGGGTCTTGCGGTTTAGCGGGAGGCCCTTGGTCGAAGGAGCAGGCCCGGAGGGCTCTCTCTCCCCACAGCCGGGGCTTCAGCCCCCGCGCGGCTGGGATGCCGGCAGCCCTGCTAGCCCCGCGCGGCAACTTCCAAGAGAACGCTCGGGTTGCGCGAGAAGCGCAGTCAAACGCGCGCGGATAAACGACGGCGCACAACGCGCCGCTGCGCATGCGCGCACTGAGACTGCTGCTCGGCAGTCCCCTCCCCTTCCGCATAAATCCGAATAAATTAGCGCGGTAGGAATTGAACTGAATTGAGTAGTTTATTTAGGCAAGTGTGATCAGACCCACGAGGAATTTGTCTCCGGTGTAAAAGCTCTCAGTGTACATGCAAAGCGGCAGAATAATAAAGGGAGAGTAAAGAAGATAACAAGGTGGATAATGAGACTGAACAGATCGATTCCTATAGTACAGGTAGTCCTCCACTTAAAAGTTCATTTAGTCATCGCTCAAAGTTACAGTGGCGCTGAAAAAAATAACTTATAACCATTTTTCACACTTGCGACCTTTGTAGCATCCCCATGATAATGGGATCAAAATTCAGATATTTGGCAACTGGTTCGTACTTAAGACCATTGCAGTGTCCTGGGGACATGTCACATAACAGGCAAGGTGTGGGAGACTTTCTGACCTTTTTTTCCCTCCTTTGACATTGCCCAGTTCTGAGACAAGGAGAAATGGCTCTTACCAAATGTCTGAACTTGTCTCTTGCAGGGAGGTTTGAATCTGATCCAGGGCCACAGATGGTCCACTCCTGGTGCAAAAAAAAAACAACCCCAAAGTTTATCACCTGCTAAAAGTCCCTGTTCTGTGTAGGTGTTAAAGAGGCTCAAGAATGTCACAGCCAACTATGGTTGTGTTAAAAATGATACTTATGGGCAGTTTTCACTTTCTCATTTACCATTCCTTCATCTTACACCCAATATATGCATACGGTACATAATACTCTTTCTCATTTTTAATTTATTTAAGATAATTCTTAACCAATCTCAGGACACATACCACAATCAGTATTATAGTCCTTGAGATGTCCTAAGGCTATTCATAGTTTCAGCTCTCTCAATATTTGCAATCTACTAACTGAATTCATAGTGTTTCCCCGATAGTAAGACACCCCCGATTGTAAGACGTATCGGGGTTTTCAGGGGGTCGGCTAATATAAGCCGTACCACGAAAGTAAGACATATTACTCCTGCCCACTTCCGCCTCCTGCTTAAAATACTTAAATACTTAAAATACTTAAAATACTTAATATACTTAAAATACTTAAAATAAAACTGACAATTGTTTTCCAATCAATATAAGCCGTACCCCGAAAGTAAGACATAGTGGGGCTTTTGGGGATAAAAAGAAAGTGTGACCCTGTCTTGCTTTAGGGGAAACACGGGTAGTAATTAGAAGTAGCAATAACAGCACCCGATAGTAATATTAAAGTACCACCAACGGACCTTTTTGGATGAGTTAACCTTTGAATAACCTGTCCTGAATACTCTTTTTTACCTGACTTCATTATTGGCCTTGGGACCCCCTCGCCAGAGAAGGCCCAGGTTTGAAAGGTCTTTCTTCCTTGACATTACTGTTGTTAACTTGAATCTTTCCCATCATCTATAAAAATTGAAAGAAACCATTAACTTAACCCTTTCCCTGAAAATTAACAAGCCAATGTGTTCCACACATTCCTTGGTGGTTGGAAGTTTTCTATTTGATTGGCCAGGAGGATGATGTCACAAGAATTCCAGTTTACCAATCAGTGTCTTTGTGGTATTTTCAACATTGACTTATTTGTTGTGCCATTAACTTCTTTTGACCTATAACCCACTGCCTTCAGATCAAAATATTAAAATTTGTATCAAAATATATAAAGGAGCAGAATAGGTCTATTATGTTTTCATAGAGAGCTGCGTATGTAGTATATGCACCATGTATCAATGCCAGTATTTAGCAATTACCAGTAAGCCTAACTGAACATTTAACGTGAGAGAAATATCCTGATCAGGACTTATCAGAACATATTTTCTTCTTGCAGTTTTGCTTGTTTTCTAAGAAAGGCTAGGCTAAAGAGAATGATAGAGACCTGAATGCTGAAGAAGCAAACAATCACAAAGTTCAAGAAACACAGGCAGATTTGCACATACATATTATTCCTTCATTTGGTATAAGTAAAATCAGGACAATATCTTAAACATGCTAGTCTGAATTTTTGGAGTCATCAGAGTCGATGGTGCTCTCTGAGCTTAGTTGTTTGATTGTAGATGTTTCATTATCTGCTAGGTAACATCATTAGTGCTAGTGAATGTGGGAATTGTTCTGTTTATGTACAGTAGTTTGCCCTGCCAGTTTCCTGAATTTATTGAATTTTAACTCCATCAAATGCAATAATGTAAAACCCTTTAAGGATGTGATTAAGTTAATGTGATATGTCAATTATCATCACTTTTCTTTTTCATGAATCCATAAGCTTTCTTTGGTGTACCAATGTGAATACAAGGATGCAGGTATGTGCTTTATCTCTTTTATGAAGCGTCGATATTTAACCCTTATAATTTTAAATGTTCTTATATTGATAATTGTTTTTACATTTCTATGTTATTACCTGTAAGCAGCCCAAATTCGCTTTGATAGTGAGATGGGCGACATATGGATTTAATGATTTCATTAAACAAACAAAAAAACTGGGTCTTCCGGGGCTGTAGGGGTCGCTGTGGGAGGCGTTGGCCTTCTAGCTGTCCATCCTTCTTCCTTCCCCTCCCGCCCGTCCTCTCAGTTCGGTTATCAGGAAGTGTCTGCTGGAGACGCCGGGTCTGCTTCCAGTTAGAAACAGGCGGTGGTTGCTGTTGGTGGTTCCGGTGGCTGCTGGACTGATTTGGGCGTGGTGGCATCATGGAGCACATCCGCACCACGAAGGTAATAATGTTCTCCCTCCGCGCCGGCTCGTTTGGCAGTCGGTTAACTGGGAGCGGACCCTTAGTTTGTGGCATCGCTAATTACTCGGGTTGCCCAGGCTTCTCTCCGGTTCTTCTCCGTGGCAGCGGGCATCCCGCCGTGTGCGGGCCTCTCTTGAGATGACCAGGATACGCTCCCTTGAAGGGCGCTCTTTCCCAGCGTGCTGCCCTCCAGATGTTTAGAATCCACAGTCCCCAGAATTCAGAGCTGGTCGCCTGCGATTTCCGGGAACTGTAGTTCCAACACATTTTGGGGATGCAATATTGGGGGTGACAATGCCCTGGCTGGTGCCTGGTATTTTGTTCAGCGGGTTTTTTTTTTTTTTTTTTTTTTTTGAGAAGGCAGATTGCTTTCTGCGAAGTACTTGGATGTTTCAAAGGAGTCGTCACCTTTTCAGGGTGTATGCATTCTTCCTATCTGGAGAGGCTTAAAATAATAAAATGGGCTACATTTCCGTTATTTCCAACTAAGGATAGATAGAATTGGAATTGTGCGGCCTGTGAGACATCTTGCAAGTGTTGTCACTGAGTAGCTTCAGTCACTTCTTGATCCACTGAACATCATTTTGACAGATTTGTCTACCAGATTCTTTCAGTTCCTGGAAGCATATGTTAATGAAACCTAACTAGCAGGCTTATCAGCCACTTTGTCATTGCTTTTCCAGGCACCAGGATCCTAAGGACTCCACAGTTAGTTGTGATCAACATCACTGAAACCACTGTGTAAATTGTGTGCCGCCCAAGGGCACTGCATAGGGTAAAATGCCAGTACCATGTTTAAAAAAACTTCAAAGGGCACACAGTAAGCAAAGATCAATGCTCTTCTTTAAAAAAACAAAACACCTGTGTTACTGTTTCCATTATTGGAAATTAGCAATGTGATTTTGGAAATCCTTACTTCTTCCAAATTCAGCTTTTATTTTATTTTCATACCATGTACTGTTGAATTCTGGACTACAAAATCTTGAGCATTAGTAAGAGATAAATAATTCAGAAGTCTGAGCATTTTTCAGCACTGTCATTTTTGCTATTGAAATAACTTTTTTCCTTAATTGCTTGGCTGCTGCTGTTTTTTCTGTATTTATCAATTGCAAGTAGCAATTCAGCTGTATAATCTTGCAATAAATCTGCTGGTATTTTTTCATTTTCTAGGTTTGCCTCCTTTTTTATACACTGTTTAATGTTTCCTCATTATTCCATATGCTGTTTTACTTTCAAATTTAGCAAATTAATTTAGCAAGTGAAATGATGCTTTTTTAATGGTGTTGTGTCAACAATGTGTTGTAGATTACTGTAGCATTGTTTAGCTTCTGTTTCTTCTGTATTCATGGTTTGAGCATAGACATGGATTAATGTAATATTGATTTGCTTTCCTTGCGTTCTTGTAAGTTACTGACAATAGCTTCATCTGTCAATAGCTTTTGCTTGATCTTTTTTTGCATATCAATAATTACCTGAGATTTCTTAACCTGAGATTTCCCTGTCATTGTAAATTTGTAGGTCTGTATCTCTGAACAGTATGTGTGAACCAGATCTTGTTGTGTTCTTAGAGCATACTTTTAAATTTAGCACATCTAACATTGCAGCTTAAGATATGAAGAGTTGGGCATGAACATGACCCCCCCTTTCATAATTAGAGACATTCATGCCCTAATTTCAGTGGATTGTAGTCTAGAACAGATGTTTCATCTTGGCCTACCCCAGGCTCAAAGTATTTCACAGTGGAATCCAGAGGACACTATTGTGGTCTGGATCCAAACAAAGCATAAGAGCATCCTCTTCAATTCTTTCAGTACTTTTGATATTTAGAAAACAATCCATGCAGATAGTCAAGAAATAACTATATTGCTATGAAGTTTAGTGCAACTTGTGAGCAAACTATACCATACAGGACAACTTTCTGTGCAATAAATAGTTTGGTTTCAGTTATGCTGAGCTATTTTGGTTATTTATTTAGTTTCATGAGATACACTGTTTTTTTTTTATGCAGGTTGAACAGGTAAAATTATTAGACCGATTCAGTACAAACATCAAGTCACAAATGGGAACTCTTTACCTTACAGCAACTCACTTGTTATTTATAGATTCCAGCGAGAAAGAGACATGGGTAAGGAGACTAAGATTTTATGCTGCATTCTTTTACACACACACACACACACACACTTACAGCCGTGTGACATTTGTATTACAACTCTAAAGGCAGTCCTAAACATGGAAGTTGAGTGTGTAGTAACTGTTTAGCTGCACATCTTTATAAAATTTTTCTTAAAAAGAATATAATATTTTTCTTAGCTTCACTGCATCTATATTTCAAAAAAATATTTAAAAAAAAATTAGGGTATATTTGCACCTAAACAAAATGAGAAATCTCCATTGAATATGCTTAAAGCTACTTTTCAAACAGAAAAAGAGCAACAAGCAACTCTTGACGTAATATTATGGTCATTATAGTGAACATGTATGTCATCTTGTGTGAACCTGATACTGACTATATGTATTGGTACTGCAGCTTTCAGAATGCCCACAAGCATAGCCAATTCTGAGAGATGTAGCATCAGTACATCTGGAGATAGCTGAAATGGGAAATACTGATACAGATTTTATGCACCCTCAGTGGAAACTAAAATAGTTAAAAGAGCATTCTCTGTATTGTTTAACTTACAGTTTTTGTGATTTCCTATATGCTGTAGATATTACACCATCATATTGCTGCAGTGGAGAAACTTGCTTTGACTACTTCTGGCTGCCCCTTAGTAATTCAGTGCAAGAACTTCAGAATAGTTCACTTCATTGTTCCTAGAGAAAGAGACTGCCATGATATTTATAATTCTTTGCTTCAGCTGTCAAAACCAGGTAGGGGACAGCTTTTTTCATTTCAATATGTTTAGTACAGAGGGTTGTTTTGCTTATATTTTAAAGAACTAGACAACAAAGATCAGACTCATTTTTTTCTTTTTTCCCTACTCCTGTTTTAGCAAGATACGATGAATTATATGCCTTTTCATATAATCCAAAACAAAGCGAGGAAGAGAGGGTGCGAGGCTGGCAAATCATTGACCTCACAGAAGAATACAATCGGATGGGTGTGCCTAACTCTGAATGGCAGTTATCAGATGCAAACCACGATTATAAGGTAATAGGTTACTTGTGCATTTATAATGTATCTGTTAATTTTCTAGTCCTCTCATATTTTACAAAGATCGAATGGATTTTTGAATACCGGAATGGTTGGTTTCATGTCAGGGGAAGAACAGTTATTGATTTATTCTCTTCACTTTTCAGAATTCTGTTTCAAAAGCACTCTCTTGATTCATACAACTTTTTAATAATTTCTTTGAGTCAGGGTTAATGTAACTTGCCCTTAACTGGGTGATTGGATGATCTGCAAGAACTATTCAGGTGGTACACATACAAGTTGAAAAACAATTTGGAATATCTCTGTTTAGACCTGTTTTTTTTTTCTTTCCCTGCTAACAGAGATCAAGACTTGACTGGAGATTGTTAAACAAGATGCTATAATTCTCATTTAAAACCTGTAATTGGCAATATTTTAACCCTATTTTCAGCAACAATATATTTCTTTAAAAAGCGTTTCTCAGGACCTGGTTGAACTGATTTCCATAATACAGTACTAGTTTTGATAATGACTCTGATGATCCTTTGAAGAATCTTTGTCAAATTAAAAATGTGTTATATAAACAAAAAGAGTTACTGATCTGCCGAATAACATGTAGATTTATTTTCAGGGAAAAATAATTGGAGACTTCTTGTCCTAGAGCAGGGGTAGGCAACCTTGGCTCTTTTATGACTCGTGGACTTCAACTCCCAGAATTCCTGAGCCAGCCATGCTGAGGGGAAAGGGAGAGGTTTCCATGCTTAGCCATGCTGGCTGAGGAATTCTGGGAGTTGAAATCCACGAGTCATAAAAGAGCCAAGGTTGCCTACCCCTGTCCTAGAGCAATGGAGCAGCTTGGCATAGAGTTCATTTTAGTCTGGCAGGCAGAGGAGGAGGGAGGCTCTTTTAATTTTCTTCCAATTAGTAGTTTTGCTAATCTTTTTCCTTTTATTTATTTTATTTTATTTATTTATTTATTGGATTTCTATGCCGCCCTATTCCAGAAACTCAGGGCGGCTCACAACATTATGGTGGTAGCGCTGAACAAATGGTAGATATGCCCAGTCCCCAGAGTTATGGGTCATGTGATCAAAATTTGGAGTCTGCCCACACGTAATAACTGCAGGCAAACTTCAATGTCCTCCATACACCTGTCTCCTCTGCCTCATCTTGCAAAACAGCACAGCCAGAAGGACAGAGATAGGGAAGAGATAGGCAGGTGGGGGGTTTGAAGAGGAGACAGCCCCTTACTCTTAACTAAAACTCAGGGCTTGGAAGGATCAAGCCAGAAATGCCTTGGATCAGAATGAGTCCTCACCTAACTACTGGTGGAGTTTGGTTAATGATAGTAACAGGAAGTGCCATGATTGCTGTTGCTAAGTGATGCAGTCATATTGTGGTTTACAACTGCATTGCCTACTGATGAAATTCTGATCCCAATTACCATCACAACCGAAGGACTACTTGTAGTAAAACCCTTTGTCATGATTACATTACATAACGTTATAGACAAGATTGGTCAGCTTTCCTTTTGTGATATATCTTTCTTATACTTTGGTCTGGAGATTTCCCCCCAGATTGTATGCCTCAAGCCAAGAACCCTGGCTCATTTATGACCTGTGGATTTCAACTCCCAGAATTCCTGAGCCAGCCATGCTGGCTCAGGAATTCTGGGAGTTGAAGTCCACAAGTCATAAAATGAGCCAAGGTTCCCACCCCTGCCTCAGGCAAATGTGTATGGTTTTTCATGTGTCTTGCATAATTTCTCTTTTCCTCTTTTGTTCTTGGATATTTTTACTCATATTTTCATTTTAAAAATGGTTTCTGTTTTATGTTTCTCATGTCAAAGTTCATTGCAACTAGTGAGCTGTACTCTGTGAACTTTTTCTTTGTAACTATGTTACATTTGTATTTAAAATGTATACCGAAATAGACATCTTGTAGAAGGGAAATACGGAAATCCACAAACTAGTAATGTGTTAGAATTACTGGTAGAAACATTCATCAGTATATATTTTTATCACACAATTAATTGCCCATATTTTCACTTACTGTTTTTTTTTAAAGATAGTCAGACTTTAATGTTTTAGTAATATTTGTTTTTAGTTTTGAAGAACCCTGGAAATTTGAATGGAGAATTTTAATCTAAACAGCTCATCTTAGCTCTGGCTTTTATCACAAACTGTTGGGGAATTGTACTGCCTCCTGTAAATATGTGGTCAATTGCTATGGTCCCATTCTTGATCATTACACTCAGCCAGAAGAGATAGATAAGACTGGACATTATTGCATTTGAAGCTGTATTCTATTCTCTCATTCCTTTCCACTTCAATCCATTTTTCTGATATTGAGAACTTTTAGATATCCCAATGTAGACGTTTCTGATAGAAAATGGAAATTGGATATACAACATACCCAGTATGAATTTTGTTTGCAATTTCTTTTTTTTTAAACTTTCACAGATTTGCGAGACATATCCTAGAGACCTTTATGTTCCCAGGAGTGCAAGCAAGCCCATAATTGTTGGCAGTTCTAAATTCCGAAGCAAAGGAAGGTTCCCTGTGCTCTCATATTATCATAAAGATAATGAGGTATAGTCTGATTTCTTTTCAACGCAAGTATCTAAAGGCTATTTTCCAGTACAGGAAAAGACAAAGTGGGTAAGTACGGTAATCTAGGTCCCTAGATCTATTCTAGTGCAATGAAAGTGGATGCTACTAATGCAAGTAGTCCTTGACTTAACGACCACAGTTTGGACTGGGATTTCAGTTGCTAAACAGTACGGTCATTAAACGAGTCATCACTTGGTTTTGAAAACCATTTTTACTGCTATTGTTAAGTGAATAATCATGATTGTTAAGTGAATCTGGCTTCCCCAACTGACTTTGCCTTAGGAAGCTGGCTGGGAAGATTGCAAATCACGATCCCATGACCACAAGAGACTGCAATGGTCATAAATGTGAGCCAGCTGCCAAGCACTCAAATTGATATCACATGATCATGAGGGTGGTCATAACTTTGAGGACAAGTCATAAATCGCTTTCTCCAAGGTTGTTATAACTTTGAACTGTTGTTAAATGAGCAGGTGTAAGTCAAGGACAACCTGCAATAATAATAAGACTGGGTATTTATGACTATAATAATTTGTCAAACATAAAGAAATATAGTATTCGTTAGTTTCCTTAGTTTTCTGTAAGCAGTAATGTAGTAATTATCCACGATTAGAAAACTCACAGATTGGCAATCCTTTCTGTGTGGAATCAATAGCCTACAACTAAACTAGCATGCATGATCACAAGAAGAAAGGGACATACTGGTCAATAACAATCTCAGTGACACTGATGTAAATCAACTATATTTGCAAATATACTTCTGCAGCAAATGCAAGCTGTATTTATGTTTTAAATCTATCGTTATAGAAAATCTGAGTATATTCCCTTCCTCCCCAAAAACGTTTTGCCAGGTACAGATTTGAAACCCTGGAGCCTTGGTTTTCCCTTTTCTTTTTTCTTTTTGTTACATTGTAAGATAGCTACAGACTGATACTGTTCCAGCTTTCATTCGTGTAAGTGCAATCTTTTCTTTATATTTAGCCCTCTTCTTTCTCACCAGGCCACCATTTGCAGATGTAGTCAACCTCTCTCAGGATTCAGTGCCAGATGTCTGGAGGATGAACACATGTTGCAAGCAATAAGTAAAGCTAATCCCACTAACCACTATATGTATGTCATGGACACCAGACCAAAGGTATGTTTGTAGCTTGTTTTTCTCCCATTCCGTTTTGGCATTCTTGCTCTCTTTACTCTTCATTTTTATCACTTGTCGTGGTTTTCCTGTTTTTGATGTTTGACTACCCAGAATTGCTGGGTATCAAGCAGCATATACGCTTCATAAATTGTTCTTGTTATTTCCTTTCTACTTACAGATTTTCAGTCCTTTATCAATAGGATCATGCAGTGGTTCACATTCCGTTTGAAAAAAAGTGTTTCGAAATGTGTGGGGTTGCAACTGCAGCGCTGTCGGGAATACTGTAATGCAGCCATGTCTTTTCCTTATATGACAACTGCACAGTTCCAGAAAAGATTTTATTCTTTTGGAATTGGAGATGGGTGCCCTAGTTATGATAAAAATAATTGAGCCGTGAGCAGTGGAATAGGATGACTTTCTCAATTCGATATTGTGAAAACAACCATGTTTATTGTATTTATTTATTTATTTATTTGTTTGTGGAATGATTGGTTTCTTTTTTAATTAAGGGTTTTTATATTTATGTATATAATGTAATTTCTATCATGTTGTGAGCCGCCCTGAGTTCTCCGGAATAGGGCGGCATAGAAATTAAATTAATAAATAAATAATAAATAAATAATAAATGCCACTCTAATTTCCAAAGGATCTGAGTGACGTACAGGAAACTAAGATATCTGAGGGTACTGGGTTGGGAGTCAGCATGGCTAATCATTTGAGTTAAAAAAAAAATCATGCAAAATCACAGTAGACCTAAGTCTTAGAAGCCAAATCATAAAAATATCATTTTCTTCTGTTTCAAGTACATATGGTTTAGAATATATTATACAAACTATTATAATAGTTGTATATTACTTTGTTTCCTATACATGACTGTACCTTCTTTTTCTCCAAGCTGAATGCAATGGCCAATAGAGCAGCAGGTAAAGGCTATGAAAATGAAGATAATTATTCCAACATTAGATTCCAATTTGTTGGCATTGAAAACATCCATGTAATGAGATCAAGCCTGCAAAAGCTTCTGGAAGGTATGAATATATGTGCCCTTCACTAACATTAAACATTTCTTGAGTATAAAATTTACTCTTGCAGAAAAATGATTTCGCATGAATCTAGCTCATATCAAAGGATTTATTGAAATAGTATATTTCTCATGCTATATATATTGCTAATGTGAAATTCAGCTTTCTAATATTGTGAGAGCCTGTCCTCTTAATGATTTCCTCTCTTGAACATATTTCAGTTCAATTAATATAAGCAAGGCAGAACCATTGGTAGTCATGCAGTATATGCATTTAATCATTTATGGTTTCATTTATGTATGGATTACTTCAGAAATTGCTAAAGCTTGCCTTCCTAGTAATGGAGATATTATTAAATATGTATATGAATGCATAAATTACATAAATATTTAATATGCATAAAATATGTACTTATTATGATTTATTTATATGATATAATTAATATGTCATTTAAATACTTAATTGTGGGAAGCTACCTAATTGGAATCTCATGAAGTTATTCCTTCATGATTTCCTTCGAGTTTAGCAGCTGTTAGCATTATTTACAATATCTGCCCATCTGAGGAGACTGAGGAGTCACATCATGTCAAACAAGTACATGGCTGCATTGATAATTCCTTATAGTAAATATTTAAATTATAAAAGACATACATGCATTCTAAACAAGAGGAACATTGAGGATTCAAAGCTAGCAATATGATGGATGCACTCTTTTAAAGTAGAATTATGAAGAAGATAATTACGGTATGTTACTTTTATAGTATAAAAGAACTGTTTACACTAGATTGAAGTCCACAAGTCTCAAAGTTGCCAAGGTTGAGAACCCCTGATCTAGACGGATTGGGGCATAAACAGGATATATAAAAGAAACCAGGATAGGGAAAATACTTCATATGCTTAACAAGTTCAGAAATTCAGATTTCTTCATATAGTTGCTAAAATCCACTTTTGAGTCTTGCACAGAGAGCTGCTATTACTGCATTTGAATTGATCTGTGTTTCATTTTATTTTAGTTTGTGGAACAAGAGGCTTATCGGTCAATGATTTTCTGTCTGGCTTGGAGAGCTGTGGATGGCTGCGACACATCAAAGCAGTGTTGGATGCTGCTATCTTCTTAGCTAAAGTAATTTGCATTTAGTAATTTGTCAAAAGTTGATATTCGTATTATCCATTTGAGAATATAGATGGCCTTCAGTAAGCACCATCAGGTAAAGGGAATTTGGAAATTACATTTCTAAAGTCTTCAATTCTTCAAGGATCCATAGATCAGTAGCAGAACATGTGTGTTTAAATAGAAAATTTAAAATTTATTCTTTTTGGGAATTTGCCTTTTTTTAAAAGAAGTATATATCATGTCAAGACTGTCCACTGCCTAACTTCCTAAATAGTTTAAGTCAGCTATTATTATTTATTAAATGTATATGCTGTTCATGTTGCATATATTAACTAAATAATATTTAGTTGGTAAGCATTCAAACTTGCCATAAGGCAATCTGTTAATGTTCCTAAAGTAAAAGAACTGTCAGCTTAAGTGGTGATAATCATAGTTTGTCATTAAGGCAAACAAGGATCTATGGGTTGAGTAATTCTTTTACTCTTTTCCTCAAGCAATTGGCTCTAAATAAATGTTGAACAGTTAGGTGGGATCCAAGCATAAATAAAATATGTCTAGCTGTTTCAGGGTGATTATGAGGAATTCTGGGAATTGAAGTCCAAAAATCTTAAAAGTTGCTTTCCAATGTGACATAGTTTATAGATGGTTTGGTTCTGCATTCATGTTGGCTAGATTAGAACTTCTGGGAGTTCCATTTCTAGCACATTTGGAGTTTTTGAAAGGCTGGGGTGAATTAAATATTAAATAGTTGAATTCATTTTCTTTGTTATATACAGATCAGTAAGTTATGTCCTTTTTACAGGCCATAGCTTTTGAGAGTGCAAGTGTATTGGTACATTGCTCTGATGGCTGGGACCGGACATCTCAGGTCTGTTCCTTGGGTTCTCTAATATTGGATCCTTTTTATAGAACAATTCAAGGATTCATGGTAAGTATGCAAAGCGAGCTTAAGTCATATTCACCCAATGCTAAAGCTGACCAACTTTATTAAATTTGCAGTTCAATAATTTTCTGTTTGAGATTTGCTCATCTGCTGGATAGTGGGGCTATTGAACATAATACTGTGCATTACTGTTCAAGTGTAATTAAATTAAATTAGTGGATCCTGATTCAAATAATTCTTGAATCAGTAAGATTCAGATATTAAATACATAAGTGTTTTAAAATAAGTAATTTCAAAATTGTTTCAAGCAGATATTATATTTATATTTTCTCAATAAATGGAAAAAAAGATTACAAGCTATTGATGTGTTTCTGGTGCTAATTTTAAGTTGTAAACATGCAAGTTGAGTCTGTTATATTTGGTAACTTGGACTAGATATTTTAAAGATCTGTTTGACCTGTGATTACCTCTGTGCCTTGTTTTTTAAATTCTGTAATTAATGAACTTTACAATGTTATTTAAAATCTGCATTTTTTTGTTTTTTTACTTGTGGCATTTGTATGGAAGAGCAAAGATATATCTAAAATATAGGTAATCTTCACTTACTGACCACAGTTGGGATTGGCATCTCCATTGCTAAGCAGTACAGTTATTAAGTACGATGTCACGTGATCACACCAATTCCTTTCAGTTTGGGTTGCAATCGTGATCACGACTTGCAACTTCCTTCCAGCTTCGCCATTGGCTTTGCTTATTAGAAGCTGGCTATGAAGGTCGCAAATGGCAATTGTGACTCCAGGATGCTGCAACTGTTGTAAATATACACTGGTTGAGAACACGTGACATGGGGACACCGTGATAGCCACAGTGTTGAGGACCTGTCACACATCTCCTGTTTTAGCAATGGTGTAACTTTGAATGGTCACTGAACAAATGATTGGTAAGCAAGGGCCGTTTGTAGTCCTCACCTTCCAGCCTTGGAAAGCCTGTTTTGCTTTCTCGATTGAGCTAAGAAATCCAGAATGAAAATGGCAACTTGGGAAATATTTTTTAAACTAAAACATAAAGCATAGTACTTGATTAAAAACTGATACATGATTTCTTCTAGGTTTTGGTGGAAAAAGACTGGATTGCTTTTGGACACAAATTTTCAGATAGGTAATGTTTTTCACTGTAAAAAGCCTACACATGTATTCTTTATGTCAGTGGTGGCGAACCTATGGCACGGGTGCCAGAGGCGGCACTCAGAGCCCTCTCTCTGGGCACGCACACCGTCGCCCCAGTCCTAGGCCGCCAGCTGGGTTTTATAAAACCTTTTCGCTTTAGGCCTCCACTGCCGTGTGCAAAAAAAAAATATAATGGTTCAATCAATCAGTCAATTTCAACTTCTCGCGGGAAAAAAAAGATCTTGCAAGGTTGGAATTGATTGATTGAACTTTTTAGTCCCACCCAGTCTGCTGTTACCACTGCAGCCATGCCCACCCAATGGGCCACACCCACCCGGCACCCGACGATGCATAAGTGGGTTTTGGATTGCAGTTTGGGCACTCGGTCTCTAAAAGGTTCGCCATCACTGCTTTATGTTATGTGCCTTATTGTGTTAAATTAATATGCAGTGTATAAGCCTGCATATTGTGATTTTGTTCAAACATATTTAAGGTGGAAAACATTTATTTTAGAACAATCAATTGCTTTATATACTATTCAAGATTTTATAAAGATTGAAAAAATAAACCCGAGCAGCCTTATTTCCAATTTAATTAACTGATTTAAAACTCTTAACTGATCAGATTTTTTGGGGTGCTGTACAGCCCTTTCCTAATTTTTAGCAGGTTGCAAGTTATGTTCAAATGGTTGCACACTCTCACGTTATTTTTCTCTTGCGGGAAGAGCTATCCTTATTGCAAAAGAGCTATCCTTATTGTATAGACCACTAACAATAAGTACCTTTCCCATTATTACTTGCATAGATGCTGCACAAGCTTAGTTTTTTTTCCCCATTCTATTTTGTGTTGTGTTTCTAACTGAAGTTAAAATTAACATTTTATATTTAAATCACTAAGGTCTAAATGCGGCACACAGTTTCCTCCCACTGATGTCAATATTGTGGTGTATTTCAGACAGCATTCTATTCCATGCCATGGATAAGGAGCAAACCACTTCTGTATGCCCCGCTAGCGATCTTGAATAGGATAGGAAATAGAGCAGACACACTAATTTTGCCAGAGTGGGTAGTGCTGACATTTTTAAAGATTTCTTTGGAATTGGGTGACTTTGATTCTTTTGGAGGATTTGGGGTTTTACGTTAAGTGTTGTGGATACCCAAGTATCTGGAAGGCTTAAGGCAATCATTTTGTCCCTTAAACCCATGCAGTCCACCTTTCCCCCAAATCAAATGCAAATATTTAGCTTTGGCCAGTCTGGAGGGTCCTGGGAGTCATAAGATATCAGCCACCCCAAACTCTATGATGGACTGGTTATGAAACAAGTCAGGGTCTCCAAAAAGCAGTTTGATATGGAGTGCTATATTCTTTTGCTGCAGCCCAGTGAACGTGCCTAGAAGTTCTTTTGTGCCTGAATAATAATTGCCCTGTCAACTGTGTTACATAAAGTGTAACGCAAGACAAGGTTAAAAAAAAGGAAGTTTCAACAATTTTTTTACCATAGACTGCTTAGTGAAAGTTCCTCATATACTATGGGAAATGCATCATTTTTATCTCTCATTAATTGACGCGGAATGTTATATTTTATAGATGTGGACAACTGGATGGTGACCCAAAGGAAATATCCCCAGTGTTTGCCCAATTTTTAGAATGCGTCTGGCACCTGACAGAGCAGTTTCCACAGGCCTTTGAGTACAATGAAGCTTTTCTCCTTCAGATCCATGAGCACATCCATTCATGCCAGTTTGGAAACTTCATTGGAAACTGCCAAAAAGAACGAGAAGAACTCAAGTAAGACTCTTAGAACAATACATTAACACAAAACTGAACTTCTCAGTTTATTCCTCCCTCCTCGTGTTTTTTCTTCCACCATTTTTATGCTACAATTAGAAAGCTTCCCACTGTACTTACAGATCAATATAGAAAGGAAGTCTCTGTCTTCAGACTTATAGCCTGAAAAATCACTGTCTAAACTGTGGGAGTTTAAAAATAAAATAAATTTTCAAAAGAAAAAAAAGGAAAGGGAAAGAAAGGAGCGGAGAGGGGAGGGGAATGTTGTAGCAAAAGAGTTCCTGTACTTAGTCTTTCTTTCTGCTACAGCCTAATGGAACAGCTGCACTTTACTGCCAAAAGTAGTCAAAGAGTTTCCCCTTAGGGCTATTAAATATTAAACTATCTGATAAAATCAGTGATGGAAATCAAGCTTTGCTAGGCTGAACAGTGAGGTGAAGCGATTTTAAGTGCTGATGCTTAGAATCATTTTTCAAATGGAGGAAACGCCCAATATATATGTTTGGGGGGGGAATCTGCTTGTTTGGATTTTAATATGTGCAAAATCTTCGTGAGAGTAATATATTTCTTTGATATAGAAGAAAACCACATGAACATAAGTCTTCCTTCAATATGTTTTATTTTCCTCCCTCTGATGGCCATTTAACATCCTGAAATTCCTTCCAGTCAGTTTATTGGGTAGGAGCTTTGGAATGGACTAGATATCTGTATTGTATTCCCTTTTTTGTGCTCTTTAAATTAGTGAATGTTAATAGGTTAGGGATGGGCAGGAAGGCAGTGTTCAACACTTTCTTTGTAGTTCATAGTTGTAATTAAACTCTGCTCTTTATGCCTGCTTTCTGGTCATAAATATCCCACATTTTGTGTACCTTGATACATTATTGATATTCCTCAGCCACTGACAAGTGCTTAACTCTAGGCTCTTCTTATCTTAAGATTGAAACAGAAGACTTTTTCCTTGTGGCCTTTTCTTTTGGATGACCACAGGAAATACCTAAATCCAATCTACAATGAACGTTTTTCACAGTCACTTACAGTTCTGGAGCCGGATACAGCCGCCTTTAATCTTAAGTAAGTTTCAGTTAATGCGTTTTATGTCCCAAGACCTGAATGGGTGCATTAACATAGCATTGTGTTGATACATGCAGGTTTTGGAGAAACATGTATCATCAGTTTGATCACACAATGCATCCCCGGCAATCTGTACTCAGCCATGTGATGAGCATGAGTGAGCAAAATAAACAACTGGAGAAAGATATTAAAGAATTGGAAAATGTGAGTATTGTCAACTAATTTCACTCCTGACTCTAAAATAGGACCACTTTCCCCCTCAAAAATCATTTCTTTATTCCAAAATTAGAAGTGATTTCAATCTCCATTCATTGTTTTGCATTGTATTTGTAGCTTGAAGAGGGTTGTTTTTGTTTTCTGCAATTGGGTATAGAAATTAAGATTCCACTAACTTGGTATCCAGTTGCCTCTTTTGGTTTCTTGTACCACAGTCTCCAGTACCAGCATTTTTAGTACTTTACAATGGGTAGCGGATTGTAATAGTAAATTGGTAAAATCACTTCAGTCTAGAGCAGGGGTGTCAAACTGCCGGCCTGCAGGCCAGACGCATCATCCAGAAGCTGCGCCCACCCCATTGCCGGCAATGGCAAAACTGTCCCGATACGTTGCGCGACGTCACGTGACGTCAACATGTCTGGTCTAGAGTTATTGCTTATCAGGATGGATGGATGAACAATCAATATTATGGGGAAGCAATGGGTGAAACTGGAGAAAAAACCCATATTTAGTCCCTTATATCTTCAAGTAGAAGGTGTTAGGTTAGCATAACTGGGAAGTGCCTCCAGTTGAGGTTAGGGAGGCCATTACTTGTCAAAGGAGACAACACTGGACTACATAAACCAGTGACTAGACTTAGGTACAAAGCAGTTTCCTATCCAGAAGATTAGAAACTAGAATAAGTACTGTTTATTAGTATAATAGTAGTGATGATGATGATGATGATGATGTTGGAAGGGACCTTGGAGGTCATTGAGTCCAACCCTAATAAAGTTGGAAGGGACTTTGGAGGTCATCGAGTCCAATCCCCCTGCTCAGGCAGGAAACCGTACACCATTTTGGATAAATGGCTGTCCAGTTTCTTCTTAAAAACTTCCAGTGTTGGAGCATTCATCGCTTCTGGAGGCAGGTTGTTCCACTGGTTAATTATTCTAACTGTCAGGAAGTTTCTCCTTAGTTCTAGGTTGCTTCTCTCTTTGGTTAGTTTCCACCCATTGCTTCTTGTCCTGCCTTCAGGAAAGAAAAGAGATAAAAGCTATTAATTCTGAATCATTTTTTTTTAAATATTAGAAATTGGGCCACCATTTACACAAGGATTTGGATGCAGTCTTTGGGAAGGAACCATTGCAGTCTGTCTGTCCCTCATCGCTCTGCTTAAAGAAGGAGCAGCATGAGAATGACTGTATTCGGACAATAGAGGGCTCCAACACAGCAGACAATCGATACAGCGAGTACATGGAAGAGTTCTCCAAAACAGAGCCTAGTGTTGTCAGCCTGGAATACGGAGTGGCAAAAATGACCTGTTAAATGTCACACAAAGCAGTTCTGCTTTTCTGAAAAGATTGAAGTTCAAGACAGGGCATTGTGAGTCTGATCTCTTGGAATGTAACCAAAAACTAATGTGTGCAATGGAAAGCTTCATTAATGTAGACTAGAGTGCATATTTAGTTTTGAAAATGTCACTCTTGTAAGAGGTAATTGAATTTAACAATGTTGAAAAGGATATGAAAAACTTAGGAAATCTTTTGTGGGGAATTAGGGAATGAAGTTGAATGCCATAATAAATTGCAGCTACACTAGCTCATTCCAAATGTTCACCGGTTTTGGTCCCGATGGAGTCATAGTCAAAGTAAACCCATTGAAATTAGTGAGATTTGAACAAGCCAAGATTTCAGTGAATTGACTAACATATGACTACTTCTAATTCACCCAGTGTGATTATTGCCAAATAGTAAATGATATTTGACTGTTTGCTTTTAGGATACAGACAATTTACTGGGATAATGAACATCTGTATATAAATGTAAAGTGTGTATGTGTTCCTGTTTAATCTATTGACTGTTACAGTATTTTTCAGTGAAATCTACATCATTAATTAGTATCAAGGTATTAAGAAAGATATTCATATATATTGGTTCTGCTCATGTTTTGAGAGCAGCTCATTTAGAATATCTAAAATATGCTTAGTGACTTCTTTAAATTATTCTCTTTCAAAACAGTACCATGAGATTCACATCAGTAATTATGGAATATAAATTTCTTGTATTCAGTTTTAACCCATTATAAAAGTAAGAAATTTCTCTCTCTCTCTCTCTCTTTACTTTATGATGAAGCTCTAGTTATAACGAAAAGGGGAAAAGAAGGTTTCTTAACCTGGTTAATGAGTTAAAATTGCAGCCCTAAGGCTGTGTATCTTTCATATACTTCTGTCCAACTATTGGAGGTACAGTTCAAGTAAACTAGGAGTACCACATGTATTTCAAGGATTGGAGTACCCATTTCCAAGAATAGGCTGTATTTCAGAGTGGTCATATTTTTAGGCTTCTTGCAATTATGTATGAAATAACTTGAGCAGCCAGTGAAATAGAAAGTATAGGACCATACCTTGTTTTGATTGGATATATTTGCGGTTTCCTGCAGGATTTTAATCTGTTTTGTAAATCTGCTTTAAAAGGTGCAGCTTAATTTGAAATAAAAAGCTTGTTATTCAATCAGTAGCATTACCACATTAATGTATTAGGTGAATAAACGTGAATTACTAATCAAGTAGCCACTCTTGGGTAAAGGCTAAGAACAAACTAACATTTAGGTTTACAAGTCAAAATGACCGCAGAATCTTTGATGTTTTGAAAATATATTAATGTTCACATTTACTATCCAGGACAGTATCCAAAGTCACAGGAAACAGATCTCCAGTTAAGCAGAATACTTAGGTAAAAGGTATGCTGTGTATTTGTGTAGGTGAGTCAGTATTTTTCCCAATATCTTTGTTTTTACTTCATCAGAAAAAAGAATGGATTTGCTTTAGTGGAACCCTGTCTCTGTTTGCTTTCTCCCAATTTGTTTTTATTGTTCAAATGAAGAAAAGGAAATGAGTATTGAAAGCTGAAATGGTAAACATGCATGCCTTGGGGATATCAAACATCCCAGGTGGTATAGTAGGTAATTTGTACCTGAGGGACCAAATGCTTATTACACAGACAGTGAAAATTAGTTTAGCTTTGCAGTAATCATTGAAGGCTGTGTGAACAAGTACTGCCATCAGGCTACATAAAACCTGATGCAGTCGGCTGCCTCATTCTGTCTTAATTGGGATTCAGTCACATAACAGGTGAGAAGAATCTTACCTAGAACACTTCAAGGGTCACATTATAATGTATGAAGAAGGAATAAGTGGCAAAAATTGTGCTTTTTGATATTGTTGATGATAGACTTATTTAACTACAAAAATGGTTAAAAGAGAAAAAAGGGATCTGTCATTTACCCAAGATATGGTGTATTATCATGTATTTTGTCTGTTTAGGCATTGTGCAGATTTTGCACAGTAACTTTGAAAAATATTAGGCAGAGAAATATGGACCTCTAGTTGTTTTACTCTCTAGTTTTTTCCCTACAGATTAATAATTGCTTGTTACCAGATATATTGAAAGTATAAGAAAATTGTATTACAAATTATTTCTTGCAATTGTCTTCTGATTAAAAAAATACCTATATATAGCTGCATTAATCTTGCTGAATGGTTATAAAAGTAGCTTCTTGAATCAGTTTCAATAGTAGAAATGCAAGTCTTTGGATTATCTGCCTCTACAGGTATTTGTTTTATATTCCACTTTTCTATCAGGAGCTGAAGATGGTAAGCTTAGTGCTCCCTATTTTCTCCACAACAACAAAATAGGTTGGGTTGAGAAAGAGTGACAACCAAAATCACCCAGTGACCTTTGATAAATGAGGATTAGAATTACCCAAATCTACATTCTGTGTCTGTCTCTGTCTCTGTGTCTGTCTTTCTGTCTGTCTGTCTCACACACACACACACACAAACACACACACACACACCACTATTAGTACTACTACTACCACCACTACTACTATTACTGAGGATATAGAATGCAACAGAAATCTTGGAAGGAATTCAGAACAGCAAATGTAGGTCACAAAACAGCATACGCTAGGATACTTGAGAGACACATTATAACAGAATGCTTGTCCTCCTGAGGGTTCTTAATGAATGTAAATGTGGAATGACTGATCTAGCAAAAGGTATAACTTATACATTTGATCTTGTTCAGCGCCAGATGACTGGAACGTAGCTATGTGACAGTTTTTAAAAAGAGAACCAGGAAATTATAGGCTACTCAGCGGCATGTTTGTTCTTGACAAATTGTAGAAATGATTATTAAACAATGACTAACTCATCCCACAGCTTTACGGAGAGAAAATCAGTATAGATGGCAGTGATTACATCAATTGTGTGCTTAGATTTTCAGAAGTCTAACAAGGTTCCCTAGCTAAAACTCTAAAGAAGAGTTAGTGGCAGGCTGCTAATTGGCTAAAAAGGAGAAAATGGAGAGTGGAAATAAATATTGTTCATGGATGTAAGAATCTGATCTGTATTGAAACAAATGCTTTTTAACTTATTCATAAATGATCTTGACTTATACTAAGTAGTAAATATATCAAATATGGATAACTCTGTTTATGATGGTGGTGAATAAAAAATCTGTTTAAAGTGGATGAATGGTCAACCAAATTGCAAGTGTGGTTCAGTTTAAATGAGTGTAAAGTTTGCCCCTTTGGGCAAAATATTCTTAACTTCACCATATGAATTGATATGATGTAAGAAGATCTCAGAATCCTGAAGGTGGTAGTTGTGGAAAAAAAAAACCCAATTCTATTCTGGGGATCATTAAAAAAGGATTGAAAATAAAACTGCCAACATTGTAAAGCCCTTAAACAAATCTGCTGGGTGCATGTGCATTTGCCCACGTGCACATTAATAGCCATCATTAGGACAATTTGTCAGCATGTGGCATATGAGAAAGTGGGAGATTTTTAACTCACTCTTGCTGTGCTATTTTGTTGGACAATACCCCTTTCATCACATAGCTGCACATGGGTCCTGATCGTTGCTAATGAACTGCTGCCTTCCATCCAATTTCCAGGTCAGGCATAAAAGGCTCTGCTAGTAGAAAATTTAGCTAGTTGCTGCCTCAACACATCTGGAAAATGCCAGATTTAAGAAGGTATAACGTAATTTTTAAAGGGCGCAACCTCAGGTGCTACATGTAGCAACATTTTTTACGTGAATTGGTCTTTAAAATGTGCTCAAGTAATAAGATATTTGGTTAGCTTATGTATGTCTTAGGTTGTTACGGGTTTGGTAACTTGAATATTCCATTTTATCTACTTTTAACTGCTTCATGATGGGTATTCTAACAAGCTGGTTTTACTAAATTACTCCTTAATTAATATTTAATAATTTCCAAGTTTACATTGCTCATATTCCCTTCCTATTCTTGTCAGAGGCACCATTTAAGGTGCTTCTGGTTGAAAGGATTAGTGACATCACTGTTGCCCAGGGGATGCTGGGGCAGGGGCCCATCAGGGACCTGGAGCAAATGATGGGAGTTCATCCCACCATGCAGCAGCACTTGGGTCTCAAACACGGGTTGTTAACCTCCAACTCAGCATCCTAACCACATGAGCCACCGGGCTCCATATTCCTCATTAAAACCTCAGGATACCTGTTGGATCAGGCCAACAGTCTATGACAGGGGTTCTCAACCTTGGCAACTTTAAGACTTGTGGACTTCAACTCCCAGAATTCCTCAGCCAGCTTTGCTGGCTGAGGAATTCTGGGAGTTGAAGTCCACAAGTCTTAAAGTTGCCAAGGTTGAGAACCCCTGGTCTATGAGGTATAGTAATCTGATCTACTGGGCCAAATGCTTGAGAGGATCAAAAGCTATATGAGACCATGTCATCTTGTCTTTAAAAGTCAAAGCCTGAACCCCAAATCACAGGATGGATAGATACCTTGAGGGCTTTTCAGTTAAAAAAATGTGATAACAATATTTTAATATTATTTTTAAATCATTGATGAGGTATCCAGTTATATTTGCAAAGAACCTGTAACTTTTCCAAGATTTCTTTCATGTGGCAATTTCCTTCAGCTGTAAAAAATCCAGACCTTAAAAACTTAATGTTTCTTAAAGCAGTATTTCTTGCTCTACATTTCAGTAGGAAAAAAAATACTTAAATCTGTATTCTTGTATAGATGTAACTTCACAAAAGTATCAAGGATTTTAGATTGCCAACCCTGTTTCTTGGTGACATAATTACAGCTCTCCAAGCACATTACTATCATGAGAAAACTTAGCTAATGAGTCTGGGGTCTCATATGCTCTGAAACATTTTAGATTTATGTTCAAATTAGAGTATTTCCTTTTTATTTATCTAAGCAGAGTTTTTTTTTCTTTGTTTACAGTACTATTCCAACAGACTCTTAATTTTATGTTGGAAATATGTTTTAAGTTGTACACCAATACTAGATGAAGGATGTGCTTTCAAACTGAAATGCAGCATCAGAGCTAATCTTCAGATAGAATTTAATCTGGTCAGATTCATGTCAGAATCGGACTGTGTCTTACTGAGATACCTGATTTTAAAAAACATGAAAGTAACATCTCACTATGCAAATTTTATGTGATCCCTCAGCTGCATATAGTCATTAAAGATGCTTATAATTGAGAATTGTGTGCTAGCCTTTTTCTTTAATTGGAGCTTTAAATTCTCAACCATTCAGTTTTGTAGGACAGCTGCCAAATGGGCATATGAGGAAGTACAGCAGGGCTCTGCTGAGTCTATGCATTTTCCTTCCATATCCAATTTCTAGTGACCTGAATCTAGGAGTGTGGCAATTTAAAAGCATTTTTTCACAAAGAGGAATAGAATCATCTCTACAACAGGAGCTTTGTCTCACCCCTTCCCCCTCTACTGTTTCAAATTAAAAGCCATTATCACTTTATGAGCTTCAGAAGTAGGCTGACATAGAGAAGTTTCAGTACTCCCTGAACATGACAGAAAGTCCTCCCAGGAAATATTCTTCTATATTTTCCACTGCTGCATTATTACTATTTTTCTTCCCAAAGTCCCTTTTATTAGACTCTTCACGGTAAAGTAGTATTGATTAGTCTGGTGGTTATATCAAAGAAAATAAAAGTAAAATACACAATCTAATTCCAGGGTAAAATAGATAACATAAAATAACAGTAATGTGTCACATCTGGAAAGCATCACTCTAACTCTATAGCATTAAACAAAATAATCCCAT
The DNA here is from genome assembly GCA_034064705.1 of Bothrops alternatus. Taxonomy (NCBI): domain Eukaryota; kingdom Metazoa; phylum Chordata; class Lepidosauria; order Squamata; family Viperidae; genus Bothrops; species Bothrops alternatus. The sequence continues at coordinate 233,049 of JARGCV010000166.1, forward strand.
TTCCATTCTTTTTCCTTACAAAAGCTCTCACAGTCACTTTATCAAGAGAGACCAAACACAAAGCCCAGATGGCCAAACCTAACTGCTCCCTTTTTTACATGACAGGATATGATGATTGTTGTCATTTATTTTCCTTCTCCACTACAATCTTCATCACTTTGTGAATAGGCTGTGTTTCCTTTAGTTCAGGCATGTCAAACTCACGATGTCACGTGACGTCGCACGACATATCGGGACTTTTTTCCCATTGCTGGCAATGGGGTAGGCATGGTTTTGGCGTGACGCGTCTGGCCCGCAGGCCGGCAGTTTGACATGCCTGCTTTAGTTACTTGGAGATCTAGTCCAACCCTCTGCTCAAGCAGGAGATACCATTCCAAACAAATTGCTGTCTAGTCTCCTCTTTTAAAACCTCTAGTTCTATCTGACTCCACAGAGAGCCAATAGCATTGAGCAAGATGCTTCTGGGTTCTGTAAGGCCTCAGTTCAAATAGTGCTTGGTAGAGATATCTGTATTTATATTATTTAAGCATGGGTCTTATGTCTGTGATCTAGGGCACAAATTAAAATTAGTTGTTCACATCCTAGTGTTCTGAATGGCCATACCACCTATAAATGGTATAGACCAGGGATAGGCAACCTTGACTCTTTTATGACTTGTGGACTTCAACTCCCAGAATTCCTGAGCCAGCATGGCTCAGCTTGGAAACATTCCCTTTCCCCTCAGCATGGCTGGCTCAGGAATTCTGGGAGTTGAAGTCCACGAGTCATAAAAGAGCCAAGGTTGCCTACCCCTGGTATAGAGTATCATGAATTACCAAAGTTCATATAGCAGAAGACAAACGTAATTTGAATAAAAGAAGCAGTGAACTAAAAACCCCAGAGAAATATTAAAATGGTTTTTTAAACCATATGCTTTCTCCTTTTCATGAACCTTCCCAAGAGTTTATTCATCATTCTTTAAAATTATGTCCATCTTTCCTTCAGGAATTCGAGGTCATGTTTATAGTGTTTCAGCCTCCAATGTTTCAGCAACTCTGTGAGATAAGATGGCTTAAGAGATAGTTACACACTATGAGTTACTAAGGTTGATTGAGAATGACTTCAATTTGGGTCTTTCTGATCCTAGTTTAATAATTTAGCTGCCATATTGATAATGTCTTTCAATATTTTTTACTTGCGCCTTAACAAATTAGGACATGGTTGATTGATTTTATGTCATCAAATCAGTGTCAACTATTATCAATGGCATAGATTTTCTCCTCAACAGTTTGTCCCTAACCCGATCTCTCATGCCTTCCAATGTGCCTTGCACTCAGGTTTATGGCTGTAAAAGACTTGAGAGGCAAGGAAAGAGGTTAGGAAGACCTGATGATAAAATGTTTTGTGTTGTAGTTAAATCAGGTTCCCAAACAGATAGAAATGTACTACATGTTCTTGCCTCATGGTATCTATTCAGTGCCTGAGTTGGCCTGTTCAACTTCTGCTCCAGCTTTTCTCTTTACAATGGTTTGCCCTTCCTTTCCACAAAAAAACAAGCTAGGTTATTTCAAGGGCATCTGCAATTACTTGCTGTGCCTTTTATTCTTAATAATCTAGGTTTTCTTTACAGTATTCTGTATATCTTTTCCCAATCCTACATATTTGTTACTTTCTAAAAGTTATTTTAAAATATTTTTCTTATTAGAGATATAGTAATTTAAAACAACAATCCACAAAACAGCAGCTTTCTGGATTGCTAACCAAAAGGAAGCCTTTGTGATCATTGATGCAAGACATTTGTTTCACCACATAGCTCTTAAAGTAATGCAGAATTTGCAGGAATAGTTGCCAAATAGGTTGGAGTGCATTTATCTTTCCTCCTGCCTTACATACACATGCACTAAGACACATGCGCATAGACACACACAGAGAATATAATCCAAGGTATATTACTTAGGAGAGAGAATCCTTCAATAGCATTTGTATTCAGAAAGGTGCTTTGTGTTGGTGGTTGTTTTTACAAAGCCTTTCAATCTAATTGTAAGTTTTATTTAGGAGCCTGTTTCCTTTAAGACCATGATTTGGTGGGCCCCTTTTATACTTCTCAAGGCATTTTCATGAGCTAGTGAGCTTCAATAGCATTGCTTGTCTCAGTGCTTTTCATTGCTTTGCATCTCAAAATAGGCAGAGACCCTCATGGAATGTGTGTTAGCAAGAAATCAACAATCCTTTGGATGAAAAGAAATTGACATTTAGATAGAACAGTAGGAAAATAGTGGGTCACACATTAACCTATTATCACATGCAACTGTACTTTGGTGCCAATTATGTACAAATTCAGCTTTTTAGAATCATGGTTTGTAAAAAAAAGAATCATTGTGTAGTGATTTGGGCAACTTAATTATAATTGTGCAGTGATTTGTACTCTCATCTACGTGAACTGTAGGCATGAGTGAAATACTGTATATGCTGTTTTTGACAGCTACTGGTATATCACACTATTGGTTTATGCTCTGTCAAGTCACACAGCTTCTTTCTGCATGCACTGCTACCTAGTACTGTTCTCTCTTCACACCATCCTACACATCCATTTAATTTTTTCTATACAAATAAAGGATTTTGCACGAGTTTCTTTTGAAATAAATTGTGTTGGTTCCTGCTCATTGTTCCAGTTCATCAAGATCCATTTGAATCTTAATACTGTTTTCCAAGGTGTTGCTATCACCCTATATTCTGTTGCCTGCTAATTTAATCATATTTTCCATCCTCTAATTCAGATAATTTATAAATATGTAGAATGGCAAGGTAATCAAATACCCTGCCTATTCACTTTTTCAGTTTGATGTGGTAGATCCATTGTTTTATTTAGTTTGATTTAAAATTATAGCATAGTTACATAATCATGAAGTCAAACAGTTTACTCAATACAAAAGGAATGCATAAATCCCTCCCCCCCCCATCCCAAGATTTATTATATAAGTATTTGACAATGCAATGGATGTATACAGATTCTGGGTAACTGACTAAATCAAAGAAACAAGTGTGCATTTAAAGCCATGATCACACATCGTAAGTGAACAAGACTGTCTATGGATGTGGTTCTACCCACAAGACTTTCCATTTTTTTTTATTTCTGAAGAGCCAAACACTTGGATAACATTTTAGTACCAGCTTTAGTTCAAATTACTTACTGTACAGAACACTTGGAATAGAAATAATTTGTGCAAATATCTCAGTTTCAACCTTTAAAAGATACACACTTTAAGGATTAATATTTTAGGATTTAAACATTGTGTGTTTTCACTCAACATAAAGGAAAATTATTTGTCCAAAGAGGTTTCATTGAAAGAATAAATTAAACACTAATTGCACCAACACTGACATTTAGAAATGACCCCCAGAAACTTTTAGGAGGAGGCTGCTATGAGAAAAACTATTCAAGTTTAATTATGTAAGTTGATTCATTATTTCCTTATTACTTATTTTATATTGGCTATTAGCAAATAATCTTACAATAGATTTTATATATCTTATTCTGCTGGTGCATTTGGTTCACTTACAGCTTTAATAAAATTGAAAAAAAAAATACAGCAAATGTTTCCAATTGGTTTTAAATTATGCAAACTTCCATTTTGGACTATAACATTTTTTTTTTAAATCAGTGGATTAACTGGGAAATTCCATAGTAAAATTCTGATTAGAATGACTTCTGCTAGATATCCTTGTATCTTAAATTGAGGGGGGGAAAACCCCAGTTTCAGCTCTATTTTTTTTTTACTGGTTTTATAAACTTAAGAGGAAGAGCATCATTTTCAAATTAAGCTCCTTATTTTGCATAGCTTGATCGTATCAACTCTTTCCCCTTAGAAGGCATGATCCATGGCTTGTCAAGTTGTATTTCTCTTGTAATACAAGTTCGAGGTGTTGAATGTTGGAATCCATAGGCTGCCTTGCGAATCAGGTTACTTTTGAAGGAAGATTGATTCAATTCACCAGGTATTCTTACCAACAGTTTTGATCAAATTGGTACCAATGACTGGACTGTTGCTTAACTGCACTGGCTGGATACAAGTATTTTGTGCTGTTTTTTTTTTTTAATTCTCAGAATATGAAGATCTCACCATCTTAGATGAATCAGGGAACTCGGTAGGGAAGGATGTTGTTTTCCCAAGACCAGATCCTTTAACAAAAGTACAGGAGAGAGACTGAGAGAATGAAGAGACCGGTGGTTGACTGAAGACAATTTCCATGTCCCTTGGTGGTGGTGTTTACGTTAAGTGACATAGGAGTCACAGATGAATGATTATGCGGAGGGTCAGTAGATGTTTTATTTTCTCCTCCCTGAGAGGGTGAAAGCAGCGCCAGGAGAAAAAGCCCGAAGACGAGCTGCCAAGCCAGCGCCCTGCCCATGTCTGCTCGTGCCGGGAGCGCCGCGCGTCCCGCCCCGCAAGTGCTCCTGAGGCGCCTGTGGTAACTTTGATATATAGTTGGGGGCACACTTGTTCAACCAATTCTATATCCATCTAATGATAGTATAACCCATGTCACATTTTCCTATATTCTCTATTAGAACAGCACAGAGTAATGAATTGTATGATTTGCTGAAATCACAATATATTCCGTATACACTACAAACTCTCTTGGAGTCAGGTGGCATATACATTTTTGCTGCTTTTAACTTGCAATGCAACATTGCATTTTAGCCTTTCTCTTTCTCTATAGGTATTAGCTACTCACTAGTGCAACCCTTATGTGTAGTGTATATGTCCCTTGTATCCCTTGAAAGCTCCTAGTATAAGGCTCTAGGTTATTTTTTAAGAGAAACCAGGCTTCTATAAAAGGAGGTACGGCATCAAAAATGCAGGTTCTTAATTTCAAAAAAGTAGAACAGCTTTTAATTTGATTTTGGTGAAGGAATGCGGGAAGTTGACAGGAGGTGAGGAATATCTGGTCTGAGAAGGATGATCCCAAATAATAAGAGCAAAAATTATTATCATTGTTCAAAGAGGAATGTTGCAAATTTGAAAAGTTGTACATTCAAGTGAGAAAGCCCCAAGGCTATAATAATAAGAATATGGGTGTGTGTGTGTGTGTGTGTGTGTGTGTGTGTGTGTGTGTGTGTGTGTGTCAAAGGGAAGATTTGTGTAAACATTTATATGTAGGTCCCAGAGACCATTAGCCAAGATAAGACAACTGGAGCACTTATTGCTAGAGGGGAATGTAGATATAATGAACATTATAGAAATGTGGTAGAATAGAGAAAACCAACACTCCTAGAACTAAGGAGAAACTTCCTGACAGAACAATTAACCAATGGAACAACCTGCCTCCAGAAATGGTGAATGCTCCAACACTGGAAGTTTTTAAGAAGAGACTGGACAGCCATTTGTCCGAAATGGTATAGGGTTTCCTGCCCTATACCAAATGGTATAGGATTGGACTCGATGACCTCCAAGGTCCCTTCCAACTTTATTATTATTATTATTATTATTATTATTATTATTATTATTATTATTAACATGATACAGATACTGTCAAGCGACGGGGAAATCAGGAGATTCACACAGTTCAAATGAGTATAGAGATTAATTGCAAGCTTAAGCTCTCTACAAGAATCTGAACTACTAACGGTTAAGGGAAATTAGCCGGAGTTAAGAAAAGAAAGGAATTCAAGGTGGGTTGGACTTAGATCTCTTGTGGGTGTGCAGGGACTCATGATTGATGATGCTTTTGACCTTCCCTTCAGGCTCAGTTTAGTCCTACGGATACCCATGGGAAGTTTTATATGAAAGGAACATTGGGAACAATGTTTCCTTAAATGTTAAAGAAGTTGGTAGAAAACTAAATGTCTGCAAACAAAGCAGTATAAGTAATTTTCCTTTCTATTCACATAGATTGGGAAAACGTATGTTCTGGATGAGTCATAGAGATCATCTTTTTAATGATTTTGCTTCAGGACAGTTCATTTAGTGCCCAAAAGGAGGGATAAAGCCCTAAATCCATCCTCAGAAGTGACCAGCATCTAATACATCATATAGAAATTACTAGTCTAACTTGAAACCATGTTCCTAATGTTGTCATATGCTTGGTAAGACAGTGGATGATAGTCAAAATAAGGGTATTAATTAAGAAAAAGGGTCTCTCTAGAAATCTTGCAGATTATTTAAAACTACAATAATAGATGCTCAATAGGAATGCATAGCTTGTTGTTACTAATGAACAGGGTTAGATAATCTAAAGGCACAAGAAATATTTTTTAAAAATGGAACTCTTGCTCAATCAAGAATAAAAAGGGAACATAAAATTTGACCAAAAAATAAAAAAATATGCAGGCAATCAATAAAAGTTGCAGAAAAGTTTTGAGGAACATATAATAAAGAACATTTAAGACAAGCAACAAATATTATTTAAATATGTTTAAAATAGGAAATTATTCCAGAAGGCTATTGGCTGATTGGATGGAGGGATGTAAAATTAGTGAAAAGACGATACATTAATTGTAAATAAACTAAATGAATATGCATCTGTTTTCACTGATGAGGATCTAAGGATCCTCAGACTTTTTCAAGAGGCGAATTGAATGGACAGATACCAACAGTGCTAATAAGATAAGAAATTGTAAGGCTGACCTATAAACAATCCTAGTATCAACCTAAGAATTATTTAAAACTAAAAAGTAAATTTTCTGCCTTTCTGATAAGAAGTATGTAGCTTTCTTTAAGAAGATACTTTTTCCTTATGACTGGAACATGCTCAGTATGACTCCAACAGGAACTAGGAAGCTCACAATAGCTACTGCGTACAAAGAAAATTTATACAAGATGTTTTATAGATGGCACCTTCCTCCTGTGAGATTAGCCAAAATGGACAAAAAGATCTCACCAAAATGTTGGAAATGTAAAGAATCGCTAGGGACCTATTACCATATGTAGCGGGAATGTTCAAAAGCACAAAAATTTTGGCATTTAATAAAACACTTAGAAGAAATACTAATGCAGAACATTGAGCTAAAACCAGAACTCTTTTTGCTGGGTATCACTAAAGTTAGATACAATAAAGGATCTTTGTACCTATTATTACACATGCTAACAGCAGCAAGATTAGTCTTTGCACAGAGATGGAAAGAATTGAGACACCCTCAGAAGAAGAGGTAATAAATAAGATTTTATCCTGTGCTGAAATTGATAGGTTGACATTAGAACTTAAGCATAAGAGTGAAACAGATTACTATGAAATCTGGAACAAATTGTATGATTGGTTGGGGGAAAATAGAGGGAAAAACGCTCCGATTCAGTGAAAAACACATTATCAAGCATGATACTGATTAAAGGGAAAATATTTAAATATTAAAGTGAAAATTAAGGATATTGATGACGGGAACTATCAAGAGAGAATATCTATGGAAAAAAAGAAAAAGAAAAAAGAAACATTTGTGTGAATACGTGAATTATGGATTATAGATATTAATTGTTGATGATTTTTCTTTGTAAATATAAGCCAGGCAAACACACTGTTAATCACCTATTATGTGATTTATGTTTTAAAAAACAAAGTTTTTTTTAAAAAAAGGAATTAGTGTGTAGAAATATGGAATGATGTTCAAAGTAGGGTCCCCTGGTGTTCATTGTTGTGGGGTTTATTTAATTTGTCAATAAATGATCTGGAATTACAAGAAAACAATGATTTAACCAACTGAAGAAATGAAATGAATTTACTACCCATGCATATATGATAGGTGCATATAAACCACTTTCAATGCAAATATCATAAATATGTAGGCCTAGGGTTCTCCAAGTTATTTGATGTAAAAGGCAAAAACAAATTAGTCTGATGGGATAATTTTTTACAGAAAAATACTAAATTGTTTTAATTTTACATGTTCTGAATAATATTTGAGACTGTTATTTGGCAGCATCCATCCTCTTGAATTATCTGCAATCATATTCCTGCCTATTCAGAAATAGGTCATCTTGACCTCAATGACACTTACTGTCAAGTATAAGATGGTAAGTATAAGACTGATTTATAGCCTCACTTACTGACTAACGCTAGAGTCTATATTTGCCTTTCCGTATTTCAGATCCAGAGACTGCCCAGATTGGCTAAATGAACATCCAGCATCCAAGTGTATCATGGCTGAAATTTTATTGTGACACTAAATCTGCTGCAATACTACTGAACTTGAATATACACATTTCTAAGCATGCCTGAGATTTGGCAGTGAGTTGGTGGTATCAAACAAGGTAGGAAAAATCTGAACAAGCAAGAAAAGCAAATCAGGCAGAAGTTTTGGATTGAAAGAACAATTTAAAATAGGACCTTGGATAGCTCCCTAGGAGCCCTGTTGGCAGAAGTCCTCACCTTTTAAAATAATTGAATGGGGATAGGAAACTCACATCTTTCAAGGTGCTGTTACAAAATAATTCACAGCTCCCATGCTAGCAGTTGTTCATGCAGACCAGGACTATAACATTCAGGATATACTGCACACTGTGTAGAAAGATGTCCCTGCAACTGTTGAAAGCCAACAGAAGCCTTATGTAAGCAATTCAATAGTATGGTCATTCCAACTCGCTAGAGGAATTATTTGCTCTATTAAACACTTGCCTGTTTTTACAGCTGGCATGGCTGAGGAGAAGAAAATTCTACTAGAAGTTGATCTGAGTCAATGAAAACTTGTTTACATTGGCCTGGAAAGCCTTGGCTATTGGATTGATGTTCTTCTGCTAAGGAGGCTATTCAGTGATGTAAGGGTTTTTTAAAAAGTGATTACATACATACATGCAATGAATCAATAAATAAATTGCTGGGAAAAACAGGTGGAGAAAATAAATTTCATAAATCAAATGGAGGCTGCAAAATCACCCCCTCCACAAGCATTTGAACAAGAGCAGGGTCAAACCCAGTTCATCTCTTTGCCTGATTCTAGTAGATTCAAATTGACCCTTCTGTTCCCCCACAACAAAGTCCCTTACAATCCCATCTAAACCAAAGCATAGACACTTCTTCACCAGTAAATGGTACAGTCCAATGGCAGCCTTTACAAGAGAATTGAACCTAGAGAAACCCCAACATTCCAAGGTCAGCCTGATGACATTCCATATTCCCACATTCCATAGTCCCTAATAAAGAACTTCCATAGCTTTGCTGCTCTCCAAAAAGACCCTTTTTGCCTAACAATTAAACTCAGATTCACCACCAAGGACTTGCCCAGCTTCCCCAATGAGTTCTCTAGGATTTCACTGCTTGTAGCCCTCAACTCTCTCTCTCTCTCTCTCTCTCTCTCTCTCTCTCTCTCTCTCTCTCTCTCTCTCTCTCTCTCTCTCTCTCTCTCTCTCTCTCTCTCTCTCTCTCTCTCTCTCTCTCTCTCTGCCTAGGAAGGAGGCAGCAGCAAACCATTTCCCAAAAAAACTACAGGGACTTGTCCAGGCAGTCACTGGAGTTAAGAAGAAAACCTGATTTGAACACATATACACACAAACATAATCAGTAACTATTACACAAATGTGTAATTCTTCCATGCCTCAGAAGCAATGAGGTTAAGTAGAAAGAAAGACTGGAGAAGCTGGCAACTGAAGTCAAACTTTCTCAAGGAGCTGGTAAAGGGGCATAGTCCTCCCACACTTCTGTAACTTTGAGACTGAAGTAGAGAAAAGGGATGAAATAGCAGACATCTGGAATCAAATTTTCTTTTCTTTTTTGATCTCTTTGTTGAGAGATCAAGAATAGGGATTTATTCTGTAATGCTAAATAAGCTTAAACGCAAACATTGATCTAAATTTGCTGATTTAAATTTGATTAAATTGTAAATCCTTTCCCAGTAGGATACTTACAGAAAAATTGAACCTAGTCCTTATGCCGCATAACAAACCACATTTCAAATGAAGGATTTTGTTTTACATAGGTAATAACCAAAACTCTAATTTGTATCTAGAAATGCAGCACATTCAGTATTGGTATTGCACTGTTACATCACTTCTCACCACTATACTAAATTTTGAACCAGTTGAAGTTTCAGGGGGAAAAAATCCAGTAGAAAGGCAATAAACCAAATATTAAATAAAAAAGTACCAGGTGCAGACAAAATGCCTACTGAACTGTTCAAAGCTAGCTGTTCAACTGGGCTGTTCAAAAGGCTAACAACTTCACTTCAGCAAATATGGAACAAAACTAAGGGTCCTGCAAGCAAAGCTTTTATGTGTTCAGGGTGAAGGGATGAAGTGATTATACATGCATCATGCTGTCACAGTGGAAACCATATGATTTACTTCCTTGTATCACAACATACATTTTGTCATTTTTTCCATTATTATGATTAGCAATGGATTGGATACCTATGCCTACACATTGAAAAAAGATTGGTGTATATTCTGTGCTGGAGAAAGGATACAGAGGAAAATATGGAAATGATCACTAATTTCTTACACAAGCAAAATTTTGCTTCAGATTTTGCAAAGAGTAAAGCTATACATGGAAAGAGAAGTGTCAAATAAATAGATCGCTTTCACTGTAGTTCATTCTAGGGTAATAGGGTTACTCGGCATCTTCTTTGTAGCATTACTAAAATTTGAATCTTAAAAACCCAGAGATAGTTTTAATTTTGCTATTGAAAAAGGTATCTAACATTTGGACTTAGGGACAAGTTGATTCTATGTGTATATCAGAATGTCACAAGAAAATGTTCCTAATAGTTACTTTTAGCAACCCCCTAAATAAGCCAGTATTTCAAAGAACTGGCCATATAAAACTTAACAGTCCTTGTATGGTGGAATAGTCATTTATCTTATTTCACATGAGCCTAAAATATTTCATATCAAGTCCAATTTCCAAAAAGAAATGTACTTTAGAAAAATACAAGGGATTATGCATTGAAAGCCATTATAACTGCTAAGACCTAATCCTGTTTGCTTTACTAATATAATTAGTTTCACTGGCCAGAATCCAGTGGGCAATGTTAGATTCATCCTCAGCCTTTGCCATGCCCAGGGGAATTTTTGACATTTTTCCTTTGAACAACAGACTCTCCTATTCTACAAAAAGCTGCTTATGGAACTCCCTTTGGTTTCAGAAGAGATTTGCCATATGGTATGGAGGAGGGACTATGATTCAAAATTCAGTCTCTAAGCATTCCTTAGGCATGCAAAACTAGTTGGATACTTTGGGGACCTAGATCACCTTTTACAGTCTAAAATGTTTCTGCCCTTACAAAAGTGATGAGCACATGTTTTCCCTTTTTTCTTTGAATATCTACCCCCCATGGTAATCATTTGATGGAGGACTTCAGCATAGCTTCCATGAACTGTCACACAGAACTGCTGTGCCCACAGTTTGTTTTTACCCTTGACTTTAAATACTGTTCAAGCTTTGTTTAACAACTGGTAGATTCTACATCAAAGCATCCAGATAAAGCGTGTTAAAATTAATAGCTGGAACAGGAAGCTGGAAGTCTGGAACAGAGCAGTCATGCACATGTTGTTGTACAAATGGAGGGTTTGAAACAAAAGCATATGTTTGAAGAAGTCTATCCAGATGGAAGATGAATAAGGATAGTTGGGAAATTTATCTATCAGTTGTATTACAGGTAATCCTCGATTTATAAGAGTTCATTTAATGACTGTTCAAAGTTACAACAGCATTAAAAAAAGTGACTTATGATTGTTTTGCACACTTTGTAGTGTCCCTGAGGTCATGTGACCAAAATTTGGACATTGGCAACTGGTTCATATTTATGACGGTTGCAGTGACCTGAGGTCATGTGATCACCTTTTGCAACCTTCTGACAAGCAAAGTCAATGGGAAAGCCAGATTCATTTAACAACTGTGTCACTAATTTAACAACTGCAGCGATTCACTTAACAGCTGAGGCAGGAAAGGTTGTAAAATGAGCCAAAATTCATTTAACAAACATCTCACTTAACATAAATTTTAGGCTCATAAGTCAAGGTCTACCTGTATTTGAATGATTTATTCTCTTGTTAGCTCTCACTGGCCAGCATTTTTCAATAGAAGAATAGTGAGGAAGAAATTGAAAAGGAGAAATAAAGTATATATAAGAGGAGCTATTTCTTCAAGAACTGTTTTAGGCAGGTAAAGCATGCTGTCAGTATAAACAGATCAATGGATACTAAACTCTGTTTCAGTGTTTTTCATGTGGCTAGTAGAGAGCAACTCTTGTTCATGTCCAGGCAGTGCTGTGCTTCTTCTAAGTACCAGAGATATTATGCCATTCTTTTTTTCAAATGGAAAAGACTTTCAGAGAAGGAAAAATACAATAGAGATATTTAAAGAGAATTCTCATCATCAGCAAGACCGATGGTAACAGCAGTTCAAGAATCAGAAGGGAGAAAGGTACAAAACCCTAGTGAAGAGCTACAAAGAATTCTAACCCTTGATGCCTTTAAGGACCATTCAGATGTTTGCAGGTTCTGCTATACCTGTCTTAACTCATTATTATTCATTTTTACCAATAGAGTTTGCATAACAGATTTTGTGACAAGACTGCAGCATTGTGAGAAAATAATGAATTTTGTAATAAATAAACTAGTTCAATATTTAGTTATTGTAGCTTAAACTTTATTGATTCCCAGACAATTCTGTCAACTCCAACAATTCTGACAGCTGTTGTTCAAAATATTTGGAGAGAAAAGTACTGTATAATTAGTTGAATGTAATGTCTCAGTATCCATATCTTTACTTTAAATAAGGATTTTTTAAAATAAACAAACATAAAAATAATCCTTGAAATGAGCTCTTTTGTTACCTGTCTTTATTTACTGATATAATTGCTATTCACTTGTGCCCACATTTGACAATCTTCTTAAAACGGTCATGAAAGAACTCCACACTTTGTCTCTTCAGCCATGAGTGGACAGACTTTTCCACCTCTTCAATTGAGTATAACAAATGCCTACAAAAATATTCCTTCATTTTGGGGAAAAAGAGGAAATTGCATGATGTTAAGTTTGATTTACTATATATGGGAGATGCAATAAGAAACCATAGCCATGAGATTTTCCCTAGTCATCACCATAAACCACCTGCATTCAGCAGTAAATTTCAACTGAAGGAACTTATTCAACATTCAAAAACTGAATTACAATGCACTGCTTAAATGGCCCCAATGAATATTTACTGCAGGCTTCCGTTTCATGAGCAACAACACACATTCGCAGCAATGTCCCACTAATGAAGTGAAAACACAGATGCTAAGGAACACGTAAGAGTTTCGGGTGCATCAATACTGCCATCTGTTGGCAAGTAATAACATTTGTCTTCTGGAAATGTCAATCCTGGGGCCTCTGCCTTGCCCCAGCAGCCCTGCAGCTCCTGAAGACTCTCTCAGGGCAAGTCCTGTGCTGCGCTGCTTTGGCTCATTCCCTCCCCCCACTAACACTTTGCTGGGCTGGGCAAGGCCACGTATCACCTGTCACTTGCCAATGTACCACAGGTGGTGCGCATACCAATGGTTGAAAAGCACTGCTGTAGGTTAACAAACTTAGAAAGAATGCTGATCTAAGATCTTTTTACAGCACCTAGAACATGAATTGCTCCAGAGATCTGGAGATCTGGATGGTCTTGACCCTAGTAGTCTTTTGCAAAGCTCTGAAGACCTGGCTATTTCTCCAGGCATTTGAGCAGATTAGCTCTGCTGCTGATTGGTTATTCATATCTGGAATGCATTGTTCACCTGGGTGTCAAAGACTATTTGCAGCAGTTGTTGCTTTAATCCCTATACACTACCCAGAGTAAATGGGCAGCCATATGAATCAAGTAAAAACATCAAATGTTTTATTTATTATTTTTCTTCTCCTTTCAATAAAATCTAGCTTCATTAACTCAGGACATCTTTGAAGGCTATTGATTCGGCTGTCATTCCACATATTTTCCTGATCAGAATTCCCCCTCCCCTTTCTTTATACAATATATCTGAGGTAATGTAACTAGGTGGCACATGGATAAGATACATGACCAGCACAGATCCGCACAGACACTGTTGTAATTAAAAAAAAAAAGAATCAAATAATGAACATTGCTTTCATAGCTTAAAATGGGTTGGAAACAGCCTCTTTTATTACAAATTATTTATAGGGTGTCAGGCTTCCCCAACATTAAATATTGCATATCCTCATAAACTTATTCCTCTAATAAATAAGTAGTCTAGGATTCTAGATTTCCCTCAAATCCATCTTCCTCAAATCACTTCTTCTTCATTCCATTCTCTATCCTGAATATAAACTAGGAGGAAGTAGTTTGTGTTTATGCTTTGAGTGACATTTCTAATATCCAGTTACAGTTGGAAACCTGTATCTACATGCATTTGTCTATAAATTAGAGCACACAACTTTTCAGCAACTGGCACCACTACACACTATTTTTTTATTTATAACTAATAATTTATCACAAGGTATACAATTATCTCTGGATCAGCACCAATATTTTTATATATAGTACTACAAATGAATGCATCCCATTTTTCTACAATTATTATTACATATGTCTAGAACACAATACTGTATACTAATATATCTAAGAAAAAAAAGATTTTCAACATATTAGCTTGGGGAAAAAACGCTTAAATTAAAAAATATTATATATGGCCGAAGCAAACCACCCCACAAATCCTTATTTCAAGTAATTAGGTTAATAGGTCAGTAATATGCATGTGCTAAAATATGGGTTACCAGTAAAATTATTCATAGGTTCTGAAAAACAAATAAGGCGAACAAGGATTAAACTGCTCAGCTGTATTAGTCTCTTTAGGGAAATCCCAAATTGAATTTGTACAGATAAAGACTTCAGAAGAGTGCTTAGTAGTAATCTGTTCTCAATGAAATATGCACCTTTTTATTTTCCAAGAAATAAGAATGTTTTTAAGATCTTTTAAGAGGCAGTAAGGAAAGATAGGCCAATTTTTTTGTCTATTTTCCCCATTTTTTATTGTTATCCTTCTATAACAAATCACTACAACATGACTGTAGTTGCCTGTGTGTCAGTCCATGGTATTGTTTTCAAGTGACAGCCTAACAATATATTTATTCATAATGTAGATCAATGTCTACTACTTAATACTTAAAAATCTATTTTATAAAAGCATAAACCTCAAAATGTAAGAATGAAATAACTAGAAGAACTTGTCTTTTTAGGGACGAGGTGTATGCCAGCGATAATGAATAATGAATTCATGCTATGCTTAGTTATTACATCAAGATAACAAAAGTTGTAATGTGCTAAATACAAAATTCAAACTAAACAAGTAACCAGTTCAAAGTATCTTAATTCTCTGGTGTTGGGTAGCCCCTAAAACAAATTATTAAATTAAATCAAATTAATTTAAATCAAATTAAATCAAATTACATGTGACACTTCCTAGAGTCAGATAAATCAATGTCAAATTTAAATACAGTGAAAAAGGACATTGATTTCACACAACAACAAAATGGTTTTTTTGTTTCATAACACACTTTTTTCTAGTTTTTTTTCTTTTGTTTATATTTCCACCATGTTTTTTTCACATGAAATAGAGTTAGTTTTCGACTTACAACCATTTGAAGTTATAATGGCACTGAAAAAAATGACTTATGACAAACTTATAACCGTTGCATCTCCGTGGTCACACCATCAAAATTCAAACTCTTGGCAACTGGCTCATATTTATGACAGTTGCTGCTTCCCAGAGTCATGCAATCACCTGTTGTGATTTTCTGACAAGCAATGTCAATGGGAAAGCCAGATTCACTTAAAACCATGTGACTTACTTAACAACTCCAGTGATTCACTTAACAATGGTGGCAAGAAAGGTTGCAAAATGGGGTAAAGCTCACTTAACTATCTTGCTTAGCAGCAGACATTTTGTGCTCAATAATGGTCGTAAGTTGAGGACCACCTGCACACCTGGACTTTTCCTGCGTTTTCTGGGCCACCAATTTATAAAGGCTAACAGGATGTTAATAGATTTCTTCACATTAAAAAGGGAATGGAAAGAGCTGGATTTCTACAACAAAATCTACACATGTGTGAGAGGATCTGAATATCACCCTTACCCTATGCTCATGACTTCAGGCTCGTTGCCCCAATTTCAGTTCTGACAACAATGTTCAACTGGTGAAAAATGCAGAAGGTGACAACACAGAAGGAAACTGAAAGAGAATATCCATCCTTCTTTTCTGCTATGCACGTTTTCTTCTAAAATAGTTTCCCTCCTTCTTCATGTAAATACTTCTTATTTATACATGAATGAGGCAGGCATGTTCAAATATTTGTTTGATATCTTCAATTTCATTCAATTGATTATATTATAAAAAGCTCCAGTAATTTTCAATGAGTCCCTATTAAATTAGCAATAAGTTCCCTCTCCATCAGGGCAACCTATTTTTCCATGATATTAAGAAATTAATATTTATACTTCAAATCTATATTTTAACCTTAATCAGAAGCTGAAAAAATAGCAAGCAATTACTGGGTCCCAACTTTTTTCCTCTTTCCCCATTTCTTGATGATTATTTTTTAAGCATAAGGATAAAATTGTGCAATAAAAGAAATGTGGAATTAAGAAAACTGTTATCTCTGAATATATATTACCAAAAAATTAGTCACAAGTTCCACTTATGTTTCAGTTGAGTCATATTCAATCATTTCTTTGAAAACTGTACAGATTTCATCAGTTAAGACCATTAACAACAATTGAAGGATGTTCTTATTCTATTTCCTTAATAAGAGCAAGATAATGTCTTCAATGTTTTGCAAATCTCTTCCATTAAACTTGAAAGGTTCTTTTGAAAGTCTAGGGGGATGATCTGTGATAAACACTTTGAGAATTTTATTGTAACTCTTTGTGTCATACAATTTCATTTAAATATTTTTATTTTGAAATTAATTTAGAATTAACCATGAAGATAATCCATAGTTGGCACTAAAGGTCATTTATACAGTATGTAGCTAAAAATACATGATATATTTGTCATGGACATTTCTAGGTGCAATTTATGATTTTGCAAACCAACTGATTCTTATTACCATTTTTAGTAACATTTACAACGTTAGTCAATTTTGTTAAAACTGTTTTCAAATATTATAAAAATTACCCAACATTTAATTTAATTATTGTAAATGTAAATAAATAAATGCCACATTTATTATTGCAAACCATCAAAATACTAAAATAAAGATTTCACTGGATAGTGATATTGAAACAATGGGAAATTCCTCACAGAGCTTTGAAAAAACTCTATAGTGGACAATAAATTGAAGTCTGAACAGAGAAGGAACCAGGAATAAGACATTTACTCTAGAGTAAGCCCATAAATGTGTATTCACTCAGTGAAATCTTTAGTGATAAGAAAAAATTAAACTTATTTAAAGGCATTCATTTGAATTCTCTCCCTAACTGGAGCAAGAAGAAAAGAGTTTTATGTGCACATGTGCTTGCACAAAAACAAAAAACAGAACTGTTGGCTATGTTCTTGTGACACATTGAATTACCAACTAGCCAACTCACATTTTAGCCTTGTATGCTGTAAGAATCTAGCTTATGTCTTTATTGTCCAGTGTAATAGGACCACAAAAATGTCTTCTTCTAAGTAAGCATGTTATACAAACACAGCCATTGCCTCAGGAATTTGTCTAGTATTTCCTGATAAATACACACCCAGTTGAAGCACCATGGACAGCACCAAAATCCATTTCCTCCAGTGAAGAGATGGAAGTGAACTGAGGTCTTAAAAGGACACATTCAATGGCCAACATCTTGGCCTGAAAACGAGTTTAAAAAAAACAACACTTCCTACAACTTCTACCTCAACTGTTTTATTTCTCATTGGACGGACAAGGTGGAGGAGAGGATATTCCACTTCTTGTGCAAATTTGGCTGGAGAGAGAGAATACTTTTTCCCAGGGTCCTAATTTGAGTATGATTGATAGCCTCATCACTAGTATTAACAGTTTTAGTTCTGTCCTTCTTCAATGTCAAAGAGAGAGGAAGACACTGGGAGCTAATTGCATCTCCTACTTACCTGTACTGAATAAGAAGAGGTAAGAGGCAGCTTTTCCTGAGGTTAACTTTTCATCCTAGAACATGTTATCCCTTGCAAAGTTATAACTTTTATTCATTTAAGCTCTTTCTTTATTTGAAGTTCAGAAACGTCTGAATGAGCTATCAAATCTAGTTTTACTCCCTACGTGTATGATGCTATATTTGACCTGTCTCAGAGCATGATTTAAAATTTAAAATGATCTTACCTCACTCTTTTATGTTTTTAAATTGCAATAAAGCCGTGGTCTACAAACTTAACTACATACCATGCCCCTTGTTTTTCAAGGTATACTGTAGTTCTATTGGACCACCTCCAATCAACATTAGTAGCTACCCTTGTCCAGATTATGCTGGCCTGGAGAAAAGTAACTTTATTAACAGATTTTTTTTATCCACCTTTGTTAATTTTTTTTAATAAATAATACAAAGTGGTGAACTAATACTACTTCCTCGTCCTATTTTCCCCAGAACAACAACTCTGTGAGGTTGGGCTGAGAGAGAATGACTGGCCCAAGGAAACCCCATTTGCTTTCATACCAAATGGGGGTTAGAACTCACAGTCCCCTTGTTTCTGGCCTGGTGCTTAAATACCTGTTATACATGCCTTCAAAAGAGAGAGACGAGAGAAAATGCAGACAATATATTTCATTAGTCAGCTAGGGCCACAACAAGAGTCAGGATGGCATATCATTATGCCAGCAAGTTAACATATTCAGGTCTGGGTTACATTAAGTATTCCTGGGGGAAAGACTCTTCAGTAATAGCTTCCTATAGTATAGCAGAAGTGCTTTGGCTTGAAGAAACAATTTTACAATTAATTTGTCGATGCTGTCTGCTATTTTATTGCAATAACAGCAGTGTTTATATTGCAGAAGTTCTACTTGCATTAGTCCTGGTTCCTATGTACATAAAATTTTAGCTCTTCAGTAACAATGACTAAATGATTCAAGATACAAGGGGAAGCAAGGAAGAATGATACAAGAGGAAATGGTTTTAAAAAGGACATACACCAACCAAAGGCAAATTTATCTACATGACATGAGCACTAAGGTCACGTTGAAATAATAATTATGTTATGTGCTGCGCTGTTTAGATCCCCAGGCCAAATTTCTGTGCTTCAGTTACTTGTATTTTTTTCTAATTTAAAGTATATTAAAGTGAAGTAGCATTACATCTTTAATACAGATATTTCCTTAAACACTTAGTCTTAGGCAAACCACTTTTTTTCATTTTTCATTATGAAGATGATATCCTTGACAAGTGTTTTTTCCAGATCTGAACACAAAATTCATGTTGGGGTCTGACCATAACAAAATGAGCTGCTACTTTCCACAATAGGAAATTTATACTTCAATTAATACAACCTGAAAATACATTTGCCTATTTTGCATTGCACTAATAATTCATATATAGTCTGCAATTAACTATTATTCCAAGATAATCTATTTTTCTATATATCTACATTTTATTTCTGTTTCCAAGTGAAGAACTTGGTATTCATCTCTATTAATCTTCACTGTTATTTCAACTCATTTTTCCAATTTATCAATATCATTTTGAATTTTATTTGTTATTTCCTACTCTCATCTATTACCTATCATACTGTTATATCACCTACAAAATTATTATTTCTTCCCTTTCTTCTTCCAAGTCATTCATAAAAATATTAAACACCCATATCTTATGGCACTCCACTCAGTTTCTCACTCTAGTATGATAAGGAATTATTAATGAATAATCTCTGAATATGATTTTCAAATAACTTAATATATTCATTTATTTTTATGTCACATAGCTAATATGGTACTAGTTCATTGATCAAAATGTTGAAGAATATTTTATCAAACGCTTTGTTAAATCACAGTGCATTATATTTACAGCATTCCCCTAATCTACACTGAGAAAGTTACCAGGAAAAAAAACAATAAAAACCGTTACATTTGGTCTAATAATACTTGCCTTTGACATATGTTGATCTTTGGTAATTACTGCTTGTACATCAGTCGCTTAATGATCTACTCTAGAATCTTTCCAGAAATTGATGTCAGAATGAGTAATCTCTAATTACCCAGATTTTTCTTTTTTCAAGAGACATTCTCCCTCTTGTCATCATCTGAAACTTCCCCCAGGATTTCTCCGAAATAATACATTAGGTCAGAGATCCCCAACCCCTGGTCCTTGGACCAGTACTGGGCCGCAGCATGCCAGCAACTGGTCCGCACAAACAAGCAAAGTCCAACCACAGGATGCAGGCACACAAAACCATGCCCCCTCCGGTCTGTGGAAAAACCTCTCTCCACAGAACCGGTCCCTGGTGCTCAAAAGGTTGGGGACCTCTGCATTAGGTTGTTATTTTTCAGTACCCTAGGTTGCAATTCATTAGGATCTAGATATTTAAATGTATTCCCCGTAACAGATATTTTCAGCTCATGTTTCTAGCAAGGTAAGTAACTCTTTTTTAATTTGTTATGATTTCACATATTGCCATCTTTACTGAGCATAACAAGCATATTTCTTTTCTTTTTAGTCTGAATATGTCTGAAGAAGTCCTGCTTTGAATTTTATTAGCATTCTCTATCTTTTGATTTCCTATGTCTTAGTTTTTTCAGTACTTTCCTACATTTTTTTGCATTATCTTCTTTGGCTTATTCTGTAGTCTATTTTTTAAAAAATTGTATTAATATATAATATATATTCACATATATAGGAATTCTAACCCATACTGAGATCCTGTTCTTATTAGCTTCTTCTGCTCTGGAATTCCACCTACCATTGCTCTGTAAGTATGAAAATGCATTTCCTTTGAAGTCCAAGATATGTGTTTGGCTATACTTAGTGTTGCTTCCTTTAAGATCTCAAGACCTGTAAAATTACATGATAATTTCCCCACAAATGTTCCTGCTACTTCCGTTTTATCAACCAAGTCTTCTCTGTTGATTTGTATCCTTTCATGCGCTCCTTCTTGTATCTTCTGAAGGAAGAAGTTGTCCAGAAGGAAGGCATGTCAGGAATATTCTGGAAGGTCTGCACTTGACAGAGTTTGTCTCCAAACTAAATTGGGAAATGAAAATCTTCCATTCCCTTCCCGTCTCTTTGAACAGCAGCATCCACATTTTCTTCTGGGTCAAAAAGACAATAGTGGACACTGAGCATTTATTTGCTTTTTCACTCATGTTGGCTGATATATTCTTTGAACACTGAATAGATTCATTCATTTGGATTTCTGAATTCTTTTAAAAACTTGTTTTCCCCTTCTGGTGCCTTTGTTCCTTTTCAATTGTAGCCTTCAGTTTTTATATCCCAATAACAAAAATTATCCCAACTAGATTTCTTTTACACTAATTCAGTGGTTCTCAACCTTTTTCAGGTTGAGACCCCACTTGCGCCGCCCATGCGCACCGCGCCCCCGACCCGGGTGCGCACGTGCGCGCACGCACGATGGGCCAATCCACGCATGCGCGGCACGCGCAACGAAAAATAAATAAATAAAATTAAAAAAACCACAAGAAAATGGCGGACCGCGACGGGCCGATCCGCGCATGCGCGGCGTGCGATGGGCCGAACCGCGCATGCGCGGCGCGTGACGAAAAAAAAGCAAAAAAATAAAAAATAAAATAAAATAAAATAAAAACAAAATGGCGGACCGTGACGAGCCGATCCGCGCATGTGCGGTGCACACGCGACAGCCCGAACCGTGCATGCGCAGCGCACGACAAAAAAAAAAACAAAAAACCCCCCAAAAAATCAAAAAAGCAAAAAACAAAATGGCGGACCGCGACGGGCCGATCCGCGCATGCGCGGTGCGCGCACGACGAAAAAAACAAAACAAAAAAAACAAAATGGCGGACCGCGGTGTCCGGCGACCCCCGCGAAACGGTCGTTCGACCCCAAATGGGGTCGTGACCCATAGGTTGAGAACCGCTGCACTAATTAAATCATATTTATCAAAATCAAATTTATCCATTTTCCATACACTGAGGTATAGACAAGAAAGCCAGCCTTTTCTCTGTTTTTTTCCACCAAGTGGTGTAGTAAGCCTTTTTATGGAGAAAAGTGTAATTGTAGGATTGAAAAAAACATGCAAGGACTGTTAGAATTGTTATGAGAAAGTAAATGAAAACTCAGTCCTGGAAAAGGAGAGGGTAAGAGAAGAACACTCAAAATAATCCTGTCTCAGTTCTGTTTGGTATAAGATTGGACAGAGGAATATTCTGGCAGGTTTTCAAATTGTGTTACCGGTAGTATACTCAACAATATATTATGTTCCTGTAATCCTTACAAAGTCTGCTTCCGAAGGGCTGATATATTGTAGGAAAGTTCCCACATCCATTTATAATGAAGAAATCATTAAATAAGACTCTTATTTCTGATGTGTGCTTGTATGTTTTCTAATCACCCTAGGATTCATTTAAAAACCCTGCTAGGCTAGCTGATCATTCCTTGTCCAAAAAGATACTAGTTCTTGTGACATGGAACACATCTCATTTCCATCATTCAGATACCCCAGACCATGAATAAAAAAATAAATCTTCCCATCTGCACCATCTGCACAGTGAAGTCATTATCTGGCTGTATTTTACTTTCTTTCCAGTGCTTTTCCATAGATTGGAAGAATATATGAGAGCAAATTTTGAGTTTCTTGTCTAAAATTTTTTAAATCCATAACGGTCTGGTGATAGCTCTTCTTTGCAGTGATGTTTACCCCACTCAGATTTTTCAGAAGGAAAAACTGTTGATGGATTCAATATATCTATGAAACTGTTCTAAACCATCTCACTCCCGGCAGGCTGTACATTTCAGACTTTATGGGTATGATCATTAGACATTTATTTCTATTCCTCCCTGCAGTGAATCAGCAACTACCACAACTGTATAATTCTTCCTGTGGAACTCAACTGCATCCTCCTGAAATACAAGGCACCACTGTCCTATTTTCTGTTTACAATCATTGTTTTCCTTCCCTCTGAAGGCAAACAGTTTCAATGTGATGACCTCTAGTAGCACAGAATATGTAATACATATTTCTTTATCTAGAACCTATTTCCACAGATACGTGAAGCAGAGATGATGGGAAGAATGAGAGGAAAAAGTTGCAAGCATTGAAAGGCTGGACAGTAGGTGACATTTCTACATAAAGATGGCATAAAATAAAACATAAAGGCCACTTGCAGTAAAAGTAATCATTATAATGTTATCTATTACCAGTCCCACTGGTTCATTCTTTGTGAGAAAGGTAGTACAGTCTGATGTGAGCAGAATGAATATCAAATTTCCATGAATTGTATTGCTATTGCTTTACAATGACAGCGAGGGCAGATTTTGGTTATTGCACCAACATCTAGAGAAATATTATGCCTTGTGAATAATGCATTTGGTTTTTCTGTTTCTCTATTGAGATCTTACTATCAGGCATTGACATGTTCAGGAATTCTTGCAGTCATAACTGTTTGCCACATTGTCAACACTGCAACAATCCTGGCTGAAGCCATTTTTTCTTCGTTTTCGGTTGCTACAGTACTGGGAGGGGAGAATGAGTGGTTTTAAGGTTAGACTAAACAATAATTTGTCCCATGGGAACCAAGGTCATAGCTGCCAGAGTTTTGGCGGACTGAGCCTTACGTTAGAAAGCTTGCCAAAGTATTTTATTGGGGAACATGGATAATTACATAGTGCTGGGGTGGGAAGTTCAACTTTATAACATTGTAACACTTGGGAGGGAACTCCAGACTTGGTTACACTTTTAACTATGCTGATACTTTGTAGCCAATAAACATGTTCTTTAAGGAAACCTCTTGCCTTGGAGTCCTTCTTTTACTGGTCTCATCTATCAGAACCATGACATTAAATCAAGTTTACTTAAAATTTTAAAATTTGGGGTCCTGAGCCCCAGTTGCCTACCTAACTCTTTTAGGAGGACAACAATGACTCAGGGAAGAGATCGAGATGGAGAAGAAGGGAAAGTTGGCCACTGGCCTCGGCGCGATGTTGGCTGATGGAATGCAGGCTACAGCCCAGGTGGAGAGTGCAGCCCCTGCAGCTGGAGTGAGGCCAAAAGCCAGGTGATCCCATTGGAGAGGCTGATGCAGCAAGAAGGAGTACTGACCCTCGGAAGGAATTGGTGATTGGATGCTGTCCTGCAGCGGAGAAGCACCTTTAAGACTGCTGAGGTTGAATTCCCATTGATCTCATCCCACGGCTCTCATTCATCTGTGCTGAGGAAGGTGAAGCAGCCGGCTGGGTAGGATGAATCAGGGGAGTGGAGGTACCTGACTGCCATCCACAGCCACTCCGTTGAGCAGCTGAGGGAGAAGTTTGACCAACTTGAGATGGGAGAAGTGGAGCCAATTGCCTGCAAGGTGATTTCCAGTGGATGAGGCGACAGGCACTCCCCAACCCTTCCACCTCCTCAGCAAAGCCCCAGTCCCATAGTGATGGCTCGTGCTGCCTCCCCGCTGCCTAGACTAGACTTAACATCGAGCCCAGTGCGCTGGTGGAGCAACCCCAGTACCAGCGGCCAGATATACAGCAAGCTTACTGGGGGCAATGGCCTGTGACCCACCCCTATCAAACCTACATTTTATGGGGACCCCGAGAAGCTGTCTTTCTTTCTGAATCAGGTGGGGGCTCACCTGAATCGTTATATGAATGCTTACGGGGTCCGAATGGTTGATGCCATAGCAGCAAACCTGGAAGGGGAAGCTGCCAAATGGGTGACTAGCCTACATGATGAGCAGGCACCAGAATTGTGGGACATCAATCTGTTTATGGGCAAACTGAGAGCCAGATTCAAAGACAAATTCCAAGCCCTGCAAGCTGAAAAGGACATCCATAATTTGAAGCAGAGGGGCCGGCCAGCGAAAGAATATGTAAGAGAATTCCAAAAGGTCTGGATGAATCAGGCAGTAGCCTGAGCAATTATTGATTCACCACTTCAAGGCAGGCTTAGATCGTGAATTATTCTATGCATGCAACTACAGGAGGGACCAGCTCTGTGAATGGTACCGCTTGGCTATTACCTTAGACATTGAGCTGGACCATTACCAGAGACACACAGCATCAGAGTCCAGACCAAGACGAGCCCAAGAAAGACATCAGGTTCCCGACATCGCCCACCTGCCACAGCCTCTGGCTTTTCTAGAGTACCTACTGGACCCCCTCATCAAGTGTTTCAGATGTGGGCAGATTGGGTACCAAGCATCTGATTGTCCAGTCCCATTTCCTCCAACTAAGAACGCACCTACTGCCTCCACAAAACCCAAGACAAAACCTCATGCAGTGCAAAAGAAGTCAAGTTGGGTTTGCCAGGAGCAAGCTCCGTGTTCTTTAAGGAAACCTCTTGCTTTGGAGTTCTGCTTTTACTGGTCTCATCTATTGGAACCATGACACACATATTGCATTGATCTTTCCTTTCTTCTTCCATCTCATCTTCTGATTCTGTGCCTTTTATTATTTAAGAGACGTGTAGCCATTCATCCTCCATTTTTTTTCATCTCTTTTGTTATTTGTTCTTTGTCTCTAATCCTAGAGATGTGGATTTCTTTTGTCTCTTCCTCTTTTTTACTGTGTCTGCTGTTGTCATACATGCATATCTCCTTCTCAATCTCTCCTTTTCTCATGCTATTGTCACTGTTTGATCCTGGAATTGTGTTGCCCTGGCTTCATCTGATTCTTGTTCTCTTTTGTTCTTTGCTGCTTCCCTTCAATGTTTGGTGTCATCTCTTAACCATGATGTCCCCCCCTTTTTCCACATAGCATTATTAGACTGACCAGATTTTTTTACTCAAATGCTGGATGACCTTGTCATCATCTCAGACAAGTATCTATGTCAGGTGACTGTGAGGATACTGCAATGGTTACATTGCAAATAAAAGTGCCCTGTGGAAATTTCAATTCCACTGTTCCTACATTGTAGCAGTTTGATTTAAAAATTGTTGTGATATAATATAGCAGGAGTGACTTCTAAATTCCTGCTGGCTTCCCCATTAACGTTGCTTATTGGCAGTTTGCACGGAGTGTCGGAAATAACAATCACAGGTCCATAGCTGACCATGGCGAAGGTCAACAATTTTGTGAATGCAACTGATCTGAAAATCCTTAAAATTTCAATTCCACAGAGATAAACTGTCTTGCTTTTTGTACCATCTCTTTATGTTAGCAGATTTGAGTATCTTGATTCAAAAAATTGTTGTGATATGAAGTACCACTTGAGCTAACTGAAAACAATGTTGTTTTTGTTGGTTCTATAAACATGAGCAATCCAGTAATGCTTTGAAATGATTCCACATAATTAAGAGCAATGATCAATTACTCAAAAACAATGTTTTTACAAAAACATGCATTTATCAAAGAATGCCGCTTCAAGATTCCATAAACTCACCTTCAAGGACTCTCATGGTGGAAAAAATGGTGGAAAAATAATCATTTTCCCATTACAAATGAAAGAGATCAAGTAAGGTACCTTAGCTATATAAGTTATGTTGAACATGATAGATTAAGTTAACTATGATTGTAATATAATGGTCCAGTAGTTATAGTGAATGGCCTAAGTAGTCCTTCAAACTCTCGGATTCTATGTGCTTAGCTTCTAGAACTCTAGCCCAGTATCCTAATCTACCAGTCAGAAGCACTGCAACAAAATGCATTATCAGAAGCTTCCATTAATAGTACGATCTTAATATGTATGATCATTTATCTGTTTCAAGCATCTGTTACAGTGGATTGATTTGCATAAGTCTTACAAGTTGCAATTGGATGAGGGGGGAAACGATTGTTGACTCTTTTGTCTCTTTCATCTGGTTAAAATGAAAATCCTAAGCAGTAATCCTTGTGGAAATAAATCAGGGGTTGGCCATTTTAGTTCTTTCAGAGCTCAGTTCTCAGAATGATAATATGTAGGTCACTTTGCCACCATCATTAAAAACTAATATATCTGATAATACATCAGAGGAGATAAACTGTATGATGTTTTAAATCTAGATTCCATTTTAAGACCATCTATGTCACCACTGCTAAGTTGTGAATTCCACAGACCTTCCTACTTTGTCCTATTGACATTGCAATAATTTAAGTCAGGGCCAAAAGTAAAGACACTACTGGGGGTCAAATTATTCTCCAAAGCACTAGAAGGCAGGACAAGAAACAATGGTTGGAAATTGATCAAAGAGAGAAGCAACCTGGAATTAAGGAGAAACTTCCTAACAGTGAGAACAATTAACCAGTGGAACAGCTTGCCTTCAGAAATTGTGGGTGCTCCATCACTGGAGATTTTTAAGAAGAGACTGGGCAGTCATTTGTCTGAAATGGTATAGGTTCTCCTGCTTGAGCAGGGGGCTGGACTAAAAGACCTCCAAGGTCCCTTCCAGCTCCTACTCTACTCTACTCTGCTCTGCTCTACTCTACTCTACTCTACTCTACTTTATCCTACCCTACCCTATTCTATTCTATCTGGAGTATTTATTTGTTATATTTCATCATTTCCTCAAGAGCCCAGGATACTTTGCCAATTACTTCTACACATATACCATTTATACCCTATATCTGAAAATTAAGACTTAAAAGACTAGCATATGGGTGCATGTGCACACACACACAAATACATGCAATAAACAGACAATCTGCTATGGATCTGGAACTATTTCTTTTTAGATAGTGACATAAGTTCATGAACTTGGTTTCCAGGAAAATCTACTTGATTTCTGGTTGACTGCCATCTTTTAGAAATTAGGTGTCCTATATTATAGAGAAAGGCATCTTATATTCCTAAGCCTTCCTAATATAGTGTCATCCAGATATATTGAGACTGCGGTTCCCAGAATTCCTACTTCTCTGGCCAATATTGATAGGAAACTGATAGCTGCAAGCCTAAAACTATTGTATTTACAGGGCTGTATAAGCCAATTCTAATGTAAAGAATCCTAAAAATGGAAAGGAGGATCCTGGAGTTGTCCATCCACAAAAGTTGAACAGGCATATGGTTCTCCTGGTTGCAATTAGTCTTCTTGTAATATGGTGTGGTATTTCCCTCACAGCATAGCAATGCATTTCTAAATTTGTATTCCCACATAATATAAATATTATGCAACTCTAAGCCCTCCTTTTGTCATGATACATCAATAGCATTTTATGAAGAAGGGCTAAGAGATAATTTACCCATAGAGCCATTCAGCACTTATGGCAGAAGTGGGACAAGATCAAGTCTTCTCAATCAGCTTGAAAACAATCCCTTCTTTGTTTTTCTTTTTAATCCAAGGATGTGCAAATTGTGTCTTAAAACATTCTTTACTAAACTATTCAAAACAGGAGATAAAAGGTAATAAAGAAGAGCTTTGTGTAGTGTATATGTATGTATACTCTCTTTCTCTCTCTGTGATATATTGACATTTGTGTTCCTTTAAATTATTGCTAGAGCTGGACCATAGCCAACTGCAAACATCTTCTGGCAGAGTAGAATAACACTTGGCAACTAAATTGTTCAGTACAGTTTTGTGTCATTATGGATAACACAGAATAATTAGATCCATGTTATAAAGGCTGACCCCTGGCATCCACAGCACTAGTCAGAGCCTGTTTGCCTGATAGGACACATCCATAAAGCTGCCTCTCATCTGCTTCTCATTTTAATTGCTTAGCCTATCTTGTTGGAATATTATGGAGAAGATGCTGTGGAAAGTTGAATATTTTGCATAACAGAGCTGCTACTATTGCCACCACTACCACAAAGAAGCTCACCTGCACAGACACAGAGAATGGAGGCTTTGCTTGGTGGCTCAACAAAATGAAGAGATACACAGTTCAAGGAGATGATCCCTTTACAAAGGCATTTACAATTCTACCAGCTGTATCATAGCATTTTGTTGTTTGGAAACTGTAGTGGTTTCCAGCTAGATTCCTAACTGGGTTTTTCTTTGTTTGCTTCTTCAACATAAGCTTCTGTTTACTCGGACTGTGAAATAATAGTTTGTCTGAATATCTGCCTTATGTAATGTGGCAGCTGTGGATAGGTTGTTGGTACAGAGTATCACATATTAGATTCTAGACCAAACATTAGAAGCCTTTTCTTCCCCAAAGTGAAAAAACACAAAACAAGCCCCTTTAACATATTCACAAAGCCTTCTCTCTGACCCAGATTTTAAATACTGCATCTGTAATGCTTCTTAGCTAATAGCATGTAGTAGGACTTCCATTCTCAAAATACTTTGATTATGTCAACAAAAGCAATCTATGTTAAAAGATCTTATGACTGCTCACATGCACAGGATATATTCCATTAATAACCCCTTTATGTACACTTACTGCAAATATTTGTCCAATTGAATCAGTATTCTCTCCAGCCTGATCAAAACAGCAAATTCAGCATATCAGGCAGAGGTTTTTCTTTCCATTTCCTGCTATCTGACCCTTTTTACAGGAAATACTAGGGCTCCAATCTGGCACTTTGTACATATTGTTCTACTACCAAGATATGGTCCTTTTTCCAATCATAAATTTTTCTTTACATAAAAAGTTTTTTTTTAAAAAAAAGCCTAATTGCCATGGTAATTCGGTTGTGGCACCCACTCTCTGAAACACATTGTAGAAATTAGATAGCTACCTTCTTTCTCATATTAAAAAAAAACCTTACCAAACACTTATTATACAATATATTCCATGCATAAATGGTTCTATGCCAAAGCTGGCTTTGAGGGTTCCAGGTCCAAACTAAAACATGTGCACAGGGCATGATCTGGATGCAAAATGAAATGTGGCTGCTGAGAGGAAGCAGGGGAGAAAAAGAAAAAAATAGAAAGGGGAAGGGTGCCAGCACACTGAGCATGCAGGAGCGGAGGAAAGAGGGAGAGATGTGCACCAGCTTTTCCCTAATTGCCCCATAAAATGACTCTGACATATCTGGAAATTTTGTTTTGGCCCAAACCCAAACAAGCAAAATGTTCCAAGCTTTGTTTCTGGCAAAGCATGTTTGACGCAAAACAGTCAGCAAAACTTCTAGCATGTCATAGGGATCAAAACCAGTCAGATTTTCTGCTTCAAACCCACCACTATTCCATTTTCTAAATAGTTTAATTGGAACAAATGAGCATAAATAGCTCTGTGAGTGAACTGAGTGAACAAACTCTCACACATGAAAAACTACATTAGACACCCCTAGCTGGTTTTTAGGTGTATTGCTTGCAATTTTCAAGAAGCTAGTTTGAAAACTAGCATTAATTGCCTGTAGTAATAGCCTTTTAAACCATCATACTGGTTGGGAATTTTGGGAGTTGAACTCCACATATCTTAAAGTTGCCAAATTTGAAAAGCGTGGATTTAAACTGATATACAGCCAGAGTGGTGTGCTGATCAAGACATTGGGCGGACTGTAGAAACCAAATCAAGTTAAGTCTTGGGTATAGAGGTTTATTGGATTAAAATTCATTCAATTTTCTTTCTCTTTTTTCCTTTTACAGTGTATTGCATACTGTAATTGTATTAAATGTCTATCAGCATTCAGCTTCTAAAACAAATATAATTTTGCTGTGTACAGTATGTTCTGTTTGATTTGCTTATGTAACATGTTTGCTTTACCTGGATAAGCAAAGAAGCAGGAAGGAGCATAAAATGTATAAAAAAAATAATGGAAATGTTACAGGTAGCCATTGCTGTACATTGCCTTATCCTTTATTATTGATATATTCCTCAAACATTTGCTAACTATTGTTCAGACCAGTTAAATAGATTTTGCCTTTAACCAAGAGGCAAAATCACTATCCTATGCCCAAGATGAATTAGTGTAAGTGCATGTAACCTGTTAAAAGTGAGCATTAAGTAAGCATCCAAAGGCTTTTTTTAAATCAAAAATAAATAATTACCAGCTTTAATATGACATGCTTAGGGGTTATTATGATGTTATTTTAACATTTATCAATAAAATATTTAAATAGAAAGCAGTCTTTTTATATCATTGGCACATGTAAAATACATTCATAATTGTCCATAGCACGGCATAAACAAAACTCATGTATTAAACATGTTTACGACTGACATATAAGTACATATAATAATTTATCTGAACTTGCATTTTTGGAGTTATATAAATAGCATCATAGTGACAAGTCTAATCGCAGATCTCAAAATAATTTCTGGAAAGTAACATGGATAAAATATTTGCAGGAAAGCAGAATCACTCATGACTACAGCAAATGAATGCAAAACATACCTTGTTCTTAAAAGGATTTGGGGGCAATGAGAAGTCTTGTCTGACACATGGGAGATGTTAATTGGATCTCCAGAGACTTTTGTTCTATCTTAAAAGCACCAAGACAGAGGAAAGCTATCTCAATTTAATGCAGCGAAAGAGTCTCAGGGTGAGCATAGTTCTGTTTTCTTTTACATACTTCTGATACAAAAACATGACCCAGCTGCTGTTCTTGAAATAAAAGAACTAGACTGAGTCAAAACCATTTTTTTTTGCATTTTGCATCAGCTTGATGGAATCAATTTGCTACTTTTGCTATAAAACCTATTGTTTCCAATTCAGAACCTCTGATTAATTGCTTAAACAGTTATGAAATGCATCTGGGGGTTTAGAGCTGTATTTTGAAGTATAAGGTAGTCTCGACTTAACAATTTTTATTTAGCAACTGTTCCAAGTTACAATGGCACTGAAAAAAGTGACTGCTTTATGACCGTTGCAGCTTCCCTAGTCAAGTGATCAAAATCTGAGAGCTTGGCAACTGTCATGTATTTATACACTTGCAGCGTCCCAGACTCATTGCCATTTTGCAACCTTCCCAGCCAGCTTCCAGAAAGCAAAGTTAATGGGCGAAGCCGGATTCATTTAATGACTATGTAATTCACTTAATATCTGCCGTGATTTACTTAACAATTGTGGCAAAAAGGTCATAAAATCCAGTGTGACTCACAATGACTACTTGCTTAGCAAAGGAAATTCTAGTCTTAGTTGTGGTCATAAGTGGAGGATTACCTGTAAAATGTTTTTCTTTCAAAGAACAGCATCATACTCTATCCAAGTTTATTGCCATCCAGCTTAGTCCATGGTGAGTTTAAAACATGTGCATTCTTTTTTTTATCCCACCTTTATTCCTTTTATAAATAGTTTAAGGTGGCAAACATATCTAATCCTCCTATTTTCCTCAGAACAACAACCTTATGAAGTGAGTTGGGCTGAGAGAGAATGAATAGCTCACTTAACTGGCTTTCATTCCTAAATCAGAACTAGAACTCACTACCTCCTGATTTGTAGCTTGGTGCCTTAATCTCTAGATCAAACTGGCTCTTGCAATGTCTGCTTTGTTTGGTTTGAATGGATATTCAAGCTTCAAGGTTAGAATAGGGAACAAGGGATTCAGCTTCTTTCCAAATGTCGCTGCCCTTAGGGGGACTTTCGAAGCAGAGATTGAAGGGGATTCGTTTATGTCCGTTTCCCACCATCACCCCCGCCGGTAGAAAACCGTACCCTCGGCGATCAAGTCCTGGAGAGAGGGACTCCCAGGGGCCTGAGAAGCCGGGGCCATCTTTCCCGGTTCGGTAGAGTGTAAGCAAGAGCTTCATATACTCCAAATCACCCGCCCCTAGCCCGCGTCCCTCACGCAGACCCTGAGGCTGAGCGAATGAGCAGCCGCAGTCCCAGCCGCCGCAAGTGGATTAGGTTAAACCAGCCTTCCCCCTCCTCATTCGGGCGACGGAGACGAAAGGAGCCGCCCCCTTCCCTCCCCCCCCCTCGGCCCCTCTCGTGGCTCGGACGGGGGCTGCTGTGGCTCAGGTTGGCCGCCATGGACGGCGGAGCCTGGCGCAGGCCCAGGCCCGACGCGGAGGCAAGCTGCTCAGCCCTGTCTGGGTTGCCATGGTGACGGGCGGCAGGCAGAGCAGCAGCGGCGGCGTCGAGGCTGTCAGTGAGAGCCAGCCGAGCGAGCGAGCGGCGGAAATCAAGCGCAGGCGTCCGTGGGGGCTGCAGGAGGGGAAGGCAGCGCCGCCGCGGCCGCCATGGACGCGTACTGCGATGGTGGCGAACCCACCGCGCTGGGCGAGCAGCCGCCGCCGCCGCCGCCGCCCTCGGGCAAGCTGAACAAAACCGCCTTCAAATTGTTTAAGCGAAGGAAATCCGGGGGCGCCATGCCAAGCATCTTCGGTGTAAGGAGCGGCGGCAAAAGTAAAAGCGGCGGCGGCGGCGGCGGCGGCGGGCAGGGAACGGGCATGGTGAGGAGCAAGACCCACGATGGCCTGGCCGAGGTGCTGGAGGTGGAGAGCGTCAGGAACGAGGGCCCAGAGACTGGCGGGAGCGATCGTGTGGCGGGTAGCGGGGCCGCCGCTGTGGCCGCCAAGGAAGCCGCCTCTTCCTGCTCGTCCTCGGCGGCGGCGGCGGCGGTGGGCAAGTCGCACAGCTTCTTCTCGCTGTTGCGCAAAAACGGCCGCTCCGACGAAGGCGGCAAAGGTGAGAGACCCAAAGTGCGCGGGGGCCTCAAAGGGCTCTTCAGCAGCATGCGGTGGCCCCGCCGGGAGAAGCCGGGCGGCGGGGTGAAGGACGACGACGCCGGTGAGGGCTCCGAGGGCCAGGCCAGTCCCAGCATCCTCAATACAGGCTCCCTCACGGCCAGCCTGGAGTGCATCAAAGAGGAGGCAGCACCAGGAGCGTCCACTGACCCCATCTGGACACCCCTGGTCACTAAGGATGGAGAACAGCCAGTGAGTCCCCTTGCCACTGAAGTCATGCTCACCACAGACCTGGCACTGCAGCCGGCACCATGTGGCTCCGGAGGAGAGGAGCTTCCCAGGATTTTGCCCCAGGAGAAAGAGGTCCATCCTGAATCCACCAGTAGTGATGGCCAAGAGATCGAGGACTCGGCTAAAACAGGTGACCTCCCCATCAAGTCTTCCCCCCCTGTTGAACCCAAGTATGAACGCAGCCAAGAGGCGGCAGCAGCCCCTGACCCTTCCTCTCTTGATCCACCCTCTGAGCCATCTATTGACCGTATTTGTTTGATGTTTGCTGACGTGACTTCACTGAAAAGCTTTGACTCTCTTACAGGCTGTGGGGACATTATTGCTGACCAGGAAGATGACGTGGGCAGCGGCGGTGGCAGTGGTGGAGGTGGAAATGAGAGGAGTGCCCCTGGGATTGGCAAAGCTGGGCCCTCCAAGAAGCCTGCCAGCGTGGTGACTTACCAGGGAGGAGGAGAGGAGATGGCCAGCCCTGAACAGGTGGGAGACACTTGTACTCAGGAGTTCTGGGATTTATTGTCACACACTGAAGAGAAACCACAGGGGACAGCAGGAAGGATGGAATCCCCTGAGACCTCCAAAGGTGATAAGATTGTCAGGCGAGTTCAGGATGGGTCAGCAAATGGAAAACAGATTGGTCTTAGCCAGATTCCAGTTCACCACCAGAAAGAAGACCAGAAAAATAGAGAAAAGGAGCAGCAGGAAGCCATCCCCAGCAGTGATGAGGGCTATTGGGATTCTACTACACCTGGACCTGAAGAAGACAATACTAATAGTATTCAGAAAGAGGTCATTCCCAGGGACAGCTGCAGTGGGGATGCTCTCTATGATCTGTATACTGATCCAGATGAAAACACAGCAACTGTGACTTCTGCAGAAAATATCACCACAGTGACTTGTTGCAAGCCATTATCTCCAATAACAACTACTTGTCCAGTCAAAACCCATACAACTTCACTCAAGGATTCAAAAATACCCATCAGTATCAAGCATTTTACATCACCACATGGTAGCCATGGCCAGGATTCCAGTAATAGCCATCACATTGTACACCACCAGGCTACCAAAAGTGAGATTCCTAGAACAAAAATCCCTGTTTCAAAAGTGCTTGTACACCGAGCCAGTTACAGAAGCTTAGCAGGGACAACAGGTAAAACAGCCACATATCATGAAAGTGCCAAAAAATAAAAGGAAATAATAATGGGCATCCCAGTCTTTTCAGGAACCCTGTGATAAGCAGTTTGGCCTTGACCTCATCTAAAGGAAGACACTTCCACTTTTTATGAATGATGAATGCAAGGGACAAATGCTTCTCAATTGCATCTTCAAATACAATGTGTGTGTGTGTGTGTGTGTATGTATGTGTATATGTGTGTGTGTGTGTTTATATATATATATATATACACACGCACACACACAAATATATATATATATAAATTTCTTTTTGAGCACTTTTTTAACACTTGTATCTGTTTTTCCCGATTCGCTAAAATACTTTGGAGGCCACTTTTCCAGATAGAATTAATAATGCAAACTTGTATTAAGAAGACAGAGCTGTGGGAGAAAGAGGACCAAATAAAATTATTCAGTATATACAAGCTTTTTAAAAAATGTTTTTGGCTTATATTGAAAATGCTTGCTCCAATGCTGTGAGAAAGTGTCAAAAATAATTAAATAGTAGTAACAGTAAAAGTTCAGATATTTAATTTGAGATATAGAGAGCGCTGTCTACTGTTAGCAGATTTAGTTCATTAAAGGTAGCTGATTAACAAATTAGGTGGGTTTCTATAATGGGAAGATATATTTTTGTTTGCTTTTCTGTCTGCTTTGGATCTGAACTAATATAAATGGATGTTGAAGACATCTAGTGAACTTTCAGATGTTTACATCAATATTTTTCCAATGCGTAAAATAATCAGGTTCCGGGAACTTCCCTACATGTCAAGATAGAGGCAAATACAACATTTATACAATAAATTGTACTTCATGTATAAATAGGTGCATATGTTACTCCTAGTGATACAATTTTTAATAATTAAAATGTCTTTCTGTATTTACTAGAATTGAAGCAAAATTAGTTTTTATAGCTTGGTAGTTTTATGGTTTTAAATGTGTGAGCCTTCCTATAATACTGTAAACTAGAACAAAATTTTATATAGGCTGTACCACCCCAGAATAAAAACTCTATTGTGATGATTCTGCAAGATGATGCATGCATCAGAGCCAAAGTTCCAGTGTGTTTTCTTTTTACAAAGCTAATTCCTAGGAATTTCTAAGATAGAATATGTTTAGCTTATTAAGGCTGTCACTGCCAACTTGTTAATATTTTCAAAGATGACATATTTAATTTGGGGTATATTTAAAATAGTTGCTTCCCTAAATAGTTATTAAATAAAACAACTGGCAAACTAATAGTCCATCAAGTGTTCTTTTTTTTTCTCCTTTTAATCTCAGGCAACAATAGACATATTGAGGGCCACAGAATATATGAGTACTACTGAAGTAGCTACTACACAGTGTTGACATCTTTTCAGTAAGGTATCATTATGTGCCTAAAGACGTATTTTCAAAACAGATAGGAACAATAGGGTGGCATGTCAATCCATTTGGAAATTGATGCATTTATAATTAAAATTTGCTTTTAAAACTAGATATAGAATATTAACTAAAAATAACAAATTACACATGACTAACATTTTACTCATTAAGCATTTGTTTAACCTTTTTAGCTTTTACAGTAAATAAAGCTAGGTATACAGAATACACATCAAAAGCATAGAGGCTGTATACTAATAAAGGAAAGCTAAAAATACAAGTTTGGAATGTAGTAACAATTGTTTAATTGCTTATATTAATTAAATTATATTGAAGTACTCTATATATAGCAGTGCAAGAAACGAGATTCAGTATGTTTATTTGTAAAGATCAAGCTCCAGAAAGTGAATTTAGATACTTGAGAATGGGCCATTTGGGATTTCCCCTGTTTTTTTCCCCTTACTGTGAACAACTGAATCCATAGTGTGTCAAAGTGGTGCTACAAGCTACTTTTTCAAGTAACTTCACTTTCATAAATGTCTATGGAGATTCTCAGTTATCCAGGTCATAGTTGTCCCAAAGATGCTTTTCACAAGGCAACTGGACTATCTTGTTTTACTTTGAAGAAGTTTCGCTTCTCATTCAAGAAGTTTCTTCAGCTCTGACTTCCATTCCCCACCATCCAGTCAGAGCTGAAGAAGCTTCTTGGATGAGAAGCGAAACGTCTTCAGAGAAAAACAAGAAAGTTGAGTTGCCTCATAAAAAAGAATCTTTGGGTTCACTTTCATAAGTAGTTTGCTATGCAGAATAGAAATGGAGGAACAAACCCAGTCTATTCCTTTCTGCATGAGGCATGTGGAACTACTTAAGGATGTTTTTGAGATCCTAGCCAGTTTTTTCTACTCATGGGTCATGCTCTGAAGTATGGATGTTCTGTGCTGTAAGTGGACTTATTATCCCAAACAGCAGCTCCCATTGAAATGTTCAAAGGGAATTTCTAATATGTCTAATTAAGAAAAACATATGAGATTAAAGCAAAGATGATCTTTGGATTCAGCTAATAATGTGTCTTGATTGTAATGTTGCATATATAGGTTCTGATCCTTAACCATTAAGTTCTAGAAAGTAAAAAAAACTGTTTCTAATGGTTTGTAGATAATGTGTCAGAAACTTGAGGTGGATCATGTCATCCATTATCTTGTGAAAGAAGCAAAAATCAAAGCCTTTCTATATTTGTTATGTAGCTGTATATTCAAGCCTGAAATATCCATTCTAAACATGCTTAAATATTGGCAATAGGTTTTGTCATAATAAATGATATCTCCCATGTAAAATGCATGCTTATTAGAATGTGAAGGCACTATCTGGTGGAATACTTTATATATGGTATTGTCTCAAAATATATTTGTGGGTTGTTGCAGGTGCACTCCTTTATGCAAACCTAATGTATATATGCATGTATATTCCTATGGATACACATACCATACATGCACACATTTCTGCAAAGTGCTAAATGGCATGTATATTAATTTCCAAAGGATAAGATCAAGGATATACAAAGCAATTCTGCTCAGATAATTTTGACAGTTAATCACCTTTTCATGAGAAAGGGATTGGTATTTAGTCTGATTTTGCTTTAAAAATAGGGTGAAGATAGTGGCTCACTTTAATGTAGGCCCTTTCACTGGGAATTCTGCAACTACATCAGATGAAACCATTTTTATTTGTACTGTAATTGTAATATTTTGGAAGGAAACATGTAAAGAACACAGAACTTTAATGCTAGTAATATATAAGAAATGTTTAGTCTGTTTTATATCAGTGAAGGGCATGCTTTTGCATGCTGTTTAAGCAAGTCTATCAACATGCTCCTTGTTTTATTATAAAAATAATGCATACATAAGAGCTCAGGGAGCTGAAAGTTGCAATGGAAAGAGAATGTTGTCATTTGTGGGATGAGTTAATTACAGAACAAAACAATGGTGCACCGTTTAAAGTATTGCTGACATCTGCGGACTGGTCCCGGTCCACGGACTGGGGGTTGAAGACCCCTGCTCTATTGTTTATCACCCTCCACAGTAATGTGACTACATTTTGGATGCTCAGCAACCAGCCCACTTTTACAGCCTTTTGCAGTGTCCCATGGTCAGGTGATTGTGATTTATGACATTTTTGCCTGAAACTGACATTTACTTCTGATTTCCTGCAAAAATTGCTCCATAGCGAACAATCACTTAATGGTTGTGGCATTCACGACTGCTGACAAAAAGGTTGTAAAACTGGGCACAGCCATGTGCTGACCTGTTTAAGAACATCATGACTTACGACTGAAATTGTGGGCTCAGTTACAGTTGTAAGTTGAGGACCACATGGTTCTGATAAACATAGTGGTACTCTATCAGTGATAGTCATTTTGTAATGTCAAGGTGAGGTTATTATTTTTCTGTTTATTCTGTAGGAAATGCACGATGATAATAAGGAAAATATTAAGGTGGTTGTTGTCTTAACATATGGCTGTGAACATATGACTGGCATCTGGCAAAAAAAATCCATAAGGAATTTAAGAAGGAATCAGTTCTTGTATCAGTTGATATGACCCAGTACAGTAGCAAGTCATTTATCTGCTAGCAGTATTTATAAGTTGATGACAATCGTATCTTGAAAAAGATTAATTGAAGCCAAGTATTTGTATTCCTTACCATAATAACACAGATCTTTATAAATCATGTAAAAGCCATAAAGTGATTCTATCTTTTGAAGACAAAGAATAGTTACCATAAAAGTCATATTTATTTAAAAGACCCCATAATGTACTGTTCAGATCTTGGCTAGTTCAAATCCAGAGCACTGGTTAATAGCAAGGAGGTATAGATAAACAGCCCCTTATAACTGTTTAGTGGTTATCTGAATTTTTGCAGTCCATATTTGAATTCCACATTAGAGGCAGATTATTACTTATTCCCATAGTAATAAGGTGCCTGCAGGTCTTAGAAGACTATAATTAAAAAATATCTGTCATTACATAAGACTTATGAATTTGCCAAGCTATTGCCAGAATTTGAAGACTAGGGCACTTTATCGAACCAAGAAAATGTGAAACTTGTGTGGAAAAAAGCAATGGAAAACTTTAGTTATTGCAGAACATTGCATGGGGAAATATATTATTCTGGTGACATGAAAATTAATTTTTTTGTGCTGCCTTTGAATTAGAAGTAATCAAATTTGACTCTTATCTGCAATTACACTCAACCCACATGCTGCTACAACCAGTATCTTTAAAAGTGGTCCCTAATTATTGACAAACCATCATTTCATGCAATTCAGTTTATTCCTATTTAATCTAAAATAATTCCTGCTGCTCAGTGGCCTTATTCCCAGGCATAATATTAAGTAGTTAATTATTTTCAAATCTTTAATTTTGCAACTTGCAAATGCGACTAATTTTTGCCAGGCTTCTTTTATTTTTAAATATATATATTTGTATTTTAGAAAAATAAACAATACCTAAGATAGTGCACTGAAAAGCATGCTAAACAAACTTCTGTCGGTACTCTATATACCCCTCTTAATAGATTAATGTTTGAGGGGGGCAAAGTTAACTTAGAAATTTAGGAAAGAAACAAAAGATTATCACCTTGGAGGCATTCTTTAGAGTTGTGCAGGTGAATCAGAGATTCCTGTATTTCTGCAGCCTTAATTGGCTAACTGATTTTTCAGGTCCCAAAGATGCTGTATCCTTTAATAATTGTCACTATTTTTATTTGTTAAAGAAGACTTTATTAAATTTCTATTTGGGATGATGCTTGTGCTGTTATCCTGAACTTAACATATAAAGACTATATTAGAGCAGGCATTGTAATCTCTTTACACTTCCTGTTCACCTAGTACATTTTATATGTTTTTAGAAAATGCATACTATAGTATAGTTCTAATATTTTATATCACATATTTTAGGAAACTATTTTCAGAAGGAGGTACTCTTTTCTTTTAGTAGCATGAACTGCCTTGTGCACCCCTAGTTTACTCTCATAGATATAAAATTTGTGCTGAAAATGTGGTCTCCATTTGACACAAAGAGTTCATTCTCATTTCAGTGTACATGCATTGCTCTTACTGGCAGAAATCCACAACCCACTTATTCTAAAGCAATTCAATTGACTTTAGTCTAGGATAAATGGGATGTGGATTGTAGCCATCTGCAGTCATGGGAATAAAGCACATGGAATAGATTTAAAACAGGCCCTGCCATTACAGAGCAAATGCATGATTGGTGTTACTGAAAAAGCAAACTGATTACCCTGTAAACATCCTGACTAGTTTAGCAATGAAAAAAAGCACACAAAATGGTAGTATTTTTATTTATAAATTTACCCTTTGGAGAATCCATTTCTGGTTAATTTTTTATGCCCTCTGCTGAATTATTTATTAACACTTAAATGATATTGCATCAAAGTCTTTGAAATATCTGATTCTGAGGGTAATTCCAGCATGCTTCTGTATCAGAGCAAATTGCCATGGTGAAAGAAAACTACTAGTTAGTTTGGAAATTTATGGGATTGCCAAGATACAAGGGAACTGTCTGATTCTGAACCTGATCTCACTCTGAAGCTTTTCATGCTGTTAACAGCAGGGTCTCAAAAACAATTTTTGTTGTGTTTTGGATAATGCTTATGAATAAAAGTTAGATTCCACAATATAGTACAGAAGCCAAGTTTTGTAAGAAAATGGGATGTATGAGGAACTGCATTATTACTAATAGGAAGTTCTATTGCTTTTGTCTTTAGGAGAGAAAATACATACTTTATCAAGGCTATGGAAGAATAGAAATTGATATATTTATACACTAAATAGAGCAACAGTATGTTCCAGATTTCTCCTTTTGTAAACAGACATCACAGATGTGTTCATGTGTAATTTTATTCACACTATTCCCATTTTGAGTGGGAGATCATAATCATAAGGTCTTTTAAATATTTATGGGATATATTCTGCTACAATGGAACAATATGATTTTAAACCAGATGGCGGATGCAATGAAACTTGACACTAAAAGTTGAGAGTAAATTGTGTGGAGTTTCAATTTTGTTGCAAAAAATACCTATTTATGGACAGCATGATTCTGAATGTGGACATGGGGGATTTAACTTTCATCTGGTATGCCGTGTTGCAATTCATCTCTATTTAAACTGTAGAGAGAGCGGGGGGGGGGATCAAATATTGTAGTTGAAATTCCCAAAAAGTTTACAAATATAATAGTTCACAAATGTGGGATACCATAACTCTGACATATAAAGTTTGGTTCTGGTACTTGCATTCTCAGATAGATGTGAGGAAGGTACCAGCACTCCACCCTGCCCAATCCCATCATTTCTCTGATGCCAGAGCTTCCAGTCTTTCAGAAAATCCAATTTGGTCACTTCAAACATGTTCAATATGTGCCTGATGTATTTATTACATGTTTCAAAAACCCAGGGATTACCAAAGGCTGGGACTCCTTGTCTAACATGAATTTGGTGACAAATCTGATTTTATTATAACATAAAACATGAAAACATACATTTCACCTATGAGATGAATGTGAAGCTACAGGCACAACAGAACTGAGTTCTTTGCCCATAAGCAATAGTGCACTTAACAATGTGCAGACATCTTTTCCTTGTGCTTTTAAAATGTTTTAATCCTTTTATTTGCTGTATTTCCTGATTTTGTTTGACATCTATGACATTCTCTGCTGAATCTTTAGGCAAAGTAGCAGTAATAATTATTTTTTGAACGGATATAGAATCATTAATTAGTATAACTAAACTGAGAGGAATAAAATAAAACAATGCAAGTTATTTCTTAAATATTGAACTCAGGGGCTGCAAATTATTAGGAACCATGTCTATGTAACAGTTAAAATGAAAAGCTGCAAACTGGTGGGAAAATACAGAATTCCATAATATATTAACATTCATTCATATTTGTTATTGCGTTTAGAGAATTAAAACAAATCTGGGAATCTTAATTAAAATGCAATCCAGTTCCATCATTGATACTGTTTAAGTTCTCTTAAAGCCATGAGTTAAGATGATCCCAAAGTTTGCATCAAACTACTTTTTTTATATCCCATATTTTGGAGTGACCTGATTAATATCATCTATTTGTATGAAGCACACAAAATCTAACATTACGCAAGAGCTTGTCAAAATCCCAGTGGCCCTGCATCTATGTATTCTGTACATTTATAGAAAATCCCTTCACATCTGATGTGTTGCTCAATTATAGGCTGTGAATGTTATTGCTTGTATCACTTGTTTAAAGTAGATTTGTATTATGTATCACAAATCTATTTTCCACTTCCATTCATATATAGGCACAAATCTGCTTCCTACTAGGAATGTATTCTAGATGTTGTGCTCTCTGCTTTGATACTGCATATCTCCTTGTGTAGTTTTATTCTACTCATCTTTCATAGCCTGATCAGATCACTTCTAGCATGACTTCTTTACATTACTATTCTGCATTTTCTCTCTGCTTATGCTGTGTATTCTATGCTTATTTATTTTTCCCTAATGCCAGCAATAATGATATCCTAGTTATCTTCCATTCAGTTTGCATTTTGCCAGCAATACTTTCTCCATGCCCATCCTCTTTCACTCAACCAGAAGTGCATTTTCCAGGCAAATTCTCCTTTTTCCTGCCAAATATCTGTTCTCCTTCTGCAGTCTAAGCACACTGCGGGGTGCATATGCATTGTTTATAAGCATGTCACATAGCATCAGTCATACATTTCTGTGAACATCTTCATTGGTGCATTTTTTATGAGCATCCCACTCCATTCTGCTACCTTGTCAGAACTGTGTTACTGCATTCTCCAAAGCAGACAAAATTTAATTGACAAATGATATAGCTCATTTAAAAGAATTAATGTGGGGTTTGCTGATCAACAATATCATTTCAAAGAATCTATTTTGCTTTGTATTAGGTGTCAGTGTGCTTTGTAAAAATTATTACCATTCATCATAGAGAGTTGTTGTTTATTTCATTTCTCTCAGCATGCAACAATTAAAAGTGTACAAGGTATAGAGAAATAATTTGTCCTTCAATGAGCTATCATTCTGACTAAAATTAATGCAGTCAGTGTTTTAAGGAAAAGTGGATGTTTCCATCTAATACAGATACTACTCCATAAGCTTCAATCATTTTATGCATGGCATCAATATAGTTGAGAAATAATAAAATATATGTCACCACCTTATTTTTGTGCAGAAATCATTTAAAAGACTTTGTGATAATTCCTACCCTCCTCAACAGCTGTATATTTATTCCAGAGCATTTCATGCAAAATGAAAAGCTTTGGTTTTGAATATCAGTCAACTGAAGTAAAAAAAAAAAAAAAGGTCTATATAATGTGTCAGTAAAAGCTGGATCAATGAAATACCTGAATAGGCGCTCTCATTTTTTTAAAGGTTTGTTTTACTATCAGATGGAAATCTAATTGTTTTCCATATTTTGCTGATCTTCCTCATGACATCTATATGCAAATTACATATATTGCTGTTGTTTTATTCTATATACTACCAGCAATTCAGTCCAGGATTAGCACTTGGTGTTTGACCTGTGCAATTTAAAGTTAACACAATCAATACCAAACTTAATTTAGTTTGTGATGGTAGAAAAGAGATCAATCCTTTCAAGTACAGTGAATTGAATGTGCTGTCTACTGTGCTATCTGCCTGTCCTCATTTTGTGGTTAATTAATGTATGCTTTTTTTCTTTTATAATTTTAATTCAAATTTTTAAAGAAAAAATTGTTTTAGCAAGTTGATAAAACTGGTTTGGGATTGTAAGGATGATGATAATGATTTTCTGTGCTTCATTAAAGAAGTCATTGAAGTATCTAAAACAGTTCAGTATATATTTTTTTTCATACAGAAGTAAAGTAAGTAAAGAACTAAACGGTTTTGCTGTTTCGGTAATTATATAATTTTTGATTTATTACATATTGATGCTATTTGCAATTGCAGTCTAGCCAAAGTTATGGTATTTAATATGAATTGATGTTGACTGAGCAGTCATGAATTCTAAAGGTAGTTGCCATGGAATACAAAGGAAGATTTAGGATGCAAATGTGTGTCTGGTATCATAAATATTTTGCCTGATTCAGTAAAGCAAATCCATGTCTGGAATTAGCCTTTTGTTTGTGGGTACTTGCACTGAAGAATAAAATTGTAATTATTCAGTATATGTACTTGTCTTCAATGACTGCTGCATCGGGGCCATGGTTTCTAGCTTCCATAATAAAATAGAAACCGCTAATCTGAATACTGATGTAGCATTCATCATGTAAGTCTCAGTGAGCT
Source organism: Bothrops alternatus (assembly GCA_034064705.1). Lineage (NCBI taxonomy): Eukaryota > Metazoa > Chordata > Lepidosauria > Squamata > Viperidae > Bothrops > Bothrops alternatus. Next base: position 277,650 of record JARGCV010000166.1, read on the forward strand.
AGAAGATCCATATATTGTTTCTGGGACCTTCCAGCATATCAGTAAGTATATGTCCAAAGAGTTACTTCAACCCTCTACAGCTGCTGAGATTATTATAACGTGCAATGCAAAATGCCTGTCAATAATTTCAGTTGATTGACAATAAAAATGGTAGAGCCATTTCCAAGTTCAATCTTGAGTATCTTCAGGTGAATCTAAGAAACAGCTAGGAGATAATCTGCTAGTCTGTGAGAACAACATGGATTTAAATGGATTTTAAAAGGGCTTCTGATGTTTCTTTCCAAATTCTTTAAACAACCATGAAGGAAAATACAACACTTATGTTTGAAGAATCCAGAACAGACTTGATACAAGCTGACTGAGATAGATTTGTATTGTTATAAAATATTGATTTGGTAAATTGCACTCAGCATATTGCAACTGACGTTCATTTTTAACTACACAATTTTCCCTATTCTATTTCTGTTCAGCTTGTTACCAGTACAGTAGCATTAAAAGTAAATCCAGAAATTCTTTTTTCACTTCACCTTGCTCAGAAATCAAATATGCTATGTGTTGTGAATAATAAAAACTATAAGACACCAGCTGTACAAACTATGTTGCTTCACATGGTTATTTGTATAATTGTTTGATGCCATTAAAAATTGGACATAGTTTTGTTTTAATGAGGGTTTTTATTTAATGTGGAATATTTAATACAATACGTGCTATTTGGGGTACATATGTATGTGTCCCGTACAAACTTTGATGAAAAAAATAACAAAATGTGCAGTGCAATCTTTGATCTTGCATACAATTACAGAATCACAGTTTGTGTCATGATGTCCATTCTATCATTTGTCCCAAGACATCTATGTATATATGCATGTTAAAAGTAAAACTGTGAGCACAATTTACTTGCAAGAGTAAAACAGCAATAGAAGGAAGTGTGCATCTATTTGAATGGGATACAGAAGAAGTTTCTGGAAGATTCTATCTGCAGTTACGCTTTCTTTGAAAGTTTCATTTAAAAATGTAAATGTAACTTACATTTTAGTGATATAGATATCTATGTAGAACTTAAGTGTGCATTATATACACAGAGATGCTTCATTGCTTAAAATAGAGCCCGTTCACACATCAACCTATAAACGGAGCACCGCGGTGAACATATAAACTAATACACAGGAATATTGAGGGGAAGATAGGAATTGTAACATCTTGATAGAGGAGAATAAACATGTTGTACAATGAGGAAAATGTGTGGACCCAGTAATAGTGTTCCTAGGATTGAGCATCTTTCTGGAGAAGATGTCCTTCAGAATCTTATTTATACATTCTTAGGTGTTTCACCTCCATTTTCTCTCCCTCCAGCTTCTTTCTAATTTTCTAGGCACCAGGCAGCACTGGAAACTTTTGTTTAATAAAAGTTGGAAAACAAAACTGGGTTTCTATCAAATCCTTAATTTCTCCAGAGACTACCCAAGTGATGAATGAAGTTTGCTTATTGCACATGGACTTCATGTCTTCACAGGTGGCTATTTTAGCAACTTGATTTAGTGACTCTGCAGTCATATTGATGGAATAGGACAAAAAACAGTTTTATTATGGGAGTTAGGCAATCCCTGCTAAACATCCATTTTAGTTATGACCTTTACACTTTTATAAGGTGGATTGTGGCCTGAGAGTGTTGATAGTTTACATAGGGTCTAAGGAACTTTTCTCACAGCTGAACTGAAGTATTTCCACCATCCTGGACTCTGCAGAAAATTATGCCAGCACGAAATTTCCTGTTTCTATTGCCAACTCTAGCCTGCCTCGGTTTCATGTCATTGCAGTATCTGGCTTTTCCTTTGATACTGGCTGATATCTAACAGATTATGTACACCTCGATGCTGCTCTTGGATAATATGAGATTAAGGGAGAAAATGCTACTTTTGCAGAGGATGACTTAAGCCTGTTTCCTCCTACATGAAAAAAAACCTCTTGGGAAGGCAGAAATAAAATATTACAGCCACTTTATGCCAAAATTAAGTGCACACCCAGAAAGGAACTAAGAATGGGCTAATTTTTGCATCTGACCCAAACACTAACAAAATAATTATACTGGAGCCAATGGCAAAATCTAAGGAGGGTAGAATTCCACTTTCTCAAAACTTCCTATGCTTATACTCAGGGTGGAAAGAAAAGAATAGCTACATTTTTCCATACATGCATGAACACATGGTTTTGACCATTAAAAATGCTTTCCCTCTGGTTTCAATAGGAAAGAGTAATGTATACCAGCTAGAGGGTTAACAGAAATCTGGAAGTGATTTGGAAGTTTAGTGGTGACCAGGAAGACAATGAATTCTGTCAAATGATTAACTTCTGTGTTTTAGTCTTAAGATGCCACTAAATGTCTTCCGTTCTTCACCTCCAAACCACCAGCCTTTGAAATTTTGGTGAAAGATTGGAGAAAATTTTGCAGTTTGAATTTCCTTCTCCAAAAGCAAATCTCTCACTCCAACCTCAGAAGGGAAATGCAACACCTCCTATAAGAGCTGTGGTGGTGCAGTGGTTAGAATGCGGTATCACAGGCTAACTCACTGCTCACTCCAGGAGTTTGATTCTGAGCAGCTCAAGGTTGACTCAGCCTTCCATTCTTCCAAGGTCAGTAAAATGAGGATCCAGATTGTTGGGGGCAGTGTGCTGCTTCTATAAACCACTTAGAGAGGAATGTAAAGCACTATGAAGTGGTATATAAATCTAAGTGCTATTGCTATTGCTATAATGGTTATATATTATTGTTCAGATTAGTATGTACGTGTGTGTCATAACTAACTTAATACAGTGTGCCTTTTCTGCTGTTGAGCAATACTTGATTGGTCAATTGATTGATTGTGTGCCATCAAATTAGTGTTAATTCTTGTGGACCACATAGATGTATTTTCTTCAGGATGATTTATACCTAATTTGGTCCATCAAATCTTCCAACAGTGCATTCATTGCCACTTTAACTGAGACAACACACCTTGGTACTGTCCATCATCTCTTTACTTCCATCTTTCCCAATATTATGGCCTTCTCTAGAAAGCTGGATCTTCACATAATGTATCCAAAGCAGGATATTCTGAGCCTGGTTCCTTACATCTCTAGTGAGAACTCTGCATTGATTTCTTTGGTGATTCATTTGTTTGTTTTCTCAGCTTTCTATGGTATTCTCAGGAGTCTTCTCCAATACCAGTCTTTCAAAGTATCAATACTAATTTTATCATGCTCCTGTTAAAATTATTTTTCTTCTTTTCTTGAATTTAAATCCTATTTTTCTAAAATAAACCCCTCAAATACTTAATATGACAGTATCAATACAATAATGTTAGTATAGCAATATAGCAATCAATATAACAACAAAATACCCAGTGTTGTGGGTGACAATTCCAGAGATGATAATTTTCCCTATTGTCCAGTGGGTCATAGTTTCCCAGAATGAGTATGTTTAGGAGTCCTTAAATTTAAATCTCTGATTCCCGAGATTGCAACTAAGATTGGGAGAATCTTTTATCACTTTTAGTCAGGGCTTTTTTTGTCATAGAACGCCCAGAACGGAGTTCCGGCACCTTTTTTGGATGGAACCTTGTAGGGTAGGCAAGGCGGGTTGTATGACTTGTAAGTTCCAGCACCTTTTTTTTTTATTTTTACAAAAAACGGTTTAGTTGATGTGCCATTGTTTGCCTTTCTGAAAGAAAATAACTGTAAAAGTGTTTCTCATATTGATAGAAGAGAATATTTGTTGCTTAGGGTTGAACTGTGGGCTTCTTGGTGCTCTCTGAGGTTGGTTGTTTTCATGCAGATGTTTCATTTCCAAGCTAGGTAACATCATCAGTGCTAATGATGAGCATTGATAATGCTATCTAGCTTGGTAATGAGATGTCCATATGTTGGTAACCTACAATATAAAACATCCTCAACATAGGGCTGCCTTTATCTAGTTTACTGTTATTAAATTCAGCATCCAAGTTGGTCTCTGGGGGAAAAAAAGATCCTCACACCCTTCTGCTAAAAGCATTGCATTGGCTGCAAATATGGATGAAATACAAAGAAATTATTATTACCTTTAATGCTCTCTATGGCTTGGCAGCATTTCAAGAGAAAATGACTCTTTTGAATTTTTTTTCAATTGAACAATCTAGGAAGTTTTGCTTATACATGCTAAAGGTTTGTCAAACTTTCTGGGAAATGCACCCCCCCACACACACACACTGCTACTCACATTTTCTCTGGAAAGCCCTCTTTGGATAATTGAGGGCTACCCTTTTTTCAGCTTTTAAAACAAACCTTTGCAAACCAGCATTTTACTTGTTGATTCTATTTTTAACACGCTTTTAACACCTCTGATTTTTAGTTTGGATTTGGCGTTTTATTATTTTCCCTATAGATAAAATATAAGAGGTTCATTTTTAAAAGATTGAAATAATATCTATAATAAGAAGATTGGATAAAGCACAGACATAGTTTGAAATATAACCAATACAAAGGAACATCAATTGACCAGTTGACATTCCAATGCCTTACCCCATTTCAGACAAATGATTGTCTAGTCTCTTCTTAAAAACTTCCAGTGTTGGAGCATTCACCGCTTCTGGAGGCAAGTTGTTCCATTGGTTAATTGTTCTAACTCTTTTATGACTCATGGACTTCAACTCCCAGAATTCCTGAGCCAGCCATGCTGAAGGGAAAGGGAGAGTTTCGAAGCTGAGCCATGGTGGCTCAGGAATTCTGGGAGTTGAAATCCATGAGTCATAAAAGAGCCAAGGTTGCCTACCCCTGCCTTACCCTAACAATAAAATAAATAAATAAACCACAAAAGAAAATGGATTTCTTCATGTGAAACTGTACTAATTCCAAATCCAACATGAGCCTAATAGCCAACTCTGGTTTGCTACAAATGTTTACTATAGGCACATTTAAAGAGAGTCTGTTCATTCAGTTCATCAGATTGTGAAGCTTCTTTTTGACACAATTTTAGTGGTAATTCTATGTCCAAAATCATAATTGACAGATATCAGCTGATATTTGGGTTTTCTTGAATGCGTGTCAAAAAAAAAATATCAAACCAGAATTAATTTTGACAGATGGCTATATCTGCCAACTATCCAACAGTGAAAAGTTGCCCCCCCCCCTGTCTAGCTCACATAAAAGACAGTGATTGGCAGAGTCTTTTCTGCTTAATGGTGAAGTTTGGGGAAGAAGAAAGAAAAAAAAGCCAGGGAAATCCACCAATTCTTGTCCTGCATGTACCTTCCACACCAAAATAAGAATAAGACCATGGGCCAGCATCATATATATGTTGTACAACAGACCAGTAGCTAATTTTATATTGATATAGTTTTCTGCTGACTTCAGTGATGGCTAGCGTATTTACTCAGCATGTGGAGTTGTTCTCAGAAAGAAGAGTGAGATGAGTATATCCTGGAGTCCTTCCCTTCTGCTTCTATTCAACTTATTCTCTTGGAGTATTTACCATTCTATTAGCATATTTTCAAATAATCTATGTTATTAATGAAAACAAAATTTGTGCCAATTTGATACCATGCAGAAATACCAGCAGGAAAACAGGTTTCTTGAGGGCAATGAATATTTGTCTGGAATAATCAGCTACTGTGATGACATTAATAAATCTCAAGAATACACTTACAAGATACATCTGGACTACAAAGAGGGGCATCTGCAGTGAATGTCAAAAAAAAATCAATATGTTACATGCAGCCACATGATTGAAATTGTGTCCTTTTATACATGTATCATTCAAACAACACAGTAGAAATGGGAGATGTTTAATGATCATGGCATGCTCCTTCCACAAACATAATGGAAACAAGCCGTCATTCCTCTTCATTAATTAATTAAAAAGTGGGATGGGCCAACCTATTTCTCTCTTACCTCTTGCTGCATAGACTGTCTTTGCATACTGGGAGGGAGAGGGGGTTCCTGGCACCACAACCATAATTTATTATGTTGCTAAGATGTGGTCCTAAAGAACATAGTAAGCAACACATGGCAAAAGAAAGATATTGTCAGCAGGAAAAGATGGAGATGAGAATAAGAGAGTTATTCAGAAATACTAGATGAGCCACTGACTGGAGTAGGACTGGGCCACCCGCAGCTCTCAGCTTAATTTGATCTGGCCCTGGGCCTAATTTCATAAATGTCTGAAACCTGCCAAGAGCAGTTTGTCTTATTGACAAGTTGATAGAAGAGGGTTTTTAAAAAAAGAGGGAAAATGGGATGGGTTGGCTCCATGCATTTTTGACTCTGCCACTGTTTGCTTTGTCCACCATCTATTAGCATGCACGCTCTGCAAATTATTCTAATGGTATTTAATTATTGGATTTGATATATGCCTCAGCTTCCTACTCAACTAAATGTTCAAAGCAGATAGCCCAACTACTGTAAAAGAGGTGTGGGTGTCCAATCTGAAACTGCAGAAACCTATAGATTTAGAGGAAACAAGATGTTGGAGACTACAAGCCAATAACCTAGGTGTCAAACAGGACTTCACCAGCCCTTCTTGTGCTTTGGTCTGACAGGCAGCACCAGAGTCCTGCAAAATAGTTTCCCTAAGGTTTAGTCCCATTAGATGCTACATAAAGATACAATGGTTGAAGTGTCAACAACTTGCTTGAGCTGGTTTTTAAGGGGGTGCATCTCATTCATCCAGTTTACATCACAGGTCATCCAGTAATGCAACCACAGCAGTCCAAATAGTTCGGTGTCATCCAGTTGTGGAGCCCATGTCCTCCCTTTGCAATCACTTTTCTCAGAAATTGCCTATGATTGCACAGATCTCCCAAAGCCTCCAGTATACAGAAGCGGGTAACCCATTTATCCACAAGACAGTGTGGTTCACCTTAGTTTGCACAAATCACTAAGAAAGGTAGTTGTTTACCTTGGCATTGCAGATTAGATTCTTTATTCATGGGCTCAAAAGTAAATCTGCAACTTGTGCAATTATGTGCAAAAGTGGATTATAGAAAAAGAGGGAATTACATTTCAGAAGCAAAATCGTATCAATCTTCAATGCTATAAAACTGCAAGACACTGGCGAATCCCTGGGCCATTGCATGCAAGCATGGGGCTTTTAGAAAGGCAAAATATAGCAATAGCTTGCTTGCAATGGCACAGGGGATCTCCAGTGTCTTGCAGTTTTTCTTCCAAGGACTGATCAACTAGCCATGCAACATTTGATGGTCATCTGACAACAAAGCAAGATTAGGTGACCATACCCCGAAAGAAGTAGCAGATATAAAAGAGTTCCCATGTCACTGCAAAAAATCACGAAGTATTTTTTAATGCAAAATGCACTAGAAAGATACATTATTTCCAGCCTTTCCAAAGTGAGATGACTTCACCCATTTGTATCCACTTCCTTCTACTTCTACCTGCCCCCATCCCCCTTCAGAAAAAAAGTAGTTCTAATTGAACTGGAACAGCATTCGGTTTGGGGAGTCACCTGCTACCATAATACATTCAAAATTAATCCACATCACTGCTCAAAAGCCGTTTAGGGATATACAGGTATCAGGAGTCTGCACCACTGCTCTTGTTAGGACAGCTGCTAACATCTTGGTGTCTCCCTTGGGAAGGTTAATTTCTTCCAATCTATGTCTCTTACTGCTTTCCAGATGGCAGCAGGTTTTTTTTAACGAGCTTTTGTTTTGAGGATTTGATTTCAATCTTATCTTGTCACATTTGATTTTTTCCAAGATGGTGATTTGATTTAGAGGTGGAAAATAGAAGGTATTGTTTCTTCTAGATTTCATCAGCTTTAGCCCAGCCAGTTCATGTCATGCAAACCTGGAAGAATTCTCCTTTGCCCTGATCGTATCTTCACAACTTATTTTTTCTTTCTAAGATTTTCTTCCTTCTGAGGTCTTCCTGCCTGCTCTAGCTTGCCATCTGGGTTCATACATCCAAACAAACTGATGGTTTTTTTTAATGATGTTTTCTTGGAAAAGCTACAATGGTCCATTTTACAATAAGCAATAAAATATGATTTACAAATGGCTAAACCAAGAACAAATAGAGCACATTAGTGTGATGTACATATCTAGACAATGTGAAACAGTTTACATGCTGGAAGACCTCCATTTCAGACAGGACTTTCTCTAAGGGAAGAATTGCCTACACTGTGGAATCCTGGCCCCCAAGCAATTCAATCACGTTTAACCATCCATATAATAACTTTAGGTTGTGGGTCAAAGACTCAGGAAGCATTATCGCCCTCCATAAGGCACGCTCCAGTTTAACTTTTAATCTTTCCTCAAAGTAACTGTTGCCATTCAGGTGAGAAATAAAAATTGTGTTAATGTCAAGATGAGTTGACTTTGATTAAAGGCAAGCTGGCAAGATGTAATCTCATTTGGTCGTGCTGAGATTAATTTGAGATCATGAAGGACATGGTTTGCAGGGAGAGTCATGCCAGGTGAGTGTAAAAGTGATGCCAGAAAAGCAGGTATGGGAGGACAAGGTCTAAGACGAAGAAGACATACGAAGTAAAAGAAAGAACTCAAATAAAACATGACCCAATAGTTTAGGGATTCCCAACCTTGGTAATTCAGCTCCCAGAATTTCCCAGCCAGCCATGTGAAATCCTCAGCTCTTAAAGTTGCCAAGTTTGGGAAACCCTGTGTGATGTCTAAATCAGGGGTCCCCAACCTTGGCAACTTGAAGACCTGTGGACTTCAACTCCCAGAATTCCCCAGCCAGCCACGCTGGCTGGGGGATTCTGGGAGTTGAAGTCTACAGGTCTTAAAGTTGCCAAGATTGGGGACCCCTGGTCTAAATGCAATCTTAGATTGTTGCTGATCATTAAGTCAATGCATTTCCCTTCCTTAAAATTTAAACCCAAAAGAAAATTGCAGGGGTATCGATTTTACTGCTATTCTTGTTTTGCTTGGGGAAGGGAAGGGTTGTTGTTGTTTTTTTGTTTTATTTCTGCATCACAGTAAATTAACAGGCTAACGTCTCTTCTATTGATCGGACATTGATCTTGATTTGTTTTAATCCCGAATGAGTTTCTAGGTATCTTCTCTCTTTCTTCCTGGAAAGCTGTGCAGCTCCAATGTGTGTGAATTTCACACTTAGACAATGTATAATTTTCATTAATTGCTTAAAGTGCTCTGATTTTTAGTCTGTCTTGAAAGGATCTGTGTTTACACTAATAGGAGAGGGGAGTATTTCCAGCACTTGTAACCATGGCAATGAATAATTCTACGGTATTCGCAGATTCAGTGCCAGATGCTGTCATGTCTCGATGGCAATGTTCAGCTTGTTAATGAGAGACAGACTTTGCATGTATGGATGATGGGATAGGAAGATACTTAATGGTCCAAGAAATAGCCAGTGGTTTCTTAAAACACATTTTTTTTTCTTTTTTAATAGCTGTGTGGGTTTTGTTAACTACTGTTTTTCATTCATAAAACCATCTAAAAAAGATACGGGCACCTGTGAATTCACTACGACAAGGAAAATTTTTATGTATTTAAAAACCAATTTTCACTTTCCTAAGAACATACTTAGGAGTCAATTCTAGATATATTTACACAGAAGTGGGTTCTGCAATATGCGATAGGATGCATTCTTTGGAGTGTGTGTGTGTGTGTGTGTGTGTGTGTGTGTGTGTGGTCCTGCCACTTTCAGGCTTTAACTATTTGTAAACATTACTACTGTGATACTGGAAGCAGAAAATGATATTATTCTTAACTATTTTTTATTACATTTGTGTGTCTCTTTGATACGCAGATGGAGAAAATATATAAATGTGTATATCATCTTGAAAATATCCAGAGATACTTCATTTTTTTTTTCAGGATGGGGAGTAGAAAGAACTGCTTCTTAAATGATTTCATTTTCTGGCTGCAAAACAAGTACTTGAAAAAGAATTTGACTGTTTTTTTAATTATTATTATTATAACCTGCTCTGTCTCATTCAAAAATATTTACAACATTCTGTTTAGCTTACCTGGACAAATTTGCCAATAAAGAGAAACTTGAAAATATTTTTGTTGTGCCTTGCTCTGCCATATAATAAAAAGGATTCTTATTATGTCATCCTACACTTAAAATCTTCCACAGAAAAAAATCTGGATTGAATTCAAGATTGTGGATGGGGTGATGTATAAGAACGTTGCCTTGGTACTGTGAAGAGCCCCTTCCAGCTCTAATCAGCTTGAAATGCATTTTTAAGCTACTCATTCTTCTTTTGTTTCAGCAAATGGGGTCACCTAGTCAACTTACTTTGTAATACTTGTCTAATATTTTTATAGGAGACCACCATGAAATCTTTTAGCCTATATACTGGGATGCAGAACAAAATTACGTAAGAAAACAATGAAAATCACTTCTGGCTTGTCACCAAGAAAATAGCATGGGATGCCCAGTAGCTGAGCTAAACAGTTTTACCTTAACTTTACCTTAAATTTCCTAGTGTTTTCTGCTAACACCTACTTTTGCTCCCTTCTATTGTCTTTCACCCAGATTAATTTCTATTTCATAACTTAACTAGTGGATAAAAAACTGATAGGTTACGTCTAGCCCCCAAATAATATTTGTTCTCCTCTCCTCCCCATTCAAGAAATCAGGCTGCTGCTGAGACAATGGCAAAAACCACTGAGCAATCATAATCAATGTCCTGATGATGTTTATGGAAAAAAAGCAAACAACACTGGATATATTGGACTGTGGCTAGACTTAATAGTTCTGTAGAACTAAAGAGAAACATTCTGCAAACAGCCAACCCTGCCCCCCCTCCCAAGATAAAAACAGTCACAGTCAACCATATCCAGGGTTTGAGTCATTAAGGGAGTTTTTTCTGAAAAAATAAAAAAAACTAATTCATTTAATAATGTTGCTTTTTTTGTTTGTTTCTGGACTGAGAAAGGTTTGGGGTAGGTAGTATTCCTTTACCACTGTGTTCTAAGAGCACAACTAAATTACCCGAGAGATAGTTTTGAGAAGACTGACCAATTGTATGTGGAATTCTGAATAATTTATTATTGCAATGCAAAACCAATGCTTGCAAAAGCACCTCTGAATTTGTGGCAGTTCTAAAAATATGTAGCAGATTTGTAGGAATTTGATCCTGAGAAACTTACTTGGTGACTAAAACTGAACTAAAATTAGGGGTGAGGAATTTTAAGGTCAAACTTTCAATTTAGAATTTGTTTTCTTTGAAACTTAGGCTGGCAATAAACTGTTTACAACATCCCTTCTTTCAGTTCCTCCTACTCTTTTGGGCAATAAAATAAATCAAGCATGGAAGAGTCCACCTGTGACCCAGGCATGAAGATTGTCCATTATCTGCAACAGCACTCTGATGCTTCCCTTTTAATCACAGAAGAAATGGGTTTAAATTTTTCACAAGAATGATTTAATAAATAATTGAAATCTGGTTAAGAATAACTATAAAATGCATTTTAACTCTTGATCTCTTGCTCCTCCTTTCTTTATATCTAGATAGCCTGATATTTGTATCGGCACATGAAAATTGTTTTCTCCCCCCTCTTTTAGATTTATGCACATTTCTTATGGCTTCTATATGTTAATCTTTACTAGCTTGAGAAACAAAAGAAGACATTACATAATTCTGGCTTTGGACTGTTATGAAACCTTATGCCCTACATAAAGATAGGAAAGGAATTTTAACGTGGTGCTGAAATTGGTTTTTCAATTTTTCAAATGTTTTTTCTCTCTTGCTACATTCATTTTTGATTTTCTAAGTTATTTTCAGAGTGCTTGAGATTTTATGTTTTCCTTGGCAGTTCTTTTTGAGCTTACTTTATTATTGGAGATACCAAATATGCCCCTACTGATAGCCATGTTTTCTGTTACACATCTTTTCATCACTCTGAAGCCTCCTGGGCTACCTGGAACTTCCCTGTGCAATGAAAGACAAATTGTTTATGGCACTTTGGCACCTGCCCCCAACCCAGAAGAACCCCACTTACTCCCACCATGAGATATTTTTTAGTGAAATGCATTTTTCCCTTGGAAGACATTTTGAAACTAGGCCTCTCTGCTCAAATTGGAGCTCTAGTAAAATATCTCATACTTTTCTAATCACAACTTAGAACACAGTTTTTCTGATCATCGTTCCTTATCTGTTTATATATTCCCATTAATAAGTGAGATGATTACAATTGTATTGTCAGACACTAAGGATCGGGTCCACGCGTGAAATTAAACCAATTTATTGCTAATCATATCTGTGAACAGAAACCTTCTCAGCTAACATTAGCACCTGCTTGGGGTTAGATGAAGGTCAACGGAATTCAAGGGTGGTTGGAGTTATTTCACTTGTGGCTACATAGGGATTTTAGGCTTATTCCTCTTTCAACTCCACCCCCAGGTTCTGCCATTCTTTCTACATCTATGTGTTAATAATATTTTTTTAAAGCAGTAATGGTGCAGGGGAGCCTGTGGCTCTTCAAATGCTGCTAAGCTGCAATACTCAGCCTTGCTTATCTTTGGCCAGATTATCTGGTATTGCCGGCAATCATAATTCAACAACAGAGGAGCAATATGTTTCTTATTCCTACTATATACTATGTTGGCTAAAAAATATAGACGAAGTCCATACGGTGCAATCAAGATTGGATAAGGTTTCCCTTGTGCTATGACAAAAATTATTGAAATAATTATAAATTATAAATGCCAGGAGCTAGTAATGCTACAGCAGCATGTGCCAGGGCACTTGTTAAATCCCTAGATAGTATCTACACACTCTCCACTCATTGAGTTAGAATTCAAAAACACTAAAAAAAAATGACCATAATCTTGTGAGCACTGAATCATGCAAGATTCAAATTATTACTCACATTGGAATAAACTGATAGATAATGTGGTTTCAGCTTTCTCAAATGAGACCTCAGCTTTCTCCAAAATAAGTAATTTAAAACAGGGGTCCCCAACCCCTGGGCCGTGGACCAGTACTGGGCTGTGGCATGTCAGCAACTGGTCTGCACAAAATAGCAAAGCCCCATCCATGGGGTGCAGGCAGCACACAAAACCAAACACCCTCTGGTCCACGGAAAAACCTCTCTCCATGAAACTGGTCCCTGGTGCCCGAAAGGTTAGGGACCTCTGCTTTAAAACATGAAGCATGGAAAACACTTTTGTAGTGTTTTTTTTTTCCAAATTGTTAAAGCAGCCAATCTTTTTTTAAGTTGGTGCAGCTACAGTTGTTGTAGAGAAGAGTTGGAGGAGGAGGAAGAATTATGTATGCTAGCTGCCTTGAATTGTATATGAGAAAAGTGGAAAATAAATAAATGAGTAAGTAAGTCTGGACATGACTACGAGAAGCCACCTTAATGTTCTAAGCAGTAGTTTTGCATTAAATATTCAGAATTGAAGATACTTTATGGAAAGAATAGTATTGCTATATTATTATTATTATTATTATTATTATTATTATTATTATTAGTAGTAGTAGTAGTAGTAGTAGTAGTAGTAGTAGTAGTAGTAGTAGTAGTAGTAATAGCATAGTCAGCCAGATGTTCAGACTGAGTATTTTTGTCCACCTATCAAGTCCTTACCAAGGACCTGGGATAGGCAGAAGTGGATGTTGGATGATGTTATAGATATTGTTGCAGGATGGAAGCTGTTCCCAGTAAAGCTGCCTTTTGCAATTGACTGATGGTGAATTTGTTAATGCCAATGCTATCCAAGTGGTTGCTCCAGTTGTTTTCAGATTGCATCCAAGGCATCTATTCCTACTAGTACTACCTTTGCTTGCCTTTGTCACAGGCATTCTATTCCTATTTGTAGATCTTTGTATTTTGTTATCTTCTCCAGTTCTTTCTCTTCTATTCTGCTGTCTCCAGGCACTGCCACATCCACTATCCAAACATTTTGTCTTTCTTATCGACAATTGTTTATTATTGTTATTGTTATATAAAAATGTGAAATCACAGCTGCCAGTTCTTTAATTGGTGATGGCTTTCATATGCACTGGGTTTTTTCCCCCAGAGTCTAGGATGCTGCGATGTATTGGTGTATTACATGTGCAGACCCAAGAAGTGTGGTCTTGGCATGGAAATGTTGCCAATGTGCAGATTGACAAAGTGCTGTCCATGATATTTTGGTATGAGACCCAGTGTGCAGATAACCAGTATGCAAGGTTATGCCATAGTATTTTAACTTTGATTTTCAGATCTTGATACTTTCTGATCCTCTGCAATTCTTTGCCGTCTATTCCACTATTCTCTGGTATTGTGACATCAATTATCCACACTTTTTTCTTTTCAATCACAATTAAATGTGGTATGTTGTGAGCCATCAGTTTGTATTCAGAAATGCCACAATATTTTTATCTGCTCATTTTCAACTACTGTTTCAACTATATGTTCCCACTAATTTTTTGTTATTGGCACATGATAATTGTAAAGATGTTCCAGGAAATCATTTTGGCAACTGTGTTATATTATTGTTTATAATCAGTTTGTGCAATCTTCTTCCATGAGTATAAGATCCCCTGTTTCTTCTGCCTCTTTGCACAATTTGTACTTTGAATCATTTGATGATTTTTCAATTTGGGCCTTGATTGCATTATTTTGAATTATTAACTATTATGGTTCATCACACAGTCAGCCAGATGTTCAGACTGGATTTAGCATTTTTACCCCTATTATTTATTACATACGCAAAAATATGAAATCACAACTGCCAGTTCTTCAGCTGATGTGGCCTTCATATCCAAGAACTTGGGATGTTGTAATGTATTGATATAATATACTGTAAGTCAGATTCAAGCAGTGTGGTCTTTTGCAATTAACAGATGGAAATTATGTCAATGCGCAGATTTTGTAACTATTATTAATATTGTAGTAGCACTAGCTACTATTAATTATTATTAATATTGTAGTAGCAATAAACTGTTCTTTAAATTGACATTTAGGGAAAGTGTGAAATTCTGGAAATTGTCATCACAACATAGCTGGAAGGACTATTTTAAATCAGTCTGCTTTACACAAAGGATTGACAGCTCCTACCCTACCTCTCCATACAATATTTTATACCTTTAATAGCTGTTATTTCCCAAATGGGAGAGAAAACTGGATCATAACAGCATCAATAATAGAGATACAAATACTATTTTTTTTTTACTGATGGAGCAATTATAATATAGTTTTCGAATTGTAGTTTAACTTGAATGGAACAAGATGGCCACAGGGAAAGGATGACAACTCTGATCTGTTGCCGTCTAGATAATTTGGGCTCCAACTTCAGTTCTCTAAAGCTGACAGAGTTGCAGTCCAACATGGCTGCAGGAGATGAATGATGACAACATCATTCCTTCCTCCCACTGTTCTGTACCACAACTATTCAATGACTGCTTTTAAGTGAAATTAAAGGAAGGCCTCTGAATACAATTATCAGCCTCTCATCTCTTTATGTCACTCTAGCGTGCATCTCTACAGAACATGAAGTTGTGATTTTAATAGAAATCAGAAACAGAAGCAGCATTATGGCAAAGGGAAAAAAACATCAGCTAGTGGCTTCTTTGGGGTTTGAATAAGACAGGAAGCAGCTCTTGTTGGCAAAATCACAGTCTTTCCAGGGATGGGAAAGTACAATATGCCAGGAACAGGGATATTTCATTCTGGGATGTTTTATATTCCTTTCAAGGCATCCCCGAATGCTTGCTCTTAGAGACAGGATATTGGCCTAAATGAAAGACGAAGCTGCTTAATCCTGATTTACACTGATGTGAGAGAGTTACTGTGCAGAGACAAGAACAGTTTAATCCATATAAATCAAGAAGGAACAATCCTGGAAGAAAACCAAAGCCAACGTTTCTTCTACACAGCCGTGGCCATTTCAGCTGCATTCTTGGATATAGTAAATCTGGATTTTAGAAATGCCATTTTAATTCTGTGTTTCAAATACATGGTAGGATCAGCTTGTGGGACATAAATGAGAAGGGCCAGTATATAAAATTGTTAGAATGGGTGCTGGGCAAATGCGTAGATGAGAGATGGAAAATAAAAAAATAAATCTAAATAGGTTTCAGCGAAGAAATACAATTCATAAAGAAATCTAGACTGAAACATTGTCCAAATAGTCCTCAACTTACAACTGTTTGCTTAGCAACTATTTGAGATTTCAATAGAACCCTCCAAAAGGGATTTATGGCCTGGATTAAATGTTCTGACATTGCCCTCCTCCGGTCACATGACTGCATTTTGGATGCACCCAGCTTCCATTTAGAGCCATTTGCAGTGCCCTGGACTGGAGTCACATGAATGTGATTTACAATGATTTTGCCATAAACCAGTGTTAATCTCTGGTTTCTGAAAATTGAAAGGCTCAATTATGGTTGTACTGTAGATTACCTATATGCACTAACTCCAGAACCTATTTCACCTTCATCCCCCAAATGACATCCTTAGAGCAGTGGTCCCCAATCCCTGGGTCGTGGACCAGTACTGGGCTGTGGCATGCCAGCGACTGGTCCGAACAAACAAGCAAAGCCCCATCCACGAGGTGCAGGCAGCATACAAAACCACACCCCCTCCGATCTGCAGAAAAAAATGGACCAAGCTGTAATCACAAAATCATGGCAACATTTTGTCTTTTTTTATGATATCTGTAGACATTACTGGTCATCATCCTGCTCATGGATGGAGTTATTCATCTCTCATATACTCTTCTCCAGGAAATTCATAACATTGACAACCAGTCAAGCACTATAACCTGACCACTTTCTCAAACTCTATTTCTTCATATTATTTTCTTAAAACACCAATACTGTAGAGTAGGGTGGGCAACTATGACAACTTTACAACCTGTGGAATTCAACTCCCAGAATTTCTGAGGTAACATAAAGTTGCCACAGATGCCTACCGTTGTTGTAGACTAAACAAATCTGGCAAGGTTACAGGGGGATTCCCTGGAGAGGGTCAAAACGGTCAAAATGACAGATATGACTGCAATATCAAAGCTCCACCTTTTTCATGTATATAACACATGCAACAGGCATTTAAAAAAAACAGGCAAGCTTTGATTGTATGGTCACAGCCACTAGTCTGACTTTTTTTGACATGAATAAAGCACATATACTCAGCGCTTTTTTTGTAAGAAAAAGGGCGCAGAACTCACTTCTTGTTAATCTTTTAGTAAAAAAAATTATATATTCAGTTCTTAACATAAATTTAATTTATTGCATTTAAGGAAAATGTTCACAGTCAATTTTACACTACAATTTAAAAAAAGATTTTCAATTCACCGATTTTTAAAAATAAATTATTTATCTTTTGCACATAGTCAATCACTATACACCCACCCACACACGTCAGTTGTGTAATGAAACATAATGATCGCCGCCCACAATAAGCACTCAGTGCACAACCACACGGCCAATCACAAGCCGAGCAGTGCCACAAGCCGAGCAGCACCATCACAACCAGTGTGGACGAAATAGGCATGCATCGGACTCGACACACAAGCAGCCCACATGCACCGCCAAAAGTACAGAAAAAAGAAATATGAAGAAATTATTTCTGATGTTTTTTGGTAACAGTTATATATTTAAACTAATAGAATAACAGAGTTGAACAGAGCTCCCAATATCTGTTTCAACTAAACTCTTTATGGTTACAGCATAACTTTTTATTTTTTCTGTCTTTTACTATTTTTCTAGTCATAAAATCCATATATCATAATTTCATTTTTTTTCTTTTTTGTGCAAAAAGGTCCAAAAGGGCTTTCCAATCAGCATTAATTTTAAATAATATCTTTTCTCTAATCAAGGCTGTCAGTTTAGCCCTCTCTGCAAGCACCTTCATCTTAGAATTTGTTTATATACTTTTAAGGCTGGAGGAAATGTCAATTTATTACATTTTGTTGTTGAAGAGGACCTAACAGGATTAAATGACTGTCATAAAACATCTCAGAGAAATTCAGAGAGAAAAAGAGACTACTCCAGATTTACAGTTCAAAGCTTCCTTACGAGTTGGATCCTAGTCAATCACTGATTAGAGATTCAGGACAGATCTCTACCTTTGTACTAACATGTGGTCAATTAGCTATCATGGCGTAGTTTCATGTCCTCATGAAACACCTCACCCACAACATTATTCTTCAATCTTACCGTTCTGCTCTATTCTGTTCCTTGGGAACCAAGAGATTTAACAGATGGTTCCTGTCCAAAACAATTAGGGACGGTTAACCTGAAAGAGTTCCAGCTGGAAGACAAGCTTAAATTTAATCAAAGGCAGTCAGTTTTGAGGGATAGCATACCTCTCCCATAGGGGATAGCACACTGAGAACAAAGTTGGAGGCTAAAATGTGTACCAGCCTGTGCGTCAAGCATTTTGGTGGAAAAATCCAGTTATCCCTAAAGAACCAAACAACAGGTAGCGATAACAACAGCACAGGCAACAGAAAAAAAATATCTACAGCCTAAAGTAGAATTCAGGTTCATATTTAGACCCCTTTCTGAAGGCCATTTGCACTTGAGGCTTTTCTAAATGGCCAGCTCATGCCACAATTAAATCCTACCTAATGTGGTAATTGTTACCTTTTAAGCTATTCTGTTATTTTTCATTAAGTTCAAAGGGCAGAGAATACTGGATGCTTGTTGAGTGTACCAACTAAATATTTGTTATCCTTGCTGATGTGCAAGCTGGACAAATATTTTTTTTCCCTCCTTTCAGGTTTGATCTAAGATTACCCACTTTTCTTATCTTTTCACAAAAAAACAGGATTCTTACCTAAACTTCTTTTAGTAAGCCAGCATTCACAGAACTCACACCTATCAATGTGCTACTACCACCTCTCATTTTGTTAAGATAGAGAATTGGGACCCCTGATGAGCTGGAAATGAATTTCTGAATTGCTTAATGTTTACCTAGTCCACAAAATATTCCCCCTTCCTCCATATTCTTTTTTCCTGAGATTGATAAACAACAAACTCTGTTGCTCACAGTGTGCTCCCCCACTCAGTAAGCCATCTGTTATCTATTGTACACATAACACAAGACATCAGGAAACTCACCAGGTAATTAAGTGAATATCTGACAACTGGCAGCATGAAAAATTTAGAGGGGAAGCATCACACACACTAAAGTGTGAGTAGATGGATCCTTCAACTGGGAATTTCATGACTGATTCTTGAAGGAAAGATACAAGCAAAGAGGTGAGAATGAGTGACTTAATTCTGGGTAAGCCAAAATGAAATAGGAAGGACTTCGGGAGGGAAAGGAAAACTTGAAAGGGCAGAAGATTCTGAAGAGCCATGAAAGAGTCAGATCTCTCTGCATCATGGGTATATTTTTTTAAAAAAGATTGAAACATAAATATCAGGACCGTACCTGAATAGCACAGGAAACTGCATAATCTTTATGCACTTATGAGATGCTAGACAAAAGGTAGACAGAGAGAGACAAACAGAGGTGGATATCACATATTGTCCTGTATCTGATTCTCAACCTATCCTGCTGTTAGTTAAATGAATAAACACAACTTCAAAATAGACCAGGCAGTCTTAACAAATCCCTTTTCAATTCCAATATCCTGATTTTGTTATAATGATTGAGTTTGGATGAGATGTATGTCCACAATTAGCAAATTTGATTTTGAGCACTCAGCCTAATTTTCTGGACTCTTGAAATTTTCTATTCCTGAAAGATACTGAACCATAAACAACTTCCTATGTATAGTTCATTCAACTTTCCAGGTTAAATGAGTTTCATTAATTTATGGCTCAGTGTGTGCGAATTATAGTCTATATTTCCTTTGGTTTCAGTGTTTATCTTGCTGAAATTCACACTTTTTTCCTCTGTACTGTTGGTGTTTTCACTGGGGATGTCATTCTTAATATCATTGCTCTATTTATTTGCAGTGTTTTACATGTGTTTCATTAAAAAACAGTGTACGATAACAGTTATAATGAATATAATAAAGTATAAACTGTTGAAAACATCAAACAAAATCAATTTATCAAATTATTATTTTAGGCACAAACAAAATCAAGAAAAGATTCATACAGATGAATGAGTTTTCAATTTTTATTAAAAAAAATACCTCCCCTTAAATTTCCCTACAAAGAATATCTTCTGAGCGAATATCAGCAATCTACAATTCAATCAGTAGGACCTACATTTATGTTTGGCCTGATCGAGTTGTAGGACAAATTCCAACTCAGAACACATGTCACAGAGAGCTATAAAAGAATCCACATATATTTTCACAATCTATATTCTCCTGTATGGCTTAAGAGAAGACCTGGTGATCACACAGACAACTTGTGGTATCCTGCAAGAAACTTCTGCTTGTATCTGTAAAGCAACATGAGTTGAGAGATTGGTTACTTCTGATGCTACAGATCAGATTCTAAGATGCGAGAGCAACCTGATTATGGGGAATTAGATAGTTCAAGGCAAGGATAAATTTCACTGGGATTTCATAGTTCAGAGGCTTAACCATCACAGATATAGCTCTCTCCCTCTGGGTATAGACTTCTGTCCTTTTAAGCAGTAGTGTCTATTTTAACTTCCTTGGTTTTTCATTTATTGATTCCAGTTGCTAGTTTTGTTAAGCAACAAGGATTAAAAAATATCCTAGGCCCAGGCTACCTGCAGGATCTTTTCTCCCCATTACACCAGCCTGTCTCACTTGATCATGCAGGGGGGGTATATTACAGACCCCATCAATTAAAATTTTTCAGTTGCTTAAAAATTGTTCTCCTTGCTGTTGCCCCTGCACTTTAGAATATTTTTCACCTAGAGGTGATGAGGGACCCCACTCTCTTGGCCTTTTGGGAGTATCTGAAGATCTTGCTTGGTATCAAAGATGGACACACAACCTTGGAGTTGGTTAGCACCTTGAAGTCCCTCCCCCCTACCTTTTTAACTTTAATTATTCTATTGTTTTAACTGCATCTTAGTGAGATATATAATATTTATATGATTTTTATGTTTTTAACAGTGCATCACTCAGAGTTGCTATGTGAGTGAGATAGGCAGTTTCTAAATTTGATATTTTTATTAAATTTATTTGGCACCCCCATCTTGTTTTAAACAATTTTAGTTGGCTTACAGCATAATATATATGTCACGAGGCAGCAGTGGCCATGCAATCAATGCCCCACCCCCCTTTTTACATGAATTGGTTTATAAAACAGGGTTGCAGGAGACGACCAGGCTTAGACTGAGGGAGGGGTCAAACACATCATCAGTCATGAGTCCCTTTGTGCCCACAAGAGATCTACATTCAGCCCACCTTGAATTCAATTGACTCTTACCTACTGCCAATTTGCTTGGAAGGTTAATAGGTCAGATTCTTGTGGAGAGCTTGAGCTTGCAATAGATCTTTATACCCATTTGAACTGCCTGGAACTTCTGATTTCCCTGGTGCTTGACAACAGCAGGGCTTAATCACACAGTTGATGCTCTCACCTTGGCTTTTGGGATCCACGCCTGTAGACATCGAACTGCCAATCTGAAAAAATGGATTTCTCCAGAGGGGGGAAAAAAGACAGGAACATTATTGCCTTAACAGGACTTAGCAGTTTAGGGACTGATGATTTGCCTGATGTTCTAAATAATACCCACTAACTTCCAAAGTTTATTATTAATATTAATAATAAATGGTTCAAAGATCATGAGAGCACCTTTATATCCTTATGTGAGTTTTTATGAGTTTGGGGCCAGTTTTTACTTTTTAAAGCATTTAAAGTATTTAAAAATTGGGTCTTGAAGCACTGTTTGAAATCAGTAATCTGTCTTCTGCTTGATAAAGTTATGTATGGTTGCTCTAGAAGATTAGTAATGCAATATTATAAATAGCCCTTAAAGAATAATTCCACCAATGAAAGAGAGGGCAACCATGTACACGGAAGCAAATTTGCCTCAACACCAGCAACTGCTATTATTATTACTATCAGAAGATGGCAGTAATAACCTTGCCTGTTAGCTATATGTAGCATTCTTTTTTTTTTTAATTCCTTTATTAAAACAGTCAGCATTGAACATAAAATCATAGTATGCATCGATCATCATAGCACCTGGTATACATCGCTAAGTATTAATCTTTATAAACATCTGGTTTGGTAAACATTTTTCATACCTCACATCAAGCCTCGTCTATACGCCTGTTACAATTTATTTGATTGGTGTTTCTCTTTTCTATAGTCTATCCACAGTTTCTAGTCTATCACATCACAGTTTCTAGTCTATCACATCTATATGTAGCATTCTTGCTATCCAAAAACCTTTCACTTGAATTTGGTCTTATTAGCAGTTGTTGACAAATCAGAAGCAGAGACCGTTCCTCTTGGTGAAGAAATAAATCTGGGAAGCCTTCTGGACAGTCATAAATCTATGATCTGTCAGAAAGAGAGACCACGTCTAGTTGGATTGGGGAGTACTATTCCCAAGATTGTAAAATTAGCTTTATAAGTTAAGTGACAACTATAAAAGTACAAACAAACTTACACTTTATTCCTACTGTCTTCTAGAGAAAACTTCTTTCCATGGGAAACACATTCAGTAAAAAAAAAGAAAATGCAGCCAATGGTCATTTGAGCTATAGACATATTTTTAAATGTTTTACAAAGACCTCTGCTATCCCTAGTACTCAAAAACCTCTTTACCTAACTTTTGTGGCCTTCAATGAGCAAAAATGGCATTTCTCCAGAAGGCAATCCTGTAAAAAGTTGTCTGTAAGGGAAATTCTTTCAGACCTATTTTCTGAAGATGTAAAAGGTATGCCTGCCTCTGAGCTACCAGACAGCCCTATGTAAAATTAACAATTCACAAGTTCAGTTCCTGATAACACATCAATGGATTTTTCTTACTAATAACACAGAAGTGGTTTTCCATTGCCTTTTACAACTTTTTTTTCAACTCATAGTCTAGCCTACATTCAGTCAATGGGCAGGCAAAGGAATGCCTATTTGAGGAACTGGATTCCTAGGTTATGAACAAGTCATGTCTTGTTCAAGTCTTCAAACTTGGCCCTTTTATGACTTGTGGACTTCAATTCCCAGAATTCCTCAGCCAGGCATGTGGCCAAGTTTGAAGACCCCTGCATTAAACTGTCAACCACTCCTGCTCAGAGTCCTTGTAGGCTGGTAGAGAGAATTAGGGCATTAAAAGCAATTTATATGGGAAGTACTGGCAATGAAAGGAAAACTGCTTTGCCTGAGGCAATTTCCCATTCATCAGAATTATGTCAGTCTGGTAAGGGTATGCAGAGCAGATGTGCCAAATCACCTTTTATTTAACTAAAACAAAGGTTATGACATTTTATTATTTTTTTCCACAAGGTAAATGAAATGAATGCTGCCACTGATGTTTTCCTCCTCTCCAATTTTGAGGTGAACAAGCACCTTGGAAAGCATCTAGTCCAGTGGTTCTCAACCTTTTTCAGGTTGAGACCCCACTTGCTCCGCCCATGCGCGGCATGACCCCGGCATGCGCGCGCGTCGGGCCGATCCGTGCATACAAGGCGCGCGCGCGATGAAAAAAAACACAAAAAAACCACAAAATGGTGGACTGCGATGGGCCGATCCACGCATGCGCCATGCACGCACGACGGCCCGAACCGCGCATGCGTGTCGCGTGCGATGAAAAAAACAAACAAAAAAAAATATGGCGGACCGCGACGGGCCGATTTGCGCATGCACGGTGCGCGCACGATGGCCCGATCCACGCATGCGCAGCGCGTGCGTGACGGCCCAATCCGCGCATATGCGGTGCGCGTGCAACAGCCCGTTCCGCGCATGCACAGCGTGCGTGTGACAAAAAACCACAAAATGGCGGACTGCGACGGGCCGATCTGCGCATGCGCGGTGCACGCGTGACGGCCCGAACTGCGCATGCGCGGCGTGTGCGACAGCCCGTTCCGCGCATGCACAGCGCGCGTGTGACAAAAAATCACAAAATGGCGGACTGCGACAGGCCGATCTGCGCATGCGCGGCGTGCGCGTGATGGCCCGAACCGCGCATGCGTGGCGCGTGCAACAAAAAAATGGCGGGAGGAGTTCTGGTTCCGGTCACGCGGATCGGAGCCATTCTAGGAAAGCTCCGAGATGTGGCTTTTTTAAAACGTAAAAATCACTGATCAGCCGGGAGAGTGAGACACCGGAGGAGAGGAGACGATCGAAGAGGACCCTCGGCTCGATCCAGTGAGGTGAGAATCGCCAAAGGGTCCGAGAGGGACGTGGAGGAGGCGGAAGAAGCTGATGGTGGCCGGCCGGCCGGCAGGCCCAAAGGCGCTGCGCTACAGAAGGGAGCGGGCGCGAACGGAACAACGACAGAAGACGCCGCTACAAGCAGCGAGGGCTGCCGGGAGGGCCTGCCGGCCTGAAGAGGACCACCCGAAGGGCCGAGCACGGAGAAGGGCGCCGAGAGACCAGCGGAGGAAGACTGGCGTGGAGAAAAGAAGTGGAGGCAAGCGGAATCGTGGAAGAGCTGACACGAGCGGAGACAAGCAGTGCAAGCAAAGGAGGAGAAGATTACCTGCGTGAGGCCGGGAACGGACGTAGGAAGATTCTTCACCAACCCACAGACGGCCAAAATTGCACCACACAATAGAGGCGAGGAGAGAAGATCAAAGAAGGAAGCAGCAAAGCGGCAAAGAAGCAGACGGCGGGGGAAGACTCAGGCAGAGGGACTGGTGAGTGTTACCCCACGCGCTGCGCCCCAGACCCACCAGAACGGGAGCCCCAGGGGTACAGAAGAGGGCAGGACTTACCAGGGAAGAAGGTGGGAGGAAGAAGAAAGTTGGAAGGCAACCTGGAGCGCTACAAAGGAAAGGCAGAAGGGATCTCTAAACACAGGCTGCCAGAAGACAGGAGAAGGTGACCTGGGCAAGACAGCAGAGAAAGAGGGGCAAGAAAGAGCCAGAAAAGAACAAAGAGAAGGAACAGGCTGGCAGAGGGGAGTGAAGAGGAAGCCAAGGCAAAGACACTGAATAGGCTCCCTGAACACAGAACTGCCTGAATATAGGCTCTTACCCCTACACTGCCTAAACCCTGAAGCCTCCCCCCTTGAAAGGCTTGACTACTGGACCATCATCAGATCACAACCTAGTGTCCAATTTAGTCCAAGTTGGAAACCAAAACAGGGACAGGATAACAGGAGGATAACCTCAAGATGGCCTCCAAACAGACCAAACTGACAGAAACGATGGGAGTTGTATCCTCCCTTGACCAGCCTACTAAACCACCAGGAAGCACCTTACCCACCCCCACACCCTCTCATCCAACGGCAGATCCCCAGACCCATCAATGCACACAAGCCAGCCCAACAGCACACATAATACGAGAATTAAAAGAACTAATAGGGACGCTGGTAACAAGGATGGATAGAATGGACAAAAAGTTGGAGGAAAGTTGCAAAGACATAAAACAAATGCTGATAAACCAAGGTAGGGAGCTGGAGAGGAAATGGGAAGAGCAACGCGAGGCGATGGCCGCAGACCTGGACCAAATGAAGGAGGCGATGCAAGCACACTACAAGGGAATAAGGGAGGAAATGGAGAAAAACTTCCAGGAGATCAGGGAGAAGGTGGACAAGCAGATGGAAGAAGTGGAGAACCATGTAGAGGGACAGATAGCAGAAATGAAAGGGGTGGCCCAAGACCAGTCCACCATGATGCAATACTGGCAGATGGCGTCTGCAATCAGGTTTAGAGGCTGGAAAGAGGAGCCAAATGAAACCCAAGAAGGCCTGCTTGGAACCTTTATAGAAGCCCTGGCAACGTTTCTGGGAAAGAGCACCACAGAGATCGTAGGGCAATTCGACAGAATACACAGAGTGGGCGCATGGAAGGCAACAGACAGGCGTCGACCAAGGGACGTGGTTATCCATTTTGTGACGCAGGGGTTCCGGAACTTCATCTCAGCCACATCTTACAACAAGAAATTATACATAGAGGGGCAGGAAGTGAAAGTACTGAAAGAGATCCCCCCAACGATGCTGCGAGACAGAAAGGACTACCAATTTTTGGTCGACGAACTGAGACTACGCGCCATGCGATTTCGATGGGAAGCCCCAATGGGGATGTCACTTCTCTATAAGAATAAAAGAAGCCAAGCTAATAGAGTCAGACAGCCAAGCTAATAGAGTCAGACTCCCAGGGTAGATACCTAGCAATCGAAGTGACACAGGATGACAAGAAAATTCTAGTGATGGGCATATATGCACCAAATCAACAACAAGGAAAATTCTACAAAAAGATACACAAGAAGTTAACACAACTCAACTACAAATCATGTATTATTCTGGGTGATTGGAACGGGGTCATAGAGATTCCCCTAGACAAGAAGAAAACAAAACCTAACCCACAGAAGCACTCCAAGTTGCCTAAATCTTTCTTCGACATGAAGGAAGACCTTGTACTGACAGACGTCTGGAGGGAACGGCACGGCAAAGAGCAAGAATTCACCTTTTTCTCCGACAGACACCAGTCATTCTCCAGAATTGACTTTATATTAACATCAAGCGACCTGTTAGTTTGTCTAAACGTGGTGAAAATCCTGCCCAAAGTGCTAACAGATCACAATCCGGTGAAGATGGAACTAAGACACGGCGTGAGACAGAAGAGATCCTGGAGAATTAATGAAAACCTGTTTAGACATGGAGAAAAGGTGGCAGAATGCAAAAATGCTATGAAGGAATTCTTCAGCATAAATATGAACAACGAAACACCGATAGAAATGATCTGGGACGCCAGCAAGGCATACATGCGTGGGATTCTTATGGACATGAATAAAAGGCACCGCCGCCAACAAGAACGAAAAAGAAAAGAGCTAGAAGAGGAGATAAGCAAGAAAGAGAGGCTATTAATAAAAAGACCGGAAGACAAAATCACCAAAGAAGGAATTAAGATCTTAAGAAAGCAGTTTGATGGCAGACCAAGTTGCGAGGAACATACAATATGCAAAACACAAGACATTCTGCAAGGCCAACAAACTGGGTCGATGGCTGGCCTACATCCTAAGAAAGAAACAGAAATCCCACATAATTGAAAAGATAGAATATAAAGGCAAGGAGGAATTTCGACAAGTAACCATTAAGAAAGCCTTCACAGAGTTCTACTCGAAGCTATACGCCGAGGAGAAGACACAGGACAAAGAGACAGAAACTTTTCTACAAAACGAAAAGATACAGGCAATCACCGATACACAGAGAGAGGCCCTGAATGCCACAATCACAAAGGAGGAAATACACTCAGCGATCAAACAGCTGAAACCAGGAAAATCGCCAGGGACGGATGGGATAACAGCGACTTATTACAAGTGTCTCCAGGAAGAGATGTTAGAACCCCTTAGGCAGCTATTTGTCAATATACAAGAAGGAGGCCAAGTTCCACCATCCTGGAAAACAGCCTATATTTCATTAATCCCCAAGGAGGGGAAAGATACTACACAACCCGCAAACTACAGACTCATCTCACTACTTAACACGGACTACAAAATATTCATAAAAATTCTGGCCGATAGACTAATGACTGTACTACGAAAAACAATACACCCGGACCAAAGGGGATTTATACAAGGACGCCAGATGAAAACAAATGTGAGACAGCTGTTGAACATAATAGAGTACTTGGACAGGCACAAACAGGTACCAGCCACCCTTATGTTTGTGGACGCAGAAAAAGCCTTCGACAGACTGAATTGGCCATTCCTGACGAACCTGATCCAGAAGATGAAAATGGGAGCACAGTTTCTCAACTCCATAAGGGCAATTTACCAGAAACAAACAGGCCAGATCATTGTGAACGGAGACCTAACAGACCCATTCAACATAGAGAGAGGCACGAGATGGGGGTGCCCGCTGTCACCCCTACTATTTGTCCTAACACTGGAAATTTTACTGAACAGGATAAGAGCGGCAGAGGACGTACAGGGCATACAGATTAAACAGCAAGACTACAAACTATGTGCCTTTGCGGATGACCTGCTGGTGACAATGTCACAACCAGCACAGTCAGCAAGGAAATTGATGGAGATAATGGAAGACTATGGTAGGGTGTCAGGCTTCAAAGTAAATATATCAAAAACAAAGGTGCTAGTCAAAAACCTAGACAACAAAGCAAAATGGAACCTGGAAAGAATAACGGGTTGTGAAATAGTCAAGAAAGTCAAATACTTAGGAGTGGAGATAGAATCAACAAATGCGAAATTATACAAGAATAACTACGAGGTCCTGTGGAATAAGATACAAACAGACCTGGAAAGGTGGAAATCACTACGTCTGTCCCTGCTGGGCAGGATAGCGGCAGTAAAGATGAACATCTTACCCAGATTTTTATTTCTCTTTCAAATGCTACCCATACTCAAGAAGGATGCGGACTTGGACAACTGGCAGAAGGGCATCAACAGATTTATTTGGGACGGCAAGAGACCGAGGGTGAAACTAAAAATCATCCAAGACGCAAGGGAGAGAGGGGGACTCAAAATGTCTAATCTAAAGCTATACTACTATGCAGCGACGTTGGTGGTGGTGAGTGACTGGATCAACATGACAAATGATAGAATTCTGAATGTTGAGGGGCATGGTCTACTATTCGGCTGGCACACATACTTAGTATACGACAAAAAGGCAGACAGGAACTTCAAGGAGAACCCACTACGAATCCCATTGTTATGGGTCTGGAAGAAATACAAGCACCTCCTACACGACAAGATTCCCATCTGGACGATCCCCGGACACGCAACAGGGGATATGAACACATCCCAAGGGCAAGAAGTGGTGCCCTACAGTGAACTTGTACTGGGAGAAGAAAATAGGTTCCTCTTGCTACCCCAAGCAACGCTAGCGAACAAAGGAATAGGAGGTACCTGGCTATCATATATACAACTGCAATCAAGGTGGCGCAAAGATAAGAAGAAGGGTTTCTCCAAGACCGACGAGAATCTAATTGAACAGATTAGAAAACAGGGGATCAGGCACATCAAACGAGTGTACAGCATTCTGATAGAAATGGACTCTGAAACCGAGCTAGTCAAGAACTGTATGATAAGATGGGCACAAGACTTCGGACATTCTATCACCATGGACACATGGGAGAAAATCTGGGTGAGGAATGTAGAATTCACGAAATCGCAACACTTAAGGGAAAACTTCTACAAGATGTTCTATAGATGGCACCTAGACCTGAAAAAACTATCACTCATCTATCCAGACTCCCAGCCCAAATGCTGGAGGTGTGGGGACGGGGAGGCTACTTACTTTCACATATGGTGGACATGCAGAAAAATCAAAGCATTCTGGAGGAAGATATGGTGGACACTCCAAACCATTTTTAAAAAGCGTATAGAATTATTACCTCAGGTTTTTCTGTTAGGGATCACAAAGGATTTCACTACCTCAGAGACAACCTTATTTCTGAACTTGATTACAGCAGCAAGATTGTTGGTGGGACAATACTGGAAGAATCCGGAAATACCGCCTATTGAAGAATGGACTGTGAAAGTAACAAATTTGGCGGAAATGGCGAAAATATCAGCATACTTGAAAAATTGCACCAATGAACAATTTTTGACGGACTGGAAACAGTGGATAGACTATATCCAAGAGAGACACCAATCAAACAGAATGCAGCTGGCGTTTAGCTGAGGCTCGATGGGAGGAGGGAGGAAGGGTTAACAAATCAAATGTTTACAAAAACTAACATCCAATGTTGAATGTATATGTTCTATAACTAATGTCTCTTAACATAATCTTCTGACTAATGTTTACTTTAATATTGTTAAAGTGGACTGAATCTCTATCTCAGGGTATGAAACTTCTACCTCAGGATCTTTGGTTAGGGACTATAAAAGATTGCGCTATTACTGAGACGAAGTTAATTCAGAAATGTGAATGAACAATATGTGATAGACTAGATATAGTAGATAAACCATATACAAGATTTACCTCAGGTTATTAAACTTTTATCTCAGGATTTTTGGTTAAGGATCATAAAAGATTGTACTAATACTGAGATGAATAATGTGTTATAGACTAGAAACTGTGGATAGGCTATAGAAAAGAGAAACACCAATCAAATAAATGGTAACAGGTGTATAGTAGAGGTTTGATGTGAGGAATGAAAAATGCTTACCAAACCAGCCGTTTATAAAGATTAACACTTAGTGATGTATACCAGGTGCTATGAAGATCGATACATATTATGAATTCATGTTCAATGCTGATTGTATGAATGTAGATAGACCATATATAAGAGCTGTATTTTCAGGTCCTATGAGGACAGCTTATTAATATGAACCCAGATTTAATGTTGATTGCTTTAATATTGGAAAAGCGTACTGAATTTCTACCTCAGGATAATGAATTTGTACCTCAGGACCTTTTGCTAGGGATCATAAAAGATTGCACTACTACTGAGACGAATTTACGAGTTGTATTGCAGGATATATGATGGCTGCTTTTTGGTATGAACGCATGTATAATGTTGATGGTTTTAATAAAATAATTTTTAATTAAAAAAAAAAGAATAAAAGATGCTACCTGAACTCGGTCCAGAAAGCCAGAGAATTTCTTGCAAAGGAACTGACGTCAGGTGGGCCTCAGCACATCACGAGAGAAGAAGCAGAAGGGCCACTGGAACGCGGAAGGGACCGAGAACAACGAGCAAACCACCCAGAAATACAGACCGACGCAGCAGCAAGAGAAAGGAAAGGACCAACTCGAGACACGACGACACAGAGAACAAAAAGCAACAACAACAAGGAAACAGGACAGACTGCAGAGAGCAGAATACTAAGATCCACTACCAAACGCACGGAACAGCAAGGCATGACTCCTCTACACAACATGAGCACCAACCTGGATACCATGGGAACGAGACCAAAGAAGAACACAAGAGATAGAACAGAAGCGGTCTTGCAAGAGTATTCCGACACCGACAATGACAACTAAATACTTGACATGGAACGTTAACGGACTAAATTCCCCACAGAAAAGGAGGAAGATATTTCATTATCTGTTTCAAGGAGGAAACGACATAATTTGCCTACAAGAAACACACATTAGAGCAGCGGACCAGAAATACTTAATCAACAACAGACTAGGTACACATTTTGTCGCAGCGGCGCCACGAAAGAAGAACGGGATTGTTATATACGTGAAGAAACATGTAACAGCCAAGCTAATAGAGTCGGACTCCCAGGGTAGATACCTAGCAATCAAAGTGACACAGGACGACAAGAAAATTCTAGTGATGGGCATATATGCACCAAATCAACAACAAGGAAAATTCTACAAAAAGATACACAAGAAGTTAATACAATTTAACTACAGATCATGTATTATACTGGGAGATTGGAACGGGGTCATAGAGATTGCCTTGGACAAGAAGAAGACAAAACCTAAACCACAAAAGCACTCCAAGTTGCCTAAATCTTTCTACGACATGAAGGAAGACCTTGTACTGACAGACGTCTGGAGGGAACGGCACGGCAAAGAGCAAGAACTCACCTTTTTTTCCGACAGGCATCAGTTGTTCTTCAGAATTGATTTCATCCTGACATCTAGTGACTTGCTAGTTCGCCTAAACGCTGTGTCAATCCTACCCAAAGTACTAACAGACCATAACCCGGTAAGGATGGAATTAAGACAAGATCGGAAATCGAGGAGATCCTGGAGGATCAATGAAAACTTATTTAGACACGAGAAAAGGGTGGCTGAATGCAAAAGTGCCATGAAGGAATTCTTCAGTATAAATATGAACAATGAAACACCCATTGAAATGATTTGGGATGCTAGCAAGGCATATATGCGCGGGATCCTCATGAACATGAACGCCAGGCACCGTCGTAAACAAGAACAAAAAAGAAAGGAGCTAGAGGAGGAGATAAGGAAACAGGAGCTATTATTAATAAAAAGACCAAAACAATTCGACCTGCTGATGGCGGATCAAGTAGCAAGGAATATACAATATGCAAAACATAAGACATTCTGCAGCGCCAACAAACCGGGGCAGTGGCTGGCTTATACCTTAAGAAAGAAACAGAAAGCCCGCATAATTGAAAAGATAGAGTACAAAGGCAAGGAAGAATTCAAACAGGAAATCATTAAGAAAGCTTTCACCGAGTTCTACTCAAAACTATACGCCGAGGAGAAGATACAGGACAAAGAGATAGAAAAGTTTCTACAAAACGAAAACTTAATGGTACTCACCGATACACAACGAGATGCCCTGAATGCCCCAATCACAAAGGAGGAAATACACTCAGCAATCAAACAACTGAAAACAGGAAAGTCACCCGGGACGGATGGGATAACGGCTACCTATTACAAGCATCTCCAAGAGGAAACGATAGAACCCCTCAGAGAGCTATTTGTCAACATACAAGAAGGAGGCCAAATCCCACCCTCCTGGAAAACAGCCTACATTTCTCTAATTCCCAAAGAGGGAAAAGATAATGTGCAACCGGCAAACTATAGGCCCATCTCACTATTGAATACAGACTACAAAATCTTTACAAAGCTTCTGGCCAACAGACTAATGACTGTACTACAAAAAATAATTCACCCGGATCAAACGGGGTTTATACAAGGATGTCAGATGAAAACCAACGTGAGACAGCTGCTGAACATAATAGAGTACTTGGAAAGGCACAACCAGGTACCAGCTACCCTCATGTTTGTGGATGCAGAAAAAGCCTTTGACAGATTGAATTGGCCATTCCTGACGAACCTGGCCCGGGAGATGAAAATGGGAAAGCAGTTCCTCAACTCCATAATGGCAATCTACCAGAAACAAACAGGCCAGATCATTGTGAATGGAAAACTAACAGACCCATTCAACATAGAAAGAGGCACGAGGCAGGGCTGCCCGCTGTCGCCTCTGCTATTTGTCCTAACAATGGAGATTCTGTTGAACAAGATAAGAACAGCAGAGGGCATAAAGGGCATACAGATTGGACAACAGGACTACAGACTGTGTGCCTTCGCAGACGACCTGCTGGTGACTGTATCGCAACCAATACAATCAGCGATGAGATTGATGGAGATGATGAAAGACTATGGCAAGGTATCAGGTTTTAAAGTAAATTTATCGAAAACGAAGATGTTAGTCAAAAACCTAAACAACAAAGCAAAACAGCACCTGGAAAGAATAACGGGCTGTGAAATAGTCAAGAAAGTGAAATACTTGGGAATAGAGATAGAAACAACAAACGCGAAACTATACAAAAATAACTACGACGTGCTGTGGAACAAGATACAAGCAGATATGGAAAGATGGAAAACACTACGACTATCTCTGCTGGGCAGGATAGCAGCGATAAAAATGAACGTCCTGCCAAAATTCTTATTCCTCTTTCAAATGCTACCCATACTCAAACAGGATGTAGACTTAGACAACTGGCAGAAGGGCGTTAATGGATTCATCTGGGACGGCAAGAAACCGAGGGTAAAACTAAAGATCATCCAAGATACAAGGAAGAGAGGGGGGCTAAAAATGCCCAATTTAAAACTGTACTACCACGCAGCGACACTGGTGGCGTTGAGTGACTAGATTAACATGACGAATGAAAGAATACTGAATATCGAAGGGCATGGCCTTCTACTTGGATGGCACGCATATTTGGTGTATGACAAAAAAGCTGACAAGAACTTCAAGGAGAACCCACTACGACTTCCATTGTTGTGGGTCTGGAAGAAATATAAATATCTTCTACACGATGAGATCCCCATATGGACAATCCCCGAACACGCAATTGGGGACATAAACATATCCCAAGGGCAGGGTGTGGTGCCCTACAGTAAACTAGTACTAGCAGAAGAAAACGGGTTCTCTTTAAAGCCACCAACAACGCTAGCAGAAGAAGGAATAGGAGGTACCTGGCTATCATATTTACAACTGCAATCTAGGTGGCAAAAGGACAGGAAGAAGGGCTTATCCTGGACTGACGAGAACCTAATTAAACAGATTAGAGAACAGGGGATCATGCACATCAAACGAGTATACGGTGAGCTGATAGACATAGACTCTGAATCTGTGCTAGTTAAGAACTGTATGGTAAAGTGGGAAAGAGACTTTGGGCATCCTATCGCAATGGACATGTGGGAGAACATCTTGGTGAGAAACGTAGCATTCACGAAAGCGCAACAACTAAGGGAGAACTTCTATAAGATGTTATACAGATGGCATTTAGATCCGAAAAAACTATCATACATCTACCCAGCCACCCAGCCGAAATGTTGGAGATGTGGAAGCGAGGAGGCTACATATTTCCATATATGGTGGACATGCAGAAAAATTAAAGCATTCTGGAGGAAGATATGGTGGACACTCCAAACCATTTTCAAAAAGCGTATCGAATTTTTACCTTTTCTTGCTAGGGATCATAAAAGATTCCATTACCCCAGAAACGACCTTATTTTTGAACCTGATCACAGCAGCCAGACTGTTGGTGGGACAATATTGGAAGAACCCAGACATACCACCTATAGAAGAATGGACTTTGAAAGTAATAAACTTGGCGGAAATGGTGAAAATATCGGCATACTTGAAAGATCGCTCAAATGAACAATACTTGAATGACTGGCAACCATGGATAGACTATATACAAGAGAAACACCCATCAAATAAAATACACCTGGCGTATAGTTGAGGCTGGACGCAAGGACTGAAGAAGGTTCACCAAACCAGACGTTTACAAAGACTAATACCGGTTGTTGTATGTTATGTTCTATGATGATTGCTTCTTAATATGATCTTATGTTTAATGTTGATTACTTTAATATTGAAAAAGCAAACTGAATTTTTATCTCAGGTTATTGAATTTCTACCTCAGGATCTTTTGTTAGGGATCATAAAAGATAAAATGTGACAGGCATATAGTTGAGGCTTGACGTGGGGTGGGAAGAATGTTTACCAAACCAGGCGTTTACAAAGACTAATACCTAATGTTGTATGTTGTGTTCTATGATGATTGCTTCTTAATATGATCTTATGTTTAATGTTGATTGCTTTAATATTGAAAAAGCGGATTGAATTTCCACCTCAGGTTATTGAATTTCTACCTCAGGATTTTTTGTTAGGGATCATAACAGATAAAATGTAACAAGCATATAGTTGAGGCTTGACGTGAGGTGTGAAGAATGTTTACCAAACCAGACGTTTACAAAGACTAATACCTAATGTTGTATGTTGTGTTCTATGATGATTGCCTCTTAATATGATCTTATGTTTAATGATGATTGCTTTAATATTGAAAAAGCGGATTGAATTTCCACCTCAGGTTACCGAACCTCTACCTCAGGATTTTTTTGTTAGGGATCATAAAAGATAAACTGTAACAGGTGTATAGTTGAGGCTTGAAGTGAGGAGTGAAGAATGTTTACCGGGTCAGACGTTTACAGAGACTAATATTTAGAGTTGTATTACAGGTTCTATAATGATTGCTTCTTAATATGATCCTATGTTTAATGTCGATTGTTTTAATAAAAAAAATGGCGGACCACGATGGCCCGATCTGCGGATACGCAGCGCACACACGACGGCCCAATCCGCACATGCGCGGCGCATGCACGACGGCCCGATCTGCGCATGCACGGCACGCACGTGATGAAAAAAAACAAAATGGCGGACCGTGACAGGCCGATCCGTGCATGTGCGGCGTGCGTGCGACGGCCCGAACCACGCATGTGTGGCACGCGCGCGACGAAAAAAACAAAAAAAAACAAAAAAAACCAAAATGGTGGACCGCGGTGTCCGGCGACCCCCGCGAAACGGTCGTTCGACCCCAAATGGGGTCACGGCCCATAGGTTGAGAACCGCTGATCTAGTCCTATTCTCTGCCCAGTGCAAGAATCTACTATTACCGCATCCAAAGTAGACGGCCATCCAGCCTCTGTTTAAAGTCCTCCAGTGAAGGAGAATCATAACTTTTAGAGGGAGCCTGTTGTTCAGCTGAAGTCTATTTCTGAATAATTTAATCCCATTGTTTCTTGTCCTATCTTCTGAAACATCCTTAAACAACCTTACCCCATTTTCTACATGATAGTCCTTAAGATACTTGAAGACAGAGATCATATTTCCCCACTACACTTTTTTCCAAGCTAAATATATGCAATTTCCTCAACCATTCCTGAACCATTTTTAATTTTTATTATCATCTGGACATATGCAGTGCCCAGAACAGGACATAATATTTTAAGTATGAACTTACCAACACAGAATAAAGAGGAACAATGATATTTCTTGATCTTGATAATATGTTGCATTTCTGTTGGTACTATATTGTAGTTCTGTGGTTGAAGCCTCTGATTGCAATTTTTTTTATTGCGATATCATATTTTGACTTTGTTCAGTTTGTGACCTCAAAAAAACAACAACAAACCACTTAGATCCTTTTTCTCTGGTCTATACTCATGCTCTGATTTTTCCAAAAGGTGCATTTCCCCCCCTCCCCAAAGTTGTGTTGTCTGCATCTCAGACTGAAGTGCAAATGGTTCCCGTAGTCTGCAATGTTTTCTCAAAATCCATTCATACTCCCTCACCATTCAAAAGGTGTTCATCCCAAAGTGCATAGGTAAATGTCTATGGAGATTCTCAGTCATCCAGATCATGCTTGTCCCAAAGGTGCTTTTTCATGAGGCAACTGGGCTTTCTTGTTTTTCTTTTTCAACACAGACTCATCCCCAACAGCCTGCACCTGTCTTCAACAGTGAAGGGACATAGGGCAGAAAAAACATCCTGCAGCCAAAAAGGCTCCACACACAGTTGCACTACTGAGGTAACTCTGAGGACACAGGTAAACCTCCAAGTAGCCTCAACGACTCTCCAAAAGAATGCAAATGACCAGCTGTCTGCAAGGAATATAAACCCTTCCATTCCCCACCAGCCAGTCAGAGCTGAAGAAGCTTCTTGGATGAGAAGCGAAACATCTTCAAAGAAAAATAAGAAAGTCCAGTTGCCTCACGAAAAAGCGCCTTTGGGACAGCCATGACCTGGATGACTGAGAATCTCCATAGACACTGTGATTTTTCATAATCATGTGCATGACTATGTATTTGCCCATGCTGAAATTTATTTTGTAGATGTCCATTCAGAAGCTCCGAGATGACATACATAAACTCCTTCAAAACTTCGAAAAACATTTTCAGATGTTTTCAACTTTCTTGTAGTTTCTTTAGCTTGAAGATTTCTAGCCATGAGATCCTGCCTAACACTTTGTTTTTAAAATTGGGTGACCTGAATTTAGTGTGCATGTACATTAGATTCTGCAGTATCTGAAAACCCAATGTTACATAATAACTTCCTACCAATGTTCCTTCTGCTTTTATCTCTTCAGTTAGCAATTCCCAATTGCTGGGATCACATCTAAGACAGCAAGTTCATTTATTTCTTCTTCAAACTTTTATAAAATGAATCAGTCAGCAAAACCACAAGGAATTTTTGGGACCATGCAATCTTATCCGAGAAAGCTTTCCAACAGATGTTTGGGTAACTGAATTATTCCATCTTTGCTATGTCTCTGCTCTCTGAAATTCTGAAATCTGACATAGGAGAGCATCATCCAGACCTTCTGCCTAGTTTGACAGTATATAGCACAATCTGAACAGTGATATCTTTGTCTTTGTTGTTTCTCCTTCTTTATATTCTTATCCAAATGCTCTCAACTGGATCCTTAATGCCCAAATCCCTGCATCACAATACCTGTATAGACTTCCTTCGCAAGTTCATACATACCATTCATTTATGATATCGTACATTTTCACTGTCTTTTAATAATAAAATTCAGGGTGCTTTAATAACACAGAGCTAGCTATGTCTTCCCTGAGAGCTTACAGGCTAGGAAAAGAAAATATTTTCAAAGGAAATGATTAATTCATAAAAAGGAAACTATGATGGCATCTTTTTATAAGTGAACCACTGTCTCTTACCTAGAATTGTTGATATTTTCATAAGGGAAATTGGGCTTCAGCCACAAAAAGTATATAGAAAGTAAAACAATGCTCATATTCTCTCAGTTACAATGCTTTCTATGTGTAGAGAAAACCTTTTGTTCAAGCATAAATTATGCACTCATTTCACTAATGTGATCTTATCTACAACATTTGACTGACTGACCCTGATATTCTTTTGAAGGAGTCTCTTTCTGTACTTAAAATTATGTTACACTTAAAACCATACATAATTCCAAAGTTATTGTTAACTTATGACTTATAAGTTGTAATTGTAAATGCCTTGTAATTGATGAATTATGACTGTCAGGGATATTTTGACAGAAATTTTGAAGAATGCATAGAGTATGGAAATTCTACATGAACTGATGTTATAGTAATGTTACTATATTTGGATTATTATTTATATTAAATAATTAAAAATTATTATTCCTGCCTGAGCAGAGGGTTGGACTCAATGACCCCCAAGGTCCCTTCCAACTTTATTATTATTAAATGTTCTATAATTTTTATAATTATCATTATATTATGCTCAATTTATTGTAACCTTAGGATACAATTTTAAATAACAATTTATTTGAAAAAGGAGAAAAAATCCACCTTTAATGATTATTTGGGCTTTCACCAGCTTGCCCCTTGAACTGCTTTTTCTAAAACAGTGGTTCTCAACCTTTTTCAGGTTGAGACCCCACTTGCACCGCCCATGCGTGCCGCGACCCTGACCCGGGCGTGCGCGCACACGATGGGCCAATCCGCGCATGCACGGCGCAATAAAAAAACTAAATAAAATAAAATAAAATAAAAAAACAACAAAATGGCGGACCACGATGGGCCGATCCGTGCATGCGCGGCGCGCGCGCGATGGCTCGAACCGCGCATGCGCAGCGCGCGCGTGACAAAAAAACAAACAAAAAAAATGGCAGACCGCGACGGGCCGATCTGCGCATGCGTGGCGCACCTGCGATGGCCCAAACCGCGCATGCACGGCGCACGCGCAATAAAAAAAATAAAAAAGAATAATAAAAAATAATTTAAAAAACAAAATGGCGGACCGCGGCGGGCCGATCCGTGCATGTGTGGCGCGCGCGCAATGGCCTGAACCGCGCATGCGCAGTGCGCGTGCGATAAAAAAAAAACAATAAACAAAATGGCGGACCGCGGTGTCTGGCGACCCCCGCGAAACGGTCGTTCGACCCCAAATGGGGTCGCGACCCATAGGTTGAGAACCGCTGTTCTAAAACCACCGAGTATCAACATATCTCATTTTCATAGGGTTATTGTCAAAACATGTATGTGTCATTTGTATGTTACATGATGTCATCATCTATTTGCAAAAATAACATACAGACATCAGCAGAATCTGGTCAACAGCCTGATTTTGAACTGTAGAATAAAGGCTCATATTGGTTAGAAAGCAAATGTGAAATATAAAAGGGAGAGAAAATTATCATCAGTGTTAAAATATTTAAACAGAAAGAACACTTTAGGATGCTTTCTCTGTCTGCAAAGAGTTTTTAAAAACGGGAGAGAAGAAAACTTCAAAGTGGATCCAAGAGGCTCAGATGAATGGCTGTCAACATCATGCTTAGGGATGCCAGCTTCAAAGCTAGCTTTTGTAGTTTTCAAGGGGGTGAATCAGCTGCCTCTTATGTTCATCTTTTACTGTGGATGAATAGAACAGTTGTGTTCTCTGAGCTGGTAAGCACTCCATCCCTTTCATGAACAATTCTTTTAAGGAACAAATTTCACGAAAGAAATTAGCTCAAGGTGGACTCTGTTCCTAAATCCAGCTTGAATTGAATTGAACTTTTATGCTTCCTACAAGGTAGTCCCATGTATGCCTCCTCACAAGTAGGCTTGCTATAAACCTTATTCCCAGTTGAGTACATGTATGCATTCTTCCATGACTGAGTGCTCATCAGTTATATTGTGCCAGGACTCCCTAGTCAGCATGAAATGAGAGAGATGCAATTATACTCCAGCACTCTAGAGAATATCAGGAAATCTGATACATCTGCATATTTGCTCCCCATTAGAGGGAGATTTAGCTTTAGCTTAAATAAAGTTCTCAAAATGCAAATAACATTGGTAAAGTTCATTATAGTTCATAGCTAGGTTGTTGCCTCTATCAAGCCAGTAGGGTTTTCATGAAGCAGAATCAGTATTGCTCTCCATGTTACCATGTTTTACCATCTTGTCTCATAGGGCATCCATGGTTAACTACGTCACTGTCTCTTGCAAATATACTCAGATGATATCAAAGATGAATAAGGTTGCGTAAATAAATTAAACAGTGTAAAGTCTGCCACATAAAAGACTTAAAATGGAGTGAAGCAGCTCTGAAAAATATTCTTCATATTCTTTTATATTACATCCCTCTGTAGTTCTTAAAAAACTTACTAATTCTCACAAATAATAAATACATGGATAATGTGATGACTATTGCTGAAGTTAAGAACTGGGAATGAATCTAACTAGATATTGATTCAGAAATATTCTGTTCTGGTACTTGAAAAAAATTCTGGATTTCATAGTCCTTACTTTTAATTCTAATTCCAACTCTCCAGAAGTGATGATACTACATCTTGAAGCATTTTCACCTAGCATGAATGAACAAAGTTGATTCCACAATCCTGAAGTCTGCCCATTTGTTTTACATAATAATTAAAAGGGAAATAGTTGTTTGTACCTAGTCACCTCCAGGACAATAAATTTGGTTAAAAAAAGCCTTGCTACATTGAATTATTTGAAAAACTTAAATATTGCAAAATGTTAGTGGAACATTAGTGACTTTCTTCTAAAGTACCCCAAATCTAGGTAAGAGATGTCCACGGCATTTTTCACTCTTTAAGCAGTAAAGTGAGACTCAGCATGTGAATAATGCTTAGAGATGCTGCTGAGCAGAAATTAAACTGATCTTCGCAGAAGACTTTTTGTTCAGTCTCTTCATTATGGAAGTGCTGGAGGAGATTTTGATATGAGGTGGTGGCTTTTGAATCACATTTAGGAATCAAAGAAAATTTCTAGGTTTCCCCTTTAAGAACACTTGACTTATTAACAGAGAGTTTATCTATAAAGTCTTTCTCACAAATTCCTTTCTCTCTGTTTCCTAGAGAAGAATCAAACATAAAAAGATGAGGCTAAATGACAGCAAAACATGAGCGCAATAAGCAACACAGTCTATTATAGCAAATACTTATCTTGCTCTCCTTGCTGAGAAGTATGATGCTTGAGCATGAATAACTCCCTTAAACACTTTCCTTTATTTAAAGTTTCAGAGTCTTAGTGTCTTATTTTGTCCTCATCTGTGCTAGAGTTTTAATCTCAAAGGGCTTACACAAAATTTCCTAGCAAATCTTAAAGCAGGATTTGTACATATTGGTAAACCACAATGAATTCAGTTATTGTGTTTGTAAACTTTTGCTGACATTTGAAACAGAATAACAAGTTAAAGAGTGTGTGTTAAAATGGCATAATATATAGATGGATCAATGCAAGAGAATGTGGTTAAAGTACTGAAATTCACATTGTGAATTTACAATTTAAGAGAAAGCTATTACAAAATGATGTACTGTTGGTATACGGCACCAGAGGAACTAGGTAAGATACGTAAAGGTAATTCTAATCATTTTGGAAATGTGGAAAACATGAAGAGTCATTTTTACCATGCATGATAGACTTGTGAAAAAGCAAAAATATATTTAATATAAATGCATTTAATGTTACAAAGTATTAAAGATTAATATTCAGATAAAACAATTTTTTATTGGGACTTGTGGATAGCTAATTAGAAATGTCTTGTGGAAGTTTGCTTTTTGTGCATGGTACAAAAAGCGAGACTATTGTATGCATGAAGTTGGAAAAATGATAAAGGCCTACAATGAACTATTGTGAAGAAAACAGAATTTGCAGAAATGGCAAAAGTGGCCTTTCATCAGGGATAGATCAACAAGTACTTTTATTAGAAGTTAGAAGCCTCTGTTGAACTTTTTGCTGAAAATGGAAAAAATAAATTGGAGATTTGGGGATTAGCTGGTTAAAAAGGGTTGAATATAGGGAAAAGGAAGGTATGATATATCTTTAAAACGGAAGGAGAAATAATAAGTTTGTAACAGCTGCAAAGAAGTTCAAAAGTTGCTTCTTTATATATCTTTTCTTTTTTCTTTTACATATAGTATTTTTCATACTTTTTGTCTTATCTTTTTCTTTTTTTCATTTTTACTTTGAATTATTTCATACTTATCTTTTATTTCTGTGTAAATTTTTAATAAAAAATATTTAAAACAAAAGAAATAAGGAGAGGCTAGATAGCTAAAAACCAACAGTGATGGCACCTAATCAGCCAATCAATCAGGATAGAAAAGACTCACTTGTGTCTGTTGTACAGTATGTTAAAGAGCTAAGAAATATTTGTTCCAAAATTAAATTGCGTTTCTTGTCTGAAGAAAATTTAAATCTGAATAAGTCCTTCACATGTGGATCAGAAAGTCAGTCATTCTTACATGCTGAAGGTGCTGAGAAAGTCTGCATGTGGCTTTGGGACATCCTTTCATGTGGCCGAATTGGTGGATCAAGTGGAACAGATAGGGCAGAAATTTCTGTAGGCATTTGAAGGATTGAGATTTTAGAGGCCAGAGACACCCGCAAAAAGCTTTTCTCTGCCCGTGGTTTCTCTACACACTGGGTGTTTTGCTGTATATACAACCACTCCAAGAAGGAGCTTTGTACTATTGAGAATATTACTAGAAAAAGGAGTTGGAGTTGTTTGTCTTTTTATGGTGTTGATTTTGTAAAAGGAGACACTAAGTGTCCTGAGACTGAAATGATGCATATGTTCTCAAAATAAATGCTGGATGGCATGTAAGGGCGGATGGGTCTGGCTTGTACAGCCTTCCCTCAATTCTCCAAGCCCTTACAAATCTTCCATGACAAGCAATCAGGCAAATAGGCGGCAACAGAGGCCTCAGACTTGGTTTTTGGTTCAAGTCTTGATTACATGGCTTTAACCTTTCGTTAAGCCCACTAGCAGAAGCAGCAAAAGTCAGCTGCCCAAAACCCATTTACTCATTACAAAACATCCAGATTTGTAGGTTACAGCATTCTCCCAAGCTGAATAAGTTGAGTCGCAAAGAGTGCTTTGATCTGGCAGCAAAGGATCATATCTTTTGACCTTCAGCTCAACTTCCCACATTTGCTAATTGAGAAATTTGAAGAGCCTGGGCAGTTATTTTTGTGTGGATAGTGGCTGCCTGAAATGTTAATCCATTTGTACAAAGCATAGTAAATAGGATTCTAAACTCAAAAAGAGGAGATCTGCAACAGTGATAGGAATATTAACTAATTTTATGTTCACAAAACCAATTTCTCCTCTTGTGTCATATGGTTTTGTTTTCCTAGTCGTATGCATGAACATAACCACTGGGTTTTGTAAACAATGATGCATACACCCATCCACTGTGATTTAATCAACAAACCATGGCTTTGAACAATGTGTGGCCTCAGTAAGTGGTCATCTAAGAATTGTCCACATCTTAGTAGCTTCCAAATGTGTTAAAGTACAAGGGTCACAATTCTGGATGGGAATTATAGGAATTGCAGTTCACCACATACAGAGGAACATCTAAGTTGAAAAAAGTGCTAAAAGTTTTTGACAAAAATGGAGGCAGCTTATACATATATAATAATAAAGTCCTACCGGCGGACATTGCAGATGTCTTTTCATGTTAATAAAGCACAATTCCTAATGTTTTTATAGCATTTGTATATGTTGAGAGTGTCTTGCTTTGTGTCAAAATATCCCTTGTGATCATTAATAGGAGCTCTGCTCTTCTTCTCAGCATTGGCTGAAGTACACTGCGCGAAAGTGAGAGGAAGGATCTTCCCTGCTGTGTAATACCCTGACTATAGAATAGAGCTCTCCTGCTTTTGTTCAGCCACTATGAAGACCTGGCTATTCAACCACAGTTTGGGGTCTCAGTGAGATCAGCTTCATTGATTCCATTGTGAGGCATTCATTGCTGTGTTGTTTTTGTTGTTTTGCTTTTAAGCTTGCAAATTGCTATAGCAGTTGCAAGTAAAAAAAATATATGTGCTGTAAGTACTCAGAAAAGATGAGAGAAATTTCATCTGCTCAAAATAATGTCTATAAAAATTTAGCATCCTTGCTGGTGTTTCATGAACAACATAGCATCTTCTAATTGATGGAAACCAGCTTCTAAGAATATGAAGGTCCAGATGGATGACTTCGTGAAACAGTGTAGGACAGTGGTGGCGAACCTATGGCACGTGTGCCAGAGGCGGCACTCAGAGCCCTCTCTGTGCGCACGCGCGGCATGCCCCGGAGATGGCAACCGTCCCTCTTCAACCAGCTGCCGCTAACTCACCGAGGTCCCACATGGCCAGATGTATCCCAGCATGGCTGGTTTCCCTCCCTCCTGCTCTGCCTCGCCTCACCCCACAGTATGAGCCTCCTACCCACTGCCCCACCAGAGACCCCCTGGATCTCCCCAACCCTGCCCGGCCCCCACAGGCATCCCTCCCCACAAGCAACATTGAGGTGACAACACCCACCTTGGCCACACCCACCCAGTCTGCCATGACCACCACAGCCACACCCACCCAGTGGGCCATGCCCACCCGGCACCCGACGATACATAAGTGGGTTTTGGGTTGCAGTTTGGGCACTCGGTCTCTAAAAGGTTTGCCATCACTGGTGTAGGAGGTTCACTTGCTGAATACTGCTGCCAAAATATGAGTGGTCCAGAAACACAGTTACTAAAGTGTGCTTAGCCATAGTTTAATAACTAACTAAAGAAAGAAATCACAAGCAATTGAATTCACAAAACACATTAAGTTCACACCAGGTAAATTATACAGTATTTGTGTATGAATCTGCTACTGCAAGCATAGGAGTTTTATATGTTTGCT
Source organism: Bothrops alternatus (assembly GCA_034064705.1). Taxonomy (NCBI): domain Eukaryota; kingdom Metazoa; phylum Chordata; class Lepidosauria; order Squamata; family Viperidae; genus Bothrops; species Bothrops alternatus. The sequence goes on from JARGCV010000166.1 coordinate 322,472, forward strand.
CTAACTTGCAAACCATAATAAGTTCATTTTTAACGCACTATTCCCTTATATATAGATTAGCCTTACCATAAGTCTTTTAAGCTTGTGGCTGGATGAGAATACTACAATAAACTGCAGTGTAATTTGTTTGGATTTAGCATCTATTATAAATCTCTTGTAAGTCAGACATTGTGAATTGTTAAACTTAGTTTATGGCTTAGCCTGATGCTTAAACCAAACCTGCTATGAATTGTTTAAACAAAACATAGATTAGAATGATGCCTGATTTAATAGGAAATTTTTATCTTGATCCTGAAGATATGTATTGGGTGTATATCTAATTAAAACTAAAGAAACTTGGACATGAATCTTCCGACTGTAAAACTAGTAATGGAAGCATTCATTTTGTCTAGGCTTCAGCCAATGTGTTCAATTTATATCCTCTAGGCCAGCGGTTCTCAACCTGTGGGTCGCGACCCCATTTGGGATTGAACGACCATTTCACGGGGGTCGCCAAACAACGCAGTCCGCCATTTTTTCCCCTTTTCCTTAGCTGTGCTACTCCCTCTTATTCGATTGGCTTTTGAAAGCCAATAGAATAGACTCTCTTGAATAGAGTCTAATTCTATTGGCTTTCAAAAGCCAATAGGAATTGTCCAGGCTGTCTCTGCCCTGCTGAGCCTGCTGTCAGCTGGCACAGGGGGCGGCACCATGCATGCGCGGCACTCCCGGGCAGGGAAATAGTCCTCGACTTACTACCGGTTGGGTAGTCCTCGACTTATGACCGGTTGGGTAGTCCTCGACTTACGACCGGTTGGGTAGTCCTCGACGTACGACCGGTTGGGGGTCGCGGCATTAAAAAGGTTGAGAACCACTGCTCTAGGCTACTAAAAAAAAAGATAAAAACAATTACATAACAAGATAAATTAAAACATCAATTAAGAAAACAGATAAAAGGCAGCTCATTGAATTCATACACCAACACTTTTCTTTTTCAAAAGAAAAGGTGGAATAACTTGGTCTTTCCAAAAATCTTGCACTGTGTATGAAGAAAAAAAGAAAGAGATAAAGCATATTTGTATCTGAAAAGGGTTGGCAAAGACTTTCTATTCACATGAACTCTGCTAGTACAAAATCAGTGGATTAGGTTGCCAAGGGCCGCATTTCCTCATGATCATGAGCCCAAAGCATCTGCTTATTACTTGTTTTTATATTACAAGATAACCAGAACATTGCTATTTTCTGACTAAAATGACAACCAGTTTGAAGTAATTTTGTATTGGAAAACAATACATCCCGCTGCAAAAATAAATAGGCATATAAGTACAAAATGTTTTAATGTAATAATGAACATTCTAAGAATTCCATCCTCATTAGGTGGAAGAATTAAAAAATATTGTTTTTTTAAAAAATTACAATATGAAATTTAAAAACATCTTTTTCAAGATGGTCTTGACTGCTGATAATTACACAAATTCATGTTGTTTTTTCAGCAACAGAACAGATGTAATTTGCCATTCTTCCTTCCAGGAGAGAAAGAGAGCGAGAACTTCTTAGTCTAATCCAGGGGTTCTCAACCTTGGCAACTTTAAGACTTGTGGACTTCAACTCCCAGAATTCCTCAGCCAGCTTTGCTGGCTGAGGAATTCTGGGAATTGAAGTCCACAAGTCTTAAAGTTGCCAAGGTTGAGAACCCCTGGCCTAATCTATAACTTGCAGACATCTCACTTCTCCAGGTAGTAACCAGATTTGATCTTAAGCAGTGGTCTGCTGGATCAGACCCCTGGCTCTTCTAATCACTCTGTTCTCACAGTGGCCAAACAATTGCACAAGGAAGCCTACTACTGTAGTCTATTGGAAAATGGTCTTCGGAAGCAATCACACTGTCAACAGGACTAATGGCCATGGATCCTCATGACTTCCACGAATTGGTCCAACTCTTTTTTGAAGCCAGCAAGCTACTTCTCATTATTGTGAATTCCAAAGTTAAATTACACTTTGTGTAAAGAAAAGATATCCTTTGGTTTGTTTTGATTCTTCCAGAAATCAATTTCATTGAGTTATTCTGGTTCCAGTATTTGGAGGAAATAGCTTTTCCTTATCCACTTTATCCATACTATGCATGCTTTTGTATACCTCAGTTATGTCCCCCCCCTCATTTGCCTTCTTTTTATACCAGAAAGGCCCAAATATCACAACTTTTTCTCATAGGAAAATAGCTCCAGCCCCTTGATCATAACAATAGCACTTAGACTTATATACTGCTTCATAGTGCTTTGCAGCCCTCTCTAAGTGGTTTAACAGAGTCAGTATATTGCCCCTAACAATCTGGATCCTCAGAAAGATGGAAGGCTGAGTCAACCTTGATCAGGATCGAACTTCAGACTGGGCAGAATTTGCCTGCAACACTGCACTTTATCTGCTGCACCACCAGGTTGTTGCTCTCCTCTGGATCTTCTCTAGTTCCATTATATCCTTTTTGAGATACACCAAGTAGAATTGCAAACAATATTCCATTTGCACCATTGATTTATATAAGGGTATTATAATATCAGCATCCCTATTTTCAGTATCAATTCTTATTATCTCTCACATGCTGTTGGCCTTTTTTAAATAATGGATGCACACTATATCAACAATATCAACAGATTCATTGGATCAGAACCTGCTTTTTTAAATGCAGCCTGAGTCAAGTAGGGGATAATAGTTCCTTCTGGTGATGTGCAAAATGCTTCAAATTTAAATAGTTTCTAATTCAAAACACAGTTGTTTCATATTTGAGACAGGTTGCTTTGACCATTGTGTAAGCTTTTCTTCCAGCTCAAAACAGATTGTATCAAACACTAAACAGGGCTGTCTTGAATTTGAAGTGAGGCAGCCTGTTTTGAATATGAAACAAATGTTTTCATCTCAAAATGAAACATCTTCTGAATTCAGAATTGCTTTGTTTCTCAACACTTACCGGTACTTGAAATTCAGACTTCTCTAGGTACAACTCTCTACTGCATTATGTCAGCAAACAGAGGTATCCTGCCCATCGAACCATAGAATTATATGGCTGGAAGGGACCTTGGAGGTCTCTAGTCTTGAATGCTCTAGGGGTGGAGCACCCACAACTTCAGGAGCAAGCTTTCTCACTGCTTAATAGTTCTTATTGTTAGGAAATTCCAGATTGAATCTCCCTCTAATGAGTTTCCATCCATGTTTTTTTGTTCTGCTCTCATGTGCTATGGAGAATAAATGGGGGCAGTCCTTCAAATATTGGAAGACTGCTTTCACATCTCCTCTCCTCTCATCTTCTCTTCATTAAGTTTAACATACCTAGTTCCTTTAGCTATTCTTAATAGGATTTAGTCTCCAGATCCCGTATCTTTCTTTCTTTCTTTTTTTTTTGTCAAGGCCATGGTTTTCCCAGTTGCAATGTATGGCTGTGAAAGTTGGACTGGAAAGTTTGGCTGAGCGCAAAAGAATTGAGGCCTTTGAACTATAGTGCTGGAGAAGACTCCTGCGAGTCCCCTGGACTGCAAGGCGATCAAATCAGTCAGTCCTAGAGGAGATCAACCCTGACTACTCTTTAGAAGGCCAGATCCTAAAGTTGAAACTCAAATACTTTGGCCACCTAATGAGAAGGAAGGACTCACTAGAGAAGAGCCTAATGCTGGGAAAGATTGAGGGCAATAGAAGAAGGGGATGACAGAGAATGAGGTGGCTGGATGGAGTCACTGAAGCAGTAGGCGTGAGCTTAAATGGACTCCAGAAGATGGTAGAGGACAGGAAGGCCTGGAGGAACGTTGTCCATAGGGTCGCGATGGGTCGGATACGACTTCGCAACTAACAACAACACAGTCTTTCTAGGACTTCAGCATTTTTTTTTTTGGTATTGTGGTGACCAGAACTGAATGCAGCATTCCAAATGTGGCCTCACCACTATAGTATAGAGTGGTACTACCACTTCATGTAATCTTTTTTTTTTTAAATTCTTTTATTAAAACCATTAACATTGAACATAAAAACATATTATGCAGCAATCATCATGACTCCTGGTATACAATACTAAGTATTAGTCCTTGAAAACGTCTGAGTTAGTAAGCCTTTTTCCCCCCACTCCCCGTGTCTAGCCTCAACTATACTCCTGTTACATTTTATTTTGATTGGTGTTTCCCCTATCCGTTTCAATATTAATGTGATCAACATTAAACATAAGATCCTATTGCTAAGCAATCATCCTAGAACATAGCATACAACATTAGGTATTAATCTTTGTAAACATCTGTTTTAGTAAACGTTCTTCCCTCCTCCCTTACATCTTCAAGTATACTCCGAGTACATTTTGTTTGATTGGTGTTTCTCCTATATATGGTCTATCTACTGTATCTAGTCTATCGCACACTGTGTGTTTGCGCCTCTGAGTTGACTTCATCCCATTACTAGTGCAATCCTCCACGGTCCCCAACCCGAGATCCTGAGGTAAAAGTTTCATATCCTGAGGTAGAGATTCAGTCTACTTTAACAATATTAAGGCAAACAACGTTAGTCATAAGGTTATGTTAAGAGGCATTAGTTATAGAACATATACATTCAACGTTGGGTGTTAGTTTTTGTAAACATCTGATTTGTTAGCCCTTCATCCCTCCTCCCATCGATCCTTAGCTGAACGCCAGCTGCATTCTGTTTGATTGGTGTCTCTCTTGGATATAGTCTATCCACTGTTTCCAGTCAGTCACAAATTGTTCATTGGAGCGGTTTTTCAAGTATGCTGATATTTTTGCCATTTCCGCCAAATTTGTTACTTTCACAGTCCATTCTTCAATAGGCGGTATTTCCGGATTCTTCCAGTACTGTCCCACCAACAATCTTGCTGCTGTAATTAAGTTCAAAAATAAATTTGTCTCTGAGGTAGTGATATCCTTTGTGATCCCTAACAGAAAAGCCTGAGGTAGAAATTCTATACGCTTTTTGAAAATAGTTTGGAGTGTCCACCATATCTTCCTCCAGAATGCTTTGATTTTTCTGCATGTCCACCATATATGAAAGTAAGTAGCCTCTCCGTCCCCGCACCTCCAGCATTTGGGCTGGGAGCCCGGGTAGATGAGTGATATTTTTTTCGGGTCTAGGTGCCATCTATAGAACATCTTGTAGAAGTTTTCCCTTAAGTGTTGCGATTTCGTGAATTCTACATTCCTCACCCAGATTTTCTCCCACGTGTCCATGGTGATAGGGTGTCTGAAGTCTTGTGCCCACTTTATCATACAGTTCTTGACTAGCTCGGTTTCAGAGTCCATTTCTATCAGAATGCTGTACACTCGTTTGATGTGCTTAATCCCCTGTTCTCTAATCTGTTTAATTAGATTCTCGTCTGTCTGGGAGAAGCCCTTCTTCTTGTCTTTACGCCACCTTGATTGTAGTTGTATATATGATAGCCAGTTACTTCCTATTCCTCTGTTTGCTAGCGTTGCTTGAGATTTCAAGAGGAACCCGTTTTCTTCTCCCAGTCTTCATGTAATCTTGATGCTATGCCTTTATTGAGATAGCTTAGGACCACATTGGCTTTTTTTTTTTTTTTTTGCAGCTGCAGCTTATGTTGACTCATACTTAAATTAAGGTTTACCAGGACACCTAGATCCCTCTCAAAACCACTATTATTGATCAAAGTACTGCATATACTGTACCTGTGAATCTAAGTTCCATTCTTTATGCCCTATTGTGACTTAACATGTCTTGTATTTGTAAAAAATTATAATAATTTGAACAGGCTCAGGTTCGTTTACACTTAGATGGAAGACTTCTCACAATCACTAGACTCAGAAATTGGAGTAACATCCTGGAACAAGGAAATGGCAAACGATGTATATTTTGTTCCCAAGAAAATTTATGGAGTCTCCAAGAGTTAAACTGAACTCAAAGAAAACTTTACATTATCTGAATGAAGTAGTGCATTTGTGAGTTTCTATGTGGTTTGTATTCAATTACCAACTATATTTAAAGAAAACATTTTAGCTGAAATAATATATTAAAGAAGCAAATCAGGACACAATGGGGATTTATTTCTGATTAAATCTGTATTGGTTCAGCAGTATGATCTCCGATGATTTGGGCTGTGCTTCAGTGACTATATTCCGCACTTTGCTTGGCTTGTAAGATGAAAATTCTGCTGTAGTATGTTCAGATTGACTTTTTCATTAGTCATGTTTTCTCAAGTACTGAGCATTATTTTTTAAAAAACTGTTTTTGTATACAAAAGGTATATATGAAAATGTACCTTTTAGTTAGCTATCCACTGAAACATCCTTGTCTTCCCCTGCAATAGTCTCCAGAGCTTATTGTGAAATCTGATTTCTATTTAAATGTTCCTTTCAATGGCTAATTGAAAAAATCTGGCTCAGTGACAGTTTCTCTATCCCTCCCTTATCATAGTAACAATTGCAGATGTTATAGTCTAAAAGGAAGATTAAAACAAAAAGCTTCATTTTTAGAGGAACAATTGTAAATTGTTCTGAATATATCCACAAGATATATTCTTTCATTTGGAGAGATTTTGAATGCATTCCAAAATTTCATTGGAACCCCTTTTTCCTACTTGCCATGTAACATTTTGAATATAGAATTCAATATGCAAACTCAGATAATAACTAATCATGGCTTTGTATAATGTGTGAACTTGATCGTTGTTTTTCAGCTGTATTTAAGACTTTGAAGAAACAGTCGTTGCGAAGGCTAATGATTAAAAAAAAGAATAGATATGTGACTTGGCAAGAGTACTAACGAAAAGTAGTTAATTACCAATGGAATAGGAATTAGCATATGTGATGGAGCTGTAAAAAAGAAAATGCTTATACATCAAGAAAAGCTTAGTTTTCAAATGGTAGAAAGTAATCTTTCCTCTTTTATATGTTGGTCATCATGAATATTTATTTATTTACCATATTTTTTAACTGTCGCATCTTTCAGAAGTTTCAGATAACCTGGTTCAGAGAAGACAATAAGTATAACCAGGGAACTAGAATCAAAGTCCTAGGAAGACAGATTGAAGGAGCTGGGTATGTTTAGTCTAGTGGAGCATATTATTGCACTCTTCAAATGGAAAAGGCCAACAATCTTTTTAGGAACTTGGTCTTCATGAAGTGTTTTAGAACAAGAAATGGTCATTAAAAGCCCTTGCTTGTAAAATGCATTGGCAGGAAATTTCAAATGTTTAGGGATGTGTAAGTGCACGCACACATGCACTTAACATTTACATCAAGAGCAGACAAAACCACTAAAACAGAAATTTGAAATCTAGAATGGTACATCTAATGCTTGTGTTTGGATACCAGAAAATATTCACAATGATTGTATGTGGATTGTGAGAAGCCCTAGAAAAGACCAAAGAATACAGTTCAGTTCAGCACTTTTTCAAGAGAGAGACATAGCTTTCAATTTGTTTTTTCTTCTGCAGCTGATAATAATTAACTAGCTCACTTACTAGTCTTTTAGGGAGAAGCCATGCCATTAATCAGCATGTCATAAGAAGTAATTGCGAGTTAAGTCAGAGAATTTATAAAAAATATCTTGCTCCTAGAGAAAAAAGTTTTAAAGAACAAAAAAGAATTGTATTGGGTTAATGAAAATATATTGAATGAATTGTTTTAATATGAAAAATGCTTTAAAAATCAACACCCTACTAAAATTTCTATAATAAATTAATAAATTACCCATTGTGTAGTATACTTAATTACAACTGAGATTATTTGAAAACAAAATGCATGTGATAATTTATTGTGGAACAGGTTTCCCTAACTCAATATGTATGACAACTAGTTTGAATAACTGAAGTGGCTTTTTGTAAATGCAAGTCCTCAAGTTGTAAATGTAGCCTGATCACCTATATATGTCCCCTTGATAAATATTTCTTACTGACCATGGGAGTGTCATTTTCTTGGATCAAATTGGCTATTTTTTCTCTTCTTGACTGGTGTGGAACATTTGTTGGCAAGATTCTGTGTTTGAAATGAACAGATTGGCTAGATAGAAAACTATTTTTTTTCTTCTTCCAAAAAAGCTGCCTTGAGTCCTCATATAATGAAAGACAGGGTATAAATTTAATAATAAAAGGATTTAAAACGCTACCTGATTAGGAAGGGGAAGAGAGTCCCAAATCTCTTTCAGCTCTCACTTCAGCACTACTGCTCTGCTTTAAGTGTCAAGATCAGTAAGAGAACATTTAAGGTTGCCCAAATCATCTGCTTTTCATTGACCAATGATTGGTTTTTTAAAATATAAAATGGCTGATTTAAATAGAATGGCTTATAGGAATGCCTTTACCTTTATCAGATTTTTTTTTGCAGCAGGTATTTCTCTGCAATACTAAAAGATCTCACTCTTGGCTTGGAAAAAGAAATGTATAAAATTCAATCCAAACTCATTTTACTATGAGAGATGGCATGTTGAAAATGCCAGACTTTTGGCATACAATACATTAATGTTACTATGTGAACTTTGCCATTATTACTATTAATCCCCCCCCCTCTTATTTTGGCATTCTTTTATTTGGGATTTTTGTGGCTCATTGCCAGAAGGTCAGTATGGTAGGAACAGTTTGCCAATAGTTTAAGATTTCCAGCCTCCTTCTTGGCAAATATTTTTGGCTTTTACAGATTGCTTTACTCAACTAAATTCTTTCAGTCCAGTCATTTGTGATTCAATGCTTAACTGTCACTATTTCTACTCATGCAATTAATATTTTTTCAAATGGCTGTTTAAAATGAAATACAGAGTGAGGAATTGATCTGGATATGGCTCCTAGGTTGCTAGTTAGCTGTACTTTAACCTTGTGATGGCATTGATTCAAATCAAACTTGCAATTTACTTTTTCATAGTAGTAGCTTTTATTGATTTGTCAAATACCATATTATGCTAAAAACTCATCACATCAAAGACAATATAACAAAAAGAATGCAATTAGTTCACCATCTTGGAATATGTTTAAAAGAGTTCCTCATTTTTATCAGCAACCCCAACCTGTCCTAAAAAAATTATACCTCATTTAGTGGTGTTGCAAACTACATTTATATGAAGAATATATTAGGATCCCAGAGAGATGTTGTGACTAGTAATGGTATACAAGCCAGTCCTTTGCCATGGCATATAATTGACAATAAAATAAAATGTGTACAATAACTTCTATTATTGTGTGCGCACACACACACACGTCTGTCTTTTTTCTATGATGTTTTTCTGGAATCATCCATATTTTACCTCAGAGTCCATATGCTTTGGTAAAGGCATTATTTCAACCTACATTACTTAGGAATAGCTACTTAGGCAATTAACAGTAGCATGAATTATCTATCTCCTGCCCAATTTAAAAATGAAGGTAAGTTCATTGTGGTTAAGAAAGACTTTTCCACCATAAAAAAGTATCAGTTCTGGGATCCATGAGTTTATAGATTGTGAGACTTCAACATAAAACATTGATATCTCATAAGATTCTGTGTCAGTTTAAGGAAATATCTTAACCATCATGCAAAACTGTACAATGATACCAGGGGCTAGAAAAGATTACCACCCAGGTGGCTTGGTTTAGATCAGTCTTCACAAACAACTATGCTAGACTTCAACCCTCAATAAAATTCAATCAACGTGAGATTATGGAAGTTGAAGTCTAGAATATCTTGATTTTTCCTATGTCAGAAAACCCATTTTGCAATTACATAAAATACTTCTTTAATTGGTTTCTGGTAGAAAAAGCTGAATAAATCCAAGACTAATAAAAGAAAGCTTTAGATACATATGCAGGCCAGTTATGATTGAGTAATCCTATTTTAATTGAAGTAAGGTGCCCTGAGACTAACTGAATAATGTGAGCGTTTGAACTTGATATTCAATGTTTTTTTATAGTAGAAAGATTCCTTACCAACAGGAAGCTAGTTTCTTAATATTTTTTTAGTTATTTCATTCTAGTTCTTTCACCTATATCTAAAGCAGACTTTCCTTATTTAATACCTTCCAGATGTTATGTGTGCATGTGATGATATTAAGGGTTGCTGATAAATCTAGCATTGTCTGCAAACAGCTGCTAAATTGCCATTGCTTATTTCTTGTTTCTCTCCTCCAGTGGAAATAGCTGAATAATAGTCTTCCAGGTAGACCAATGGGGGCCTAGTAAGGGCTGAGCCTCATTGTATGAGCATTTCTGCTTTAGCAATTTATAACATAATCTGACCATAACTGTGATAATATATCAAAATGAAGACAGACTTTATATTGCCACAGCAATGGCTGGCCAATGCTACAGATTGCTGGTGGGAAATACTGTCCGGTTTCATTATACAACTAATAAATCAAATTTTGATTTGTTGGTATGCTGCATGGCAATGGAATAGAGCAGTGTTTCTCAACCTTGACAATTTTAAGGCATGTGGACTTCAACTCCCAGAATTCCACAGCCAGCATTGCTGTGAATAGAGGCTACATTATATGTTAAATAAATAGGATGTTGGAACATAACACACACACACACACACACACACACACACATACATACATACATACATACATACATAGAAAGAAATCCAAAAGAAAGGTAAAAGTGCAAGAAAGAGGAAAAAAAATATACAGAGAAGAGGCTTCCAATATTCTTTACAGCTATTGTAAAAGTTCATTGTCTAAACAATGGAAAGATTCAGTATTACCCAAAATGCAGGCATGGTTGGGTGAAGATGATGGAACTTGCTGAGATGGGCAAATTGACTTCTTTGAGAAAAGACAATATCTATGTTTATGGAAAATCCTTATGGACTTTTTGCATAAAATAGAAAAAATGATTTATGGTTTTGAGGCTCAGACAGGATAGATTTTAGAAAGAAAAGAGTCATGCTTAACCTTCGAGTAAGAGGTAAGTCATAACTGAGAGGTAAATTTTCTGAAAAATGTCTTTTATTGCTCTCTTGAAAAACATCCCTTTTCAGACATTACACGTAGTCCTCGACTTACAACAGTTCATTTAGTGACTGTTCAAAGTTACAACAGCACTGAAAAAAATGACATGACCATTTTTCACACTTATGACTGTTGTAGCATCCCCATAATCAAGTGATCAAAATTCAGATGCATGGCAACTGACTCACATTTATGACGGCTGCGGTGTCCCGGGCTCATGTAGATCACTTTTTGAGACTTTCTGACAAGCAAAGTTCAATGGGAAGCCAGATTCACTTAACAATCGTGCTACTAACTTAACAACTTCAGAGATTCACTTAACAAGTGTGTCAAGAAAGGTTGTAAAATGGGGCAAAATTCACTTAGCAGCTGTTTCACTTAGCAAGAGAAATGTTCTGAATTATGGTTGTAAGTCGTGGACTCCCTGTTTTATTGGAGGGGGGAAACAAAAAGCTTTGTAAAAAAACCCCTTTACATATAGAAAGCTGTACATCATGCTTAGTATTTTAAATGTAAAATTATGGTCATAGTGGGGTTTTTCACGAGCAGTAAGAATTAGATTATAAATTACGATTATGAAAACAAACTAATGTTAACTTGGTTACACTTAATGCAGGAGTCTTTATCATCCTGTTGCTTTCTTTCAGCTCTTTCACGTTGCTGTGTCCTATAGATATCCAAGAGTTCTTACAACCAGGAATCCATTCCTTGACTTGCTTTATCCACCTAAGTCAGCGGTTCTAAACCTATGGGTCGCGACCCCGTTTGGGGTCGAACGACCGTTTCGTGGGGTCGCAGGACACCGCGGTCCGCCATTTTGTTTTTTTGTTTTTTGTTTGTTTTTTGTTTTTTTTGTTGCGCGCGCGCCGCGCATGTGCGGTTTGGGCCATCGCACGCGCGCCATGCATGTGCGGATCGGCCCGTCACGGTCCGCCATTTTGTTTTTTTTTGTTTGTTTGTTTTTGTTTTTTTTTGTCGCGCGCGCGCCGCGCATGCGCGGATCGGCCCGTCACGCGCGCATGCACGGGTCGGGGTCACGGCGCACATGGGCTGCGCAAGTGGGGTCTCAACCTGAAAAAGGTTGAGAACCACTGACCTAAGTGAACAGGACATGCAACTTCTTGTTCCTAATCTAATTTGTACAGACATAAATGGACTATTGCCCATTCTGCTGCATTCTTAGTTTTTTGTCATGTAGCCAAATTGGCAAGTGGAAGGAATACCTTTACTAACTTTTCCAAAAAAGAGCAAACCAGAATCTTAATTTGGACTTAACAAAAGCTTTTAAATTCAGAATGCTTAGCTAATTTTGCTGGTAGGTTGACTCCAAAATGAGTGACAATTTATTAGTACTATATGTCAGAAATCCATTATTACTACATGTCACATGTCTTCCACTAATTGCCTCTCTGTTCAGGTCAAGTGCAGCTAATAAATTTCTCTGCTGTTTTTTTTAGCTTAACCCTTTCCAAAGTTCTATGTGAATGCAATTTTAATTAGCACTTGTATTATTATAATTAGCAATTATTATAGTTATTATTATTATTCCTGCCTCAATAGATCTAGTAGTAGGGGCGTGCTCCAAATCTGATCCTTCTAGAAATGTACCCCAGTGGAACACAGGAAGTAAGCTTTTTCAATTGCCATGCTGTCCTCTGAAGTACTTTACTTGCCAAGATTTGGTTGGTCCCAATCCTGTGGCATTTTAGAAAGCTTTAAAAAAAAGTTGTTTTCCTAGGAATGGAGATCTGGATGTTAATTCAGTCCATGTCATCTACTAATGATTTATGCGGTCCTTGGCTGTCACTATGTACACTCATTATTGTTTATCATTTTTGCCTTTTAACATCTCTTTTAGCCACCCAGTGTCACTACTGCAAGGTGGGTGGTCCTGTAAATTGATTTAAATAAAAATAAATTTAGAAATAACTTCAAGTTAATATCTGGGTATTTATTTTGTGTATTACATTATTGGGTTGATTTTAATCCTTTGTGTACTGCCCAGAATCACTGCTGTGAGATGGGCAGCTATGTAAATAGATTAATTAAGTAAGTCAATGATTCCTAGTTCATTTTCTTAGTTCTCTCTCTCTCCAGTGCAAGACTGTTAGTTTGTAAAAATAAAAATACATCCATTTTAATAAAAGTTGTCTTACTGTATTATCTAATTGGGCTTCTCATTTTAACACCAAGTACTTGCATTAATATTATTATATTCTTATATATTTTCAGAAAATGATTATAAATTTTCCTCTAAGTGTATTTCAGAAAGAAACAATATTTTATTTATTTATATTTATCAAATTTATGTAGCTGCCCATCTTATAAAAAGTGACTCTGGGTAGCGCACAACAATATTTGCCAATAAGTGTTAAGTACAGTAGTGGCCAAAATTGTGGAAACCTTTTGGGAAAAGTGTATTTTTGAGGTTTGATGGCTAATAACACCACTTTTTTGGGGAGTAGTACCATAAAATTGTATATCAATGGAAAGATAATTTAATCAAGAATGTAATGCAACAAAGATTGTTCAATTATCTGTACTGTATTCTAAGAAAAGTTATAGCCAAATAACCAGAAAAAGGAAGCACAACTTGCTTAGGTTGATATTAGGTAGCTTTCCTTCATCTGATTGTAGCTAATGAGCATGAGTGTTTAGAGAGCCAATCAGGTGTCATCTTGTTTTGGCAATGAGCCAATCAGATCACAGTAGGATTCAGTTATTGATGTCATGTATTGAAGCTGAGAGGACATTTGTCAGTGTGTTATGTGATCGCTATCAAGTTGGTTGGGTTTTTTTGTATTCTTTCATTTAGTGAGCTTGTAAAATGTAATAAAATTAAAGTAATGGCGCAAAGAGTTGACTGGTTGCCCAGAAAGTGATATAAAATAGTATTATTAAGTGAACAAGGCTACAGTTATAAAGAAATTAGAAGAAAAATTGGTGGAAACTTAACCAAAGGTGGCATTTCTACTGTACACTTTTCCCAAAAGGTTTCCACAATTTTGGCCACTACTGTAGCTATTCCTATGTATAGCTTGACTGATTGGAAATAATGCTGAATAAAATCAAACAGAGATAATGTGCAACAGAGGGTAAGATACTGTTTTTCTATCTAAAAGATGGAGAATAATTATTTGCACCTCAGCCAGGACCATGGTAAACTGTAGACTTTCTGAAGACTTTGGTGGTGCTCAGTGCGAACACAGGAATGAAGAAGATCAGCTCCTAAACATATGATTTGTCTCATGACTGTCAGCTTGGAGAGAAAAAACAAAACCAAAGAAAAAATTCTTAAAGAAGGTCTCTTTCTTCTGTTTTAATAAATTTAATAATTTTTTAAAATTATCTAGTTCTTGGCGTCCTTCCTCCTTTCCCCAACCTGTTTATCTTCCCTCAGTTGGTAAAATCAGCTGATTTGATTAATTTTCTCTCACAAATATGCACATAGACACAGGGACATATAGTGAAAGCTATTGGCTATTGTGTCTATTCTGAAGGCCACACATTGAGAAATAAGTGGCCTTCTGAATATTCTGAAGCTTCAGTTTGGATCAATGGGTAGGGGGGCTAAGTACTCATGTAATCTGAAGAATAGAAACGGTTTGCTTGAAGATGGGAGAAAGTGCGGTTCTTTGTTTTTCCAAACAAGGTCTTGGGACCACATGAATATGGGCCATTATGGTTTATGATATATTCAACCTCAGTAGCCTGCCCCTCCATTTCATGGAAGATAAGTCAAAAACTGTAGGTAGGGGACGCAGCCAGAGAAAGCTCCGAGACGGGGCTTTCCCTTTTTGGGCAAAAATCCGATCCGAAGGCAGAGTGAGGAGCCGTGAAAGGAGGCGCAGGAATAGAAGACACGCAGACGGACCCGGCGAGGCGGAATTCGCCGCCAAGAGACCGGGTAAAGCAGCGGACGAGGCCGAAGAAGCCGGCGGCGGCCAGCTAGCCGGCCGACAGGCCCAAGGAAGAGGCCGCGCGGCCGCTGCTGCGCTGCAGAACGGGCTCGACCGGAGCGGAGAGAGAGGACGGAGGAAGGCATCGGCGACGGCAGCAGCGGCCACCGGGAGAGCCAGCAGACCGGGAGACGGCCCCCAGACGAGCCCCAGGGGGCGAGGAAGAACGCGAGAGCGGAGGTGAGAGCCGGCAGCAGGAATCGGAAGAGGAGAGGGCCGGGGGCAGCCGGACAAAGGGAGGAGGCCCCAAGCGGCGGAGAACGGGTGAGAGAGAAGCGAGAGAGACATAGGCAGGAGGGGCGAAGGCAACTGGGGGGGTCTCCCAACCTGGAAAGGGCCCCCAGAAGAGCCGAAGAGGGTGGAATAGCCGAGAGGGCAGCGGAGCGGCCTGAAGCGACAGAAAAGGACGGAGGCAATCAACGGAGCTGAATACAGGCAAGCCAGAACAATAAAGGGGAGGAGAGAAGAATCAAGTGGGAAGAAGCAGGAAAGCAGACAGTGGGAGAGGACACAGGAAAAGGGTACCCTGGGGAGCAGAGGGACGGGGGAGAGATACCCCACAAGCTGTGTCCCAGATCCCCCAGAACGGGAGCCCCAGGGACACTGAAGAGAGCAGAACCCACCAGGGAGGAAGGTGGGCGTAAGAGGAAAACTAAAAGGCATCCAGGGCGGCCGTTGAGGGAAGGCAGAAGGGGCCTGGAATCACAGACAGGCAGAGGCTCTGAACAGACTCCTTGACCACAGACAGACCTCCCTGCCTACAGGCCCCTAGTCCTGCACTGCCTGAACCCTGAACCCCCCCTCCCACTGAAAGGACAGATTACTGAACCAACACCAAATCGCAGTCTAGTGCCCACCCTAGCCCAAGCTGGAAACCAAAACCAAAACAGTGCCTGGATAAAGGGAGGACAAGCTCAAGATGGCCTCCAAACAGACCACACTGACACAAACGAAGGGAGTTATATCCTCCCCAGCCCAGCGTACTAAACCATCAGGAACTACTCCACCCATCCCCACACCCTCCCATCCAAATGCGGACACCCAGAACAATACACCCCCACAAGCCAACCCAACAGTACATATGATACAAAAGTTACAAGAAATGCTGGTTGAAAGGATGGATGGAATGGATAAAAGGTTGGTGGAAATGGGCACACAGATGGCGAAAAGTCACAACGATACAAAACAAATGCTGCAAAACCAAGGTAGAGAGCTAGAGAGAAAATGGGAGGAGCAACGCAAGGCGATAGCTGCAGATTTGGAGCAAATGAAGGAGGCAATGCAAACACACTACAAGGAAGTAGGGGAGGAAATGGAGAAAAACTTCCAGGAAATCAGGGAGAAGGTGGACAAGCGGATGGAGAAAGTGGAGAATCAAGTAGGCGGCCAGAGAACAGAGATAGCAGAGATGAGAGGGGTGAACCAAGACCAAGCCACCACGATACAGTACTGGCAACTTGCGACCACAATCAGGTTCAGGGGCCTGAAAGAGACATCAGACGAAACCCAAGGAAGCCTGGCCGGAACCTTTATAGAGGCCCTGGCAGCATTTCTGGGACTACCAGCCTCAGCTATCGAATGGCAAATTGACAGAATCAACAGAGTGGGCGCACGGACGACAACAAACAGACACCAACCAAGGGACGTGGTCATCCGCTTTGTGACGCAGGGATTCCGGAATCGCATCTCAGCCACATCTTACCACAAGAGTTTATACATAAAGGGGCAAGAAGTGAAAGTACTGAAAGAGATCCCCCAGACAATGCTGCGAGACAGAAAGGAATATAAGTTCCTGGTCGACGAACTGAGATCACGTGCCTTGCGATTCAGATGGGAAACCCCCACGGGGATGACATTCTACTATAAAAATAAAAGACATCAACTGAACTCGGTTCAACAAGCCAGAGAATTCCTGGAAAAGGAGCTGAGGCCGGAGGGATCCCAATACGCCACGAGAGAAGACGCAGAAAATCCACCAGACCGACAGACTGCTGCAAGAACACGAGAAAGGAAAGGACCAACTAGAGACACGACGACACAGAGAACAGGAAGCAACAACAACAACAAGGGAACAAGTCAGATTGCAGAGGGCAGGATAACAAGATCCACCACCAAACGCACAGATCAACACGACGCGATCCCTATATGCAACTCGAACACAAACTCGGATACCATGGGAGCGAGACCAAAGACTATCACAGGAGATAGAATGAAAGCGGTCTCGGAAGAGTATCCTGAAACCAACAATGACGACTAAATACTTGACATGGAACGTTAACGGACTAAACTCTCCACAGAAAAGGAGGAAAATATTTCATTATCTGTTTCATGGAGGAAACGACATAATTTGCTTACAAGAAACACACATCAGGGCAGC
Source organism: Bothrops alternatus (assembly GCA_034064705.1). Taxonomy (NCBI): domain Eukaryota; kingdom Metazoa; phylum Chordata; class Lepidosauria; order Squamata; family Viperidae; genus Bothrops; species Bothrops alternatus. The sequence goes on from JARGCV010000166.1 coordinate 339,704, forward strand.
AGACCAGAAATATCTGACCAGCCACAAACTAGGTGCGCAATTTGTGGCAGCGGCGCCAAGAAAAAAGAACGGGATTGTTATATACGTAAAGAAACATATAATGGCGAAGCTAATAGAATCCGACCCCCAAGGTAGATACCTGGCAATTGAAATAACACAGGAAGACAAGAAGATTCTAGTAATGGGCATATATGCACCAAATCAGCAGCAAGGCAAATTCTACAAAAAGCTACACAAGAAAATAACACAACTTAACTACAGATCTTACATCATCATGGGCGACTGGAACGGGGTCATAGAGACCGCTCTAGACAAAAAAAGAACTGCACCGAACCCACAAAAACACTCCAAGTTGCCTAAATCCTTCTTTGACATGAAGGAGGAACTCGAACTGACAGATGTATGGAGGAAAAGACATGACAGAGAACAAGAATTCACCTTCTTCTCTGGCAGACATCAATCCTTCTCCAGAATTGACTTTATATTAACTTCTAGTGACTTGCTAACTCGTCTAAACGCGGTGGAAATCCTACCCAAAGCTCTGACGGACCACAACCCTGTGAGGATGGAGCTAAGACACGGCCAGACACAGAGGAGGTCCTGGAGAATCAATGAAAACCTGTTTAGACACGGAGACAAGGTGGCGGAATGCAAAAAAGCTATGAAGGAATACTTCAGCACACATATGAACAACGGAACACCAATAGAACAGATCTGGGACGGCAGCAAGGTGTACATGCGAGGGATCCTCATATCCATGAATAGCTGGCACTGGCGCCAACAAGAACAAAAAAGAAAAGAGTTAGAAAATGAGATAAGCAAAATGGAGCGGCTACTGATAAAAAGACCAGAAGACAAAGTCGCCAAAGAAGGACTCAAGATCTTAAGAAAGCAATTTGACATGTTGATGGCGGACCAAGTTGCAAGGAATATACAATATGCAAAACATAAGACATTCTGCAAGGCCAACAAACCGGGCCGCTGGCTAGCCTACACTATAAGAAAGAAACAGAAATCCCGCATAATTGAAAAGATAGAATACAAAGGCAAGCTAGAATTCCGACAAAAAACCATCAAGACAGCCTTCACAGAGTTCTACTCGAAACTATATGCCGAGGATAAGATACAAGACAAAGAGATAGATGAATTCCTACAAAACGAAAAGATACAGGCGATTACCGACACACAAAGAGAAGCCCTGAATGCCTTAATCACAAAGGAGGAAATACACTCAGTGATCACACAACTGAAAGCAGGAAAATCGCCTGGGACGGATGGGATGACAGCGACCTACTACAAGCATCTACAGGAGGAGATGCTAGAACCCCTCAGAAAGCTATTTGCCAGCATTCAAGAAGGAGGCCAGGTCCCACCATCCTGGAAAACAGCCTACATCTCATTAATCCCAAAGGAGGGGAAAGACGACACACAGCCCGCAAACTACAGGCCCATCTCACTACTAAACACAGATTATAAAATCTTCACAAAAATTTTGGCCAATAGACTAATGACTGTTCTACAAAAAACAATACACCCGGACCAAAGGGGATTTATATAAGGACGCCAGATGAAAACCAACGTGAGGCAGCTGTTGAACATAATAGAGTACCTGCAAAGGCACAACCAGATACCCGCCGCTCTAATGTTTGTGGATGCAGAAAAAGCCTTCGACAGACTGAACTGGCCGTTCCTGACGAACTTGATCCTGAAGATGAAAATGGGAGCACAGTTCTTCAACTCCATAACGGCAATTTACCAGAAACAAACAGGCCAGATCATTGTCAATGGAGACTTAACAGACTCATTTAATATAGAGAGAGGCACGAGACAGGGCTGCCCGCTGTCCCCCCTGTTATTTGTCCTAACACTGGAAATTTTACTGAACAGAATAAGAGCGGCAGAGGATGTACAGGGCATACAGATTAAACAACAAGAATACAAACTATGTGCCTTTGCGGATGACCTGCTGGTGACAATGTCGCAACCAGCACAGTCAGCAAGGAAATTGATGGAGATAATGGAGGACTATGGTAGGGTGTCAGGCTTCAAAGTAAATATATCAAAAACAAAGATGCTAGCCAAAAACCTAGACAACAAAGCAAGACGGAACCTGGAAAGAATAACGGGTTGTGAAATCGTCAAGAAAGTCAAATACTTAGGAGTGGAGATAGAATCAACAAATGCGAAATTATACAAGAATAACTACGAGGTCCTGTGGAATAAGATACAAGCAGACCTGGAAAGGTGGAAATCTTTACGTCTGTCCCTGCTCGGCAGGATAGCGACAGTAAAGATGAATGTATTACCCAGATTTTTATTTCTCTTTCAAATGCTACCCATACTCAAGAAGGATGCGGACTTAGACAATTGGCAGAAAGGCATCAACAGATTTATTTGGGACGACAAGAGACCGAGGGTGAAACTAAAAATCATCCAAGACGCAAGGGAGAGGGGGGGACTCAAAATGCCTAATCTAAAGCTATATTACTATGCTGCAACGTTGGTGGCGGTTAGTGACTGGATCAACATGACAAATGATAGAGTTCTGAATGTGGAGGGGCATGGTCTACGATTCGGCTGGCACGCATACCTAATATACGACAAAAAGGCAGATAGGAACTTCAAGGAGAACCCACTACGAATCCCATTGCTATGGGTCTGGAAGAAATATAAGCACCTCCTACACGACAAGATTCCCATTTGGACGATCCCTGGACACGCAACAGGAGATATGAACACATCCCAGGGGCAAGAAGTGGTGCCCTACAGTGAACTTGTACTGGGAGAAGAAAACGGGTTCCTCTTGAAATCTCAAGCAACGCTGGCAAACAGAGGAATAGGAAGTAATTGGCTATCATATATACAACTACAGTCAAGGTGGCGTAAAGACAGGAAGAAGGGCTTCTCCCAGAATGACGAGAACCTAATTAAACAGATCAGAGAGCAGGGGATTATGCACATCAAACGAGTGTACAGCATTCTGATAGAAATGGACTCTGAAACCGAGCTAGTCAAGAACTGTATGATAAAATGGGCGCAAGACTTCAGACACTCTATAGCCATAGACACGTGGGAGAAAATCTGGGTGAGGAATGTAGAATTCACGAAATCGCAACACTTAAGGGAAAACTTCTACAAGATGTTCTATAGATGGCATCTTGACCCGAAAAAAATATCACTCATCTACCCGGGCACCCAGCCCAAATGCTGGAGGTGCGGAGATGGGGAGGCTACTTACTTTCACATATGGTGGGCATGCAGAAAAATCAAAGCATTCTGGAGGAAGATATGGTGGACACTCCAAACTATTTTCAAAAAGCGTATAGAATTTCTACCTCAGGCTTTTTTGTTAGGGATCACAGAGGACATCACTACCTCAGAGTCAAATTTATTTTTGAACTTAATTACAGCAGCAAGATTATTGGTGGGACAGTACTGGAAGAATCCAGAAATACCGCCTATTGAAGAATGGACTGTGAAAGTAACAAATCTGGCGGAAATGGCAAAAATATCGGCATATTTGAAAAATCGCTCCAATGAACAATTTGTGATGGACTGGAAACAGTGGATAGACTATATCCAAGAGAGACACCAATCAAACAGAATGCAGCTGGATTTCAGCTAGGGCTCGACGGGAGGAGGGAAGAAGGGTTAACAAATCAAAGGTTTACAAAAACTAACACCCAATGTTGAATGTATATGTTCTATAACTAATGCCTCTTAACATAACCTTATGACTAATGATGTTTGCTTTAATATTGCTAAAGTAGACTGAATCTCTACCTCAGGATATGAAACTCTCACCTCAGGACCTCTGGTTAGGGACTATAAAAGATTGCACTAGTAATGGGATGAAATCAAGTCAGAAGCGCAAACATACAATAGGCGATAGACTAGAAACAGTAGATAGACCATATATAAGAGAAACACCAATCCAACAAAATGTATTCGGATTATACTTGAAGATGCAAGGGAGGAGGGAAGAACGTTTACTAAAACAGATGTTTACAAAGATTAATACCTAATGTTGTATGCTATGTTCTAGGAGGGTTGTTTAGCAATAAGATCTTATGTTTAATGTTGACCACATTAATTTTGAAACAGATAAGAGAAACGCCAATCAAATAAAATGTAACAGGAGTATAGTTGAGACTAGACGCGAGGGGTGGGGGGGGGGAAAGGCTTACCAATTCAGACGTTTTCAAAGACTAATAATTAGTATTGTATACCAGGTATCATGTTGATTGCTGCATAATATGTTTTTATGTCCAATGCTGATTGTTTTAATAAAAGAATTTAAAAAAAAAACAAAAAAAAACTGTAGGTAGAGACTGAAAGTGAACATAAACAGACATAAAAGGAGGAAAGCTCTAACATTTCAACCTCAACAAATCTGAATGTTAATTATAATCAGCTAACAATATTTGCCAATGTGTTAAGTACTATTCCTACTTATAGCTTGACTGATTGGAATAATGCTGAATAAAATCAGCGGCTAACATTAATTATAAACATAAACTAGCATCATTTATCACAGGATAAATATGTATGTTGGAAGTCAGCAGTATGGATTTGCCTCAGGGACATTTTGCAGTCTGGTCTTGCCTTCTTTCCAATTCTTTATGTGGTTTCAAATCAATAAATCAATCCCCAAACAATCTACATCTGGGAAATGAGAAGAATCTTAATTGTGAAATGCTGTTTCAGAATTTAGAATGCAATATTATTATTATTTATTATTATTTATTAAATTTCTATACCGCCCCTCTCCCGAAGGACTCGGGGTGGTTTACAGCCTTAAAATTTAAAAAAAACATATAAATGTACAATAACAGAGTTGGAAAGGACCTTCTAGTGCAATCCCCTGCTCAGGCAGGAAACCCTATACAATTTCAGATAAATGGCTGTCCAATCTCTTCTTAAAAACTTCCAGTGTTGGAGCATTCACAACTTCTGGAGGCAAGTTGTTCCACTGATAAATTGTTCTGTCAGGAAATTTCTTTTTAGTTCTAGGTTGCTTCTCGCCTTGATTAGTTTCCATCCGTTGCTTCTTGCCCTGCCTTCAGGCGCTTTGGAGAATAGCTTGACTCCCTCTTCTTTGTGGCAACCCCTGAGATATTGGAACACTGATATCATGTCACCCTTAGTCCTTTTTTTCATTAAATTAGACATACCCAATTCCAGCAACCGTTCTTTGCATGTTTTAGCCTCCAGTCCCCTGATCATCTTGGTTGCTCTTCTCTGCACTCTTTCTAGAGAATTTCTAAAGTATGTATTTCAGAAATACATTTTGCCTATTTGAAAGTACTTTCCAAAGTTGTAACACAGGTTTTTACAGATTACCACTAAACAAGTTATTTACTTATGAAGTCATAATACAAATAAAAAAATGTTTTCTTGTACAAAATAGAATGAATATGTGAATAATTCCTTTTATATGTTATTAAGATTTAGTCAATTCTTAATTTTCAATTCAGTTTCTTTTCATTGCTAGATTTCTTTTCTCATGTACTAACACAGACATGTAAAACACAAGGCCCGGGGGCCGGATGCGGCCTGTGAAGTGGTTTCATGTGGCCCGTGAAGCCATCCTGGAAACAGTAAGGGAACGGCCCCTGCTGCCTTGGCCCTGGCCCAGGCTGGTCGGGAGCCACTGTACAATTTTGTGGTGGCCATCTACCGGTATGCTGAAACGCATTTAGTCTTAGCTCCACAAGGCCGTCTGGAAACAGCGAGGAACCAGCCCCTGCCGCATCGGCCCCACCCCCTGGGTGCATGCTGGGGAGGTGACACCTCCCCAGCTGCGTTTCTTGCCTGTTTCTCTCCCTCCCTCATCTCAAATATTTTCCTACCACTCTGTACTTAGGAAAGAAGGACGGAAAGAAGGAGAGGGAGAGTCTGAGAGAAGTCCTACCTAAGTCCTGCCCTGCTGCCCTTTTACCATCCCCTTGCCCCTTCTTCCTGACCTATCCTGGAGGTCTCCCATCCTATTGCTAAGGAAGCTTTGGATAAAAAGCTGAGTCTCCTCCCATGGAGAGGGAATGGGCCTCCCTCTGACTTTGCCCTTGTACCCATCATGAGCAACCTGGCTAAAGAGAGCAAGCACAGCAGCAGCGGCCTTGAGGAGGAGGTAAGTGCAGCTGGGCGCCCCTTTGGGGAAGTGGGGCTGGGCTTGGTGCTACAGGTGCTCGAGTGCCAGGCTGGGTATTTGACCTCTGCTACCCAGGGCTCCGGGCAGCCCGCACCACCAACCAGCCCCCCTCTGCATGGCCTGAGAGGCTCCTCCAGTGGACCATGCCTTGGCATTTGCCCTGGTCCCACCCCCTTCTGCCAGAGACCCTCAGATCTGTCCCACTCCTGCCCAGGCCACCACAGGCACCTTGACACGAACGATGTAGATTTGGCCATGCCCACCAGTAGGCCACACCTACTCCATCCACGCTCACCCAGTAGGCCGCATCCACCCTGGCCACACCCACTTGGCCCCCTGAGGGCAACTGCAATGCTGATGTGGCCCTCAATGAAATTGAGTTTGACACCCCTGTACTAACAAGTCAAAATAAATGAAAAACCAAAATTCTACTACCTTAAAATAACCATTGCAAAGGTCTGACATCCTATAAGTAGCTGTAACTTCTGGTTTCTGCATACATGCTGTAGCTATATTCCAGTCACATCTTTTGGCAGTGCCATATTCTGAGCTGTCTGAAGTTCTTAACCTTTTTGGAAACTAGATATAATCCTTTGGCTGACAGTACAGATAGTTCTCATTGAGTGACTTCCTCATTTAGTGACTGTTCACAGTTATGTTTGTGATGAAAAAGTAATTTTATGATCAGTCCTTGCATTTATGACCTTCGCAGGTCTGTAAAGCAAAGGAAAGCTGAAGTAAGATTACAAGCATGGTTATGGTTTTACTTAGTAACCACTTTGCTTAGTGACCACGTTTCTGGTCCTAATTGTGGTCGCTAAATGAATACTATCTGTACATGCATATATGTCACTTGTTCCTGTTGGATTTTTGTTTTCTCAGTGTTCAGTCTGAAGTTCCCTCTATAGTGCTGAAGAATTGATTATAGATGGTAGTTGTGGTCCCTTTCTTCATTTGAATCATTCGCCCTTTCCCCATAATTGTTGTTATTTATAATAGTCTTCATATATGCAAGCCTTCAACTGCCTGGCTTAGTATCTTCTGAAATAGTTCAAGTATTGGATAAATCAGTAATATATGCCTGGGAAAAGGCGTGAATAAAATCTTACCAATTTGATCAATTTTACATGCTCAAAAGTATTGCTGACAAGTTTTGGAAAGATCAGGAAAGCATGCATGTAGCATGCTATGTAGCATTGGATAGTGACATGTCTGAAAGCACAATTCAATAGCCTGGAGTCTGTGCAGATCCTTAACTTACCTGGAGTTTTCTTTGCTATGATCATCTACTTACTTACTGTATGTGGGGAGCATTATCTTCTTTGTCTATGATGATGCCCCTGGTTTGCAGATTTCCAGTTGGTTGTGAGCAAACTCACATAAGACTGTGTGAAGTTTACTCCTTGTCAAGCATACTTAGGTCTTCAAGAGGATCAGTTTCTAGATTTGTTTAATCTTTAAAGGCAACTTCCTTGAAAATATCTTCAAAGTTCTCAAAAATGAAGTCAATGTTCTAGGACAGTGGTGGCAAACCTATGGCATGCATGCCAGAGGCGGCACTCTGTGGGCACGCACGCTGTCACCCCAGCCCCGCCTCCCTCTGTGGCCCCCTCACCAGCAGCCCGGAGGAGAATTGCCCCTGAGCAGTGCAGCCAAGGACATGGCAGCTGAGCAGCGGGGACAAGACACTGCACTCGCGCCCCGTTGCGCACAGATGATACTGCGGGCGGAGGGCATGGCTGCCATAGCACTTCTGGGCTGCCATGGCGATCTGTGGTGGGCCGGGGAGGCGGTGGATAGCCCTGTGGGAGGGCGGGGTGGGGGCAGAGCAGGGACAGGCTGGAGGCAGGGGGCAGGCGGGGGCAGTTTTTGGGCATTCGGCCTCTAAAAGGTTCGCCATCACTGTTCTAGGATTAGGAGGCATTTTCTATTGTAGAGATGAAATTCTTATTTTACTCCAATTAAATGTATTGTTTGGAAAGTTGTATTGCTTGAAATAGCAGTTTGATCCTGTTCCTTCATAGTCCCAAATGTAAATTGGTAACTTTTGTTGTTTTGGAGATTTGTCTTGGATTTCATTGATCTTTCAGTCTACACAGATCTATTATTCCCAAATGTAGACATATTGATCATAATACAAACATGAATTCACTTTTAGCTAGCTCAAGTAGGAAAACCTATTATGATTTATTTTGGCTCTCTAGAAATAAAAGCCACTAAAATGTTCAATAATACATAGTAATACTTTCCCTCCTCTTAGATTTGTGTTATCTGTCACTTTTCATTTTTAATACTGTGTACACTATTTGCTGAGAGCAAAATTGTCTCTTTCTGTTTATACAGTGTAGTATGTGTATAAGTGGACTGCAGTTATATTTCTTGCCTGTAGCATTCATGCTATGCATGTCGTTAAATATGGATGTGACCATTTTTTACCAAAAGTAAAAGGAAAATACAAAATGGATCTGTAAGCAAAGAGGGAATGGCCTTCAGGATAGGAGAAAAAGCAGCTACCAAGATGACTGTGAGATAAAAGCAGACCTAGTCTAGAGCAGGAATGTAATTTGAATAAGAGTCTCAGATAAGCCTCTCCCAAGTTTGCATGAAGATAAAAGGAAGGAAAGAAGAAGCACATTCAGATTTGCAAGATTCTTTTACTGTAGTTTTACAGTAAAGGTAGTATTGATCTACTGTACATGACTTTGGACTCCTAGTTTGATCTACCTTGAAGGGCTAGCAGAAACAAGTCCTTACTTCAGATTTGTGATCTCGCTCAGCCTTTCTTATGGTCAAACTTTCTCATCCATATATTGCAACTGGGAAAACCATGGCCTTGACTATAAGCACTTTTGTTGGCAGGGTGATTTCTCTGCTTTTTAGTATGCTGTCTAGATTTGCCATAGCTTTCCTCCCCAGGAGCAAACGTCTTTTAATTTCTTGGCCTCAGTCCTCATCTGTGGTGATCTTGGAGCCCAGGAAAATAAAATCTGTCACTACCTCCATTTCTTTCCCATCTATTTGCCAGGAATTGAGAGGGCCGGATTCCATGATTTTGATTTTCTTAAATGTTGAGTTTCAAGCCAACTTTTGCACTCTCCTTCTTCACCCGCATCAAGAGGCTCTTTAGCTTCTCTTCACTTTCTGCCATTAGAGTGGTATCATCTGCATATCTTAGGTTGTTAATATTTCTCCCGGAAATCTTAATTCCAACTTTTGATTCATCTAGCCCTGCCTTTCTCATGATGTTTGAGGCCTTTAAACTATGGTGCTGGAGAAGACTCCTGTGAGTCCCTTGGACTGCAAGGCATTCAAATCGGTCAGTCCTAGAAGAGATCAACCCCGACTGCTCTTTAGAAGGCCAGATCCTGAAGTTGAATCTCAAATATTTTGGCCACCTAATGAGAAGGAAGGACTCACTGGAGAAGAGCCTAATGCTGGGAAAGACTGAGGGCAATAGAAGAAGGGGATGACAGAGAATGAGGTGGCTGGATGGAGTCACTGAAGCAGTAGGCATGAGCTTAAATGGACTCCAGAAGATGGTAGAGGACAGGAAGACCTGTAGGAATATTGTCCATGGGGCGCGATGGGTCGGACACGACTTTGCAACTAACAACAAAAGAACATTTGGGGATAGACTTTATCACTCTTCCAACAAGTTGTTCTTGCTTTTCAACTGTGTAATTCCCATCCATTAATACTAAACTTAAATATGATAAATGCTTCTGATTTTTAATTCTTTTCAATCCAATAAAACATTGAGAAGAAATTTTGTCAGCGTCCCCATTCCTGTCTATCTGCCTGTTAGCATATCCATGGGACCATTGATATTTGCCTCTACTGCCCATCATGTCTTTTTTAAAAAAATTTTTTTATTAGATATATATTTGTAAATGTAAACAAAGAAAAAATTCAAGTTGAATGCTATTCAACTTACCGGTAATACAATCATTTTAAACTTGTAAACATTCTTCACTCGGTATATCAAGATTTAACTACGGTACAAGCCAGATACATTTTCTTTGATTGATGTTTCTCTTGTATGTAGTCTATCCATTGTTTCCAGTCCAACATATATTTTTCATTTGAATGATCCTTCAAATATGCAGATATTTTAGCCATTTCTGCCATATTTATGACTTTCAAAGTCCATTCTTCAATGGATGGTAATTCTGGTTTCTTCCAGTATTGTCTTGATCAATTGAGTTTCCTCATATGAATTTTTTAGTATGTAATAAAAAGTTTTTTTTATTATTCATTTAATATCATGGCCTTTGCTGAGTATTCTGAGAGTTAAAGCTTTTACATCAGGATGGCTCTTACAGTGGGCAAAACCTTCTTATAGTGAGACTCTCCAGCTGTGTACAGGCCATAGGTTGTCATGCATAAAAAATGATGTGACAATAAAGGTGCAAGAAACCCGAGCTGAGACTATAATCATTTTGGTTCTAGAGTTTGAAGACAATTCTGGAATCCCTTTATTATACTTTAGCAGAATCATGATGAAAGCTCCATCTTGTGGTAGACAAATTTATCTTCTTTTCACTGATACTATGACAGATTAATGTTTCTAAACAGTATTTTAGAGTGTCTGTTAACCTGAATGAATTTAATGCCATGCATATAGAAATGTGTAATTTCCATGTCCTTTTTTTCTTTTAATAAAGTGATTATAAGCAACAATTTGATTAGAACACCATAAAGTGTCTTTTGTCATCCCAATATAAAATACATGAATAATATATTGACACAACAGGAAAGATTAGGATTGTATGGTGGTGGTGGGGAAAACATTATTGCTTTATTTATGTATTCCTAAAAGCAGCAGTTCATCAGCAGCTCTTAATGAGCAGTAGAAATGCTTTGAACACAAAGAATTCATGCAAATTCTGGACATTAAAGAGAAGTTTTAATTTGGATTCTCGTATGAAGCAAGAGGGCAGACTCTGGCCTAAATTGCATACACTCCTCCAGTTCTGCTGAAACAATTAGAGAGGCATAATTAAGAATTTTATTTTTCATTGCACTTCATCGTATATGCCTTGGTGTAATTAAAAATGCTTGCCTAAATATAGGCAGTGCATAAAGGAAAAGGAAGCAGAAGGCCGGAAACAGCTAGGATAACAAAAATAATATATGTTCAGTATAAAAACTAATTTTCCCAGAGCTATTGCTTAGGAAATTAAGCTGGAATCATTCATGAAAAAGGATGATTAACACTTTGAAAAACTGAAAAGAACATAGAAGTGCCAAAAAAAAAAAAAAAGATTTAGAGGAAAAATTTCCAAGAAGTGAAATTCCGAAAAACCCCCCACTGAAGATAAGCAGTTGCAACGTCCACAGAATATTGACTATTAAGGAGAGGAATGGAATGTAAATGTGTATCAGTGAGGCATTGGAGTGAAGCATCTGGAGTTATGTATAATAATAATAATAATAATAATAATAATAATAATAATAATAATAATAATAATAATATAGGTAAGATCATATAAAGCTACAGCATTTTGTTGCACTTCTCACTGATTTGGGCTCAATCACAGAAGACTGCATTGTAACTGTGTAAGTACAAGAAAGGTAGAATGGGCTGGTGTTAAGTACTGGTGTACTTTTTTTTTTTTAGCCCATGTCTTGGTATTATTTCATATTCATTTTCTATCTTTTGGATAATATCTTTTATCCAAAAAGTAATATATAATGGATATATATGTGTGGGAAAGATTAGAAGGTTAATTTAGTCTTTTATAATCTGGTGCCATCCAGATGTGGGAATTATACTTCCCAGAATGTATAGAATGCTTGCTGGGATTGCGGTGGTTTGTGGTTACTGGCTCTGACAAATCTGGAGATCACCAGACTGATGAATATTAGCAGGAGTTAAAGCTTTAAAGAGTCAAAGACAGCACATTGTTATGTCATAAAGTTGCTCTGATTCTTTGAGCAAGGAACAGAAACAGAGAGGTATTTCACAAAGCAGGAAATGTCTGAAAGGTGAGAACAAATGAATCAAGGATATAAATAATTACTGAGTTATAAAAGCAAAGAGATATTTTAGACAGTTGGCCAAGAAGGTTAATTTACTGTAGAATCATCTCTTTATGTCTATGGAAATTCTCAGCCATCCAATTCAGAAGTCAGAACTGAAAAAGCTTCTTGGATGAGAAGTAATATGTCTTCAAGGGAAAACAAAATCCAGTTACCTTTTGAAAAAGCACCTTTGGGACAATCATCTCTTTATATTTCAAAGAAGCAAACATTATTAACTATAGAAAGATTTCATCTTCATCACAGACTGAATTGTTGTGAAATCCAACATAAACTTTCAAGAAGAGGTTTTGCACAGCAGAAATCATAAACCGTTCCAGATTTGTGCTTTGAAAATCCTGAAGGAAACCAGCTTTCTTAAGTAATGTGGGAACAGCTGAGAAGAGACACATGAAATTACGGTCGGAACAAAAGGCATCATAAAGAATGTCAGATGACACAAAATCAACTTCTTATGGACCAATTCAAAGATTAAACAAATTAAACAATTATGCTTTAGAATAGTAGACCAACATTTTAAATGTGATTGGTATGATTTGAGAGAAACCAGAGTGATGATTACGAGAGCTAAAATCACATTCTTTTCAGTGGGCAAGTAAATCATTTCAAACATTTTTTAAAACTGGACTGTCTACAGTGTTGAAACTGTTGCAATATCAATAGTAATGCTGCATAAGATGCTTGGGGAATATTTAGAATTTGTACACTAACTTAAACAAAGAGTAGTGGGGATATTGGAAGGGTTAGCACGCTGTGCTAAACCATTGTTTACTTAATCGTGTCTGGCAGAATGAACTAAAGGGGCTATGTTAAACCAGATCACTGAAACGACATTATACATACCCTGTTTCCCCGATAGTAAGACACCCCCGATTGTAAGACGTATCGGGGTTTTCAGGGGGTCGGCTAATATAAGCCGTACCACGAAAGTAAGACATATTACTCCTGCCCACTTCCGCCTCCTGCTTAAAATACTTAAATACTTAAAATACTTAAAATAAAACTGACAATTGTTTTCCAATCAATATAAGCCGTACCCCGAAAGTAGACATAGTGGGGCTTTTGGGGATAAAAAGAAAGTGTGACCCTGTCTTGCTTTAGGGGAAACACGGGTAGTTTAGCTGATGTGTGAACCAGCTATTTCATGTGTTAAATTTGTAAGAATAACTGTCCTCTTTTTCTTTCACCTTTCCCACTTTGCTCTCTTCCTTTGACTGAGAAAATATTCGATTGAGAGTTTTGATATGTATAGTCTTTGAATTACAACTGTAATGGAGAATTACAACTTTAATTTAACCCTATCACAGTTGTAAATTGGGTCACCCATGTGATTGACTTGATTTTACAACCTTTTTAGCAGTGGTTATTTAGTGAACACCACAGTTGTAAACCAATTACCATGATCATTAAGCAAATGCTGCACTTGTTAAGGAAACCAGTGGTTAGCTATGAGCCAGTTTTGCTAAAAAAACGTACATTAGTCCATGTTTGCAAATCTATGTTTTATCTGAGAGATAGTTATAACTGAAAACAATATCTTTACTTTGAATTGATTTTCTGCTGATGTTGGTTTTTGATCCTTACAAATGCCATCATGAAACTCCTTCATCCCTGGCACATACTGTATCAGCTTTGAAGTTCCTCAGATACAGCCTAAAAGACTGGGCTATTGTGGCAGCACTATCACACTTCTTCCTGGTCAAAATGAGATAGGTTTCACCTCCACACCAGTGGTAGGGGTTAATGGTTAATGGTGAGTGTGGCTTTGTTCTCTCTTTATGTCTTGTTTTTTTTCTTATCTTAAATATTAGTTTTTGTTAATTTTTATCTTTCTAATTTAAAAAAAAATCTAATAGTTATTTTTTTAAAAAAATAATTCAGTCTCTTGGTTTCTAGTCTGATGTCTTAACCACCCCACCAAACTGATTTGCAGCAGCAAAGGAATGGGGGTATTAAAAAAATGATCCGCTTAAAAAGCGGATTGAATTTCCAACTCAGGTTATTGAATTTCTACCTCAGGATCTTTTGTTAGGGATTATAAAAGATTGCACTATTATTGAGACGAAGTTAATTCTGAAGCGCGAATGAACAATATGTGATAGACTAGATATAGTAGATAGACCATATACAAGATTTCTACCTCAGGATACTGAATTTCTACCTCAGGATCTTTTGTTAGGGATCATAAAAGATTGCACTACTACTGAGACGAATTTACTTCTGAAGCTCGAATGAACAATAGGTGATAGACTAGAAACAGTAGATAGACCATATATAAGAGAAACACCAATCAAATAAAATGTATCAGGCGTATAGTTGAGGCTTGACGTGAGGAGTGAGGAATGTTTACTAAACCAGATGTTTACAAAGACTGATCCTTAGAGTTGTATTGCAGGATATATGATGATTGCTTTTTACTATGAACTTATGTTTAATGTTGATGGTTTTAATAAAATAATTTTTTTACAAAAAAAATTGATCCGCTTCTGATAGTCACACATGCTAGGTACTCCACTCACTTGAGGCCCTTCCTAATTCCATTCATTAATGTCCAACCGTCCTTATAGCAGCCTGAATTGGGGTCCCCAAGCAACAATGAATAGCCTAGAGAGATTTGGAGCTGCCCACCCAGAAGTTCATAGGTGACAGTTTCAGCCAGGTCTATGGCCACAGCCAACTCGCCACAGATAATTCACCTTGGGACAACTCGCCATGGCCAACTTGCCATGGGACAACTTGCTGCAGGACAAGAGTTACACTAATATCAAAGAAATAGTGGAATAGAATAATTAAAGAAATGATGCCAAAGGAGGGAAAGAATGAAATGTGAATGACAAAAATTAAAAAAAATGTTAATTATTTAAAATAATTAAATTGAATTGTTGAATTGTCTGCAGTGAGTTGTCCCATGGCAAGTTGGCCGTGGTGAGTTGACCGTGGTGAATTGGCTGTAGCAAGGTAACCGTGGCGAGTTAGCAAGATGATGGTAGCAAGTTGTCCCATTCTGGTTTCAGCCCAAACTGATAGTGGCTCATGACAAAACAGTCCAGCTGTTTTGGTTTGTATACTATGATATACGATATGTGTGTGAACCAGCTTGCTGTTTTAAGAAATTCAAGCAAAATGTGTAGTTTAGTATGATGTATGAACTTGCCCTTCAATGGGTGTAAAACTTAACCACATCTGACAGGAGCCTTTTCAAATATGGGGCCTTCTGCATATATTTGGAACACGGGTCTTAGAATCTTTTTCTGTACAGGTGTGTTTTTGAAAGTCTACAAAACAAAGGACAGTCAGAGAATATTATTGTCTAGGACGGTCTTTCCTTTTATTTCCACTTGTTGGGTTTTTCATTAACCTGAAGGTTATGTAAACAAATCAGAGATGAAGTAACTTAAGGAGGCTTATCACAGGCTAATCAGCTATGTAAATACATGCTTAAGCGGGAACTCTTGTGGAATGAAGGCATCACTCTCATCCCTTTTCTATAGAAAAAGTGGACACAGTGAATATAGATACTGCCAATTTGCTTGAATGTAGGATGATTAATAATCTGCTGGAATTATGCACCCCATCATCTGATCCTTTTTCAAATAAAGCACTGCAACTCACATTGAATCGGAGGATCGGTTTCTCTTAATTCTTGAAATTTTAACCAAATTTTGAGCAATGAGAAGACTGTCGTAATCTTGCTGCAAAATGCTGTTTGTCCATTGTATCTGTTTTACCTTGAAAACTAACATTTTACAGGGTTCCTTGTCTGTTTTTTGTTTGGTCTGTCTTTTTTCTAGCCAGAAATGCTACCGGTATTTATTCTAAAAACGAGGAGGGAAAGAAGGAGGAAGCAATTTTACCGGTATTAAATGAAGAATAATATTGTAAATATATTAAGAATTTTTTAAAAAAAAAACTTGGAAAATGATCCCATCCAATTTTATATTTTATATTTGTATTTGATAGTGCAGTTGTTATTCACGCCACCAGAGGTCAGTCACAAACAAAATGACAAAAAACAAAAATGCATGTGAAAGTCTGAGAAACATATTCATAATTTTATCTTCTTGCTTTAGGTTCCCCATAAATTAAACAGCATGATGATTTTATATTCCATTATTTACCAGCATTCATATACTGGAATATCACTTATATATGGATTTCTATAATATCTGGGCCTACAAAAGTAGAATTTGTCACAGTAAGTAATCTGAAAGCATTAATTTGATTTTATTTTCCTTGCTGCATTTAATCCACCACTGGATGCAAATAACTTGTTGAATGGTTTCAGGAGAAGTGAACAAACCATATCTTTCTCCTTCCAGTCATAGAAAAAGTGAACAAAAAGGCAGATTTATTTTCAGATTTTGATATCTTGTGTCTTCCTTTTCAGTCCATATTTATAAGGGCAACGTTTTTGTTTGGCTAAGGTTCTAAATGGGATGGGACGGCTTCATCTTCATGATGATCCAATCAAAGACTTTTCACATAAAAGTTGATCCATAGAAATATCCTTCTCTCTACAGGTAGTCTTCAACTTACAAGAGCTCATTTAGTGACAGTTCAAAGTTACAACGGCACTGAAAATTTTTTTTTACCATTGCAGCATCCCCACGATCACATGATCAAAATCCAGACACTTGGCAACTGACTCATATTTATGACGGTTGCAGTGTCCTGGGGTCATGTAATCCCCTTTTGTGACCTTCTGACAAGAAAGTCAATGGGGAAGCCAGATTCACTTAATAACCGGGTTACTAACTTGACAACTGCACTGATTCACTTAACAGCTGAGGCAAGGATGGTCGTAAAATGCAGCAAAACTCATTTAACAAATGTATCACTTAGCAAAAGAAATGTTGGGCTCAATTGAGGTTGTAAGTCGAGGATTACTATAAAGTGCCTTAACATATATTGCAAAGTATTGTCTCTAAGACAGCTAATTTTATGTATCTTTCCTAATTTCAAAATCCTTCCCAAAAGTGTGCACCAAATTTTTATTATCTGAGTTTTTTCTGCACCTGTTGCCTGGGACAAGTAAAAAAGCACCAAGGAAAGGACACCCAAATCTTTTTGAATTTGAGACTTACTCACTGTTTGATTCAAGAGATAATTCCATGTAGCAATGCAGGCCTTGACTGGACAAAAATGCTCAACTTTGATCTACATACTTCATTTCTCTTCCTCCAAGATCATATCTACAGTGAAACCACTGAGTTATTCTCCCCTTAATATTGACCATTCCATTCTTGACTATGGAAGTTTCATTTTAATAATAAATTAGGTAATGTCTTTTATCTATATATCTGTGTGTATCTCTATGAGTTTCTGCGTGAAATCTCATCAAACCAGCCCTAATTTGAGCATAAGTGGACAAATGCTAAAATGCACCAGTGATGGTCTTGAACTTCTCTTCATGAACCCTCCAGCTATTCCCTACTCAAGCAGGACACAAATGATGAATGCTAGATAACCCATCCCTTAACTATCCTGCTACCTCAAGTATAATAGTGAATATCAGAGTTTGAAATGACAGGATAAGCAATTCAGTCAGTATTTCTGTGTGGACTGAGGAAAACCGCGTGGACTTCTGGCAGCAAAATTCCTCAGGTTGATCTGAGCTAAGTGGGGCGTCCTCCTGAGTGACAGGTTATAAATTAAAATCTAGATTTCCTTAGTTATTCCTATACTGCAAGTCTTCCCAACTTGGCACATTCCTGATGGATGAGGCTACAAGCCCATACTGTCTGTACTGTACTGTATTATCTGTAACCAGCGTTCAGTAGTAAGGTTGGGGGGAAGTGATAGCAATTGTAGTCAACTTGTTGCTACAGTACTATTTCTACTGTATGCTGAACTAGGTGGTGGAAGACAGCTGCAAAATAAGAAATAGCCTTTTGCTTTTCTAGCACATATTGCTGTTAAAAAGTAAACATATAAGAAGCTGAGAAACCCTGAGCATAAAAACAACGTTAAGTTATAAGGAGTTGTTTTACTCATTAAGGCTATGCACATTTTGAAAATAATTGAAAAATGAGGAACAATTCATGAGCACCAACATCAGCTATTCATGAAATCAGCCAGCTGATATGGCTGCTCTAATGAATAGCAGAGAAGTGCTACCTTTGTGTTCAAAGCATTTCTCCTGAATAATTTTCCAAAAGAAAGAATAGCTGTATTTACATGACCTAGCAGCTTGCAGAATTTTTCAGACGATTTAAAACCATCCACAAGGAGACATTACTGCCACTATATGAAGCTCTGGGGAGAATACTACATTTCAACCCCTTTTGGGGACAAAATTATGTATCCTCTATTATGAACAGGATAAGAATTCAAAAATTTTATGAGAACTGTAATAATAAAATGTTATAGAATGAGAATGAAATGTGTCTTGGTTACATTTATGATTTGAAAAATAACATTTGTTTTCTGTTTTTATCATTTCATTATTTCATCTTTTGTGATTTAAGTCTTGATGTATTCACCACCAAAGGCAGTTAAACTCAACTAAAGTCCTTGCTTCAGAGGTTTTCTAAGTAAACTTATGCTTGAAAGTAAGGAATATTTCATTTCTATTGAATTTTCCATCTAAGCTTAGTGATTGATACTGTGAAAAGTATTTAATGGGCTGTGCTTGATCATTTATTTCTGCTACTAGTGGGAGAAGCATTTTATCCCAACCTACATGCATACATTCCA
The DNA here is from genome assembly GCA_034064705.1 of Bothrops alternatus. Taxonomy (NCBI): domain Eukaryota; kingdom Metazoa; phylum Chordata; class Lepidosauria; order Squamata; family Viperidae; genus Bothrops; species Bothrops alternatus. Next base: position 358,593 of record JARGCV010000166.1, read on the forward strand.
GCTGTCACCTCAGAAACATTTGGCAGAGACTGAACAAAAATTCTGAAACTCAGAAGGGATGGTTGCTAAATTGCTTCAGTGCATTACTTGTAGACAAGGACAGCCTTCACTCATCACCACAATAAGTTGTCAGGCACATAGAATGCCTGTGACAAATAACCACAAAGAAAAAGGGATTGAAAGTTACAGAATGCCATTTTTATTCTTCAACTGATAGACACAACTCCTAATTGAACTTGCCACAAATCCATGTATTCCTGCCTTAATTTGTCAATCTTCCATTATCTCCATTATCTAGCTGTCACTCAGAACCTGAGGTAAATACACAAACTAAGAAATCCTGTTATACATTTCTGCCTTTTCTCAAATGCAGTGTTTCTCAACCATGGCATCTTTAAGATGTGTGGACTTCAATTTCCAGAATTCCACACCCAGCATTGCTGGAATTCTGGGAATTGAAGTCCACACTTCTTAAAGTTGCTAATGTTGGGAAACACTGCCCAAATGTGTAGCGATGGACTAATCGCTCAAAGATACCAAGACTGAGTAATTGTTAGAAACTATTTGAGATAAACCTATTTTGTTCTGTTTATAGGTTTAGTCCAGATCTCTTCTGAATACTAGCATTTCAACATTGGTAACAGGTGATAATATAAAAGGATCTATGAAAATGATAAAGTTGTAGATAATTATTTGGAACAAAAAATCAGCCAGAAGAGTGAAGTAGACTAGTTTTAAGGGGAAATATAGTTGGTATATTGAGTAGATAAATGTCAAGAGTTACTAGAAGTAACTCTACTAGAAGTTAGAAAGTGCCCTCTAAAAAAAGAGGATGTTTCAGGAAGCATCTCCATCCATTTATCTTCTGAGACTTAGGTGGTATTTAGGGTTTCTTTGCCTAGCCATGTTTTCTCTCAAACTCCAAATGAACCCTCTTGCCCCCCAAAATGGGAGCAATTTCTGATCATAGAGTTGGAAGGTACCTCAGAAAATATTTAGTCTGATATCTGTTAATAGAAGAGAATATAAGTAGGGCTGAACTGTGAAGTCCTTGATATTCTCTGAGCTTGGTTCTTTATTCAAAAGTTTCATTATCCTCATAAAAATTTTATGAGAAGCTATCAGATACTCAGCATACACCTTCTTATGAGACATTTAGGTCCTGTTGTATTTGTCAAGCTTTCTCTTTACCAGAGTATTTCTCCTTATTTCTCCTATTTATTTGATTTCTCTTTCTAAATCTCTTGCACTGGATTCAAGACTGCTTGCAAAGCAACTTTGTTACCCCCAAATCTTCAGAATTCCCCATAGTCTTTCCCTCTTTCCTTCTTTTTTAGATACAGTCTCTGCTCATGGCCTCCACTTCTTCAGTTCTGCCATCTGAAGAATTCCTTCTTCCTCAAAAATATCTACCATTTCTTCTTCCTTCCTGAATATTGAATTAAAGTTATGACTTTTTGGATCTTAAAAATAATCCTTCAATTTCTCCATAGCCAAGCAAAAACTAAATCAAACTCTCCATTCTTATTAATTTCCAGTTTTTCTAGCTACTATGCTTCCTTGTTCTGTGAACTGAATATTAAACTGTAACCACCTGTAGGGAAGAAATCTATACAATTGTTGTGCACTGCCCAGAGCTATGCTTGGTGAGATGGACAGCTATACAATTTGATAAATAAATGAATAAAAACATAAATCTTTTGCCTGGTTCTGAACATGTCAACCTGCACATGGAGGGTTAATTAATTAATGGTATAATATGATTTGTAAATTGTCCAGGTGCCAACTCTACATGTTATGAGAATGAGGATTTGGGCTGCCTTGTTTCTGATGTTAAGGCATCAGAATATGGACTGCCTTGCTGTTTTCAGGTCTGCTTTAAAACAAAACAAAACATTTATTTATTTTTTATTTGGCATTAATCTGGAGTGAAACTACTTTTTAAAAGATTCCTCTGTATTAAAGGGGAGAAACAAAAGTGACTCACTGGGCTGGAATTGTTAGTGTTCTTGGCACTGCCTTGGAGGAGGTCCATCCAGAACAGTTCTTTTGTTGTTGTAAATAGTTTTCTCCTATGAAGATAATAAACCTTGACATTCAAGTCATTTTGTTCCTGTCTAGTCTGAGTCAAAGCTCTAACACTGGAACATAAAGCAATATGTTGGCATGATGCCTGCTCAGTTTCGATGGGATTCTTAAAGATGGTATGAGGTTTAGAGGGGGCATGGGAGTGCCAACTGCCAAATGCTCATATGAATGGGTCTATTAGAATTTCACACATTATTTGGAGAATTCTTTCCTTTGGAAAGCCGTTGCAGTCTTTTAATATACACATACAGATGTGGCACTAGAATTAATCCCATATTTGTAGAACAAAGAAAAAAAAAGAGCTTCGCTTCTGAGTTCATACTTTAAAATTAAGAAAGGGCTTTCTGTTGTAAACATCACAGTTCATGACAACTGAAAAAAACCCAATAATGCAAAATCCTAGTTACACTTTCATTCTAGGCTGAAAAAAGAAAGGACTTTATGATTTTTGACCTTCATGAGGCAGTCTTGAAGGCTCCAGAGATCTGTTCATTAGAAGGGAAACAAATGTTTCTTTCTAATTGTTCAGAATTGGATGGAAAATTTCTCTGGTTTTTTTTAGGCAAAGCAGAAATTCTCTAATATTATTCCAAAGACAGATCTCCTTTTTAACAGAAGCAACAGTGTTATGATTAAAAAAAATAGGAGGTATTTCCTTCTTATATCTTCCTTCAGGATTTAACTAAATTCCTGAATTCCTTCCTTCAGGATTTAACTTGGCCAGCAGGCCACGGAAACGACTGGCTGGTGCGTGCACGTGGGGGTGCGCATTCCTCCCACTCACACTAGCATCCACGGCCCCGTTTGCGCATGCATGCGGGCGCAAACGGGGATGCTAGCATGGGGCGAGGGTTCGCAGCCTGTTTGCACATGCCCAAAGGCACTGCTAGCCCAGGTGGGTTGCACGGCCTGTTTGCGCATGCATGAATGGCCGCTAGTTATTGCGGGGGGTGCACGGCCATTTGTGCATGCGCACGGCACCAGTGCATGCCACATGCATGAACGGGTGCTGCTAGTGCTGCACCAGGAGACCTTTGCTTTATGGGATCATAAGCATTATTGTCAATAGAGACAACTTCCTCTTCATGTATTTTAAATCCTTTAAATCCATATAACACAATAGGATGGACTGGGATTCTGTCAAGCACAAGGGAAATTCCTCTGTGAGCACTCACAGTTTAAGAAATAGATCCTGCAATTTTAGGCTGATGTAAAGAATATGAATTTTCTGCTGGCAGTGCAACTGAAAAGAAAACAGTGCTAAAGTGAAACAAAGGAAGTTGGCAACTAGAGTATTTGTTTGCAGGTGCAGCTTTAAGATGACCAAATCTACCACTGGAATGGTAATTATGTGAAACTTTTGATGTTGAAACTATTTAAAATTGAGAAAAAGTTGCATCATGCCATACTGATCAAGAGTAAAAAATCAATGAAATTTCCTGGGGGGAAAAAAAGCTGTAAAAACTTTTCTAGATTTCAGTGATTGATTATCCCAACCATCTGGTGATACAGAAACTTGGGACCACACATTTGTTTTCCTTGTCTGGCCAGTTTGGCAGCTTATCACGGGAAGTAATAAAAATCACAGTCCTTTACTAGAAGCACAATAGCAGGACAGGCAGGTTTATAACTGGTCCTGCTGCTTTTGTTGCTGGGAGGTGGGATTTGTTCTTGGTTTTTTTGTTTTTCTTTCTTTCTTTCTTTTTAGATTTTGGAATGAATTATTGGTCAATAAGTAAAACTGCAAAGTTGGGAGAATGAATTTAATATTTGAATGGTTGTCCCTGAATAGCATTAGGAAAATGTTGAGTACATCATATTTCATCCCGAAAGAGATGTATTCTGCTGATAACAGTTCTACTGCAGTGTGCTGTTACAATAGGGCTCCCCTTGAAATGTGTCTTGTAATTGCAATTAATGCAAAATTCAATGACAGTGCAGTTTGCCTTGTAGGTTTCATGGAACCTGTGAGGCCAATACTTAAAGTTCTATATTGTTACCAGTTTCCTACTGGGTACAATTTAAGCTTGATGTGACCTTTACAACCCTTAATGACTTCAGATCTGGCTGTGGGACTGTGTCTCCTCTGATCCTGCTTCCTTACTTAGAACAAAAGATATGCTCTTTTGAAGGTTTTGTTCCTTACCTTCCCATCAGCTGCCAGAAATTTAGATAACTGGAAGGGCTTTCTCTCAGGATTATAATAATGAACAGCCCAAGAAATGTATTTAGCCCCCACTCTCCCTACAGTTAGGAAAATGGCAGAAATGCATCCTTTTTCACCAAACCAAGAATCTGTTATCAAGGTAATAACCCTATTGCCCACAAGAGAAGCTGTGTCAGAACACTGTTCAGATAAGTGCAAACACAGTGCAGCAACAGTAAACAACAAAAAGGAAACAGGTCATCCATACATCTTCCAACAAAATGGATATCCATGCAACTTCATCAAAAAGTGCCTGACCATTTAACCCAATGCAGCACAACCAACATAAGGATAACACTGCTATACATCAAAACCACCAACAGACTATCACTACCATTATAGCACACAAAGCAGTAAAGCCTTCTGACACATCCTAAGTAAACCAAAAGAGTCAGCAGTTCCAGAAGAAAAAGCAGGCACTATCTATAATATACAGTGTAAGGACTGCAACAGCTACTATGTAGAACAAAGAGGCAGAAGATTAGCAGAACGCATCCATGAACACCAACTAGCAGTCAGAAGACATGATGAAAACCCCTTAATTTCACACCAATGGACAGATTCAACCACAGTTTTAACTGGGAAATTATTACCATCCTAGATCAAGCGGAGAGGCCAAAAACACAAGAGAATTCCTGGAAGCCTGGCACTTTGACAAATCAGCTATCAATAGGCACATAGACATAAAAATTTACATATGATTCAAAAGAGACAATCAACAAGCCAACAAGGGAACAAAAAGATCAAAAACACTTCACCAGCAATCAACATCCAGATGAGCAGAGATTAATACCAAGATTAGCATTAGACCAACAATCAAGAAGCAAACAATACCCCCAGCAAGCTAATAGTAAGCAGCCCAAGCAAGGAACCACTAAGGACCACTCCCACTCCTACTGACAGGGCAAGCCACCTGAATATAAAATGAGAGCAAACCCCACTCCCTAGTAGCACTTCTACTTAAGTGGTAAAGCCACTAGCTATTATGAGTAGACCATTAGTAGACTGATTTAATGTAAAACAGCTTCCGATGTTCCCATCAATCACTTCCCAAACCTTTCTAGGCACTGTGAGAAAACTATGACCTGCCTTCCCTTCAGCATGGTTACATAAGGCCAAACCAGACAAAGCCCATGTCTTTTGTTTTCTGCCAGGAGGGTGCAGATAAGACCAGAAGCAACCCCGAGAGGAGTTAATTAAAGAAAAACAAGAGGTAGAAGTTTTCATCTTACTTGTTTGGGGGAAGATATTAACTCTTACATGTAGCAATTCTGCTTTTGTTGCAGTGGGGTTGTAACCTGTCCTCTTCAATCATTTTCTCCATAAGGCAAAATCATTTGTCAGTAAAACTCATTTGGGGACATTAATCAAAATGGATTAGAATTAGATGCATTAAGGCTATCCTGCTTAGCATAGCATCAAAGAGATCTTTTGCTTTCCAGCTTCATGGGCTGCCTCATTGGCTTTGAAATCCTGTAGCCAACCAGATATGAATTGGAGCGACACATTTGTTGTGTGGACACAACCGCTTAATCCCTCATACATTTCTGTCTCTATTATTGGCAATATAATTGGGGTAAGAATGATAGTACCGTATATTCCAGCCTGGGTGGTTAGAAGAGTCTCTAGTTAAGATCCCAAATAGTTCTTTTGCTTTAAGCATCATTAATAATCAAGTATTCCATATGAACAAAACTTCTTGTCTCATCTATTAAATTAGGACTTTTCTACAATTAATTATATGTCACATATGTGGATTTGCAATTATGCTTCTAAAGCCAGAAGGCTTTTTTTAGTTCAGTGTTGTATTATGTTCTTCCCCATCTTTCTTTTAAGAAGACAAAAATGAAATTAAGATGAGATCTTTAAAACTAATGTATGACTTCCTCTATTTACTCTTGAAGTGGGTAAAGTTTTATTTTTAATCTGTATCAAAGATTTTTAAAAGCCTTTGAGAGCTTTGGGACAAAATGTTCATCTGATTCCCATTTTCTTTCTTTACATCCTATGCCAACACATATCTTTTTCTCTTTGGTCTATCAAAGTCACTGTCCTAATGGAGGTGTGCAAGAATTCCAAAATATCAGAAAGAGATTGGGAACATATTTTGATGGGTTAGATTTATCATTACAAATGAAAAGTAGTGATTCACCTCATTTTCCAAATATTGCATTTGATTCTTAAAAATAAAATACAATTATTCACAGAAGCAAAATAATGAAAAATATAGAAAATATTTAAAAATTCTAGAATTTATCATACCAGATATTTGTAAATAATAATCAGCTTTGTGTCAACTTTATTATCCGAATTATTTTGAATTCTTAAGACTTTGATCAATACTTAATCTCATGGTTTTTTAATGCCAATTTACAAATTCAGTTGCTTCTATTTTTCTTTTTGTACTATATATGTATATACTAACCATTTTTGCATTAATAATGCAAAATAATCAAACTTCATTTCCCTTTGTGGCCAACTGTAGACCGATGACAAATAACAAGGAGTCATTATTTATATGGCTGGAATATCTATAATGATTTGGATGTCCTCAAACTGAAACCAAGTACTTCAAAGTTTAAGCATCAATTCTCTATTCCCTTGACTACCATGCCTCCAATTGGAATAGAAAGTTACTATAGCTATAATACAAAACCTAGAATACTTTCTGGGGAATCAGCTAACCCTGGAGAATCAATTCCTTGGCATGATTGACAATAAAGAACTTAAGAACTTCTCAGAATGGCCAAACTGACATCAAGAAAATCCAAGGTTAGTTACCTGTGCATGGTTTTCTATCCACTTGCCTCCAGAGTTCTCATCCAGTGTGCCTCCATTTATTGGGAATTGGGCTGGAACAGTTAGTAACTAGCCACTAGACTTTAGTCTGAAATAGAGTGGGTCTATTCCCCTTTAAGCTCATCTATCTGAAGGGTTGTCCAGTTCATATCTAGCATAAAGATCAACCATTTAAATATTTAAATATAAAGAAGTAGAGAAAGTTTGAACAGGAGTCTTGACGTTTTCTTTCATTTCTCCATTGGGGTAAAAAAAACCTTAATAATTCATTAATTTGATTGATTGATTGATTAATTAATTAATTACTAGATTCTATAAAGCTGCCCAACGTGCAGCTTTATATACTCCAGGTTGTATATAATAAATAAAAAAATCACTACAACAAAACGCCACAGAAAATAACCAAACCACAGTTGGCGCACAGCAATATGTACTCTACCTTGTGGGATGAGCTTCTCTCACATCCTAGCCTCCACACTTAATGGAACACCATATTAGTCGATGTCGAATGTAGCTCTGTTTTAAAGATCACATATGTAAACACTATACAAATTAATAACCTCTTTTTGTCTCCTTTGTTGGTGATGCATTTCTTCTTCTTTTAATAGATGTCAGACTTTTCCCCAGATCAGTTTTGTCTAAATTTTCTAGAAGGGTTGTGTTGTCATTATTAAGAGATATAGCATCCACTTTTTCTTGACCAAATTATGTGAGTTGAGAAGACACATTTAAAGATTCCTCTACTATTAAAAGGCACTTAGTCTAGCATTTTAATTTAAATTAGCTTTCCAAATTCTGATGCCAGTTCCTAATGGTGTGTGGGAAAGACTTGGGAAACTAGCCCAAGAAATGCTCTCTAGGGAATGATTGAATAAGAGACAGCATAGTCACACCAGGATAGCAGATAGGATAAGAGGCTCCAAAGAGACCGTCTGTAATTTCTCAGAGTATGAAAGAGATGGTAGAGGAATTGTATTTTTAGATTTGCAAGAGTCTGTTAATGTATATTTACAATAAAATAGAATTCGCTCATCTGATTGTGTTTCCTATCTGGTCTACCCAGTAAGGTTAACATCAATCTTGCAAGTCTGAAAGTACAATTCTCCTGCCATCTCCTTTACAGTCTGGGAGACTATTGGAGTCTCCATGGATAGCTGGAAAATTCTGGGAGTTGAAATCCACTCATCTTTTAAGTTGTCAAGTTTGAGAAAACTGTCCAGAACATTCTGCTATCGAAGGATTAGATGTCACAGACACTGAGGTTCTCAGAGGGATATGTTGTTTTGCTTCTTCATTAAGATTGTCAGTCTTTTTCTCCAATAGAATTCCATGGAGACCATAGAAAATTGTAAGAGCTTTCTCAAAATGTCCCTTAGAATTCTCCATGCATTCGATTTAATGCAAGTCCTAGATTTCAAAGTAGTATCTTCCAGTGACCCTGAGAGAGATCTCCAACTATTCATGCATTTTCTAAATAATCTGTCATGATCACAAAGGGGCACAGTGCTCACTCTGTGGATATTTATTGGCTGGGTTGACCTTTTAACACTGTGACAAACAACACTCTTCAGAGGGGGAGTGTAAACAGGCTATTTTCCAGTCAAAAATGCAATTCAGTGGTTTGACTTTCTTCTCCACAGGAAGCTACCCACTCACCCCCCCCTTTTCCATTTAGAAAGACGTGATCAGGATATTTTGCCGTATTTTAAGATTCAAAAGCCTTCTTCATAAAATGTATCTTTATGGTAATGTTAGCTTTATTCAGGAAGAAATATAAGCATTTTATACAAGACAGTTCTTTCCTGTAAACTTTCAATCACCAACAAAATGATGATACTTTATATGAGATATTTTGTTTTGTTACTGTAAATACCCTGTAATATATATTAAAACAATGCCATCTCAGATCAAGTATTATTGTTGAACAGAGCATTAAACCCAGTTTTCATATCTGCTAAAATAACTTTTGTTCAATACACAAAGGATTTGAAAGAGAAAAGAATAAAAGAAGATACTGTCACTTTTTATTGTTTCATGTGATTATCTGATTTATATCCAAAATAGACATTGAAGTGAGTGAATATTTATACTTAGCAATGCTCTCTGATACAAGAATAATGATACTTTAATAGATGTAGCTTTCATTTTTCCCATAGTAAATATTTTAAAATAATCTTTTTTTAAAACCATGGCATAATTAGAAGAACAAAGTATTGTCGTTAATATTCCACCAGCCAGGGGCCTTGAGAATGAGGATTCAACCATCAAGCAATTTTTTAATGTTCTGATTAGTTCCATGACATCAGAAAACGAAGAGTTTCTTGATTGGGTGAAATAACATATTTTTGACAATTAGACTGGCTTTCATTTATCCTCTACATTCTATAAAACTGGGAATGTATATGAAAAAAGCTCTTTTTTAAAGATCAAGAAGAAAAAAAATGAAGGGTCTTTAAAAAAAATGATGTGTAATTGTTGCTGTATTTCTTCTCTTCCCTATAATTCCTTTTCTCCAATAGGCTCATGATTTGGCTTCATTGCTTTCATTTTATTTATTTTCCCTCAGATGGTGAGAGAATACAACTCACCTAAATCATGTCTTGAAAATTAGTGTTTATTTTTTACAGAAAATATCAACATAACACATATTCCAAAGAGCAGTCTGAAGAATGATATAAGAAGCATCAAATACATATGCAATGTAGGAATTTCAAATCCTAACTTGCAAAATGTTGGTGATCCCTATCACTGTAATCACTCGCAATGAATGTTGTAAGATTAACTAGGTATTTAATAATATTAAACATTAATCACGGAAGAAATATTTACTCTAAGCCTGATAGGAATATGGCCCTATTACCCAACTTTGCTTCATTTTCAACATGCTGTGAAATTTCCTTTACCATGTTTGAATCTTTCCAATTTACTACTATTATTTAAATAATAATAGTTATTCTTTTATACCTTCTCATACCGGTAGTTAATCATTGGCCCAATCCAGATTATTAAATGCATGGCCTCCATGAGCATACATTTTTCATGTGAACCATAATTAAACCAGGAAGTTCTAAAACGAAAATGAGCTGCATTTTTTTCAAGTTGCAAATATGTGGCTATCTGCTTTTGTACATCATAATATTAAATCAACAAAAAGACTAGGTTCACATATCACACACTGTATTAAGCCACAAAGAAGCAAGCTACATTATAGTTTAGAATGAAGTGTAAACCAAGCATGATATTCTGATTTGATTGTAACCATCATTTCTGGAGTGAGGCAAGACATAAAATTTATTATTATTTATTTATTTCTTTGCCACCCATATTACCAAAAGGCAACTCTGTTGATGGTCCTTTGGAGATATTAATTTGACTGCTGGATGCTACAAAAAGACAAGCAAAGAGGCTGCAGGCATGGCCAAAACTCATGCCTTGTTTAATTTATTTTTTTAAAAAATTCCTTTGAATATCTCATCTATTATCCCATTATGCCATCTTCAGTGGGAAGCCTATCCACTTATACCCCTACCTACGGTAATTTGGTTGGATCTTTGGTGGATCTTGAATAATGAAAATAACCTTTCTTCTTGCCTGAAAAATGTAACTTTATTTTTGGGAGAAATGGATGGAGGAAGGGAGCTATGACCTATTTCTATAGGGCAAGGCTTTTCAACCAGTGGTACGGGTACCACCTGTGGTACATTGGCACCTGGCAGATGGTACGCGACCATCCCAGAAAAGTGGTAGTGAGGGAGGGGAATGAGCTGAACTGGAGGCAGCACTGTAGAAGCCTGAGCGAGAGACTGGAGCTGCAGGGCTGTCAGGGCTCAGCGGAAGCGCCAGGATCAGCACCAGGCTTTTATATAATAAATAAGTCGAGGACTACCTGTACTTTATCACTTTTTTCTTTTTGTAAGTCGAGGACTACCTGTACTTTATCACTTTTTTCCTTTTTTTTTTTTTTGGTCATCAAGTTTTTGACACCCTGCTAGGCGACTGGTGGTACTCGGATGTTGCCATATCCTAAAAGTGGCACAATGGGTGGAAAGGTTGAAAAGCCCTGCTATAGGGAATGTATAAAAATGGAAAGTGGTAGGCTGTTGCTGCTGATGCTGATGCTCAGGCTAAAGCAGAAAGTTGCTCTCTGTAAGCCTCCAATCTGAAAATAAACAGAGATGAAGATACTCTCAGAGCATTAGGTAAAAATAGGATGACATTTTAGTCTCAGTTCTAAAAAAAATTTCTAGAGGGAATAGTGAGGTGACTGAACGATAAATGGGTCTTTTTTGTCCGTCCTGAATTATTACACACTTTGATTTTAATCCCTTTTGGATCCAGCCAGTGGTGGGATTCAAATAGCTGAACAACCAGTTCTCTGCATGGATGTCACTTCTGGAAATCCATTCTGAGCCAGGGAGGCCTCTCAGGCTCAGAACGGACTTCCAGAAGTGGAGTCCACGCACTTCCAGCGGTCCGTTCTGGGCCTTGTGAAAAAGCCAAATAAAATTGGGTGACAATGCTACAATCTAAGTAACAGATACTGCACCATTACAAGGTAGGGCTGGATCCAGTGTTGGGATTTAGGTGGTTCGCACCAGTTTGATAGAACCGGTAACTAATTTTTTGTTGACTTCAGCGAACTGGTGCGAACCACCTAAATCCCAACACTGGATCCAGCCCTACCTTGTAATGGTGCAGTATCTGTTACTTAGATTGTAGCATTGTCACCCAATTTTATTTGGCTTCTATGCTTTTAACCATGGCTTACTGTATGTATTGCTTCTGTCTCAGAATAATAGCAAAGAAATAACAATGTGTTTTTATAATACACAGGTAGAAATTGGGTTGCTTTAGACGTACAATTGGTTATTTCTAATATATTCAACAGCTACAGGGAGTGTTTTTCATTTATAAATAGGGTTCAGTTACTTCTGACTGCTCTGTTAGAATGACTCACATCCAGTGGCTTGTCAAAAATGTTCAGAGAGCTGATGAAATGGCTGCTATCAGTTCTATTTTTCCCATAATTCAACTGTGTACATTACAAAACCAGATTCTTCTACCTGCAGGTTTTTCTGAAACAACATATGCTATACTTTTCCAAGTATTGCTGCAGTTACTTATACCAGATATAATAACAGATCTCATAAGTATACTCTGGGCCATACAGTATATGTTCATCATATTCTTTCTTTTATATAATATGAGACGCAGTAACTCAGTGGCTTAATGATGCTAAAGAAGGTCTGTATTCTGGTGGTTCGAGTTTAAGCATTGAGTGAGCTGAATGAACTCTCATTATTTGCCCCAGCTCCTGTCAGTTCGAAAGCATGTTGTATGCAAGTAGATAAATAGGTACCACCTAGGTGGGAAAAAACATGCTTTGAGCAGCAGTATGAATTCAACCAATGCCAGACCTGCTCAAATGCGATACCCAAATGCGAGGTGAAAAAAAAAGCCCTGGGTGATGCTGCAAAGACTTGAGACTGAACATGATCAAGTCTTATGAGTGTGGAGCTAGTCTGCCCCCAGGGTGCACTCTGGATGGTATGTGAGCATGAACAGAATGAACAATCAGCAGCAGCCAAACAACTGTTTTGTACTAGCACTGTTGTGTCCTGGCTAATCAACATCAACATATACTAAATAATAATTTTATAATAACTATTACATTTATTGTAATAAATGTAATAATTATTGCTCGCCAAGGGCCTGAGCAATGAGCCACATCTTCAGAGCCCTTCAAAATACCAGTAAGGTGGGCGCTGTTTATTCCTTTTATAGTACTATTTTCCCACTTTTCATAATGCGGTAGATGTATTAATACCTAATATGTACAGTTAATATTAAGCAGATTTCTGCCTTTTTCAGGATTTGCAGCAATCTCTTGCTTGATGAGAATCATAATTAAAACACTCACCTGCAATCCGAGTTGCTTTTGGCAGGAGAAATTACAGAATTAACCAACAATATTGTATATATTAAGCTAGTCTCTTTTCATAAATTCTTAACCCTTTTACCTTTGGAATAAGCCTGTCACTTGCTCACATAGACAAATTAATGGGAATGATTGTTCAGCTACATTTGGACAGAGTTACAATTACAGATAGTCTTTGACTTACAACCATTCATTTAGCAGCTGTTAGAAATTACAACAGCACTGAAGAATAACTTATGGCTGTTTTTTTACTCTTACAATCATTGCAGAATCCTCATGATCACATGATCAAAATCCAGGCGCTTGGCAACTGGCCTATACTTATGACAGTTGCACTGCCTCAGGGTCACGTGATCACCAATTGTAATCTTCCCAGCCAGCTTCCAACAAGTAAAGTCAATGGGGGAAGCCAGATTCATTTAACAACCATATGATTCACTTAATAATTGCAGTGATTTGCTTAACAACTGTGGCAAAGATATCCCCAAATGGGGCACAACTCAACAACTGCCTTGCAAGTTAGCAATATTAGCAATGGAAATTTTGGGCTCAATTGTGGTTGTAAGTTAATATTGTAAGGACTATCTATATAGGTCATTTCAAATATAAATCTTATTTTTGTCTTTAAACTTATTTTCTGATCCAGGGCATAAACTTAGTGAAAATGAATGCTCTAATACAGTGTTTCTCAACCTTGACAATTTTAAGGCATGTGGACTTCAACTCCCAGAATTCCACAGCCAGCATTGCTGGCTGTGGAATTCTGGGAGTTGAAGTCCACATGCCTTAAAATTGTCAAGGTTGAGAAACACTGCTCTAATAGGACTGGTTTGGTGTCCATATTTAAAGTTTGCTGTGCTCATGTTAAAAAGGAAGTCAGATCTGTATATAATTAACTTTTCTTATTTAACTTGCTCTTTCAACATGTTTACCTGTAAGGGAGAAAGAGTATTTGATTTTCTCCGTGACAGGATTTACAGTTCACTTTTCTTGATTCACTTACTGAGCTGTCCATTATTTGACACGAGTTCTAATCATTCGGCAACTGTTACATCATGTGAGTTGCCCCTTTTTCAAAGAGCCATTAAAGACCATCTTGGCAGAAATTTGATCAAAGAGTAAAGGTGGACTGAGACATTTTCTTTGGTCACACCCATCGCCTAAGCAAATGATTTTCCAATCTTTTCTTGAAAACCTCCAGAGATAGAACATATACAACTCAAGAAGGCAAGCTGTTCCATTGATTTATCATTCTCCCTGCCAGGTAACTTCTCCTTCGATGACATTGGAAAACTGCAATTACTTGTTGCAAGTTGCTTCCAAATACATTTCCAAAGTGTGCTGGTTCTAAACTTTAACACCCTAAATCAGAGGTGTCAAACTCAATTTCATTGAGGGCCGCATCAGCATTGCGGTTGCCCTTGGGGGGCCAGGTGGGTGTGGCCATGTTGGATGTGGCCTACTGGGTGGGCATGGATGGAGTGGGTGTGACCTACTGAGTAGGCGTGGCCAGTTCTACATCGTTCGTGTCAAGGGTGCCTGTGGGGGCCTGGGCAGGAGTGGGACAGATCTGGCAGAAGGGGGTGGGACGGGGCAAACGCCAAGGCATGGTCCATTTCTTCATTCCTCACAAAGGGTGACACCTCCCCAGCATGCACCCAGGGGGCGGGGCCAACGTGGCAGGGGCTGGTTCCTTGCTGTTTCTGGATGGTCTTGTGGAGCTAAGACTGAATGCGCTTCAGCATAGATGACCACCACAAAATTGTACATTGGCTCCTGGCCGGCCTGGGCCAGGGCCAAGGCAGTGGGGGCCGTTTCCTCACTGTTTCCAGGATGGCTTCGCAGGCCACATGAAACCACTTCAGGGGCCGCATCTGGCCCCTGGGCCTTGTGTTTGACATGTCTGCCCTAAATGGTTTAGAATTTGACTTTTAGAACTTCACTTTATAGATACTTCTCTATGAAGCTGTCACTTGCTAGGTTCTGCAAAAGAAGCTCCTTTAAAAACATTCCTGTTCTCAGGGACTTGTTTCCCAGCTCAAAGCTAAAGGTCTTATCTTGCATCAAGTCAAATCATATCAAATCTTTATTATGGTCATAGACCAGTACTTCTCTGGCATCCTTCTCAAGTCCCAGAATCTCCGCCCTGTCGTCTATCCCTAGGAACTTGGGACTTTTCTCATTATTGAGCTCTTTCAAGATTTAGTTATAATATTTTTCTTGTTTGCATTTGATTTTTCTTTTCACTATAAAAATTCTTTTATTAAAATAATCAACATTGAACATAAAAACATATTATGCAGCAATCATCATGGCACCTGATATACAACACTAAGTATTAGTCTTTGAAAACGTCTGAATTAGTACCGGTAGGTCTTTTTTCCCCTCCTCGCGTCTAGCCTCAACTAAACTCCTGTTACACTTTATTTGTTTGGTGTTTCTCTTATCTGGTTCAATATTAATGTGATCAACATTAAGCATAAGATCCTATTGCTAAGCAATCATCCTAGAACATAGCATACAACATTAGGTATTAATCTTTGTAAACATCTGTTTTAGTAAACGTTCTTCCCTCCTCCCTTCCCTCTTCAAGTATACTCCGAATACATTTTGTTTGATTGGTGTTTCTCTTATATATAGTCTATCTACTGTATCTAGTCTATCGCATATTGTTCGTTTGCGCTTCTGAATTGACTTCATCCCATTACTAGTGCAATCTTTTATAGTCCCTAACCAGAGATCCTGAGGTAAAAGTTTCATATCCTGAGGTAGAGATTCAGTATTAAAGCAAACAACATTAGTCATAAGGTTATGTTAAGAGGCATTAGTTATAGAACATATACATTCAACATTGGGTGTTAGTTTTTGTAAACATTTGATTTGTTAACCCTTCTTCCCTCCTCCCATCGAGCCTCAGCTAAACGCCAGCTGCATTCTGTTTGATTGGTGTCTCTCTTGGATATAGTCTATCCACTGTTTCCAGTCCGTCAAAAATTGTTCGTTGGAGCGATTTTTCAAGTATGCTGATATTTTCACCATTTCCGCCAAATTTGTTACTTTCACAGTCCATTCTTCAATAGGCGGTATTTCCGGATTCTTCCAGTACTGTCCCACCAACAATCTTGCTGCTGTAATTAAGTTCAAAAATAAATTTGTCTCTGAGGTAGGTTTGCATTTGATTTTTAACTGCCTTGAATCTCCTATCATGGGGGAAAAAAGTCTTAAGTTCTAATAAACTTGGCTTGTGTTTTTATCTCATTCCAGCTCAGGCAAAATAGCAACACCTATTTATTTTCAATTCTTATCACTTCCCACTGACACTATCTGTTCATGTGTTCCATTTGGAACAATGCATGATTATAAAGTTCTCTGTGCTTCTAAATTGGAACTTTATGAAACTGGCCTTCAATATATAACTAGTATGCTTCTTTACCACATTGAATGGTTCCAATGTTCTGTAGTAAGGAATCTTCCAAGAACAAGGAAAATCTCTTGTGTAAATCTCAGCAGATGGGATATATAATTGACTTATTTCATATTTCGGTGGGGTGTAAAAACATTTCTATCTCTTTTCAAAAGATTTTAAAACTGTCTTGTGCTTATACTGTATGGTAGATTAGATTGAATATTCATATAGATTGAATTTAAACAAACTATGATTTACCAGTCCAATAATTTATGAGTTATAAGCCGTTATGGCTAGAATCACACAGCACACTAAGTCAAAACAAAGCAAAACTCCCAGAAACTCCTTAGCCACCATGGCCATTCCTGAGAACTGACATTCATATATCTGGTTGATATTTAATTAAATATTTTAAGCTGTAGTATACGGGGAGTTAATCCTTTATGTATTAACAACATAAAATGTCCTATTATACTAAATACCCATATTTGTTAAAAAATATAATATATATTAATAAAAAAGAAATTAATGTGAGCAGCTATTACTTTAAATGAATGTAGCAAACATGGAACATTGGGCCAGTTCCCATTCATTGCTTGTGAAGCAAATATTTATAGACACATATCTGGTAATGAATGAAGAGATTCTCCTGAAACAAAACTATATGCTACTAAAATTCTTCTGTCTATTTGATTGTATATAGTACAGTTTGGCAAAACAGTGCATCATAAGCAACAATTTTTGAGTCAACATACTTCAAATAAGCTAACTTACAGAATGTGTCCAAAATCTGAGACTTATAACTCCCATGAAATTTGACGAAATTCTGCCTGTTTTAGTGGTACCATGCAGCCACTATCAGTTATAGTCACATGATCATCTTTTTCAATGCTCCTTGCCAGCTTCCTATACAAAAGTCAAGCAATAAGTTGGCAAGAAGTTGGAAGTTTCTCCTGCCCCTGCTGCTTTTTTGCCCATCTGTGGTCATTCTGTTCTTCTGTTTAGGTAAGGAAATATCTCTGGAACTCTGAGCCAGTGTATCACAGGTTGTCTAGTTGTCTTTGAAATTCTGTCCACAGAATTGGGCTCATTCAGGCATGCAAATCATCATGAGCATTGTGCTCAGCAACCAGTGACCACATGGACTGGTTCCCAGTTTTAATGCAGAGGAGATAACAAAAGTGATTGCTTGGTGTTAACAATGGTAACCAAGGCTGCCATATATACATCACAGTTGACCTCATTGGTTTATGATTTAAAAGTGACATCATAATGCCACATTATAATACACCCTACTCGGTGCATTTATCTGTTGCTCATATTAAAAGCAGCAGCAGGAAGAGGCTCTATTGTGAGCTGGGAACAAGGAAACAAATGAGGCAGATAAAGGAAGAGAGGAATGGTGGAACTGTCATAGCCTGAGGTGTAACAACCAATGGAGAACTGCCAGGTATGACATATTATTTCAAGAGCATTACAAAGGGAGTGGTAAATTAAAGAGAATGCCTCTTCATGATCAAACATACTTGGAGGCACACGAGTTTTCTTTCCAATCCAGAGTTGAACTATACACCCAATTTATAAGATAACATAATTTCCTATAACCATATAGAGCAATCTGTGGGAAACACAGGTGCACCCTTGACATTTCACCCTTGAAATACTGACATTGGGGAACTGATTCAGAATGATCTATGAAATAAATGAATATTTATTTATTGCAAAACAAGTGCACTTTCTCTTATAGGCATACAGAACTGATTACAATGATGCTAAACTAATGAAACTTTAATTGTGAGCATCTTTTATGGTTTTGTCTGCTGTGAGAATCTAGGTTACATGGCTTTACCTTTTCTAGAAAAGGTAATAAATGAACTAGGGCAATTAAAGTAGATTCTAATCTGATCCATGAGCCATGTTAAAGTGGATTTAGGTAATCCATTTATCTACATTGAAGGTTTGTAAGAAACATTGTAAAATATTTATTGAAGGCTGATCTACTGTATTAAATGAATATAGCATATGCTTACACCAGCATGTATAATAATATGTCAAATGACATATATATTAATTTTACATTGATTGGTCTTTAGATTTAATAAATTTACTTTGTAGTTTTTATATTATATAAATTTTCATGTTTATGCAGATTATGTTTTTCATTATGGTTTTTATGTTTTTAATCATTTTCCATATTTCCACAATGAGTAACATTGTTGTACAGAAATACGAATAGCTATAACTAAAATTAGTATGTATAGAGATAAAATCTTCTGAGATGAGTAACCATTTATTATTAGGGCATTTTTAAAAAAAGGTTGAGAAGAACTACAGAGGTCATTCACTATTCAGAGTACAAAGTGGGACATTTTTCTCTTGTTGGGGAAAGGAGGCTCCTGTTGACATATTCATTCCTCTGTTCCCACGTTTGATCTTTTTTTCTGATCCTGGGCCTGATTTAATAGTGATTTTTTTAAAACCAAAAAGCCAAAATATACTTTGCAGTCATACTGTTTGGCTTGCCAGTCTTCAGTAATGTTTAATAAAAATTCTTCATAGGCAATACTGATGGACTAAATCAAGTAAGTTGTCAAGTGACTTACCGTACATGTGGTAAAAATCTTTCAAACATCCAGCAGAGACTAAATCTGTTCCCTTTTTTAAAAAAAAATCCTTCCAAAACATGATGCTATTTTTTATTATGTGACAGAAGGAGAAATAAATACATTCTAACTATATTGGATCACAAAATGCAAGTAGTTTGCTTGAGAAATAGGATGTAGTGCTCTTCTCTTACTACAGCAACAAATACATATAGGAAATTGATGTATAAGTTAAGATAAGTGCCTCTCATATATGTTGGTAAGGGAGAAATTGTAAGTTATCTGCAACTTGTGATCATTTGTGAAAAAGTTACAACCTAGTAGTAAGATGACAAATAAGGTCAGTTATATGTTCCCAGACTGTTAGGAATCTAGGGGCACTGCCAATTGACCAGTGCTTATGTCACTTCACTTACGTCACTTCTGACTTCACAGTGAAAAGCAGGACTTTATAGCTTTATATTTCAGTCCATTATTCATCTTCTGTCAGCAAGGACAGCCTTGTCTCATCGTCTCAAAACCCCTCCATAAAAAGAGGCAGAAGAAACAAATATTTGGTATGTTTGTGATAGTAGTAAGCCACCAAGATGTTCATGATGGTGTAGTCAGGACCTTTTATCCAGCTGTCAAGAGCTAGGAGATATGGAGGCCAGCATTTTATAGCAAAAGAAGACAGCCCCTAACATGATGTTAAGCTGAGGTAATTATATGATTGCTGAAGGGAGTCAATTAATCAATAATTGGAATTATGCCATTATCTGAAAATGATCTAGCATATCTGTTTGTTCCATCTTGAGGAAAAAATAGTCCCAGGATATCATTTTCAGGGAAGAAGTAAAAACAGAAGGACATAATTGTTCTTTTTCTTTTCTTTTTTCCTTTATAATTCCTTCAAATAGTTTCTCTCCAACTGTTGTAGCATTTAAGATTCTTGTTTCATTGTGAAAGTAAAGTCAAGGATAACTTACCTTAGCATCTTTTCTAGATTTCCAATCCTAAATAGAGAGTAGTTAAGCAAAACCTGGATCCATTTTTGTCATCAGAATAAGATTTAAATTTACTCATTCATTTTTAGCTTACTTTCCTGTTTGTTATATGCTAGAGTTATAAAAAAGGCAAATAATAAAATAAGATAATTAGTGTTATCTATAAGATATCATAATTTATACATTATTGTAATAATTACTACAACATACTAATATTGTTAATATTTATTGGCCTGGCTAAAGAGATCTGTTTTAAGTGATCTTCTTAAGATAAAGAGAATGGAGTCCAATCCAACTCTTAAATAAATGAGTACATTTCTTAATTCCAGAAGGTAAAATTTATTTTTTTGATAAATGGGTGCAGTGCACACTTCCAAAAATATATTTCATAGTCCATTTGATTAATAGATATTAACAGATACTATGGGAGCAGTCGTTTCCTCTTTGAAATTTTTCAAGATTTTTAACACTGATTTTTTCCCAACATCAATGTAAGAAAAGAAAACCCATTGAAAAGAGAAAGTGAGTGCAGCTGTACAGTATTTGAAAACAGTATTGACTCATAGGAATATTTCAGGGTAAAAACAAATAAAATCAATAATGTACTGTTTTGTACCTCTCAAATAAGACTAGCCGTGCATGTTCAAGGGGACATGCCCCTAAGGGCACAATTTTGTCTAAATAAAATACATTATTTAGCCTTGGGGCTGCTATATTTGCTTTCTGGTTGTTATTCTTTTCTAGTAGTCAGTTATACCTAAGAAATATTTCTGCTGCAATGTGACTTAATCACAAATGACATGGCATTACCTTATATTCAATGTTTACTGATCTTTGATAAGGTTAACCTGTCCCCACCTCTTGAAGTACTTCAACACCTGTTCACTCCTTACCTATAAAGGAAGAATGGAATCTTGCAAAAATACCAAGTACTATTTCAAATTGTTGTGATATTTTATTTTTCCCCTGACCTACAGATTAGATTTTTTTTTCACTCTGTGAAATATTCAGTCCAGTTTTCTGTCATCCAATACGAAGTCTGAAGACCTGTAGTTTGGCATGGAACTATCTGAAGCATCTTCTCTAGTTGGGGTAGAGATCACTACCATGAGTTTAAATCTAGCGCTTTCTGAAAACAAAATGTTAGAATAATGGAGGATTGGTGCCAGCACAGTTCTTTTTCTCTAAGTATCTTTAAATTGGTAGTGTCCTGTGGTCTTGTCTTTCTTGAGGAAGGATTTTTTGTGTATATATAATATACTTAATGTATATAAATATAATATTAAAAGTTTATGACCTTGTGGGGCTGCATAACTAGCTGCCCAGGGCCCATGCAGTCTGTGGCTCTACCGTGTTTCCCCGAAAATAAGACCCAACCGGAAAATAAGACTTAGCATGATTTTTCAGGATGCTTGTAATATAAGCCTCAGCACTAAAATAAGCCCCAGTTAAGATCGTCACAGATGGATCCATTTAGTATCGCATTTCCCCGAATATAAGCCCTAACAGGAAAATAAGCTTTAATGAGTCATTTGGAGCAAAAATTAATATAAGACCAGGTCTTATTTTGGGGCAAACATGTTAATATTGGACATGCCTGTTTTAAATGATTTCAAAATGTACAGTACAAGAATCTAATTTAATGTATATCACTTTAAACTACAGGAAGCAAAATATTCTGGTGTCTGTTAACTTTTGACAACATTCACATTGTTGCTATGTTTACTTATAGTTCTTTAGCCATTTCAGTGCTCTGTTTAATCGTAGGACTGTGTTATATTTATTAATAAGCTTACCTTAACAACAGAGTAAGAGTAGAAAGTAAAAATGACTTTGATGGAAATATGCAGGAATTGTTACCTAGGTAAAAGGTGCTAAAACATTTTTTTTAGTTCAGAATAACAAGATAATATTCGCAAATGGGTCAAGCAGATGTCCCTCTAATTCACTGGTGTATGAATTAAGGAAGGGAAGGACCATCAGCACAATCTGAGTTGTAAGATTGTGACTTGTTATTATAGGCCATCTCAATCAAAGAAATTTTAGTCTTACTGTGAAGCTAATTTCCTGAACTGCTCTTTCTAGATGAGCTGATAATAATAAAGAAATTAAGAAATTCATATCATAAACATAGAATTGAACCTAAAACAATAAAACAGCCCATTAATAATCCAATTTAACGAAAGTTACTCCAGCAAAATGCCTGAGGATTAGTGCACTTTATTTCACTCTCTCTGAAGGAAAGCTAGTTTTTTTTCCTTTTTCCAAACCCTAAAAATATGAGTAAAATAGTACTGAAGCTTAAAATTTGAGAAACACCGCATTACATTCTTGTAATGAATTTACCTTGTCACTTACACAGAAAAGCCTACTCCGACTTGAGCTCAGCTCCTGGCGATTTCACAACACATCTACGTGGTTCTCTTGGCACAAATGGGATGTGCTTGTAATTTGTTGATCTAATCTGGTCTATGGGCCTGGTAGATACTGGCTGTCTATTATAATGCTACCGGTAGCAAGATCCAGCACAACCTAGCTTTCTGAGAGCAGCCAAAACTGGCTAGGTAAAAAAATAGGCGGCCACTTGATGCAGGGGGATTAAGAAAGTGAAAAAGATTAGTATCTGGAGATTTGTCAGCACATTTTCTATGCATAATAAATGAAATACTTAAAAGAAACAAGGCAAGAAAGGAAATGCAAGTTAGTCCTTAAAGCACACTTCTATGTCAATCAAGCTACTAGGACAAATATGATATTACAGTTCCATATTATATTACAGATATAGTATATTAAATGCTCTATTATTTGTTGTTGTTTTATTCAATGAATCCTGATGATGTAATTTTTTTTAAATGCCTATTTTTGTCAGTTTTAAATGGAGATACCACTGAGCTACAATTCTTCCTTTTTAATGACCACTGCTACCAATAACAAGCTTGAAGGTGCTGGATTGTGTATCTGGTTTTTTTAATAGTTTCTTGTGTAAAAATGCTAATCAAGAAGCATGTTCATTGTTTGGAGCAGAGGAATAAGAATCTGCAATTCTGTTCCATTTAGATAATCTCATTTGACTTTGGTTGGCTTACCATTCATGAAATATTTCAGAGGACATACTATGCACGTACAGGTTGCCCATCTGCTTTCTGCTGCTTGTGAAAAAATGTGCCAGATGGGTTTGAGATAGATACATACATATATAGCATACACGTTACTAGAATGAGACAGAGACAAGTTCTCTGGTCGGCTTTTACTTAAACAAAAAAAAAAAAAAAACAGATAATGGGGAGAAGGGTAACTTATGATAGATAGAAACACTAAAGGTTTTCTGTGCTTTGAGTAAAGCTTCCACATTGCCAATCACACTCTGGTTTTATTCAAAAGTTAAAAATCTGAACTACAATGCATTTAAAGGATATTTTCTTCCAGTTAATGTTTTAGCAATTCAGTTTCTAGGCTTGTTTTTTTCTAAAGTAAATCCTTCTGTACAATGGAACTTGTTCCTTAATATTTAAGATTGCAGCATATTGCCGCATTTGAATTACAATTCACTTTCTACATTGCTGAATTATAAAATTATTTCTTGCACTTACTAATTTCTAAAAGTTCTTCATTCTTTTACAATATAAGCTCAAAGTAATGGTGTACAATAAAAGTCTGCTCATTAACAGAATATATTTCCAATACTTTTTCAAATGCATTCCGATTGGAACAAAGAATCCTATTTTTCTAAAAAGCCCATACTTTTAGGCCATGCTGAAGTCTCAGTTATCTTGATATACTATAAGTGTCTTTGACCACGGCATTCCAGATCTTTAGCCGTGTCATTTTTACAACTACAGCATCTAGAAACTGATCCCTTATGTGGAGAGATTTCATGTGCACACACCTGATTCCATTATAAAATCATAAAATTTCACTTCCACGTCCTCAGTTTTCACAGAAATATGATGGAAAAAGTCAAGAACTCAAAGAATGTTCACTATATAGTTGGAGAGCTAAAGAACCTACTAAACAGCGTTGAGCTCTGAAAATCCACAATAATGAATTCCAGAGATGAGGGCCCTCTACCAAACATGTCAATTTAGTTTATCTAAAAAATGTTTGCAAAACAGAGAACATGAACTAGGCAATGTTCTTGTCACTCAGTATAGTAGTGAGATATGCAAATATATCTACTAAAAGAACTTGGTGCCCGGATCCTGTTTAAATAATCCACAGAATAAACTTGTAAAATTCAGTACTATGGTATCTTTGATCTCACCTTTGCAAGTCAATTTGGAAAGCCAGTATAACTACATTGTTTAAGCATGGAATATCTAAACTGCAAATATCTAAATGACAGCACAAAGGTTCACAAAAATCTAACTTTATATTGTGGATTTTTGTAGTCCAGACAGAGTAGCCCTAATAACATCATGACAGAGTTAGAAGGGACCTTGAAGGTCTTCTAGTCCAACCCCACCGAATGAAGCAGGAAACTCTATACCATTTCAGACATATGGTTGTCCAATCTCTTCTTGAAGCCTTCAATGTTGGAGCACCCATAACTTCTCTTGGAGGCAAGTTGTTCCACTGATTAATTGTTCTAACTATCAGGGAATTTTTCCCTAGTTCTAGGTTGATTCTCTCCTTGATTAGTTTCCAATATTACTACTTCTCCTGCCTTCAGGTGCTTTGGAGAATAGGTTGACCCCACTCTTCTTTATGGCAGTCCTTTAGATATTGGAACACTGCTATAATATCACTCCTAATCCTTCTTTTCATTAAGCTAAACATATCCAATTCCTGCAACTGTTCTTCATATGTTTTATCCTCCAGTCCCCTAGTCATCTTTACTATTTTTCTGTACATTCTTTCTAGAGTCTCAACATATATGGTTTTAAAATTTATAGTAAGTACTGTGTTTCCCTGAAAACAAGACCTACCCTGAAAATAAGCCCTAGCTCGATTTGGGAGGAGGGGCTAATATAACCCCTACCCCAAAAATAAACCCTAGTTTTGGGGCAAGGCGCACACCTAAAAATCAAGCTAAGACGGGAGTGGAGCTTACCATTGCAGTCAGGCCTCCCATGGATCAACACTTGACTTGTCTGCCCACTTCTTCCATGGCTGAAGGAGCTGAGAATGGAGCTCGGGCCTGCATTTTGCAGTCAGGGGCCTTTCCGGAAGGGCTGTGCAGCTGAGAACCGAGCTATAGATTGAATCTGTAGCTTGGTTCTTGGCTGCACAGACCTTCCGGCAAAGCCTCTGATGGCAAAATGCAGGCCAGAGCTCCATTCTCAGCTGCAGAATGAAGCTGCTCCTTCGGCCACAGAAGAAGTGAGCCAGCTGGGTGGAGCTGTCGATGCCACCACCCTCACCACCCCGAAAATAAGACTTGGTGCCTCTTTTGGAGGCAAAAAAAAATAAAAAAAATAAATAAGACCAGGTCTTATTTTCAGGGAAACTTAGCAGCAGTATCTTGCAGAATGTGGCTGATCTTGAAAAGCTAAACATGATTGGAGCTGATTAGCACTTGCATGGGAAATTATCAGGAAGCCCCAAGACTGTAAATAGACTACAAAGTTGAAAGGACATCCAAAGAAGACAATGACAATCCACTTCTATCTTATTGCCAGGAAAATGCCATGTATTTACTAAGTCCTGAGCCCAAACTGAAGGAGTTTAGATCTCATTTCCGCGGGGGCCATGTTTAGTACCTAGTGACCAGGTTCTTTTTTCTTTTATATTTATATATCAAAATTGGAAACCTCCCTTCTCACTCACAGAATGACTCTGGGCAGTGTATAATTAAAACATAAAACCACGTACAAATATTACATTCCCGTACGAGGCAATTAAAACAGGAATAAAATAATTAAAATTGAAACTGTAAAAGGCCCTGTAAGGCACTAATCAACCCCACAGCTGTGTGCTCCTCTGTGAGCCCCAAGCAAGTCAGCAGAGCCAAGTCAAAGATTGGGAGCGTGGGGCCCCCACCTCACTTCTGTGGTGAGAATATTCCAAAAGGTGGGAGCAACAGCAGAGAAGACTCTTTTTCTGGATCCCACCTGTCAGAATTCTTTGAATGACGGAATCTGTAACATACCTCCCTGCCTGACAAGGTGGGGCGGCTGATGTAATGTCTTTGGTAGGTAATTATAGGAACTCCTCAATTTCCTATACACTTACATTCATTTAGTGACTGTTCAATATTACAACAACACTGAAAAAAGTGACTTATGACCATTTTTCACACTTATGACCATTGCAGCTTCCCCATGGTCCTATAATCAAAATTCAGATGCTTGGCAACTGATTCATATTTATGAGTTGCAGTGTTCCGGGGTCATGGGATCAGCTTTTGCGACCTTCTGTCAAGCAAAGTCAATGGGGAATCCAGATTCATATAACAACCATGTTACTAACTTAATAATGCAATGATTCACTTAACAACTGTGGCAAGAAAAGTCATAAAATGAGGCAAAACTCATTTAATAAATCTTTCACTTAGCAACATAAATTTTGGACTTAATTGTAGTCATAAATCGAAGACTACCTGTCCTCTTTTATCCTTCCATTTAATTGAATACAGAAGAAAAAATCATAGCATATCCTGAGGCATAGGCATAGTCTTGATGTTATTCTTCATTTTCCCTTATTATATGATATTTGCTTATTCCTCCTGCTCTTCTGATCATCAGTACATGGTCCCAAATCATTTTGGATTCTGAACATATGTTGGCATTCTCATGAAAGAGTTTTTGTGAAAGGGATGCCCATTTAAGAAAGACTACTATGGAGACATGGCCTGACAAATTGCATCCATTTATTAATCCATAGAAAGAGGATTTTGACTTTACAGAAGGTGAAAATAACCAGCTTGGTTTTTTAACCAAATGCCAGCGTGATCTGCTTAGCCAACTGAAAAGTTGCATCACCAACAGTAATGCAAATGTTGAGATGCAGATGGTTTGAGATTGATGCAAGTACAAACAGCTCACAACAGGATATCTGTGAAAAACCACACTGCTTAGGAAAAAGTAATTTTATTGGGTATGGAATAAGTGAAAAACCTACCAACAAAGTGAAACATAAACTAGTACTACCACATCTTAGGCCAACTGGGCAAAACCCCAAAAAATGTTGCATTCCAGAACAAGGAGGGGGAAAAAAAGATTTTGCTCTTAGAAAAAGTCCAGACAAATTTTACATTTTTTTGTGTGGTCTGTCTCTGAAATGATCTTGACATACCAGGAATTATCTCTAGGAGTTCTGTCTATGCTCTGTCTCATTTGTGCAATCATCTGGCTCATGTCCACCTCCTTACCTTTGGATATACAGTAGAGTGGCCAAATTCTTTTATTGGATGTCCTTTAATTTTCATGCTCCAATTTCATCAAATTGGAGCAGGAAAAAGTACAATGAGTTTCATATGAAGATTGTACAAAACTTTTCAAGGAGACAGACATGGATCCAAGCATACATACAGAAAACATTTCTTTCATTCCAAACTTCTGTTTCCATCTCTCTTGCCTCTCTTCCCTAGCTATTATGCTACAAGTGAGAAGCAGAAACCAAAAATAATTGTATGTTCAAAATGCTTGAACTCCTTTTTGAAAGATAGCAAAACAAAATTAATCCTTCTCAAAAGCAGCTTCTGGTTGCTGTTATTTAATTATTAACACTTGTGCACTGCAGGTTGTATTATAGAAATGATTTTTTAAAACCACCCTTCAGACTTTGCCCCGTAATCCTTCAGCAGACTAAAGTAAACACATGTTCTGTTTTACTGTTTGGATGTGTCATTTGCATTTGTTTGATATCTCTGCCTGCTGTATCTTAAAAGTAGTGGTGATAATTTATTTTAACTTGCTTTTCTTGTATTATTATTATTATTTATTTAACTTCTATGCCGCCCTATTCCGAGAACTCAGGGCGGCTCACAACATGATAGAAATCACAGTAAAATACATGAATATAAAAACCCCTAAGTTAAAAAAGAAAAACCAATCATTCCACAAACATACACACAAACATACACTGGCTAGGGGCAAGGTGTTAGCTGCCCCAGGCCTGCCGGCAAAAGTATGTTTTAAGCAATTTACGAAAGGCGGAGAGGGTGGGGGTGACACAGATCTCCGGGGGAAGTTGGTTCCAGAGGGCCGGGGCCGCAACAGAGAAGGCTCTTCCCCTAGGCCCCGCCAGGCGACACTGTCTGGCTGACGGGACCTGGAGAAGGCCGACTCTGTGGGCCCTAACCGGCCGCTGGGATTCATGAGGCAGCAGACGGTCCCGTAAATAACCTGGTCCGATGCCATGTAGGGCTTTATAGGTCATAACCAACACTTTGAATTGGGTTCGGAGACCAATTGGCAGCCAATGCAGTTCTATTCATAGATTAAAAAAGGCAAAATGTTCAGAATATCCCATCCACATATTAAATGAAACTGATCGTGATACACTTCCAAGTAATCATGGATAAGCTCAGCGTTTTCATTAAGGCTTCAGTGATTTTGCAATAGGATGGTTAACTAGGTGTTAAAGTCCATTGACAAGCTTAAAAAAGTTTAAAATGTTATTTATTAATTGTCATTTGGTTTGGAAACATATATGTTGTCCTTGAGGTATCCAGACCAGTATAAAAGAAATAATAAAAATAGTATACTGGATAATAATATGACAGGAAAAAAATATGAAAGCATTATTAGTAGCATAATCCAGCTTTCCTCAGAATAGATCCCTGTAGGTGTCTGGAGACTACAGCTTGCAGAAATCCATGTTAGCAACTTCTTCATGGAAATTCTGAGAATTGTCAAACAATACAATTGGAAACAACCAGGATGGGGAAGTTGTGCCTAATCATGGGGATGCTTTCCTGAATAAATAGCTCAAGTGTGGTATATTTATGGAAGCATGATAGATTCTCTAATCAGACTTAAATGTCTAGGGTTAGTAATATTATTTTAAATAATACTATTTGAGCAATTGTGTTTGAGTGCAAAAGAAAAAAAGAGGAACTATAGCTGTGTTACCAAAGGGGTGGAGGGAAGAGGTGGAATGGCAGATACAGCAGAAATGGTGCAAAATATATAAACTGAAAAAGGAAGAATTCTAGAGGAAAGTAATTGATTATCTTCAGATACTGAGCCAATTGTATTTAGGTGAAACTGAACAAGGAAATCAGAAACAGGTTTGGCTCTCTTTGTGACTCAAAAAACACTAGGAGCAAAGCAGCTTATCAAATTACATTACATCATCAAAGTTTACTCTCCCTTGCAAAACCATGGCCTAAAGCCATCTTACAGTAGCTGAATGGGCCTTAGACTAATTTTTGTCATGGAATTTGCTGTCTCCAAAGATGCAGATCAGCAATTCCCAAAACAATGGGCTTCTTATTTAATCCAGGATTACCTTGGATTAGAAATCATACAATTCTCAATTAGCCAGGTTGATATCAGTAGGTTAGAGAAATCCACATTAAAAAGTAACTGATGGTGGATACTTGTGGGCAGCAGTCAGTTCTAAAGTTCCAACCTGAAACATGGCAAGTAGTTTTTCATTGGGCTTTTTATGTAACACCACCTCATTCTGATAGTTGATTTTGTCATTGTTGTTCAGTCGCTAGATCATACCCGATTCTTTGCGACACCATCTAACCATCTTATCCTCTTCAGTTCCCTTCTCCTTTTGCTTTCAATCTTTCCCAACATCAGGGTCTTTTCCAGTGAGTTCTCTCTTCTCATTTGATGGCCAAAGTATTTGAGCTTCAGCTTCAGTAGCTGTCCTTCCAAAGGGTTCCTTTGGGGTTGAGGTAGTTGATTTGCACATAAGCAAATCTGAACCCACATCAATCACTTGTGAATACATTTTCCCAATGAGTTCTCCATAATATTTTCCTCAGCAACAAGAACACCACCCTGAATTCTAATCCATAATGGGATTATTTTGGACAAATTATGACTATGGTTGCAATCATGCGTGAATCAGGCCACTGCTGGTTTTTAATTGCAATTTAAAAATCCTGCTTGGCATGTGTGAATGAAGTCCATGTACTGTCCTCTGCAGGTTTTCAAATGCAGTTCAAGTATTAGAACAATTAATCAATGGAACAACCTGCCTCCAGAAGCGGTGAATGCTCCAACACTGGAAGTTTTAAAGAAGAGACTGGACAGCCATTTGTCCGAAATGGTATAGGGTTTTCTGCCTGAGGAAGGAGTTGGACTAGATGACCACCAAGGTCCTTTCCAACTTTATTATTATTATTATTATTATTATTATTATTATTATTATTATTATAACAGCACAAATGTTCCCATTTTGTTGGGGATACACAAACTGATGGCATTATAAAAGAAGGTGAAGACCAATGTAAGGGGCCTACTTATATCAGGTGGTGATAATTAGGCAGCCATCAAGGGTCCTCCCCTCTAGGCACAACCTATTTCCATTATTTCTTTATTGGCATTAGCAATGCCAGCAATGGGAACACAGGAAAGGCTCCTTTCCCACTGTTAGCTATTAAAATATTTTAGGTTATTATACTCCCTTAATTTTTAAAAATATTAATTCTGTTGTAAAATTCTTATACGAATAGAATGGAATGGGAATGGGAATTGGAACTGGAACTGGAATTGGAATTGGAAATAGAATAGAATGGAATGGAATAGAATAGACTTAGAAGGGACCTTGAAGGTCTTTTAATCCAGCCCCCCCTCAGGCAGGAGAACCTATACTATTTCAGATAAGTGACTATCTAGCCTGTTCTTAAAAACCTCCGGTGATGGAGCACCCCTGATTTCTGAAGGCCAGCTGTTCCACTGGTTAATTGTCCTCACTGTTGGGAAGTTTCTCCTTAATTCCAGGTTGCTTCTCTCCTTGATCAGTTTCCAACCATTGTTTCTTGTCTTGCCCTCTGGTGCTTTGGAGAATAATTTGACCTCCTCTTCTTTGTGGCAGCCCCTCAATACTAGAATACTGCTATTATGTCACCCTGTTTCTTCATTTCTTTAGACTAGCCAAACCCAAGTGCTGCAGGCACTGTGGCTGTGGGGCAGGCAAAAGGGAGAGGCAAATCAGGCATATTGATATCATAAGGCAAATATTATTACCCATATACATTGGGATACAAGGACATAATGACAGGGTTTGCATTATGACATTGCTGATTTGTGTCATTGCTGGGATGGCCTATAATTCAGATCTCATGGTTTCTATGATACCATAAGCCTGGCCTAAGGCAAATAGCAGGCCACATACAGATCAAAGGGGTTGGAGATCCATCTAATAATGGTTCCATTACTATGAACAGGTAACTTAATTCATATGTAACTGGAACTAATTCCATCCTCTGCAAAGGTAGAGGACTTATTTTCTGAAGATTTTCTGTAGATTTAGCTTAGTGGCCTGCTGCGGTTCTTGTTTCCATTTGGAATTAAAAGATACTTAAATAGGACCACAGAATTTCATCCTAATGGACTAAATCATAGGATATTGGTAGATGTCTGGCTCTTCAGGAAGCCACACAGCATGTAATGGAAACGCTGTAGCCGGAATGCCTGTAAAAGAAATCATGACAACTAAGTATATATATGGATCATTTTAAGGAATTCTAGTAATTGAGTTGACAAGGCCTGAAACTGGAGTGCTGCAAGTTTATATCTATATACTACTAAAATTCTTGTTCCCATAACCTTTAACTGTGCAAATGGTACATTACAGGAGAATTTTTGAACCAACTTATTTCAAATGGGCTAACTTAGAATGTCCCCAAAATCTGGGACTCATGACTGCCATGAAATTGAATTTTGACTAATTTTTATAAAACATTTTATGACATAATTCAGAATGTCATAAAACATTCCCTGTGGACAACTTCTAATGTTTGATTATGTTATACAGTTCAATGTAGGCTATTTCTTAATATAGTATGTGTGGATGTTTGCAATATCAATCTGTAGATTCTTGTTGGATTTTTCAAATATTATGCAAAATACTGAGGGCAGAAATGAAACTTTGATGATGTGATTACAAAAACATAACTATGTGGTATTCATAAGAGCAGGTAAACAATTATAAGTATAGTATTTCAATTGAAATTTGCAATAGATAAGCAATGTTAATATTGAACATTACCTCAGGAATTAGGAATGGTATGTTAAGCAGATCTAGCAGTTATCATTATAAATACTTATAATCCCCCTGTTGAAATAGTAAAATATTTGCAATTGTGCAGTGAAAGTTAACCCTAACTAGTTAGATAATTTTCAATGGCTTGCTTTAACCAGATTTAAGCACTTCAAACTTTAGTTTCAATGAAAGGTATTTCAATGTACCGGTAAGTTTAATAGTTTAATTTAAATGAAAAAGCTGACTGGCTTGTAGAATTAAAAGCCACAGGAGTGGTGCAAAAAATCTACTTTTTATGATAACAGATCAATCTGTTAATTAATTGGCCAGGATTGATGGCACCTTTCTGTTACTGGTAATGGGAACAAAAAAAAACAAACCCCCACCTATCTCAAAATGGATATTTGAGATGCAAAGGAAATCTTCCTTGCTTTTCTCTTCCTCCCAGAATCAAATTTTAGTAAGTTTTCCTCCTGGTCACCTACTTGTTATAGAAAGTGCTATCTGTTTTTCCCACTAGCGAACTGATCAGCTGGACTTCAAAGAAAAGATACTTGAATTTCTTCTGTTAACGGGTAGGCAACTACTGCTCTGTTTGCAGCACTGTCATAGAAATATAATGTACCTAATGCTGAATGGTGATATATAAATTTTAGATCCTTCTTAGTTTCATTGTTTGCCCCCCCCCCATGTTCTTTTGCAGTGTTTCTCAATTTTGGCAACTTTCAGTTGGGTAGAGTTCAACTCCCAGAATTCCCTAGCCAGCATTTTAAGACAGCTGCAAAAGTTGGAAAAGTGGATCGGTCATGTGAGTGCCTAGACTTACAACCAACATGACTTAAAATAAAATTCCAGGCTCCATTACAATCATAAGTCAAAGGACTACCTGTATTGCAAAATCAGTGCCTTTAGATTTGAAGATTTATTTTATCATACAGCACATTATATCATATTTCAATAAAAAGAAGCACAGGTAAAATGCAAAACCTAGAATGTAAAATCTGAAATCTTAACAGGAAAATTACAAATGTATAACTAAGTTGCAAATATAATTTTTACTTCATTCAGCTAGAAAATCAGGAAAATCTTTGTTATATTTTGACACCCCGTCACTATGTGTTGGATAGTTTGTTTTTCAGCCCCATAGTCACAATCTGGTGATAATATTTTTCTCCTCTTATAGAGGGTGTCTGCACATCTACAATGACCAGTTCGAATTTAGTTCAGTGTTGTCCATATCACAAGGGGCTAATCAAATCCAGGTGGTTTTTCCAAGATGCAGGGAAAGCTTTGTCATTGGGGAGGGGGGGGCTTTCTATCCAGTGTTGTTTCCACATGTTGTGAGTGTCAAAATCAACTTTTACAAGTGCTTTAGCAGAGATGGCTAATTGTCTAGATCGCAACCTGTTTTGCTCCAAGCAGGCTATAGTGCTCAGTATTGGCAATTGGGAATTATCAGTCTTCGAAGAAATGTTAAGTATTTAATATGTAAACAATTTAAACACTCACTTGATTCATTAAAATACTTTTAGGATTTATTGGACTTCTCAAAGTAAATTTGATTAAAGTTTTATCCCACCCTTTCTGTGCTAGAATTGTGACACATTTGAATAAGCTGTAGTGCAGATGTTATTACCATGTCCACTAATAGTTTCTTATAGCTTAGATATTCTTACTGTGGTGAACTGGATTTTTAGAAGGAAGTTGAGATTCAAAGACGGTAATGCATTGTTAAAGTATATATTCAAAAAAATTGGAGTTTATTAGTTTAGATAAATTATGTCTGGACTGTTAGGAAAAAAGTGATCGTGTTCTGGAAAGATACCTATGTAAT
This sequence comes from Bothrops alternatus, assembly GCA_034064705.1. Taxonomy (NCBI): domain Eukaryota; kingdom Metazoa; phylum Chordata; class Lepidosauria; order Squamata; family Viperidae; genus Bothrops; species Bothrops alternatus. The sequence goes on from JARGCV010000166.1 coordinate 392,561, forward strand.
AGAAGTCAATTCAAATAAATATATTAATTCAGCCTTTGAATTAGCTTTGTTTCAACAGAAAGGCAAACTCAGATCATACAGTTTATATAGTCTAATTTAACTTATTATTAAAATCTTAACATAATGATTTGTGTGAATACATAATTAAGGCTTTTAAACAGAAAGAAAACAGTGTCTAAGGGTAAAAATGATGGAGAGTAAGGAATAGTCTAGAAACACCTTTTAAGAAGCAGGAGACCAGGAGGTAAATATAAGCTTTTTACTTTTAGGATTCTCATTTCTCCCAGGGATTACCTGTTGAAAGATAGATGTGTAGTAAGTATGGCAAATCTGGATTATGACAGTTAATGTAGCCAGAGCCAAAAGTAGATGGAGTCACCTATTGTCACACTTTTTGAGAGCTTTATTTATAATACCTTCCCAAGGCTTTCTTCTTTCTCTCTTGCAGAGAAGGGCTAGACTACTCTAAAATGTCTGCTTGCAAAGGGTTTTTTAAAATTAGACTACTCTGAGGCCTGCATGAAATTCAGCTGAGAAGCATCTGTGGCAATAAAGCCACACTACAACAGCCTATATAAAAACGCCACTTCACATTTTAGAAGATATTACAACTAATTCTACCTGAAATGGTCCTTGGTATCAGCCACAGCTGACTATCCAAAGCTGACAGATGTTGCTGCTTTTCCCTCACTGACGTTTTTTGAGTGTATGTTTTTACTGTTATATTTTTATGACTGGTGATTCTAAATGATCCATAATATAAAATAAATTGGTGTGATTTTACAGTGAAAGTGATCAGAGATCTGTCTTTAACTTTTGCCTTGCATTCATTGCAGATTTTTAATTATTTGATAATAAGTGGATATATCAAGTAGGGTTTGGCTGTCTCTCTCAAAATAATATTTGTGGAGGGGTGACTTAATTGGGGAAGGAAAGAAAAAGAGGAAATAGATAGGACTTTCCTCTTGAAAGTAGACAGAATGTTCTAACTGGCTGTGAAGTTTAGAAGCATAAACAAGAGTATTGAACTGGAGATATTAGCATGATTTATGCTTTGGGCCTCTACTTGCTGGCACCTCCCTGAGGGTGTGCCACATGTGTGTGTGTGAGACCTTTTTTAAAATGTGGAATATATTTTGTATGTACATATATTTCAATGCATACATTTTCTAAGCTACAACTACTACATCTACAACAAAATAGGGCTGAGATCACAGTCTGCTCATATATAAGCAAAAGTATCAACTAACCTTTTTTTGTTTAAGGACTGTTCTCATACAGTGCCATTAGAAAATACGATAAATGTAGACCTTAATCACATTACCCTTTCCTAAAACTCAATTTTTTAGGAATCTTCCACCCCTCCCCCCATGATCAAAGTTTGTTCCCAAATAGTTGGAGAGGGATGCCAGGTTAAAAAAGCTCCTTCTCTGTGTGAATAAATGTCTGGATGCAGAGGGGGATCATTATTAAGCATCAACTAACAGTAGCACCTTCAATTGCACTTTAAAATGGATGGTTATATTAAGGAGCAAAAATAAGTTGAATTTTCCATAACTTTGACTTTCACTAGCTGCTACTTCTGCATTCTGAATAATGGTCATTTGACCTAGAAGAGCTCTGTGGTTCATATCTGCATTTAGCAGGAAAGGAGAATAGGATTTTATGCATCCAAGCTGAGCTTTTTGACCTCCAACCTTGACTTTAGATAAGGATACAGCCATCAAAAACATCTTTTTTCCATTCTATGCCTGGAAGTTGGCTCTTCTCTAGGACAGAGTAAACAGGCTACCTTAAGCAGTATGTTTTGGATGGTATCAACATGCAGCAAATTTATTATTGCACATTTATTATCAGGGTTGGGGGAATTGGGATTTGGAAGATTTTCTGCCTCATGTAGGGAGTATCTTGGGCAGCAAAATGTCTTAGGTTAGAGTGATTCTTCCCTATATTCTGTCAATATACAGGACAGAATTGAAAATTGGATTTAGAGAAGCTATGTGGTATAAATTTGCTTCCCATCTTAATTCAGAAAAATCATGAGCATAGCTGTTGTTGCTATCATTAAGAGGGAAAAAATAAAGCTTGTGCATATGCCTATGTTCAAGCAAAAAGTGAACACTGTGTGTAAGGAAATATAGTACACACATACTGTATGGTGTTTAGCATTTCAGGAAGTGCCTCTTTCCATCCATGAATATTCCATGGTTGTTTTCTTCCTTAGATCCTTCCTAAAGGCAGTAATTTATTAAATGAAATCAAATTTATATAGAAATTACCCTTGGTAGTTGAATTGATGTAGCACTTGCCCAAAATTGGACTATTTCTAGCATCAGGTGATATTACAATTATTTGGATACCTGCCCAGAGTTAGCTAGAAATCAATGTGATTATCCTATTTGGAAATGTTGATTGCATTGCATCTAGGTCAAAGATGACTAAACTCAAGATGAAGATAGAGTTGTCGGAAACACTGTGCTCCAAAATTGTTTAAATATTATTTTGTATATAAAAACGTTTGACCTCTTCATCAACTAATGCAGAAGAACAAATCTGCATCCACACATCTCTGCTTTCCTACTTGGAAATCATCAACCTGGATTAGAAAACATGGGGAACAAATCATCCAGAAGGGAGATGGAGGGGGAGGAACCCCATCTTTATACTAAACTCTGAGCATGGGAGGAAAGGGAATTTCAAAGAACAAACAATTTTCCATATGTAATTTTGATTATATGTCTTTGGAAAAATACAAATAATGAGTTTGATACTGATGATCAATATTTGACATTAAGCAGTAGAAGTTTTCCTTACATCATCAGATTAGTAAGCAAACTTAGATTTCCTGGGGCATTTTCTCCCTCCCTACCCACAATGTACATATGCACCCACATTCATAATGTACATATACATACAGTACACATACAATATTCACTTGTATTTTATATTATGATTATTTTAATAAAATTCTTAATAATGCACATAAAATATTCTACTCCAGACTGGAGAGAAATTACTCTTACTTTTCATTTATAGTGGCGGTGTTCTTACGAAATGCAAACATTCTGAATGGCCTTTAGCTTATGAGCAGTGACCTTTGCTTACCACTGCATGTTAAAGGGAAGTGTGTGCATACAAGAGGACCTGGGGAAGGACAATGACTCTTGCAGAAAAATATGGGGGACCTGAATAGGGGGCTGGACTAGAAGTCCTCCAAGATCCCTTCCAGCTCTGTTATTCTGGATCTGCTTTGATTCTTCCCAGCTTCCAACAGTTTCAGCGTTTTCCTTCTTTGTTGGTAGGCCGGGGCTCCATCAAAATTATCATTGAGAGAGGATTTTTTTTTTCCTTTTTGTAACTGGTTCTTTCAAAAGAAAAAAGAAGGAAGACAAATGAAAATGTAACAACTTAAAAGATCTAAGATCTATTTTTTTTCTTGAGGAGGAGGAGGGAAAAACAAAACAAAACAAAACAGACGTGTCCAGAAAGATTGAGAACAAAAACAAGAGAAGAAAAAGAAAGAAACGTGTTCGTTTCGTGCATTGACATTAATTTCCAAGCTCGCCTCCCACAGGACTGGAGAGAGAGAGAGAGAGAGAGAGAGAGAAAGAGAGAGGCGAGGCAGGCTGGAAGGGAAAGGGAGAGGAGAGGTTGGCTTCGGAGCAACGGATTGGTAGGAGAGGTTGCTCCTGAAAAAGAGGGAGGTGGACTGGCCGCTCCGAATCCATCTGGAGACTCGAGCGGTCAAAAGCCAAGCGAAGCCGAGATCCTTGAGGCTTAAGAAGAGTAGAGTTTAATCCTAATAACACACGCAAACTGGACTGGGGTGTTTTGCTGGAAACACGGAAACTTTTTAACTTGCCAGGCGAGGAGGGATAGGATCGTTTTGAATCGGTTTCCTCCGGGGAAGGATTTCCACGTGCCCGGACTACCACCTGCGGACCGGAAAGGAGACAGGTGAGATTGTTGGGTTGGTATGTCCCGCGAGTGGGCCTCTGACTCTCGACCCCCCCCCATCTTCTTTTCCTTGTTATGGGTAATAGAACTTCCCGGAGGTGGTGACAGCAACCCAGAAGGCACCTTGCAGTGTTGTAAATCACACACCCCACACACAAACACACTCCTGTGGAAAAGCGGTGCAGTGGTGGAAGGGAGCACTTTGGGGGTGTATGACGTTTGTTAAGAAGGTTTAGGCGATCTAAATGTGCGATTTTACAGCCTTCCCCAGACTGACTCCTTTCAAATCTATAGGCTGGCAGCTCCCACTATGCCCAGCCAACATGCCAAAGGGCTGGAATGACTGGGAACTGCATCCAAGGAGCTCGTCTGGGGAAGTGAAAATTGAAGATGTAAAAGAGCTGGAGCCGTCCGATCACCCATGCAAAGCATATTTGGAAATGCTCAATAAAACAAATAAATATTGGAAATAAATATTGTATGTGGGTAGGAGATGAGGGGGGGTCTATTTTGTAAAACCAATTTAAGCATCTGTAAACAGAACAGGATCTAGCAGACTGAAATTGATTTGCATTGGAACAATGCCCAGCATCTGGAGATTCAATGATTTAAGTTTGATCCCTGATTCTTAGTCTAGTTCAACCTTGCAAATTTCCTAACAGAGTCCTTGGAATATGGGTGTGTGAACTTGTGCTCATTTGGATACCTGGGATAATAATGTTCTGTCTCCTGAGATGATCAGATGATCAGACATACATTATTAAGCCAGGATAGATACAAATCTTCTGCCTATGCATACAAATGCAGCAAGAAAGTCTCTTAAGAAACTAGTTTCAAAAAATAAGGTGAATGGAAACCATTTTATTTCCTGAATGATCTGATTGGAAAAAATAGGCACCATAAACCTTTAAGAGTTACAACCATCCTGTTATTCTGAGCCAGCAACTCAATTAGGAATTCATTGTCTTTCTTTCATAGTTTTCTCCCTCCGTTTTAACAGGCAATAAGAATGTTTAATTAATGCATTTTTTAAAGGATTGAAGTTCCTTTTGTAAAGTATCATCATCAAAGGCTAATATTAGAAGTGCACTTTGACAGGAAGGAAAGTGAAGGAAACAGCAGAAACAGCTTGTGGATATTCCCAAACTAATTGTACAAAATAATGTTTTTGTTACTGCAAATGTTTATTATATATATTTTGTACCCATATTTAATTATTACTTTCTCTCTTAAAAAAAGGATCAAGTGCATGTTAGGCAAAGATTGATTTATGCAGCGGTCTTCTTCTGAGGTGTGGATATTTTATTGGTATTAAATTGTGTTTTAGTCCAATAGAGGACAGGTTGATGGAATTGTGAGGGAGGGTAATGTAAGAAATCGTGTCAAGCATCTGTTGCTGCTAAGTTTCAAAGTGTTTGACAGACTGAACATTCTTCCTTCCTTGACCTTAAATCCTCCCACCCACCTGTTTGTTCCCTCTGAAATGTTTGAATCATCACCTTTCTCTTTTTCAGTTACTATATTTGAGCAGGGTGGATGCCATCTGAATATAAGAAAGACTCACTGTAGAACCTGGAGAGGGCATATGCCTCTGATGTTCATACATTCAACATACATTCTGTACCTACACAATAGTGATTTCCTTTTGTGTGCTTGTCCAGGCTTCCTAAGCTCATAGCAAGTCTGGGTGAGCATGAAGAATGCATGTAAGTTAATTACTTACTACATTCAAGTTACAGAAGATGACCAGGAACCTGAAGATATTGGTCTTCAAATCCATAATTAGTGGCTCCTTCCTCCAATCACCAAATGGGAGAGATCACCCGATGGATTGTTGTGGGAAAATAGATGTTAGATAGATCAATGCATAACTGCCTTGAGCTGTTTGTAAAAATAATAAAATCGGAATACGAATTAAATAAACCAATGTCCTCAATCAGCTCTTGAAATGGGAAACATGGCAGCTCTTGCCCGCATTTTTACATCCAATTCTGATTCAACTGGTAAAAGATACATTTTTCTTTTCTAAAATGAGACATAAGGCCTCCTGAAAGCAACAGCTGAAAGAATCTTTCTCTGCTGCTTTCTGCCGACCTGTATCCATGATCCTTTTAACAAAAAAAGATAGGAAAAGAGTGACCATGAAGGACATTAATAGAAAACCTGGCAGTTCCATTAATAGATAGCTGATATGAGACACAGTCATAAAGAAAACTTTGTTTGGTGCTAGGTACACTGGGCAGAAAACAGAAATAGTTTACCCATGTGAAACTTTAACTTCAGCAAATCTGCCAAGGTCAGCTAGATTTAAGGTCGTCCTTCTCCAGCCTGGCACTCTCAGGATGTGTTGGGAACATAATTCCCAAAACTTCAATCAAAAAAGCTTTTTGAAGCAAGAATCAGAATTAGAGTCGCCGAATCAGTCAATTTTGCAAGAGTTGAAGTCTCTGGATTGCTAGGATTGGAGAAATCTTCCTTAAATTATTCCTTGATCAATACATGTTATGCAAAATTCAGCTGTTTGGGAACTGTGGTGCATCCATTTATTTAGATTTTCCAAATACTCATTGTGCAATTTAGCTTTCTACTTAAACCCAGCTTCTAGTCATTGTTCCACAGCTCACAATGTCAAAGACTTGTCACCTTCCTTATATTATGTATTGACCTATGTTGTTTTACTCATTCATTTTATCTGATTCTGAAAAAATTGCCAGCACCTTTCTTATTTGTTCTGGGCCATTTTTTAAAAAAATTATATGTGCCCCCAAGTTCATTCAGATATTCATGCTGTGGGAGGGAGGGTATATAAAAGGACAGCATATTTTTTGCACTTTGATTTTCTATTATGGAACGCTTTTCTAGCGGGGAGGGGGGTTGAGGATCTCAATATCTGCCATTGTGACACGTCTTTCTATTTACTAAGTGACAGGTAAATTAGGGTTTCTTGCCTGCTTTATCAGTACATAAGCACAGCGGCACAGTTTAGCTTACAGGGCTACATTTAAATAACCAATGTTATATTTGAAACTAAGTACCTAGATTTGTAATTATGCATATCTATACTAAAGTACCTAGATCTGTAATTATGCATATCTGTACTATACACATTCCTAACTAACTGCCTCTTGAGTATAATCTTTAATAAAAATAGGAAGTAAGAAAGAGAGAATACTGTTTGCTGCTATCCTAATTATCCACCATAATCTGTACAGTCATTTGGGGCCTATTTTTGTTTATTTGTTAGAACATTTCTTTCATGCCATTCCATTAGGGATTATCTAAACTGCTCACATATAATATTTTACAATGATTTTCAAAAAGGATGTTTTTAAAAAACAATCATTTTAAGAACCTCTCCTGGCTCCATGCTACATGGGCTGTTCTTCATTTTTCTGTCTGAAATGTAAAGATGGTCACTAGAGGCATTTTGGCAGATTGTTGAACATTAACTTTCACCAGCTTAAAGCAGTTTGGTTGATGATGAGGAATCAGGAAGTTTGACTCCAACATCTGGAGAGATATGAGTTTCTGATACCTGGTTTAAATTGTTGGATGAGTGGAATTAATGTTGGGAATTGCCTTTTGTGTACACATCTAGAAACACTTCACATTATTTTTGCATGTATTTTGGAGATTCATAGCCATTCAGCTAACTAATCAGATCCTCAGTCCTAAAGCACTAGTAAGTCTGGTATCAACATAAGAGCAATCCCAATTCTTGGATGCACTTGGCAGTTTCTACTTATATATACAGATATCACAGACAGTACTGGATATATATTATAAAATGGCTATTTACTATTTGCAGTCTTCTTTTTTTCTTCCAGGCTGTTAGAAAGGTGTGTGTGTGTGTGTGTGTGTGTTGTGTGTTGTGTGTGTACACGTGTGCAGTTTTCTTGGCAAGATTTCAGAAGTGGTTTGCGATTGCCACCTTCCTAGGGCTCAGAGAGAGTGAGTGAGTCAAAGTCACCCAGATAGTTTTTGTGCCTAAGATGGAACTAGAATTCACGGTCTTGGAATTCTTTATATATGTAAAACTGTATATAAATATATCTGCTAGGCTATGTTTGTGACTTACATATTTGCATGAAAAACTTAACTGGGGTCATTTAAAATTCAAATGCTTACAGTATATTTGCATTTGCTAACTTTGGTGTACAGCATTTCTAATCTTAGTTAGATTTGGTTTCTGTTTTGGAGGGTTTTGTAAATCTAGCTTCCAAATGGTTTATGCTTCAGTCTATTGCTTGAATCCAGAAAATGGATTAATATAGTAACCATGTTATGCAAATTCAGCCTTTGTGTATATTGTACTAGAAGACCTCCAAGGTTCCTTCCAACTCTATTATTCTGTTATACGGGTATTGTACACATTTGAATTTACTCTGGTTTTCTAAATTATTTTGCCCACGTACTTTATAATTTATTTTAATCTGGCAATCATTAAGAGTGGAAGTGGATGGAATCCTTATAAGTGTGTGTGTTTCCCTGTTAAATTATCAAAAACAATCATATTAATTGCATTCAGTTACTATATGCTTTCTGCTCCCTGTCATTTTTCTTTTACCTGGTGATATTGCCATTTGCACTGTGGCCTCAGGTCTGCCACTAAAAGACTGATGCAGCTGGATTTCCTTAATAGAGGCCACTGGTGATTCTCCTGCAATACAGGTAGCTCCTAAATTTTCTGTTGCTAAGTGACCCATTTGTTAAGTGAGTTTTGCCCCATTTTACGAACTTGTCACACTTGTTGAATGAATCGCTGCAATTATTATGTTAGTGACACATTATAAAGTGAATCTGGCTTTACCATTGAGTTTGCTCGTCACAAGGTTGCAAAAGGTGATCACGTGATCTGGGATGCTGTAGTTGTCATAAATATGAGTCAGATGCCAAGTGTCTCAATTTTGATCATGTGAACCATGGGATGCTGGAACGGTCATAAGTGTGAAAAACGATGATAAGTCACTTTTTTCAAAACTTGTAACTTTGAATGACCAATAAACGAACTGCTGTAAGTTGAGACTACATGTAACATGAAAGAGCTCATTGCCCACTATCATATTTTTGGAGGGTAAAGTTGTGACAGAACAGCAAAGAAATACAGAGTTTTTGCTGCCGATCAGAGGTTGCCCAGGCTTAGGCAACCCTAGCTGAAGGAGCATAAGAGCTGATACAGTATGTTTAAAATTATCCTTATCACCAGTCTTAATGGATAAAGAACTCTGAAATATAGAAAGTAGTTAAAGCTTTGATTATTTAGTGGAACAGACATCTATTTTGCATAAGTCTAAAAGATGGGCTAGAAACAACTGCACACAAGATCTTTGTTTTGTAAGACAAAATTTTCACTGCTAAGCAGAGACCTTTAAAATCACTATAAGGAGCAAGAAATACACAGCTTGAGCCATTAAAATGTTATTAAAAAGCAGCAGAGTCGAATTTAATTCTCAGCAAAATATCTGACACAGCTGGGCATCAGAATTTCAGTGGAATCAAGCATGCATATATATATATGTGTGTGTGTGTGTGTGTGTGTGTTTGTATAATTATGAATAGCTTTTACATGCAGAGTACAAAAGAATTGCTTATAACAAGTGAACTATATAAAAAAATTGTGTAGCATTTAAATGTACATCAGTACTAGCACTTCAATTGAATGGGCAGCATAAAAGTTTATATCAATGTTAAATATGATTTCTAAAATGTTAATGAACGTAAGATTGGCTAAGCCATACAATCAATAAGTATAGCATTGGTAAACAGTTGAAAAACGCATTGAATTAATTGATAATATTAGAAAAGTTTAAATTTTTGAGCTTAATATAAAAAACGAAAGTCTCCACTCCATTGTTATTTCTTGTGATTTATAAATGTTAAAAGAAAAAAAAAGAAAAAAATGTTGGGGAAAAAATAGGTGTTTATTTTCTAACTTCTGTTTTCACATTCTAACCAATTTAGAATTTTAACCAAATTCAAGCCAGAATTTTTTTTCATTTACACAATACATTGCATAGCAATGAAAATACAAACACATAATGGTTTTTAAGAGGTTCTATATTATTGTATATTCAGAAGTCAGACTCAGTTATGACCAATGACACTATAAGTTATGACTGAGTAGAAACATTTTGCTTTAATTTCCCAATATTCTCTTTATATATGCATTTTACAACTTGTGAGCTGTTTTCTCAGGTGTTAATTTTTTATAGTTTAAATGTACCTATTTTCAGTGTGAATAATAATATAAGTACTGCTGGATTTTACATAAATAATATGAATATAATTATCAATATATATATATTGATACCTGTTTAAAGTTTTTCTTACTTATAATTTAAAAAACTGAGCCCAGATAAGAGGCTTTTATAGCTGAAAAGCTGAATTATCAGCACAAACTTATCCGTATATGAGCAGGAATAATTCCCAAATGAAACTTGCTACCAGGAAAATGGTCATTGGATTATTGCTTAAAAGACTGGACACACATGAACTAAAATTGCCTTGGTTAAAAATGGTTTTACTTTTAAATCCTAAATTATAATGTAGATTTGCATCAAAAATATACAGAATATTGTCATACGTCTTGTTCCATAAAAATACTACAGCTGAAATCCATTTTTTTAAAAAAAGAGTTTTTTATTTTTTATTTTATTCGGATTTGTATGCCGCTCCTCTCCGAAGACTCGGAGCGGCTCTGCTTTAGCCAGAGCTCCATCAGAGTTAAAAAGACTGCCTGGTGTTCACTGGTATGCCAGTTATAAGTATGTTTGAGTGCTAATGAAATGCAGATTGGAACAGATGGTCTATGGAGTACAGCAAGTGCAGTGTTATCTGCCAGTAGTTGTTCCTGCTAGTGAGCAATGCCAAATTATGATGGAAAAAGCAAGCATAATTTGCAGGAATGCTTTGACATGCTAAAAGTTATGCTTTAAGGAAGGAACGAGTTCATCACTATAATTATAATACTAATTTCATAAAACTGCTTATATCATTCACATTTTCTGCAATTCTGCATGAATGAAATTTTGCATATGTTATATGGTGCAGAATTGGAGTAACTTTTCATGTTGTATTCTCATTTCCTAGCATCCGTTTTGAGCCTAAAATAGTATAGACTCGTGCACTGCCCTGTACTACCTAAGCATTTTTTTTAGCACAAATGCAGGCAAGAGAGGGACAATTCTCTTATCAAATATACCATAGAGGACAACATTTTAAATATACCGGTTGTTCTTGATTTATGACCACAGTTGGAACTGGAAATCTGGTTGTAAGTCATTACAGTTGTAAGTTAAGAAACCCACATGACCTGATGTGATTTTACGATCTTTGTGGTAGTTGTTAAGTGAAGGTGATGGTTGTAAATGCAAGTCCATTCATTTGAATGGGAGCTTTTGCTGGAAAAAAAAGTTGCAAATTGTGGTCACATAACTACAGAACACTCAACTTGTCCTAAAGGTGAGCTGTTGTCAGGTGTGCAATATGCAGTCATGAGACGGGGGGGGGGGCGGTGGCACAACCATTCATGGTGGCCAATGTACTTTAAGAGCCATAAAGCACCTGTTTTATGGCTGTCATAAATGTGGTCATTAAATGATCGATTGTAAGTTGAGGTCTATCTGTATATATAGTGAATAACACTGCAGTGAGGTTATCACCAATAGGAGATGGAAAACAAGTGCAGGCAAAATCACAATTTATAACAAACATTGACCTGCAGTGTCTTGTCTCAAAAACAATATAAAATGCCATGCTCATAGATTTATTGAATTCTCTAGGTTATCATTGATGAAAATGGAATACAAGATACATAGTGCTTTACCGATTGCTTACATCGCTAGGACTTAATTCTTTGATTCCCTACTCATGTAGGAGTTAATTCTCATATCCCCAAATCTTAGGAAGGATGGCCTCTGCAAGATACCACATTATTTCATTCAGCTGGACAGGTGAACAAAGGATCCTTAACTGAGTCACAGCTTTCTGGTGACCTCATGAAGCAGTAAAACAGAGAAGCCATGCCCAAAAGACAAAACTCTTTTGAATTGAGCTTGAATGCTGATGACAACACGAACACATCCTTATATTTTCTGGGTAACAGTAATAGCTTGTTCTTGGCTTTTTTCAGGATGTTTATTTTATTTCAGTCTAGCCTATAGTCTTGGGATTTTCTAGCAGATTCCCATTCAAGAATAAACTAGGCCTTCCCCTATTTTATTTTATTTTGTTGAAATCAGCCAGAATTAGCTCATCTGTTAGGGAATACAGATAGTTCTCCATGTACAGAAGTTCATCAAAGTTACAACGGCACTGAAAAAAGTGACATGACCATTTTTCGCACTTGCAACCAATGCAGCAACCCCAAGGTCACATGATCAAAATTTGGATGCTTGGCAACTGACAACATTTATGACAGTTTCCCTGCCCCAAGGTCATATGATCACCTTTTGCAACCTTCTGACAAGCAAAGTCAATGGGGAAGCCAGATTCACTTAACTACTATGTTACTAACTAGACAGCAGCAGTGATTCACTTAACAACTATGGCAAGGAAGGTCATAAAATGGGTCAAAATTTGCTTAACAACTTACTTGCTTAGTAACAGAAATGTTGGGACCCATTGTAGTTGTAAGTCAAGGACTACCTGTAGTTGTTTGAAATCTTGACCACTGTCCACTAATAATTAGGACTATAGATACATATCTCTGATTCATAATTGGTATTCACATAGGAAACATACTACAAATAATAAACAGGTCTGTTGCACTATATATGACTTGATTCTCAATTTCAGTAGTAATTGAGTAATGGGGAATCTGCAAACTGATCTCTGAATTTTGATAGAAAATACAATTAGCCTTCCTTTCTATGACGATATAGTTAGTGAAAAGACCATTTTAGCTGTTATAGTCTACCAATACCATGACATAAGGTAGTAATACTTATCAAGTAAATCATTATTTGGCTATTAGTTTAATTAGTTCCTGAGGGCTGGGGAGGGATTGGGAGGATGGTTACCAATGAGAAACCAAATTTATTTATTTATTTATTTATTTATTTAATTTATTATTTTGACTTATATGCCACCCTTCTCCCCAGACTCAGGGCGGCTCACAGCAAATAATACAAGTACAAAAATATAAATCAATTAAAATAGTAGTATACAATATAAAAACTATAAAACTATAGAGTATTTGTAGTTTCCACTGAATGGCATACTAGCTTACAAGCAATTGTGACTAATTATAGAAGTAGAGTTTATATAAACTTTTAAATGCGTATTGAAAATGGTTATATAATGTTAAGCATCTAAGCAGAATTTATACGAGATGAATTAAGCATTAATAAACAAGCACATTTTAAACATGTTCTTTATGACTTTGCAAGAAGATTTTAGATCCTGATAGTGAATACAGAATGCAAAAAAGATTGGTCAACCCCTTGTACCATTTGTACCAGTTTCTGCAGCATAAACAGAAACTTTGCATATCTTTACCCTCACCCACACACAAATATGAATTGTTTTCAATTAATACTTAAGCAGAAGGTGACATTTCTCATTATACTTCTGTCAGAACATTTTTATTGAGGATGACAAAATATCAGTTCAGGAATGAAAGTAGCTATCATGGTTGCTGTTCCGTTTATGTTTAGCTGGAAATACTCTTAAGTGGGCACCTTTAGCCAGATTTGAATAGACATGCAAAAGATTGTGCTGCAAATATTTGATTTTTTCCCAGTTTCAAAGTGGATTTGGAGGTAGACTGATCATTGACAACAGACACTACAGAACTGGTTTATTTTTACTGAAAATAATTACATGGTTAGCCCAAGCTATGGCCATATTCTCCAAACTATGGTTTTTCCCTTTTGTAGCTTTGATGCAGCTGCCCTGTGGTTAAAATCCTCCATCCTCTGATGCAAGGATATCCAGTGAGTTGCCCATGGTTACCACTTTGGGACTTTATGCCAAAACGCTTTATTTATAAGTTTCTTGATTCTTTTCATTAAAACAAAATTAACGTGATAAATCAAAATGCTAAAGAACAAAGTATCAGCTTCCAACCATCTTTAGTTACAGGAAGTGACTGGGTATCCCATAAGTCCCTACAGAATTTTATGGCTAAAGCCTAGTTGTATGTAGGGAAGTGTGTTACCAGCCCAAACAACAATAACTAGGCAGTTGGGATAATAAAATCTGAAAAAACAGGGTAGAAAACACAGCAAGAAGCAGCTTGTTTTCTTTAAAAAGTAAAAAAAATAAACTACTTCATTATACTGTAACTGTTATGGAGTTTAATAGTTTAATAGGTGTTTAATTTTAACAGTCTTTAAGGAACCACAAGATTGTTCTTTTTATTACTACCAACTTACACAGTTCTTCCTTTGGAAATGGTATTAAATAGATGTTATAGCCAACTATTTTGTGTGGTTCCCTTAAAGAAAAATATACGTAAAGGCAACTGAGCAATTTTCTTTATTACATGTAGCGACAGTTTTTTTCTAATTAAATAAAGGGACAAATTATATTTTGTTCCTTTGAGGTTTTTTGAGAATTTCCCATTTCTAACCAATTCTTCAAAAAGGATTTTGTAAACCCTAAATGTACACCTGAAACTAATCTTTTTGCAGGAAGATCTCAGAAGCTATAATCTACAATCTAAATAATCTGAAAATTAGCTTCCCAAGGTCATAGAGCAGATAGGAAGCCTTGTGAACAAGGAAAGTCCCCAGAAAGGTGGATAATCTCTTGTGGCCTAAATGGCCCTGTCTGCTGCTCTATTTATGTCAAAGGAGACGAAAGCTTACATTTCAACAGGTGGTTGTTGTTACATGAATGGATTGAAAATATCTTTATTATTACAAGTCTTTTTTTAATTAAAGAAATTCTGATATATGACAGGAGTAGAAGAGTTTATAGCTTAGTTTATTGTCTGAAAGGAAGGCTGCCTATAAAAGCCTTGAGTTAGCATTTTGGGCATGCTTAGATATTCCCAGAACATACCGTGAGTGTTTATCTTTCATCAATTTGGGCAATTAAATGAAGTTTAAATGGGATGATGATAAAGGATGTTCTTCAGTCAGAATAGCAGCAAGATGAACATTATCAACAGCTTCAGGAGGAGCTTTCAGAACTGTTATCTTACTACTACCACAAAAATTCAACAAACCATGCATTGAAAGAGGAAGATTGTGTTTGTCTATTTATATACACACATAGGGTCACACACACACACACACAATGACATTATTAAAACAGCTTTTCTCAATCTTGTCAGCTTGAAGATTTGTGGATTTTAATTCCTAGAATTTTCCATGGACGAGGTTGAGAATACTAGAGGCTACTGATGGCAAACTCAAAGGATAGAGAGAAGTAGTAAAGGTCTTTTCAGTGGTTGCCTATCATCATGCAGTTCTTTCAGTTTATTACTCACAGTCTTAATCAGAAGCCAAACAAACAAATAAGTTATTCCAACTAACTTATTCCAATTAAAACAATTTGACAGCAAGAAGGTACTGTTGGGGGGGAAAAATCAACTTTAAAATTGTTTTAAAAGCCTCTTAAAACATAACAGCTCTGAAATTTTGAATGTAAAGTGGTAAAAGATCATCATCATCATCATCATTATTATTATTATTATTATTATTATTATTATTATTTTCAAGCTGAATTAATCATTCTAGCAAAAGTCTCCCTTCTTCCAGTGTCTGTCCTTTTCCTGACCGAAGTCCATTCCTTAGTTTTCATAAGAGATTTGCTGCTTTATTTTTAAAGGAGTGGCTGCTCACTGGAGCAAAATGCTCCCTGACAGGAAAATCAAGAGAGGGAAATCAGGATCATTGTTAGCAACAGAGCTTGAAGAGGTTGGTCGAAGTTGGAAAGAGCTGGAAGAGAGGCTCCTGATCTCTTTTCTACCTAATGAAAAGTGCTGATAAATGTTTGGTGAAGTGCAAAGAGAATTGGCAGGGCTTAGAAGGTGGGTATCTGATTGACTGAGTCCTCCCATGAAAGACTCAATATGCTGTGGAATGGATCAAGAGATTTTGAGGCATGCTGATATCCGATTGGGATAGCTGTCCCACAACAGCATCCAAGAAAGGGTGCCAAGGGGCAAGGGAGAAGTCTGATCCCAGGGAAGCATGGGTGGCACACCAGGAGAGAGATAGTGAGCTGGAGGATATGATAGGCACCAGGAGGAGTTCGATGAAGCATTTTTCTAGAACCAGTAAAAGTAGTTCTAGAGATTGATTTGCCACCAAATTGTATGGAAGAGGTTGATAAAGAAAGGCCAACCTGAGGACAATAATATTGCTGGTCTCCCAAGCATGTGGGTGGATTGTAGGTAGTCTTGAGAAAAGGTGGGAGATTGATAGATGTGCTGGGGAGGGAAGTCCATCTAGATCAGTGGTTCTCAACCTATGGGTCGCGACCCCATTTGGGGTCGAACGACCGTTTCGCGGGGGTCGCCGGACACCGCGGGCCGCCATTTTGTTTTTTTGTTTTTGTTTTTTGGGGGGGGCGCGTGCGCCCTGCATGCCCGGATCGGCCCGTCGCGGTTCAGGCATCACATGTGCGCCGCGCATGCGTGGATCGGCCTGTCGCGGGCCACCATTTTGTTTTTTGTTTTTTTTTGGGTGCACGCACTGCACATGTGCAGATCGGCCCGGTGCGCGCGTGCACATGCACCGGGGTCACACCTCACATGGGCGGAGCAAGTGGGGTCTCAACCTGAAAAAGGTTGAGAACCACTGATCTAGATAGACAGGATGAGCCAATCCCAGCAGGGACTGGCCAAGATAAATATGATGGGGGAATCCAGGCAATAATTTGATGCTGTCCTTATTTCTGACTCTGAAAGGGTTCTGGTGGCCAATTCACTAATGCCTTTAGTCTTACCATGTCTGCCTAGAATAAGATCCTATAGTAAATGAAAAAAGAGACTTAGTCTATTATTATTGAAACCTGCTTGGATGAGGGTGGAGGTGTTCCTTTTTCAGAAATCTGCCCTCCCAGGTTTCAAGACTTACAGCAATATCGATTCCAAAGCAAGGGGTGGGGTTGGCAAAGGGCTCTGCTTCTACTAGTCTAAGAAATGAGTGCTTGAATGTTAAATTGGACTATAAAGACAAATTTGTATGCTGGGTGTCCTGTTGCCTGGGCTCCTGAATTTGATCTCAGGCCCTAATCTTCTCATCCTTTGGTGCAAGTGGTCTCCACTCCCAGGCCTGGGGCTGGGGGACTGCACTGCCCTAGATTTCAAGGCTTCCATGATAAACACAAACAATGAGATAATCTGAGACACAATGTACACAAGGAGTTTTACTTTGGATCTTGTGTTTGTCCCAGTATTAGCTACATGATCTGGATATTAAGAGCATCTCTTTTAGCCTTTGCTAAGATCATTTCCTTGTCCAGTGAAATCAACAATCACCCAGGATCTCTATAGAGTAAACAAATTAAAATAATCTTCCTCATACATCTACTTGTAATTTCTTATTGGTTAAATATTGTCACTATGGTGAACCAGATTCTTGGTGCCATTAAAGTTTAAAGATGTTAATGTTTTGCTAAACTATATTTAAAATTATCTAGAATCTTTCAGGAGGAGGATTGTTAAGTCAGAAAACCCGTCAAGTGTTTTATTGGTTAACATGAACAGAGGGGTGGGAATTATTACATTGTATTACTTTGATTCTTGGAGGGAAAGTTTAGATCTGGTTTCACTTTTGAACGTGCCGATATTATGTATCCAATAAGCATGTTCTTTGAGGAACTTTCCTGCCTCAGAGTTCTGATTTATTTGGTCATATTGATCGGAACCTTGACACTGTACATACATATATCCAGCTAGCCACAGGGTAGAAAACATTAGCTCTTCAGCTGAGTTCAGTTCACCGTCCTTTCTCTCTAAAACACTGGTTCCCAAACTTTGACGACTTCCACATGTCTAGATAGCCACAGTGCCTGTTTACTGAGAAGTTTGCGAGTCAGTCCATACAAACTGGACTTGGAGTTGTCAAGGTCAGGAAATTACTGCTCTGCACCTCTACATCTATCACTTTTTAAAATGATAATATTGTGTAGAAGCTATCAAAGAACCGTTATCTTTCTTTGTAGGGAAAAAGCTCCAGGTTTTTTGATAGTTTTAGATTTGTTTTGTTTGTTAATTTATATATCTAGAATTTCAGTGGGACATACAAAGTACTTCTCTATTTTTCCCACAACAAAACCATATTAGATTGGGCTGAGAGAATTATGGCCCAAGGGGATTTGGTGACTATCTATGGCTGAAGGAAGACGTGAGCCTCAGTGTCCTGATTCTTAAAACATCTACTTTCTCTTGCTGATGTGCATAACACCAACTCATCAACTTTGTACAAATAATAATAATGATAATGATAATGATAATGATAATGATAATGATAATGATAATGATAATGATAATGATAATGATAATGATAATGATGTTAAAGTTGGAAGGCACCTTGGAGGTCATCTAGTCCAACCCTCTGCTCAGGCAGGAAACCCTATACCATTTTGGAAAAATGGCTGTCCAGTTTCTTCTTAAAAACTTCCAGTGTTGGAGCATTCACCGCTTCTGGAGGCAGGTTGTTCCACTGGTTAATTGTTCTAACTGTCAGGAAGTTTCTCCTTAATTCTAGGTTGCTTCTCTCCTTGATTAGTTTCCACCTGTTGCTTCTTGTCCTGCCTTCATGCACTTTGGAGAATAGCTTGACTCCCTCTTCTTTGTGGCAGCCCCTGAGATATTGGAACAAAGCTATCATGTCCTCCCTCGTCCTTCTCTTCGTTAAACTAGACATACCCAATTCCAGCAACCGTTCCTTATATGTTTTAGCCTCCAGTCCCCTAATCATCTTTGTTGCTCTTCTCTGTACTCTTTCTAGAGTCTCAACATTTTTTTTACATCGCAGTGACCAAAACTGGATGCAGTATTCCAAGTGTGGCCTTACCAAGGCATTGTAAAGTGGTATTAACACTTCACGTGATCTTGATTCTATCCCTCTGTTAATGTAGCCTAGCACTGTGTTGGCTTTATTGGCAGCTGCAGCACACTGCTGGCTCATATTTAAATGATTGTCCACTAGGACTCCGAGATCCCTCTCACAGTTACTACTATTGAGCAAGGTACCCCCTATACTATACCTGTGCGTTTGGTTTTTCTTGCCTAAATGTAGAACCTTACTTTTTTCACCATTGAATTTCATTTTGTTAGATAGTGCCCAGTGTTCAAGTTTGTCCAGATCCTCCTTTATCTTAAGCCTGTCTTCTGGAGTGTTGGCTATTCCTGCCAGCTTGGTGTCGTCTGCAAACTTTTTTTTTTAATTATTAAAAAAATTCTTTTATTAAAACAATCAACATCAAACATAAGATCGTATTAAAAAGCAATCATCATATAACCTGCAATACAACACTAGGGATT
This sequence comes from Bothrops alternatus, assembly GCA_034064705.1. Lineage (NCBI taxonomy): Eukaryota > Metazoa > Chordata > Lepidosauria > Squamata > Viperidae > Bothrops > Bothrops alternatus. Next base: position 411,963 of record JARGCV010000166.1, read on the forward strand.
AATCTTTGTAAACGTCCAGTTCAGTAAACATTCCTCACTCGTCACGTCAAGCCTCAACTATACGCCTGATACATTTTATTTGATTGGTGTTTCTCTTGTATATGATCTATTTTCCGTTTCTAGTCTATCACATATTGTTCATTCGAGCTTCAGAAGTAAATTAGTCTCAATATTAGTGCAATCTTTTATGATCCCTAGCAAAAGATCCTGAGGTAGAAATTCAGTAACCTGAGGTAGAAATTCAGTACACTTTTCCAATATTAAAGCAATCAACATTAAACATACGGTAGGATCATATTAAGAGGCAATCCTCATAAAACCTAAAAAAAAATACAGCATGAGGTATTAGTCTTTGTAAATGTCTGGCTTGGTAAACATTCTTCACTCCTCACTTCAAGCCTCAACTATACACCTGATACATTTTATTTGATTGGTGTTTCTCTTATATATGGTCTATCTACTATATCTAGTCTATCACATATTGTTCATTCGCGCTTCAGAATTAAATTCGTCTCAGTAATAGTGCAATCTTTTATAATCCCTAACAAAAGATCCTGAGGTAGAAGTTCAATAACCTGAGGTAGAAATTCAATCCGCTTTTTCAATATTAAAGCCATCAACATTAAACATAAGATCATATTAAGAAGCAATCATCATAGAACATAAAATACAACATTAAGTATTAGTCTTTGTAAACGTCTGATTTGGTAAACGTTCTTCACTCCTCACGTCAAGCCTCAACTAAACGCCAGATACATTTTATTTGATTGGTGTTTCTCTTGTATATAGTCTATCCACTGTTTCCAGTCAGTCAAATATTGTTCATTTGAGCGATCTTTCAAATATGCCGATATTTTCGCCATTTCCGCCAAATTTATTACTTTCAAAGTCCATTCTTCGATAGGTGGTATTTCTGGATTCTTCCAGTATTGTCCCACCAACAATCTGGCTGCTGTGATCAAGTTCAGAAATAAGTTCGTCTCTGAGGTAGTGCAATCTTTTATGATCCCTAACAAAAAAACCTGAGGTAGAAATTCAATACGCTTTTTGAAAATGGTTTGGAGTGTCCACCATATCTTCCTTCAGAAGGCTTTGATTTTTCTGCATGTCCACCATACATGAAAGTATGTAGCCTCCCCATCACCACACCTCCAGCATTTGGGCTGGGTGTCTGGATAGATGTATGATAGTTTTTTCGGGTCTAGATGCCACCTGTAGAACATCTTGTAGAAGTTTTCCCTTAGCTGTTGCGCTTTCGTAAATACTACATTTCTCACCCAGATTTCCTCCCACGTTTCCATCGCGATCGGATGCCCAAAGTCTTGTTCCCACTTAACCATACAGTTCTTGACTACCACCGTTTCTGAGTCAATTTCTATCAGTACACTGTACACTCGTTTGATATGCATGATCCCCTGCTCTCTAATCTGTTCAATTAAATTCTCATCAGTCCGGGATAAACCCTTCTTCTTGTCTTTATGCCACCTTGACTGCAGTTGTAGGTACGATAGCCAGGTACCTCCTATTCCTTCGTCTGCTAGCGTTGTTTGGGGCTTCAAGGAGAACCCATTTTCTTCTTCCAGTACAAGTTTACTGTAGGGCACCACTTCCTGCCCTTGGGATATGTTTACATCCCCTATTGCGTGTCCGGGGATCGTCCAGATGGGGATCTTATCGTGTAGAAGGTATTTATTTATATTTCCTCCAGACCCACAACAACGGGATTCGTAGTGGGTTCTCCTTGAAGTTCTTGTCTGCCTTTTTGTCGTACACCAAGTATGCGTGCCAGCTGAATAGTAGACCATGCCCTTCAACATTCAATATTCTATCATTCGTCATATTGATCCAGTCACTCAACGCCACCAATATCGCTGCGTAGTAGTATAGCTTTAGATTAGGCATTTTTAGTCCCCCTCTCTTCCTCGTGTCCTGGATGATTTTTAGTTTTACCCTCGGTCTCTTGCCATCCCAAATAAATCTGTTGATGCCCTTCTGCCAGTTGTCCAAGTCCACATCCTTTTTGAGTATGGGTAGCATTTGAAAGAGAAATAGAAATCTTGGCAAGACGTTCATCTTTACTGCTGCTATCCTGCCCAGCAGGGACAGTCGTAGTGTTTTCCACCTTTCCAGATCTGCTTGTATCTTGTTCCATAGCACCTCATAGTTATTCTTGTATAATTTCGCGTTCGTTGTTTCTATCTCCACTCCTAAGTATTTAACTTTCTTGACTATTTCACAACCCGTTATTTTTTCCAAGTCCTGTTTTGCTTTGTTGTCTAGATTTTTAACTAGCATCTTCGTTTTTGATATATTTACTTTGAAGCCTGACACCCTACCATAGTCTTCCATTATCTCCATCACTCTCCTTGCTGACTGTACTGGTTGCGACACTGTCACCAGCAGGTCGTCTGCAAAGGCACATAGTCTGTAATCTTGTTGTCTAATCTGTATGCCCTTTATGTCCTCTGCCGCTCCTATCTTGTTCAGTAGAATCTCCAGCGTTAGGACAAATAGCAGGGGTGACAGCGGGCAGCCCTGTCTCGTGCCCCTTTCTATGTTGAATGAGTCCGTTAAGTCTCCATTAACAATGATCTGGCCTGTTTGTTTCTGGTAAATTGCCAGTATGGAGTTGAGAAACTGTGCTCCCATTTTCATCTTCCGGACCAAGTTCGTCAGAAACGGCCAATTCAGTCTGTCGAAGGCTTTTTCTGCATCCACAAACATAAGAGTGGTGGGTACCTGGTTGTGCCTTTCCAAGTACTCTATTATTTTCAACAGCTGTCTCACGTTGGTTTTCATCTGGCGCCCTTGTATAAATCCCCTTTGGTCCGGGTGTATTGTTTTTTGTAGTACAGTCATTAATCTATTGGCCAAAATTTTTGCAAAGATTTTGTAGTCTGTGTTTAGTAGTGAGATGGGTCTGTAGTTTGCAGGTTATGCGTTATCTTTCCCCTCCTTGGGGATTAACGAAATGTAGGCTGTTTTCCAGGACGGTGGGACTTGACCTCCTTCTTGTATGTTGATAAATAGCTTTCTGAGGGGTTCTAACATCTCCTCCTGGAGATGATTGTAGTAGGTTGCTGTTATCCCATCCGTCCCGGGCGATTTTCCTTTTTTCAATTGTTTGATCACTGAGTGTATTTCCTCCTTTGTGATTAAGGCATTCAGGGCCTCTCTTTGTGCGTCGGTGATTGTCAGTATCTTTTCGTTTTGTAGAAACTTATCTATCTCTTTGTCTTGTGTCTTCTTCTCGGCGTATAGCTTTGAGTAGAACTCTGTAAAGGCTTTCTTGTCGTCTGCAAACTTGATGAGTTCCCCATCTATCCCCACGTCCAGATCGTTGATGAAGATGTTGAAGAGCACTGGGCCCAGAACAGAGCCCTGGGGCACCCCACTGCACACTTCCCTCCATGTAGATGCGGTTCCATTGAGGACCACACGTTGAAGGAGTGAAAGGTATACATAATGTGCCCTCAGCTGTTTTAAATTATAACTTTCATCATTATGTGGAAGACATAGTGCCTATAATCCAAAAATTCTGGTCACTGATTTAGGGAAGCATAGGGATTCATGTGAATTGAAGAAAATAGTAGTCAAATATAAACTCATCCTTGGAAATTTTTGAATGGATTTAATTCTGTGTTTGCAACTTTATGATGCATGGGTTTCAACTCGCTGACGGATGATGGATGATCTCTGGCGGGCCCGGAGTAGGGGATTTTCCACTATCCTGGTGCTACTTGACCTCTCAGCGGCTTTCGATACCATTGACCATGGTATCCTTCTGCACCGACTGGAGGGACAGTGTCGCCTGGTGGGGCCTAGGGGAAAGGCCTTCTCTGTTGCGGCCCCGGCCCTCTGGAATCAACTCCCCCCGGAGATCCGTATCGCCCCCACGCTCTCCGCCTTTCGTAAACTCCTTAAGACACATCTCTGCCGACAGGCCTGGGGCGGTTGACATCTTGCCCCTAGCCAGTGTATATTTGTGTGTACGTTTGCTGAATGAATGGTTTCTTAATTTAGGGGTTCTCTTTTTTATATATGTATTTTTTATATATGTATTATGTAGTTTTTTATATTGGATTTCTATTTATGCTGTGAGCCGGCCTGAGTTCCCGGAATAGGGCGGCATAGAAATTTAATAAATAATAATAATAATAATAATAATAACAACAACAACAACAACAACAACAACAACAACAACTCCCAGAACTTCCCAGCTAGAAGTTCTAGGAATTTAATTATTTCACTAATACCTCAGATCATTTCGTGGGGTTACAATAAAATAATCCTTTTGGTCACATTGAAGTGCTTACAATACAGTATATGCAGGGCATTATATGTGATTAAAATCAGTTATCATCATTGCAAATTTACACCCATGCTATGTGTAGGATATGCTTTTGAATTAATGCAGAATGAACTGTATCAGATGATTGTATTTACTAAGAGTGCATCTAGTGCTTTTTCATAAGTAAACAGAACTGTTAAAACAAAATTTGGACAAGAGCTATAATAGCAAATTAAAGTAAGTTAAAGGGTGATAGAATAGGCTAATCTGGCAAGCCATCCTTTCCATCTGCAGGAAGTTAGGCTTATGGAGATACTGTTTTAAAGAAAAACTGGGAGGTAGGTGGAGGTTTATATAAACAAAGAACTCTTTCAGTAAAAAAAGAAAGGCTTATCAAATATTTTTGGTATAAGATTAGAGTAACTATTAGTTTCCATTTTGAATCTCATGGAAAGCAGATTATTTTAATCAGTCCACTCTTTTTTGGACTGACACAAGTTAATATAAATCAGGTTTAGTAGATTAGTGAAATTAACATCATTAATTAAAACAATTTGAAGGATGTCACTTGCCAAAACCACATATCTAATCTGTATGATAATTAGTACAAGAGTAGTAGGTAGAAGTAAATACTTATTAGATAGTGTGTATTATTACTCTGTTTGGGGCAATTAAAAATATAAACAGAAATCCAAGATGTTTTTCTCAGCCTGTAGAAAAAAAGCTTTACCTGCTGAATTTTTTTGTTACTTTAAATGTTCACCTTACATCACCCAAAAAGTTGATAGTATTGATTATGCGTTCTAGGAAACACATAAAGTTATTGTGAAACAATTTGTCAGTGTGCTATTGAGCCATGTTAGTGCAACTGGGCTATTTGTTACTTGTTTAACATAAGTACTGCAGGGTAAATTGGATTACTAATTCTTATTTAATAAAAGAAAAGTTGGAGGCTTTGTGTTAGACATTAATGCAAATGAGCATTTAAATAGGTCACAACTGCTTTTCCTCCAGAATATTGAAATTTAAATATCAATAATGTATAGTGATTTTCTGGATTTCATCCTAAAAGGCCTAAAACATTGTCTATTTCTGCCTACTTCTATAATTAGGTGTAATAATTTCTGGAAATATATATTGCTGCTAATATAATGATGAAATGTGATTTCTTTGCAAAACATAGATTTAATAGGACATTAAAATATTGTTACATAGTAAAAGATTGTGAACAGAGGCTATAAATTCACTTGTCAAATTATAGTATGCATAGCTGAAAATGTTGATTTCACAACCCAGATTAAAATTTTAATTTAAAAAAAATCTAATTCCTTTAAATACAAAGAGCTGCATTTTCTTGGCTTGACACTGTTAAGGTTCTCAAGTTATCTAATACAATAGTCCTTTTTTTACTGTCTTAACTTAGCTATATTTTGTTCTTTCTGTGGGAAAAGTAGGAAGGCTTTCAGTATATTCTGTGAACAGATTAGTTTCTTCAAACCCACTAAGAATTTCTCACTATATGAGAATAAAAGCTTTTTATATAGGACTTATATCTGACGTGAAATTACCCCAAATGGTAAAGAGACGCCAAGCATTGCTTTGGTTCATCGCTTGTTCTTGTGTTGAATGTGCAAGAGAGTCATGTTAAGTCAAGAATTCTTGTGTGAGGTAGATTTGAAAAAACGGTGTCTGCACTTACTCTGTTATAAATGAAAGGATCAGATGGTCTTTTCTACCTGAAAAGTGTTTTTACAGGTAATGTACTTTTAAGACCCCAACAATCATTATCTTTCTTTTGTTTATAAAATAACTGAATTAGAAGTTTCCTTCTATTTTCAGTCCACATACAGCAGAGCTCCCCAACCCCTGTGCCATAGACTGGTCCGTGGGCTGTTGAAAACAGGGCCATGCAAACAAGAGTGAGCATGTGAAGCTTCACTTGCGCATGCATGGGATTAGGTTGCACATGTGAAACCATCCCTCCCCCCCCCGCAGCTGCCACCGCTGCTGCCAGTCCATGGACCCACAAAGGTTGGGGACCGCTGATATATGGAACCATAGAAAAATTTACTGGCAAAACAGTTTATTTCAAACTGGTGAAGGGACAAGGATGTCTTATCATGTTTGAAGATAGCAGACTAGCTTAATTTGTTCAATGTAATTGAGTAGATTGTGTAATGCACACAGGTCTGGAAGAAGGGAATTTCTGGGGGCTGCTTCTCTAATTTCATCAGCTAACAAAACCCTTGCTTCATTGTTTCTAATGGTCAGATTAGCCCCGTATACTGTAAGTATTGATTTTTTATTTCATTAACAATGTGAAAGAAAATGACCACAGTCTGCAGTGGTGTTAATCCATATTGTACCGAGCGAAAATAGGTGATTTATTTGGTTTTGGCATAATATTTTGTATGAATATAGTTTATTGTTTTATGGCTTATTTTATATATATATATATATATATATATATATATATATATATATATATATATATATATATATATATATATATATATATATATATATATATATATATATATATATATATATATATATATATATCAGGCTGAGCCCAAGAGAGGGGTCAAGAGCCGTCACCAGTCCTGAGTCCCTTCACACCCATAAAATATCTAAGTCCACCCCACCTTGAATTCCATTAACTTATCTACTGCCTATTTGCTTTGACCTTTAGTAGTTTGGATTTTGTAGAGAGTGTTAGCATGTAGTAAACTTTTATTAATTGAATCTTCTCAGCTCCTGATTTCCTGCACTTGACAATATAATTTTTTTCTCATTGAACTCTGCATGTAAATCTTTGGAATATGTGTACATTTAAGATGTATGAAAAGTACAGGTAGTCCTTGCTTAACAAACCAGGCACCTAGCAACTGTTCAAAGTTACGATGGACCTCTCCCCCCAAAGGTACTTATACTTGACAACTGGTTTACAGCATCCCACAATCATGTGATTGTGATTTTCAACATTATTTTTAAAGTTTCTAACATTTGCTTCTGGTTTCAGGCAGAAAACGCCCATTGGATAAAATGAGTTTGTTTAGCCACCACATTTATGTAATGACTGCCATGTTCATCTAATAACCACAGTGGTCACTTAATGATCGCTGCAAAAATCATAAAATTGGGCATGATTACAAGGTGACCCCCAATTTATGACTGTAATTCCGGGCTCAATTGCTGTTACCTGTAGGTGTGCTCAGAACAGAAACTAAATGAAAAAATATAGGCATATTTTCATAACCTGCATTTGCAGGTTGCTCTTGTTCATTCATGACACAATGTATGAATTCAGCAAACTAAGGTTTATTCAACAACTGGAAATTTTAGCAAATGGGTTTGAACCAAATCATTATATGTGTGGATTTGCGTAAATATGAATCACAGAAAGCAAGTCAATGTCTAACATCTGCTGATCTACTGCCTTAAGGAGTGAAGAATCTCAACCGCTTTATCTAAGGAAAAAATCTGCATGGCACATTGGATCAACATATGCTCCAGCTTCTTTGGAGAAATTAAATTAACTTTGGCCTGTTCAGGCATAATAATAAATAAAAACTCAATTACAAATTCAAGTCCTGCCAACAACCACAGAAATCAGTCGTTATGCTGATTAAATTCCACAAATTGTATATCTTTATGATAATTTGTCAGCACATTCCTGTTGGGAGCCTCAGGCTTAAACACTTTCTCTGTTGGGTAGATTACGTGTGATCCAAAACACCACCCATCTACAGAAAGGCAAATAAATTCTACTTATATGATTGATAGATACTGAAGAAACTTGAGATTCAGTTCTGACTGCTTTCTCTTAGATAACTTGTCCAACATTTCTGTAACTACAACTTCCAGAATTCCCAGATAGTTTGGCCTAATATCACACCTGGAAGAAAGCATCTGTGTAGGTTTGCTTAACACTCTTCCTGATGAGAGCATTCCTGAACACCATTTTTTTTTTTTCTGAGAGCTGCACGAAACTTTTTTGGAAGGGAATCTCAGAAACTGAAGAGCAAAGTAGTTGGGATCGCTGCATTTTTCCCCAGGGTTTCTTTTGCTTTTAAAAGCTATTAAGCATATTTTAGGAATTGTGAAACTATTTTTAATGCAATTCTTGCTTGCAACGGTGGAAAAATACCTATTTTTGGCAATGGTGATGTAGGATGCTTTTTGGATTCCCATCAATTGCCCATCTCTGCTCTAGCAAAAGAAACTACTGCTGAGGACACAGACAACTATCTTCTTTTCTTGTTCTACACTCTAATCCATGGAGGATAAGATTCCATTTAGTTCTAAAACCACTTCCAAAACTGGTCCGAGTGTTCCCACGATATAATACTGTTTAGATATCAAGATATGAAGTTCCATTTCTCTGCTTCCTTGGATGCCACAGTGAAAGGGCCTTTCTGCAAGAGAAGACTATTTGCAGTTAGTGAAATAGCCAAGACCAACCTCTTGAGATGAAGATGAGATATGAGAAAATGACTCTTTTATTTCAGGGAACTTACACTTACAGGTATTCTGAAGAAGTCCAGACCGACAAACACTCATTAGAAAACCCAGATCAACTGGAAGTGAGCCTGCAAGGGCCCATTAAATCACACAGGTAAGCAAGAGGGTCTCATGGGTGAGGGGTAGGGAAGAATCTTATTCCTTAAAATATGATTTTGAAATTTAAAAGATTCCCTGGCTCATAGAAGATAGTCACACATGGCCAAACCCAAAAATGAATGAATTGCTTTAGAACAGTGATGGCGAACCTTTTAGAGACCCAAACCCACTTATTTATCGCCAGGTGCCAGGTAGGTGTAGCCCACTGGGTGGGCGTGGCTATGGTGGTCATGGCAGACTGGGTGGGTGTGGCCAAGGTAGGTATGGTCACCTTGATGTTGCTCGTGGGGAGGGAGGCCTGTGAGGGCTGGGCAGGGTTGGAGAAGATCTAGGGGGTCTCTGGCAGGTGGGGCGGTGGGCAGGAGGCTCATCCTGTGGGGTGAGGCAGGCAAGGCAGGGCCGGGGTGCCCTTGTCACAGGGCAAGGCAAGGCAGGGGCTGGGACGGCTGCTGCCTGACACCATCGGCCCCTGCACACACAGGCCAGTGAGCACATGGGGGGCAACAGTGTCCATCAGCAGTCACAGTCTGCCAGCCCCTCGACTGGCACACTATGGAGTTCCGCAGCCTGCCACCAGCAATTCAGAGAAGCCACCTCTGAGCTGGAGAGCCAGCTGACAGCTGAGGAGGCAATGCAGTGGGTTGTTCCCAGGAAAAGGAGAGCATGCGGGGCCAGGAGGTATGAGACGGGGGGGGGGGAAGGAAACCAACTGTGCTGGGATGCATCCAGCCATGTGGGACCTCAGCGAGTTAGAAGGCGATTGGTTGAAGAGGGGTGGTTGCCATCTCTGGGCATGGCTTGCATGCCCACAGAGAGGGCTTTGAGTGCCGCCTCTGGCATGTGTGCCATAGGTTCACCACCACTGCTTTAGAACATAGAATGATGTGTGAACCAGGATTATCTCCTACTTGATTAATCCTAGTCTGTGAGAAGCTTCTGCTTTTGTTAACATTCATCCCTTACTTTTTATTTAGTAGTTTGTATATGTGTCTGCTGTAATATGAGCAACTTGATGTGAATGGACTGTGCAAGAGGGAGAGAATTCAGAGAAAATATGCCCCTGCTGTAAGAGTTGCAGAGAATTGCTCCGTTTGTGTTCTTACACATTTCAAGTCTCCTTTTTGGAACTGAATTTGGAACACTGCACAGCCCTAATAGATACAGTAGTTGGAAATATCAAGCATTTAGTTGTTTTAACAGGAAGATCCAATACTCATGAAATCCTTTTTTTTTTCAGGATTAGTGTGAGGCTCCCCCAAAAGAATAGTCGCTAGAAACAGAAATTACTCCATAGTTTCACATCAGATGGGTGAGTATTGTTTCAGTTATTGTATTGTCTTCTGGGCAAACATTCCAATATCAGTCTCAGAAGAAGCCAGCAATAATAAAAAGGGACTGGGAAGGAGCAGAATATTATTCTTGAACGAACCCAACCCACCATGTTTGTAACAATTACTACTCATTAATCATTACTACCTCTGTGTCTGTGTTGTCTCTCCACAGGTAAACCAGATCACCATTGAATATTCACAGGGGAAAGGATGTTCCCCACCATCCTCACCTGTACCATACATAACACAAAACCTACAAGAGCAGCAACTTAGGTGACACCATAGGTTCTACTTTCTTGCTTGGGTTCCTGTGCCTCTCAGAAATACATGGCCAATGAAAGTGGTACATGTGTTGTTTCCACCCTGTGTGGCTCTGTAGTCTCCTATACCACTTACCGAGGCAAAAAAATACTGCAACTCTTGTCACGTTGGTATAATACTGTCAATACTCACTTTTGTGTTCAATCTGTTCAATAAAATATGTGACTGTGTCTATATGTTTCTATATGTTTCTGTTCTGCTGTTGGCTAGTAGATGTTTTCCTTTTGTCACCTTCACATGGAAGTGTAACAATTCTGTATCTCCATACCTCACCTAAGTATAACATACGATTTAAATACTTTCTATTTCATTACTCTTTTACATAAAATCACTGTTTACATAAAGCCTCACTGTTATTCTCTTGTGTGAATTTATTGTTATAATGTGGAATTTTCTTTATTATGTGACTCACCCTTTACTTCATTTGTTTGTTTGCTAACTGCAATCATTGGTATGAAAAGTATTACATGAAATTCTTGTTAAGTAGCAAGATTTGTACCCTTTGAGGAGGTCTATAAGATATTACTTGGAGGATCAGGTCCTCTGGACTATATTGTTATGATTAAAATAACTTCATTCTGGTTATTTCCTTTTCAAAAATACTGCTTAAAAAAGCCTGTCAGAAAATGTGAATCTCCTTCAGGCAAGCAGTAATTAACCTTTGAGATAGATAGACAAGCATAGGAAACAGAAGTCGTCAGGAAAGCACTTTAATGCAATTTGGGTTATTAGGATCTTGAAAACCTGTCAGAGTCTTGCTCTACTTCAGAGCCCCAGATGGAGCTATTTTGAGTTACTTTCTTACAACTTTTACTTTCCTAAAACCAAGATATCTTTTCTGTATCAATTTCACATTTGGTCACACCATGGAACTTAAGCCTGATTCCCACATCTCAGCACCTTCACAAGTTCACAGAATGCTATGATTGAGCCTTTTGCCCTACATTTGGATGGAATGTTTTAAGAAATGTGTCTTTAATTAATCACTGGAAGATCACAGGGGATTTAATTAGAATTACATTTTACGTCATTCCAAAGCAATTGTACAAGAGAAGTCAATTATTCAAAATGTTTTTGTACCAATATTACGAGTAAATCTTGGCTTCTTTAGAAATTAGGAGAAATTCCTTACAGCATAATAATTGTAGACAATCCTGAATGATATGTGGGTTCTGGTATGCTGGCTTGCAAAGTGGTCAGTTTCTTGATTAGAGTTGCTAAATTGTGCAAAATAATAGGAACATGCCTGTGATTAATTGAACTTTGATGGTGCTTGTAGCAAACTGGTTAAAATAGCCAAAACAAACTACTATTGTCCTTATTGTTAGCAGAGAACATTTATTCACTTGTCTGTTTGTTTATAATTTAGATTGATAAGGCCTACCAACTCAACACTGATTCTGTTGTATGTGGCAGAAGTTTAAATGAGGGTATAGTATAGTCTATGCCAGGGGTGTGAAACTGCCGGCCAACGGGTTGGATGCGTCATGGCGAAACCACATCCACCCCATTGCCGGCAATGGAAAAAAAGTCACAATACGTCACGACACGTCATGTGGCGAGTTTGACACCCCTGGTCTATGCCTTCTCTTAAAAACAATCATGTGAAAATCATATTATTAACCATAATCATAAAGCCATAAATCTCAGTATCTTTGAGCCTAGCTGACCATGGCATAAAGATTGTGATTAAAAAATTATAAGGAATCAATAGTAAAATGTTATATATATACATGTTTTCTGAGGTTTTCGCGGGTGTTTGTATGTAGGTCTCTGGTAATTCGGGTTTTCTCCCGCGTAGAATTTGAAGTGTCTTGGCGACGTTTCGATGAAGTCCCATTCGTCATCTTCAGGCTGGTGCTTTCGGCTTCATGCTTCTAGGAGCAATGTGTGATTGTAGCTGTTTCTTCCTTTTAACTGCCAGTGGGGGTTTGAACTGATTATATATATATATATATATATATATATATATATATATATATATATATATATATATATATATATATATATATATATATATATATATATATATATATATATATATATATATATATATATATATATATATATATATATATATATATATATATATATATATATATATATATATATATATATATATATATATATGGAAGTAAGAGAAATAGGAAGAATGTAAAAAATCAGAGTAAAGATAGTTGTCATGGTTCCGATAGATGAAACTCTTCAAAAGAATTTTGAGGCATTGTTTACCTTAACGAATCTTTTATTCGAGAAACAAAGTATGGGCACTACATAGTTGAAACCAGAAACTAAATTTCCCTCCCCTAGATACAAAGTAACAAAGTGCAATTCCCTCCTCCAGTAAAGAGTCATAAATCACATTCCCCAATTAGCTTGAAGTACGGGCTTTCTCCCCAGCTCTCTGGTCGGCCAAAACACTATCAGCTTTGGGCCCAATGTCCTTGGGTTCCCAGGACTAAGTTGTTATTGTTATGACTATTCCCCCTCCCAGCAGCAACTAATTCTAAAAGCAATAGAGAAAATGGCTGCATTTCCATCTGTTGTCAAAGCAAGAACATCCAATGTTAGCAGCGTTGACATCAGTTGGATCTGTGCTTCAGTAGTGATAATGGAAGAACTAGAAGAATCTTAGGAACAATTGTGTAACATTGTACATGAATGTGATGCAGGGAAAACAGAATTCAATTAGGTAGCATGACTAGATGGGTGGGAATGAATGAGAAAGAGAACTGAAAAAGTGACTGGGCCATTTGGATCCCAAGAATGAATGAGAATGATTGGTGAGCATCTATTAAGTGGAAGGTATATTTGTTTCAAATATATGGTTTAAAGCATACTTTTTTATATACACACCAATGGCAAAAGAATGAATATAAATCTAAATATATTAAGGATTTGATTGTTTATGATTAAATACTGAGAATTAGTGAAAAATACTGGCTGATGAGACATTTTGAATATGGAATAAATCTATATTTGGTGGTGTCAAATTCAGTCTTGGAATAAAATGAAAATAGAAGAAAAGAAACAAAAGTAGAGTGATGTGGGAGTCTATGCAAATGATTCAGTGGTGAACAGGGAATAAGACTCAGACCTGAAATGTCCTTATGTTTTGTTTGTTTGTTTATTACAAGTAATACTTCTCATTCTTTAAATACAAAAGAGTAACGGGTAACCATTGTTCTTCATGAGGTTGCTTATCTGCTGCTTTCAGACTTGCTTTCTTCGAAATAAGTATTTTTTTAATTTTTTAATATTTATTTTAATGGATAGAATAGAATTCTTTATTGGCCAAGTGTGGTTGGACACACAAGAAATTTGTTTCCGGTGCATAAACTCTCAGTGTACATACAAGTAATAGTGATAATCATGATCATATACAACATAAAGATACATTCATCATAAATAGTGAAATACAACACTTCATCATAAATCATAAGATGCAACACTTAGTGATAGTCATAGAGTATTAGCTAAGCAAGCAACATAAATCATACTAGGGTACAAAAATCCAATATAAATTGTAGGATACAAGCAGCAAAGTTATAGTCATAAGAAGATATGGATAGGTAATAGGAAAGATGAGGAGTATCATAGTAATACATCTTTACTAGTACTTTAACAGTATTATAGGAATTAGTTGTTAAGCAGAGTGACGGCATGGGGGGAAAACGGTCCTTATGTCTAGTCGTTCTGGTGTGCAATGCCCTATAGCGTCATCTTGAGGGAAGAAGTTGAAATAGTTTATGTCCAGGTTGTGAGGGGTCTGTAGATATTTTTATAGCCCTCTTTCTTGCTCATGCAGTATATAGGTCCTCAATGGAAGGCAGGCTGGTAGCAATTGTTTTTTCTGCAATTCTAACTATCCACTGAAGTCTGCATCTGTCTTGTTTGGTTGCAGTTCTAAGCCAGACAGTTATAGAGGTGCAAATGACAGACTCAATAATTCCTTTGTAGAACTGTATCAGCAGCTCCTTGGGCAGTCTGAGCTTTCTGAGTTGGCGCAGGAAGAACATTCTTTGTTGTACTTTTTTGATTACATTTTTGATGTTAGGTGTCCATTTTAAGTCTTGAGATATTATAGAACCCAGAAACTTGAAGGTTTCTACTGTTGATACTGTGTTGTCTACCGGTAGTATTGTAAGAGGTTGTAGAATAGTAGGATTTCTCTTAAAGTCTATTGTCATTTCTACAGTTTTGAGTGTGTTCAGTTCAAGATTGTTCCAGCCACACTACAAGGCTAGTTGTTCAACCGCCCACCTGTATGCCAATTCGTTGTTGTCTCAAATGAGGCCAATCATTGTTGTATCATCTGCAAACTTCAGTACTTTAACAGAGGGATCTTTTGAGAGGCAGTCATTGGTATATAGAGAGAAGAGAAGTGGAGAGAGCACACAGCCCTGGGGGACCCCTGTGCTAATTGTACAGGTATCTGCTATGATTTTGCCTAGCTTCACTTGCTGCTTCCTGTCTGTTAGAAAGCTTATGATCCACTTACAGGTGTGGTCAGGCATAGCTAGCTGATTTAGTTTAGTGAGAAGAATATCTGGAATGATGGTATTGAATGCCGAACTGAAATCTACAAAAAGGACCCTTGCATAGGTCTTTGGAGATTCAAGATGTTGTAGAATGTAGTGCAGAGCCATATTAACAGCATCATTTGCTGATCTATTTGCTCCGTAGGCAAATTGCAAGGGGTCTAATAGTGGATCTGTGATCGTTTTCAGATGGGCCAGCACTAACCTTTCAAAGGTTTTCATAACTACGAGAAATGAATTGCTGTGGAAAGTCATTGGCCATTATAGAGGGCAAGTAAGTTGATCCTGTTCTTTGCCCCTCCCTTCCTCTCCTCCCCCCTCCCCGCCCCCCCGCATTAACCCTACTAGCAAGTGCAGCCCGGAGCCATTGCAGTTTCTCTCATGGTTAAGGACAGATGTGCTGGTTATGGATGCAGAAGACCTGTGTTAGTTGATAATCTGATTTCCAGTTTACATTAGATAAATTTCATAATGCAATAAAGAGCACAGGGCAGAAAATTAATATTTCAAAGACCAAGGTAATTACCATGGTAAATGGAGTGAATGATTTCACATTAGATATAAATGGTTAAAAAGCTAGAGCGAAGAGATGAAATTATGTTCCTTGGTAAATTTTTTCCTAAAGATGAGGAAATGTATGGACTACAATTACAAAATTACAAATATTGGTAGAAAGGTAATCGGTGGCATATGGTTTCTTGGCATGGGGAATGAATGAAGCAAAAACAAAGAAACAAAAGCAGCTATATATAAGGTTGTTTCTTATATATAGGTATATCAGGAGAAACATAAACTGAATGAGGTAGGAATGGTGTAATTAAGAAATTATGTTGTAAAACAACCAGAATTAGGCCCAAGAATGGGTGTTGAGTAAATGTGGATTAAAGACCAAATAAGTAACCAATATAAATAAAGTACATTAAGGTGGTTTAACCAGGTAGGTAGAATGAATGTGGACTGAATGACAAAACAATATACGACGGAATAATAACAGAAAGAGAAGACCAAGAAAGTCATGGTTGTATTTATTTATTGTATTTATTTATTATTTATTTAATTAGATTTCTATGCCGCCCTATTCCAAGAACTCAGGGCAGCTTACAACATGGATACTCACATGAAGAAATCTGACATTAAAATACATTGTAAAACCCCTTAATTAAAAACCAATCATCCAAAGACAGACATGCAAACAAACATACACTGGCTGGGGCAAGGTGTTAACTGCCCCAGGCCTGTCGGCAAAGATGTGTCTTCAATAATTTGCGAAAGGCGGAGAGGGTGGGGGCAATACGGATCTCCGGGGGGAGTTGATTCCAGAGGGCCGGGGCCACAACAGAGAAGGCTCTTCCCCTAGGCCCCGCCAGGCGACACTGTCTGGCTGACGGGACCTGGAGAAGGCCGACTCTGTGGGCCCTAACCAGTCGCTGGGTTTCATGGGGCAGCAGATGGTCCCATAAGTAACCTGGTCCGATGCCATGTAGGGCTTTATAGGTCATAACCAACACTTTGAATTGCGTTTGGAGACCAATTGTATGGAATGGGAACACCTAAAAAAAACTAAGTGGGAAGTTTAAAGAACAAAGGGCAATGTGTGAAGCAATGTACGGACATGATGTCCCAGACTCACTGGGAATCAGGCAGCATTTAATAAAAACGATGATGATGGTGGTGGAAAAGGATAGAAAGATGTGGAGAAATGTAATAAATAAATAAATAAAGTATATTTAGCTATGTTTTCTTATCTCATGCCTTTAATTTATTTGGCTTATTCCCTTTCTGCATAAAGGAGTATAAATGTTGCTTGTCCCCCCTCCCCAAAGAATTACACAATGGGTACCTGTATATATATGAATGTAATCTGAATGTTATAAGATATTACAACAATCCAACTTCTTTTTTGAATGTCTTGGATTATCCCTCCAGCTACCAATCATAGGAGCTGTAGTTCAACAAATACACAAAGCAGTGGCTTGGGAAAAGCTGCATTAATTAATTAATGAGATTTATGTGGCTGTCCATCTTATGAATTCTGGGTGGTTCACAATAACAGTGATAAGAACATAAAATAAAATAAAACATCTAAAGAAACAACTCCTTGAGCCCTAAGCCAATGCATAACCAATCACAATCATTGGGTCCAGACTGAAACTATCCCAATACCTGGGGAAAAGCTAGTTTTTAAAGGCGTTTTAGAAGGTTAGAACGGATTAAGATAAATACTGCTGTTTCTCTTCATCCCCAGTGCATCTAGGAAAAATAAATAAATTCTTGAAATAAGAGGAATTCCATTAGGAAGATTTAGGAATTTGTAAGTCATAGTTTAGAGTAGCTGCTTGAATGTGAATGTACGACTTGCCTACAACTGTTTCACATGTGGTGCAGAACAGGCAATTTAAAGCATTTAACACTTTCTCATTATCTTTGCAAAATCTGAAATGGCTTAGAGGGGCATAGGGCTAGCAGGAGAAATGAAAGGTATTACATACGTTTAAAGCTACTGCTCATACCATGACATCTTTCACTTTGATAGATTCATTTGTTCATGAGAAAGTTTCCCATTATGTCAGGGATAAATTGATGCAATAAAGTACAACAACATCTCTAAATCTCAGCTAGTCACTTTGAGACTCAAAATGTACATCAGAGTCCTTTATTTTTGTGAGAATCAATGTATGGTACAAAGTGTTGTCATCTCATCCGTATAGATATTTACACATTCAAACCATAAGTGTTTCAAGGAAGAATATTTAGTTTTTTTCAAAACCATTTTAATTGTGACTTAATATATAGAAAAGATCTACCTATTCTGATTATATGAATGGTTTTTGAAAGCTTTGAACAATGCCTAGAAGGCTGTAAGTTTGTAGTTCTAAATAGAAAATAGTTTTCTTGTTTATTGGCTGGCGTGTTGTACTGACTCAAGTGTAAAACAGATTTTAAACTAAAACACATGCTTCGTCTATTTAACTCAAAAGGCATGGATTGTGTATTGTTCTTTGCTCTCTTTCCATCTGAAATATGACACTGTAGAACCTGAATATTCTTTTCATTTAACAGGAAACCTATTAGCTCTAATTGCTTTAAAAACCTAGATAATCCAGTTAAATTAAAATTTGAAGAAAAGTGGCCACGACTGGCCTTTTCCCCCCACATGCATGATTTAACTTCTGAGTTTTAAAAACATTAAGTTAGAAATCAGATGGGGATGGGGGAGATTTTAAGTTGCAAGGTCTTTATTAGAAACAGGAAGTTTTCCTTTATGCTTAGGCACAATGATCCATTTATAATAAATAAGAAATAAAGAAGCATCTCTTCAGACCAGGCTGCCTGGATAATGCCTCTTGGGGATGGGGAGAAAACACAATAATAGCATCAGAGATAGGCTGAATGAGGATATAAATAGCTTTCTTCCAGACTGAAAGGCTGAATCCATCATTGAGCTGCGTCCAGCTGCAGTGGGAAAGGTGGGCGGGTGGGCTAGAGCTGTTCCTAGGGAGGATAATGGTAACCTGGTACGCAGAGGTCTCGTTTCTCAGATTGCGTCATTCTGCCAGTCTTTTGTCTCTCAGCCTTATGACAACACTGTGCCAAGTGGAGGGCTATAAGCTCTCAGCAACCAGGAAGAAGGATGACTGATAAAACTATTCAATTCAGAATAGAGCTGGAAGGGACCTTGGAGGTCTTCTAGTCCAGCCCCCTGCACAAGCAGGCGACCCTATACCATTTCAGACAAGTAGCTGTCCAGTATCTTCTTAAAAACCTCCACTGATGGAGCACCCACAACTTCTGAAGGAAAGCTGTTCCACGGATTAATTGTCCTCACTGTTAGGAAGTTTCTCCTTAATTCCAGGTTGCTTCTTTCCTTGATTAGTTTCCATCCATTGTTTCTTGTCTTGCCTTCTGGTGCTTTGGAAAATTAGCTGACCCTCTCCTAGTCCTTCTTTTCTTTAGATTAGCCATACCCAATTCCTACAACCGTTCTTCGTATGTTTTTGATGAGTTTCATTATTTCATTATAAGTTTCATCATTATTAAAATTATAAGTTCCATTATTTTAAGGGGGCGTGCTTTATTCTGATCAATATTATGGATGTTATGTATCCATAGAAAAGGAGATAGGAAGTTATTTTCATATCTCTCAAATTAAAAGAAACCTTGAGACATCTTTTTGCCCAATGCATGTGCTTAACCATGAAACTGAATTGGATGGCTAGTACTGTAACCCCCAATAAATTTGGGTTTTTTTTGTTTAATTCAACAATAAAATAATTGAAATCTGCTTAATTTAACCTTGTAAATTACAGGTAGCCCTTGATTTACAAGCATTTGTTCAGTGACCTCTTGAAATTACAACATTTAAAAAGTGGCTTTTGACTGTTTTTCATACTTATGACCATAGCAGCATCCCCGTGTCACGTGATCAAAATTCAGACACTTGGCTTGGCTTGTATTTATGACGATTATATGTCGGTCATGTGATCACCTTCTGACAAGCCAAATCAATAGAGAAGCTAGATTCTCTTACCTGTAGGATTCACTTAACAAGTGCAGTGATTCATTTAACAATTGTGGCAAAAAAAAATTGTAAAATTGTGTTACAACTCATTTAACAACTGTCTTGCTTAGCAATCCCAAAGGTGCTTTTTCACGAGGCAACTGGACTTTCTTTTTTTCTTTGAAGACATTTCACTTCTCATTCGAGAAGCTTCTTCAGCTCTGACCATCCAGTCAGAGCTGAAGAAGCTTCTTGAATGAGAAGTGAAATGTCTTCAAGGAAAAAACAAGAAAGTCCAGTTGCCTTGTGAAAAAGCACCTTTGGCATAACCATGACCTGGATGACTGAGAATCTCCATAGACATCTTGCTTAGCAACATTCTATGTTCTGTCCTTCCTGAGTGAAATATTTCAGTCATAGCTAGGGTGGGAAAATGTGATACTAGGTAGACAGGTAGAAACTGTGCATACAGAGCAGTTTCCATTTCATTTGCGTTATCCTTTATCTCCAAAGATACTTTCATTTCTCTTCCTTTCCCTTAGTTCATTTAATTGCTAAACAACAGATTGTCTTTTCTTCTGCTGGCACCAACATTGCTGCTGGCACCAACATTGCTTCCCTTTTCCCTATGTATTCTATCTTTGCGCTATTTTTGTTACTATGATTTTCTACATTTTCACCTGATTTCCACTCTCAATACTGCCACTTACACTTCGCCCTGTAAAAATATCTCCATTGTGTCCTATTGTTCCAACCTCTGGTTCATGCTATGGAAACCACATCAAGCTGTAGTTTTCCATTGCAGACAACGATAACTTTCCCACAACTCTACTACGGTAGTGAGGAAGACATAAATCTGTTTTGTGGCAGGCCAAATGCAGAAGAATTTGAGGCTGTTTTTATTCTATCTTTCTTAGAGACACATCTATGTATGTGCTAGTAACTCTGAATGAAAATATTTGGGCCTAAATTCTGTAAACCTATAGAGCATAAATATTGCATTAAACAATTACATTCATAAGAATTACGGGTCGTCTGCAACTTATAATCACAATTGAGACCAAAATTTCTGTTGTTAAATGAGACTTTTGTTAAGTGAGTTTTGCCCCATTTCTTGCCACAGTTATTAAGTGAATCACTGCAGTTGTTGAGTTAGTAATACAGTTGTTAAGTGAATCTGATTTCCCAATTGACTTTATCAGAAGGTTGCAAAATAGTGATCACATGACCCCGGGACATAGCAACGGTCATAAATATGAATCAGTTGCCAAGCATCTGAATTTTGATCACATGACCATGGGAATGCTGCTATGGTTGTAAGTGTGAAAAACAGTCATAATTCACTTTTCAGTGCCATTGTAACTTTGAACAGTCACTAAATAAACTGTTGTAAGTCGAATATTACCTGTACTTTATTTGAGAATTAGTAAAGGTATGCAACACATTTTTTTCTTCCATTCAGTCATATGCAAGTGTCAGAGATTATCTGGACAAGTTATTGCAGATTTCTTGGTAAAGTTTTTTTAGAAGTAGTTTGCCACTGTGTCCTTTCTAAGGCTGAGATAAAATGACTAGCATAAAAGTCACCCAGCTGGCTTTGTGCCTAAAGAAGGATTGGAACTCGTGGTCTTCCAGTTTCTAGCCTGATAGGAAATTGGCTTTCTATGCTATGCTGCATTATGGTCTATTATGATATAAACTTAGATCTACTTTCTTTTACACAGACTCCCTGATATCCAAACAAAAAACTACCGGTAGTTCTGAACTGAAAGAAAGTTTTGTGAAACTGCCCAAAGGAAAAATAAAAGGTGGAGACAATAAACCAAATGCAAAAGAACATATAACAATAGATCAATATTTATTTTTGCGAAGTCTAGCAAAGCAAGTACAGTATATTTCTTCTGTGCTACAGACAGTACAATGTCAGTCTGGCCTGAGGGAGTTTCCTTGAGTTATGAATATTAACAATAGTTAGGATTAAAATTCACATGTGCCATAAACAATGATTCATAACCATATTGGCTGCATTGATTAACATGTAAAGCCATTCCAAAGATGAAAACTGTGTTGTGGTGTCACAGCACAAGCTCTTTGTTTTCGTATCTTCCATCATAAGATCATATGCAAATCTATAAAGACAGAGTTTGCATTGAAAGAAATGTTTTGTAATTTACCCCAACCCAGCAGACACCTATTCATATTCATATAACTTAACATGATGGATAAACCCAGCCACAGTATAGCATTTTGATAAGTTAGTGGATCATAGCAATCATTTGTAAAATGGGAATAGTAACAATTACAGAATGTGTGATGCAAAAATAAATGCAAATTTAAAATGCTATAGACATGATAAATGTGTTGGGAAACTCATAAAAAACACAATAACCATTAAACATATTTTTAAAAAAAATAGCCCATGTTTTGGTTCAACTAGCTTCCTGTAACATTTGGATAATTCATCCTTCCTAATATGCACATTATTTTAAACCCTTCTTTACTTTGCGATAAATATTTAGTCATTACTGTCAATGATAATAGCTCTTTTGTCCTTCACCAATCTAGAATTTGTTCTCTAAAACCTTTGCATTCATTACTATCTAATCTTTACTTGACTTTCCCATCCTTTATTGTTAGCAGAGGCATTGGCTGAATTAGGTATTTTATCATTCAACAGGAGGGAAAGTTAAAACCTTCTAGCTTGTAAAAATAATTGAGATGTGCTGCTCTGTAGAGCTAGTTGTATGAAATTCTTGTTAAGCTGCTTGTGCTTCCTTTCTTTATTCTCTGTTCCAGTGTTTCTCAACTTTTGTCAACTTTTAAGATGTGTGGACTTCCAGTCCCAGTAGATTCCCTATTGGGGAATCTTCGGAGTTGAAGTCCACATATCTTACGGTTGTCCCAATTGAAAAACATTACTCTGTGTTTAAAGTTGATATTTATATGATGCTAAGCCTTAACTTGATTGCATTGGTTATTTACAAAGCCTGTCACTATAATTAGGAAAGCATGGTTTAGGCTGGGACATGTGTAAGAACCTAATCGTGGCAAACTAGCCATTGAACTGAAAGTTTATTCTTGGGTATGTATTTCCAGAATATGGTAGAGGACAGGAAGACCTGGATGTTGTCCACGACTTCGCAACTAATAATAACAAATGTATTTCAAACTGAAATCTGCTTTTAGTTCCTATGATTCTGCAAAAGTGATTGTATGAACATTACCACTCACAGCAACTTTCCTCCATCTGGTGAACTGCTAGGTGGGGATTATTGGAAACTGCAGTCCAAGAGAACCGGAGGGCACCAGAATGAGAAAAGCTGTGTCACACCAGTGATTTACAACAATGCATCACTGCCCTGCCTGAACCAACGTATAAAAGGGTGTGTTTTAAAATAAAGTTTCGCCGGTGGCCCGTTAAAAACAGCGGCTCCTTTCCATCGGCCGGCCCGGTTGTTACTGGTTCCTCAGATGACTTCGCCAGCAGCCTCCCTTTGTCTCCGGCGGGGTCGCAAGGAGGGCGGGAAGGGGGAGGAAATCGACGCTTTGAGTGTTGGCTTCTCCAAGAGAGCGCCCTGCTAAGTGAGAAGCGAGGCGGCCTTACCCCGGCTGTCTCCTCGTATCTTTACCCCGGTCGCTCCCGAAAGTCCCGGTTTGCCTTTTTGCAAATAGAGGTGGACTTTGGGCTGAAAAGCACCAACGACCGAGCGTCAGCCTGCAACGCTTTTAACCCTCTTGCCCGCACGGAGCGAGAAGAGGCGGGGGAAAGCGAACAGAAAGTGGGGAGAACTTCACGGCAGCCCGGTACGGTAGTAATATTAGCCAAGACCCTGTTCTCAGGACCAACTTGGTCCCTCCAAGCGGTCTGCACGCCTTCTTCCACCCTCCTCTCCGCTCCAGTGTGCCTGTAGGGCTTCTCCACCCTCTGTTCCGGTTGCTGCCATAGTGATGCGTGGAAGCAGATTAGCCTCCGCTACCCAGGGGAGGGGAAAAGACGACGCCTCAGCAGCAGCAGCAGCAGCAGCAGCAGCAGCGAGAGAGGGAGGTGGGAGAAGGCTGTGGCTGCTGCTCCTTCTCTTCTGCGTCCATGTAGAAGCGTTTAGGGGACCCGCTCCAGGCGACTGCTGCTTCCCAGTCCGATGCGGATCTGGTGCTCGGCGCATGCAGACGTTCCGTTCCCTTTCCCAGGTAACTGGTTGCCACCATTGGTGGGAGGGAGGGAGGAGCACTCGTGCTTAGGCTTCCCTGCTTTCTTTGTCGCTTGAGCGCACCGAGGTGGTTGCTGATTCACTTTTGCACTTGGTGTTTCTTCCTTTTTAAAAAAAAAAAAAATTTCTGGGATTCCTGAAAGGAGAGCCTGGGAGCCCAACAGGTGCCGGGTTTACAAGTTGTGTAAAAGTTCAAAGCAAAGAGAAAGTTGGAAAGAGTAAAAAGACAGAACTGTAAGGAGGGAGGCGTCATCCTTGGCTGCCCAGTGAGAAACTGATGCATTGAAAGAACAATGTTGAGTGGCCATTGTTCCCTGCAATGTTATTTTTCACTGTATAGTATTTAGAAGTATTGTGTGTAAGCGGCGGCTGCCTTCCGTTATAATGTCTTGTCCTGCTATAACTTTCTTAAACCTGGTGCCCTAGATGTTTTGAACTACGTAACCCTAGTCATTCCCAGACAGCAAATACCACGTGATCGAGGTAATCCAGTATACTTGGAAAATACACAAAGGGGGAAAAGTCTCATTCCACAGTATCCTTTTTTCTTAACCTTGTCTTTAATTGTTTTGGTCTCGTATGTGTTCTCTGAGAAGTTCAGAAGTAAACATTTCACTCGGACTTATTTCATAAGTTTAGGATTCTGACTCTTAAAACAGTTGTC
Source organism: Bothrops alternatus (assembly GCA_034064705.1). Classification (NCBI taxonomy): domain Eukaryota; kingdom Metazoa; phylum Chordata; class Lepidosauria; order Squamata; family Viperidae; genus Bothrops; species Bothrops alternatus. The sequence goes on from JARGCV010000166.1 coordinate 436,440, forward strand.
ATGTTTTCTCCCTTTTTAAACTGTAAAACTAACTTTAAAATTTTTTTTGAGTTGTCAGCAGAGAAATGCTGATGGAGTATTTGAATCTGAAGCTCCTAAAAGTTATCTGAAAAACAGTTCCCGCAACATTTAAAGCAGCCCCTTGTAAATATTTAGATTTAAGCATGTCTTGGTGGGAGTAAGAAATGCCTGTTGCAGAATGGTGAGTGAAGCTGAAAAGATTTGAATAGGGCAGCAGGGGAAAAGAGAATTAAAGGAGGATGTTGAATATCTATGGGAAACACACTAAGCTTTTGTTTGCTGCTGTGTACTGTCAATTTTAAAAGAAGGAAAATAGAGAATATAAGGGAAATGGTACTCATTTAGGATGAAGTAAATTGAAACAAAACATTTCCAAGAGTTTTTATGGAGTATATATAAAAGATTGCTTAAGCAACATATTTTTGTATTTAATTAGAAATTAAAACAAGATTGAAATACTTAATAATGGTGGTTTGAATTAGCAATACTCCACACGGAATGTCAAGAATATATTGCTTATTTATGTGGATAGGTTCTAGATGTCTCTTTTTCTTCCTCTTCCCCTTTAATATTGATTAATTCTAGATTTCAGTGCATTGATTCCATTTGTTATTTTGACTGTAGAATTTATAGCTTTCACAAATCTCAAGGATGTCCTAAAAGTAAAGGCTTAAAGATGATTATAGTAGCTTCAGGTCCTGCAAATTTATCCCCAATTTCTTGGGTTGCTAAGGGAGGTTTTCTTTCCTAAATTAACTCAAGAAGTGTTTACAAGAATGGCTTCCACTGAGTATTAACAGATCCGGAATACTGTAGGTGATTTGTGCTTGAAGGACCTTGATAAAGAGTTGCATTTGGTTTGTGTTTTGTCAGGGAATTTTAAAGACCGGATAAAGAGGCAAGATTAAAGCAAGAGATGGATACAAATGTAAGCAAGAAATATCATTTTGAATGAATTCAAATCTTTAGGAACAAATGAATTGTATCCAAGGTTAATGGATGAAGTGGCAGATGAGTTGGCCAAATTCGAAAGGAATATTATCTTTAAGAAATCATAGAGAACTGGTAAATATCAGATGATTGGAGAAAGACAAATGTCCCTCTCTTCAAAAGGGATAAACAAAGATTCAGGAAACTATAAATTAGTGAATCTGACCTGGGTTCCTGGGAAGATTCTAGAACAGGTGATAAAGAGATTGATTTGCAATCTCTTTCAAAATAATGTGGCAATTATCAGAAATTAGCATGTTGTCAAGATCTAATCTTGGAAGACTAACACTGTGACATTTTTTTATCGCCTTAATGTGTGGGAATACTATAGACATAATTTAGCAAACATAACCATAACATGCTTTTTTCAAATAATTTTATTAGAGACTACAGTTAAAAAGAATAAAAACTATACAACCTTCAAAAATATAAAAGGAAACATATAATGTGAAAAACAAAATAGAAGAAACTTTCTCATCTCAGCAAGTAATTAAATCTATCACCATCTTTTAAATTAAAATATATACTCTCTTCACCTCATATCTCATCTCTTAGCTAAAAACAACATCCATCTTGTCATGAATTCCTTATCAGCAAATGTCCAATAGGGGTTGTGGGGTATAACTTAATCCCTTGTCAACTAAATCAACCTTGTATTCCTTCCCTAATTTTTTTAACAACTTAATTCTTAACACCTTCAAATAGAGTCTTGTAGCTTGATTTCTTGTCATCTTTTTTTATCCCCCAATCTTTTATAACTTCAGCAAGTCTCTTTGTACATCTCATAGGACATCCTTTTGTGTCACTTCTCAAAAAACTCTTCAAAACTACAGTGTTTCTCAACCTTGACAATTTTAAGGCATGTGGACTTCAACTCCCAGAATTCCACAGCCAGCAATGCTGACTGTGGATTTCTGGGAGTTGAAGTCCACATGCCTTAAAATTGTCAAGGCTGAGAAACACTGCATAACAGATCTGTTTTGTAGGTCCAGCAAAATAAATAAACAAATCCATCTCTCTTTTCTGATTTGATGGTTGTACTGTATATCTCTTTTAGGCATCAGGCATCAAGGGGCTATCCTGGAAGAGTACAGATAGTCCTCAAAACTTAACAACAGTTTGTTTAGTGACCGTTCAAAGTTCCAACAGCACTGAAAAAAGTGACTTACGACCATTTTTCACTCTTACGATGATTGCAGCATCCCTACGGTCAGGTGATCAACATTAGGATGCCTGGCAACTGGTTTGTTTTTATGATGGTTGCAGTGTCTCTTTTGTGACCTTCTGACTAGCACAAGAAAAATTAGTGGGGAAGCCAGGTTCACTTAACAACCATGTAGCTCACTTAACAACTGTGGCAAGAAAGGTCATAAAATGGGGCAAAATTCAAATTAACAAACGCCTCACTTAATAAATGTCTCACTTAACAACATAAATTTTGGGCTCGATTGTGGCTGTAAGTCGAGGACTACCTGTACTTGGAAGTTACAGTGAGTCCAGAATGCAGCAGTGCAGACAGTTTTGAAGGCTCGTCAGGTGGCCTATGTAACGCCACTGTTGTACAAGCTACTCTGGCCATGAATGTGCTTCTGAGTGTCATTCAAGCTGTCATTCACTCTGGCCATTATCTTTAAATGCCCTGAAGGAGCAGCTGTTGGCTGGAGGTAGCTAGTGTACTAACAGAGAAGCCACTACTATTCTAAACTTTTTTAGTTTGTTTTATTCTTTTGTAATTTTAATCTGTTTTTCTATTTATATTGTTTTTAATCCTTGTCTTAGTATGTTGTGAGCCACTTGGAGTTGCCTTAGGCCGTGAGATGAACAGCATGTACATTTGATAAATAAATTAGAGCATTCTTTTTCATTTGAAAGTTCATTATATCCTTTTCTTTATCCTCATTACTTGTCACATTCATATCCACATTCAGATTAATTTCAAACTTATCTAGAGTCATTTGTTCTTCTTCCATTGCATCCTTAGCAGTCCATCTATTCATTTACAATAATGTCAATATTTTTTAATTATGCAATTACCTTTCATAATTTTTCATCAAAAAATCTCACTGCTAGAATATTTCTCGCCTTTCCATTCTTTTGTTATCCTCTAGCTCCCCTCTAGTGTCCAACATTTAAAATTCCATTAACTTGTTTTTACTGAAGAAACTGCAAACAAGGACAATTTCCCATGGGAAGAATTCTTCCAAAAATTTAAAATTGTAATTGCAACTCCACTTGAGCCCTTAATCTGTTGTTAAATTTTCTAAAACTCATATTGTAAGCACCCTTTTTCTGTTTAATCTGAAAAAAAAAATAATACTTTTCAAAAGCTTTTAAAATTATATTTAAAAGCTCTAGGGAGAAGGCAACTCGCCTAGCAAATGTGGTATAATTTACTGACCTGAAGGGTCTTAATCCTTAATGCAAAATCAGAATAATTAAGCAGTGAACTTGGTTAAGCTTAATGTTCTTTTAAAAAAAGGTTGCATTGATGACCATGAATAAAGATGCCTCCTCCCTTGATTTCCAGATGCTTAACCCATAAGCATATTGTAAAATAACTTTCCTATGGCTTACTCATGAGAGGCTGATGTGGAGACTCACATGGGCTATCTCAATTTCTCCCCTTGTAACATATCGGTGGCCTGGTTCTTGCATAATGCTTTTATGTTACAAAAAAGGGACATCTAGCTAGCCATGGCTTTGAACCAGAAGTCCATATCCATTACATGCTGACTAGGAAACCAGGCAAGCTGGATGGCATGATAATTAAATGGATATGAGTGTCATGAGAATCTTACTCAAGAAGTGCTTCTTAATGGTTCATCAATTTGAAAACAGAAAGCAAGTGGGGTTCAATAGAGCAGGCTTTTCAACTTTTTCACCCATTGTGCCACTTTTAGGATATGGCAACATCCGAGTACCACCAGTCGCCTAGCAAGGTGTCAAAAACTTGATGACCCCCCCAAAAAAGGAGAAAAAGTGATAAACTACAGGTAGTACTCAACTTACAACAGTTTGCTTAGTGACTGTTGGAAGTTACAATGGCACTGAAAAAAGTGCTCCCCAAGCCACAGCTGAGCAAGACGCCTGCCTGCCTGCCTCGCGGCGCTCTTCCTCCTGTCCGAGGTTTTCATTGTTGTGAGCATTTCTGTTGAGGATTGGCAGCGGGGGTGGGGTGGGGGTGTTTGGTTTTTATCCCCCCCCCCCATCTGCTGAGTGGTTGCAGCAGGTTTTGGTCAATTAACATGACCCTGGGACACTGGCCATCATAAATATGAATCAGTTGTCAAGCATCTGAATGTAAATCACAAGACCCTGGAGATGCTACAACATTCCAGCTGATTGGTGCTTCTTCAGGGCTCAGCAGAAGTGCCAGGATCAGCGCCGAACTCCAGATGGAGTCTGGCGCTGATCCTGGTGCTTCCGCTGAGCCCTGACAGCCCCGAAGAAGCGCTGATCAGCTGGAAAGCGGCACTGATCCTGGCGCTTCTGCTGAGCCCTGACAGCCCTGAAGCTCCAGCCATCTCTCGCTCAGGCTTGTGCGGTGCTGCCACCGGTTCAGCTCATTCCCCTCCCCTGCTACCACTTTTCTAGGATGGTTGCATACCACTTGCCAGGTGCCAATGTACCACAGGTGGTACCCGTATCACTGGTTGACAAGCCCTGCAATAGAGGTCATTCCTGGGCCTATACTCTTCAGTGTTTTCTTTAATTAGTTGGATACAAAGATTGAGGAAATTCTTGTCAAATGTTCAGATGACATAATACTAAAAGGGAGAGTTAATAATTTACAGGAAATGTAAAATTCAAAGTGGTCTTGATAGGTTGGAGAAATGGGCTCAGGGAGAAAAGCGAAACATTTTTCATTTAGGAAACAAAAATAAAATTATCAGGTGCAAGATAATTGATCACCTGGTGTGTTAATGATATTTGTAAAACATTTTTGGAATATCGGTGCATTACAAACTGAGCCAGCATTGCCAAATGGCAAATCAAAATCTAGACTGCATCAGAAGAACTACAGTATTTTCAAAGGACAAGAAATGATTGTTCCATTTTATTCTGCCTTAGTTAGACCTAACATGCTCTGCTGGGTCTAGTTCTATATTATGCCTGATTTTGAAAACAATTCAGAGAAATTGGGACAGGCAATGAACACAGTCAGGGGTCTATCAAGAGAGGTTGAAAAAGCTGGGTATGTTTAGCCTTCAAAAATGGTAATTGAAGGGAATATTCTTCAAACACCTGAAAGATTGTCACAAAGAAGATCAATATGTTCTGTCTTGTTCCAGAATGCAGGACAGAGAATAATGGATTTAAGTTATAGGACGGCAGATTCTGATTGAATATTATAGGGTTTGACAATGGAATTATTTATCCAGAGAGGCAATTTCCTTATTTCACCTTCATGAGATATATTCATGCAGATGCTAAACAGCCGTCTGCTGGGGTGCTTTAATTTAGATTTCTGCCCTGAAGATAGGATTCAGCCCAATGGCTGAGACGATCCTTTCCATTTCCAAGGTTCTATTATTTTAGGTCGAGTTCATAATTGTGTTAAGCCATTATGGCTTGGTTTTTGCATAATGTGATATAAATATCAACCAAAATGGTTTGTAAACCACAGGTTATAGCTTAATATGTGTGAGTTTGATCAGTTGTGAGTTATTAAAATGGCCAGATTTCTACAGTGTGATTTCTGGTGTCTTTCCAGGATTATGGGGAAGAGATTAAGGGCAGGTATGGGACCAGCTTAGTCACCAAAAGCTTCATTCATATCCCCAGTCTTAAAATATCCATCCCTACTCAGCACAAAATTAACTGAAAATTACATTGCTGGAAGACTGAATTATGACCCCCATCTATTTACAAGATGTCCAAACTGTATGATTTGCTTACTATGATGTGTCAAATTCAAACTGTGAATGGCTTGCTTATTTTGATGTGTCACTCAGGAACAGGTCTAAACCAATGGAAGCTTCAAATAGATTCTGATAAAGTTATGTGGTTGGTAGATTGAATTTCTTTGGCTGAAAGGATTAATGTTAGAAATAACTGCCTATTACCAGTATATAAGTCAGTAGAGTAAGTAACATATGATAATATTCATTTAATTAATAACAAGATTACTATGGTATCACTTTAAAGACTTTCTCAGCTATACTAGAGAGCCTTACAAACCTTTTCTATCATACAGAGAATCTCTCTTCTGAATAGAAAAAAATCCTAAATGCTGATTTTGATTTCTTTTGTGTGTGCAGGCAGTGCAGACTACCGAAGAGCTGAATTCACTGAAAATATCTATGAACAAGGAGCTTGAAAAATGTACAGGTGAACAAAGGCTTCAGCATGGAGGAGATGAAGATCAAGAAAACATGAATGATGATGCCTGATGTTCTTGTACAAAAATTGAAAACATGACAACTTGGCAGAATGGCTTGGGAAATGCCACCTCTGTTATCTGTATAGTAATGGATAATAAAGAATCAGGGAGCAATACTACCTCATTATGTCATAATGGGGGGATCAGCACAAATAACAAAAATGGAAATAACAATCAGGATGATAAAACCAGTCCTTCCAAAATAATGCATTTTTTCCCCACTCCTCGGAAGAGATCCAGCTCCAATGTAGAACGACCTCGCTCAGTTATAGTTATGGGGAACTCGTCAACATGGAATGCTTTGTCTTCCCTTAAAAAAATGGGATCTTTCAAGAAGTTAAAATCATCAGTTCTCCAAGGAATTCCAGCCAAAGAGGATCCAGATAGCTTAAAGGATAACCTGCCAGAGAACAAAATCAGGAAATACATTCCAAATAATACAACAGTGAGAGTTCAGACAAACAGATATTCTTATTCAGAACCTTTACATGACTTGCACAGCGCCAGTGATATCACGGTGGTTTCTGATAATTCTGATGGGGAGGAAGATTCCTTCCTGAGGAACACTCATCGATCACGCAGCATCAGACGTGCTTATGCAACTGGCCGTATAAATTTATTAGATGGTGATAGAACCCAGGACCCACAGAGCAATACCCAAATAGTCGCCCCTGTCATGCAGGAATCCCAGATTTGTGAAATTGTAGGAAAAGATCCAGAATGTCCCAAAGTGATCTACAGGAGGAGTAAGAGCAGTGAAAACCTGAATTTTCTCAAAAAGAGTTCATTCAAAAGGAAGTCAACCTCAAACCTCACCGACCTGAAAGCTGTAAACGAAAAGCATTTGCCAAGAACCACGAGTATGTCGTCAACTGACTCAGACAAAACCAACAGGAACTCAGAGCGGAAATCAAAACGTTGGAAGAGCCCAATTAGAGCAAAGGATTTTGACAGAGTTTTGAAACTTGTCAGTAACGTAACTGATGGTGCTTTGAAGAAGGACTGTCCTAGGCCTGATATTTCTTCCTCTGGTGAACAGAACCAAAAGACAAGACCAAACAGCAGGCTCCATGAGGACTATTCCCGCAGGGTTTCCAGCAGCACTGAGAACGATAGGCAGAAGTGTTTGTCATCCCGGCGTCACCCAGCCTCAGCTCCTTCCAGGTACAGCACCCAGTGCTCCGAGGATGACTCTGCTGGATCACCATCTCCATTAAATGTTGATGCTACTGGCTGTAGGATGTCATCCTGTAATCTTTCAAACTTGGTTTGTTCACCACCTCCACTTCAGAACCCTGGGTCAATTCCTGATGAAGTTTTCCATGAAGATTTTGATGAATCAAAAAATTCCAGCCTATTTACATACAGCACTGAGCCCCCCAACCATCCTGCTAGACCCACTGTTCCCAAGCCTCAGAGTCTTAGTGCTGAAAGCATCAAGTGCAGTATGGATGTCCATTGTCCAGACCGGTACAGTACCCTGTCACTCAGCTCAGTGGAAAGTGAGGGAAGAGGGGAGGGGTCGTCTGCCAAGTTGGGGAAGAGGAGTCCTGTTTGCTTCCAGGATTCTGTGCAAGCCGTGTACTATGATGATACAAATGAAGACAGTGGCATCAGCAGCCATTCTCAGCTGAGTCTCAACTTAGCTATGAGTGCTGATGAAAAGAAGGAAGAGGTAAGAAGGAAAGTAAGCCACTTTTTAAAACAATCGGTAATACTTTATATGGTTGTCCTGTTGTATTTTACCTTTCGTAGAATGCTTTCCTTTATTTTTGCAGAAATAAATCCCCATGGATAGAACTTTTTTAAAAATTAAAGTAGCACTAATTTATTTTGCTCCCCTATACACAAGAATCATAATAGCTCTAGTGGAAAGGTTGCTTATGGACATTTTCAAGGACAGCTTTGTTGCATTTCACAAGGTTAGAAGCTTGGGGCAGGATCAAGACCAAGCAGGTGTAGTAAAGATTGCTGGATTCTTGACAGAAAACATATAGTACAAACTACATGTCCGTTATGTTGATGGTAGTAAACTGGTAACTGATCTGGCAACCAGCCCTAAACTTGTTAAGCTTATAAATGCATAATGTATATGTGAATATCAGTATAGCATATATGGCATATATTGTGTTTAAATGGCAATATATGTTGGTAAATGATTTAAATATGCACTGGTTAGAAGTAAGGATACCATTATTTTCTATCACCAATTTATAAAGTATCATCTGGGATGTAATGCAATTATGATTTTTGTAAACTGTTTCTTGTTTTTTCCTTACATTTTGCTTCTTTCTTCTCAGTAGCTTTAATCTATATAGTGTCAAATAACTCGTAATCATTAAAATGTTTAACATTTTAAGAGCCGTGGTGGCGTTAAGAGACGTGGTGGCACAGTGGTTAGAATGCAGTATTGCAGGCTAATTCTGCCGACTGCCAGCAATTCGATTCTCACTGGCTCAAGGTTGAATCAGCCTTCCATCCTTCCGAAGTCAATAAAATAAGGACCCAGATTGTTGGAGGCAATGTGCTGACTCTGTAAAACCTCTTAGAAAGGGCTGCCAAACACTATGAAATGGTATACAAGTCTAATTGCTTTTGGTATTTTGTATTAGTAAGAAAAGTGCTGTGGTCACTGTTTTTGGCTGTTTATGGTCCTGAGAACATAAGCAGTGTGTCCTGTTGGATTAGACTCCTGGCCCATCTAATCCAGCAGTCTCTTCTCACAGTAGCCACCCAACTACACAGGAAGCCTCTGGTCTCCCAGCAAGTGGCCTTCAGAGACAATCACACTATCATCAAGGCTGATAGTCATAGATTCCCATGTTTTCCACAAACTGATCCAACCCTTTCTTGAACCAGCCAAGCTGCCTCTCATGGTAGTGAATTCCAAAGTTAAATTACATGAGGTATAAAAAAATATTTCCTTTGGCCTGTCCTGACGCCTTCAGGATTCAATTTCACTGGGTGACCTCTAGGTCTAATATTTGGGGAAGGAGAAAATAGCTTCTCCTCATTCACTTTATCCACACTGCCTTTGTATATCTCAGTGATGTCTCTTCTTCTTCTTCTTTTTTTTAGACTAAAAAAACCTAAATATTGCAGCCTTTCCTCGTAGGAAAACTGCTTCACTGCTTGATCATTTTAATTGTCCTTCTTACAGCCTTGGTTCAGGCATTCATTTTGATTTTTTAAAATGCAGATTTCTGTTCCTTGTGACTTTACAGAATGGCTTGAATTTTGCCTGCAGTAATTAAGGTTCAGAGTCTGTGGTTGCTCAAGATTTTTACTGGAAAAGACTTTTAAATATCCTATTAAAAGCATTTTGCTCTTGTCCTCCAATTACCATCTACAATCTCTTGCCTTTTCAGTGTTCTTGTAAAATTTGAAGGTTGAAGCCTGAGAGTAGAACTATGCTAAATACGAGAAGTGTGTAGAAGAACAGGAAAAGGAAACTGAGTTAACAACTTGTGGCTTTAAACTTAACTGTTCTTTTTTATTTTGTTTCCTGTTTCTTAACTACGATTCTTAACTTGCAAAATACACTGACAGTGATGATGTTTCAGAAAGCTTTTAAAAGCTTCCATATAAATTGAGATAGACAGACATCTTTCTTTCTTTCTTTCTTTCTTTCTCTTTCTTTTTTCTGTGATTATAATACAACTATAGATTTCATAAACCTCTTTACTGAATTTAACAGCTCTATCACTGATGCAGTAAAGTGTACTGGAAAAGAATTATATAAACCATTTTCTTCCTCCTGTTTGTGGCTATGTCATTGAATCTGTGCTGTGCCACTTTTTTAGATGTTATCCTATCTTGCTTATTTAGAGCAGTTACCTATAACTGTGTGAAGACTCTGCAAGTTTATTCTAAAATGTTTTATGTTGTTGATACGTGAAAAATTATCTGGCTTTGGCTGGTTGCATCTGATTTATTTATTTTTATCCCACCTCAGTTATTTTTTACATATAACTCAAGGTAGTAAACATACGATACCTAATATGCCTTCCTCCTCCCATTTTCCCCACAACAATCACCTTGTGAGGTGTATTGAGTTAAGTGAGGATAACCAGCCCCAAATCCCCCAGCTGGCTTTCATGTCAATTTCCAAGTCCCTACCCTCACCAGTGACTCTGTACTGATAAATCAAAGAAAGTAATGCAGACTTTATTTCCATAGTTGGGGTCTCATTGTATGAAAGAGAAGACCACAGAATAGTATTGAAAAGTTAATGGATAACTTTTTTGTATTGAACCTGTTTTATATACATTCATCTCTGAATCCCATGCATGTTCTTCCTTGGAATAAACTTCAGCAGATCAATCAGAGATGCATAAATCAGATGGAATATTTATTTGACATAGCAAAATGGGTAGAAGTCGCACTTTGCCTTATAAGGTCCCAGGTTAGAACACCTGGTTTAAACTGCAGGAGGATATAATTTCCAACATCCAGGTAAAAGGATACCAAGTATGGGATTTGGGGAAATTCAGTGTGTTCAGCCACTAAACCAATAATAGAACAATAGTTAAGGACGCCCAGTTTAGGGTAGTCCAACGGCTTGTGGACATAGATTTGCAATACTTAAGAGCCAGAGCCAGCAAAACCTGCTCCCCTTTGATCTTTAGCCATTCTAATAATTATTTATTTATTTGTTTGTTTATTTAATTCGATTTCTATGCCGCCCTATTCCAAAAACTCAGGGCGGCTTACAACATAGATAATAACATATAGAAATCTGACATTAAATACATTTATAAAACCCCTAGATTAAAAACCAATCATCCGAAAACAAACTTACGAGCATACACTGGCTGGGGCAAGGTGTTAACTGCCCCAGGCCTGTCGGCAAAGATGTGTCTTCAACAATTATGGATTGAGGATGGCCTCTTATTTCTATACTCTAACCATCCCCAAGTATAGAAGAGTCTTTTCCCTAGCCCGTTTCAATATCTTGCCCTCAGCACTACTCGACAGGTGATTCAAGAGGTTCCTGTTTAGTGAGCGATTATGCCCCTGTGACAGGGCTGAAGTTGAAACTGTGGAGCATGTCTTATTATATTGCCCTATGTATAATACAGCCAGAATTAAACTATTGCCTCTTCTTGGAATTGATTCCTCTGGTTCTAATGTTAGTAATTTGGTTTTACATTGTCTAGGGGATGGCTCCTCCTATATTACTTCTCAGGTTTCTAAATTTCTTTTAAGAGCTGTAACTATTAGAGGAGAATGTTGTAATTCCCTTTAGCTAAGGCTTCTGGTGTTGATTGTTTGCAATTATATTTTTCTTGTGTTTTCTTTTGTTGCATTTGCATTTTGGTCTGTGACCGCAAAATAAAATTTATATATATAGAACAATAGTATAAAGTTTTTAGATTGTAGTAAATTAATACTGTTGCTGCTGATTTAATGGGGAAGCCATAGATAGAATGAATCTTTCTCCACAGGGATTAAAAAATTGAAATAAAAGCTGAAAGGTTTTGTGTTCCTAGTTCTGAAGCAAAATTCAAATGTTAATCTGTATCGGCTACAACGAACACAGAGAACTTAATTTACTGGTGTTGATGTAGCAAAATCAGCACATTCATAATCACTGAACCTATAAATCCATGTTTTTCATGAAGCGGATGGAAAATTAAAGCCCTCCATTAATTTTATTAACTTCTTTTAAGGGGAAAACTGTCAGTGTTGCCTTGGAGATCAATCTGTTTGTATTCTCAACATGCCCCCTAGTGGTATGCATGGAAAACTTGACAGATTCAAATTTCAAAAATTTATGATGTTCTGACATCTAAAGCTTTTAATTATCCAGAAAATCCCCTTAATTTTGGGAATTTCACAATTCCCATTAGATTTACAGAATCTTTTAATAAGGTGTGCCTGGAGTACTCACTATTTTGTTTGTTTGGTTGTTTGTTTTTTAATCACCAGATATGATCTGCTATTTGTTCAGTTTTGGAAACACAGTAAGACAAGGCAAAGGATGATATCTGGCTGAATGAAAAGTAGCCTTTAATTCCATTTTCCCCTCTATGTGTAAGATCATCAGGGCTGGGATATGCTGTATATTGATCACGTGATTCACTTAACAACTGCAGTGATTTACTTATTAATTGTGGCAAAAGTCATAAAATATGTGCAACACACTTACAACCATCTTAGCAACAGAAATGCTGGTCCCAATTGTGTCAAGGACTGTCTGTATATAGGTTCACTGGGTGAGCATTTGATTGGAGCTTCTAGATCTGGACTACCAAACTCCAGGCAATAATGAGATTGCAGCAGAGAGATACACAAAGCTCTAAGTCTGCTGCCCTCTGGTGGCTGACTGGAGTTTTGCAGGTATGATCTGATAGCTTCAATCCTGATGATCTTGGCTGTATCCTTTTTTCTTTAGACAAGTTACTGATGTTTTCCCCCAGGTATGGCTTTTAAGTGAATTTGACTATATTAACATTATTTCTCAGAAAAAAATATTATTTTTCCACTGTATATTTTGCTATGTGTATATGTTGTTTTAAGTTTACAAACTATACCTGCTCTGAAGGCCCATTCTAGGCCAAAAAGCAACTCTGAATATTTATAAAAATAAGTGCATACTCCTGATAATGCATATCGATAATATTATATGTCAGGTATCTATCCTAACTGAAAAACTAGAGCTCAATTTAAAAGTTACTGAGTTATAGTAACTTTTTCATTACAGGTAGTGTTAATGGAAATATAACTTAATTACCATCTTTCATCCTTACAACAATTCGTCTTTTTTAAAGTTAGTCTTTTATTGCTTTTAAAAGAATGCAGAGAAATGGAAGAAAACCCCTACAAACATTTAAAAAATACATGCATTGTCAAAGGAAGAAAACCCATAGAAAATGTTTTTTAAGTGAAAAATACATCAAAAAAACAAATCGAAAACTTCCTGACAGTTACAACAATTAACCAGTGGAACAACTTGCCTCTAGAAGCGGTGAATGCTCCAACACTGGAAGTTTTTAAGAAGAGACTGGACAGCCATTTGTCTGAAACGGTATAGGGTTACCTGCCTGAGCAGGGGGTTGGACTTGATGACCTCCAAGGTCCCTTCCATTTATTATTATTATTATTATTATTATTATTATTATTATTATTATTATTATTATTATTATTATAATATCATATTAGTTGTAAATAATTATAGGTGGTGACCTAGAAACCAGGAGACTGTAAGTTCTAGTCCCGCCTTAGGCATAAAGAACTGACTGGGCGACTTTGGGCCACTCATTCTCTCTGAGTCCAATACACCTCACAAGGTCATTGTGGGAGAAATAGGAAGAAGAAGGAACATTAGGACTGTTTGCTGCCTTGAATTATATATAAAGTAACTCAATAATAAAGATGGAATAAAAATCTGCTAATAAATGAATAAAACAACATCTATACATGTTGATTCCTTATAACAATTGTACAGTAAGCCAATATTACTGCTGCAGCATGCTGGCTTGTTTGTGGCTTGCCAAATGCTAATGATGAATGGTTTTGCTGGCAGCTCCTCCCTATTTAGGGACCATGCCATCTTATGATACATGTAGAAAAGGAGCAGGGCTGGTGTTACAATGCTGTTTTCATCATTCTTCCCCCCCCATAGATGGTGATTTGATAACCCAGGTTCATGATTAATAAACTTCGTAATGAAGTTTAATTTATAGAAAAATATAATCAAGCGATGGTAGGCAAGATTCATTCAGGCACTACAATATAATTAGATCTGTAATGAAGCCTGTGACCTTTATTATCAATTGAGCAAATGAATTAATCATTATCCATAATCAGGATGCAGAAGCCAGCTTAGTTTTCCTCTCTGTCAGCTGTTGCAGAAGAAGAGCAGTAGAGCTGACTTCACAAGGTGCAGTTGCATCATCTAGATTTCACACATTTAAATGTAGACAATAAACCTAATTATCACTCAACTCTTTTTATTTTTTGTGGCTTTGAATCAGCTTTGTCTCTTGGTGACTATAATGTTTCATCTGAGAAACTGAGACCCATTTTGGTGTAGTGGTTAAAGTGCTTCCTTAGAAACTAGAATACGAGTCCTAGTCCTGCCTTAGACGTGAAGTCAGTTAGATGTTGTTGTGGAAAAAAAATAGGACAAAAGAGTGTTAGATATTTTGCTGCCTTACCTTGCCTTGAAATACACACACATGCATAATCTAATAATAATAATCTGTGTTTATAATATGGTATTTTAAAGTTGCAGATTGCAGCATGGAAGAAACCAGCTTAACTTTCTAGTCTTCCTGAATTTCACTGTGCTCAATGCACTGATATTGGATCAAATATACTGTATTTTCTATGAACCGTTTCTGAAAACAAGCCACAATAGCATGTCTGCTCCTGAGAGTGGTGTGCATAATATGGATATGACTAGAATACTGAATATCCTAAAACAGAGGTTCCTAGAGCTTTGGGACTGCTTATTCCCATAATTCCCAGCCATTGTGCTACAGAGTAATAGAATTATAATTGCTAGACTGAAGAAGGCTGACTTTAAGAAATGCCAACGATAAGCAAAGCCTATGCAATCTTTCCAGCATCTGCTCTGGATCTTGCTTTACCTGCTGAATGTGCAGGATTGCAATCTGTTATATAACACTGTTCATACATTGTGCTTGGAGAGTATATTTCTGCAGGAAGAAAAATCAAACTCACATTTACAGCAAACCACCTCTGTTTATTCTCTATCGATCCTTTTTCATGTGAATATCCCTACAGCAGAAATAGACATACCTAAACAGGATTGTATATATAAAGTTAACCTCCATATCTATTTATTTATTTGTATCCTGCCTGGTTATTTTTACAAATAGGTCAAGGTGGTCAACATATCCAACATACTTTCCTCTTCTGACTTTCCCCATAGTAACAACCTGTAAGGCAAGTTGGGGCTGGGAGGGAGCCAGTGGCCCAGAGTCACCCAGCTGGCTTTCATAGCTAAGGTGGTACTAGAACTCACCATCTCTGGCTTTCTAGCCTGGTGTCTTAACCACTAGACCAAACTGACTCTGTCCATTTTGGGAGTTTGGAAAATCAGATTGGATTGTTTTAATTTGCTATTTGGTTTCAAAAACATTTGCAATAAACCCATCACTGTTTTCCCCCACCCCATTCCAACTTTCAGGAAGCTATTTTTCTGAATGTATCTTTCAGTAACTGTGATTACCAGGAACATCCAAAATCTAAAACTCAACCTTGTGTTTTCCAATTGTTGGGATTTCAACTTTTACTAAGCACTCAAGATTAACTGTAATAATGGTAATATAATTACAGTGATTATCACAAAACTCGATCACAAAATTAACCTAAAAGAAATTGACTGCCTTAGTTTTGTACTGGTTAAGATAGGTCATGAAAGTAAAGTAAAGTAAAGTTTCCGTCCTAAAGATATAATAAAATGGCAATTTTTAGCTAGTTGCTTAAACTGGTTAGGAATTCTGAGAATTACACTAATCGGTAGTTGATATTAATGTTTAATATGTTTTTAATTTATACAAATACATTTTTAAAAATCAAGTAAAAACTACATGTGCACACAGCTATTTCCCCTAGATTTTAAGATAAGGGACTATATTCCCAAATACATTGTTCAGATTTTACAGTTTAGATTGGTAAGAATAAAAGTAGCTTTGGACGAATGAGTAAATGAAGATTTACATGGCTAATATGAACTCATTTGCCAGTTGTCCTAGAAGCATTTTGTTAGGAACAGATAAAAAATCCCTGTTCATGTTGCAAATACTTCAAGCCATCTGGAGTATGGGAGGCAAGGTCATTGCTGCATCACAGATTACAAATCTTTCTATGAATTCTTTGTTTCCATCAAGTGAAAATGAAACATTAAAGCCATTAATTTGATCATTCTTTTTCAGTATCAGGAGACTAGAGGAGTAATCAGAGAAAAGGGGAAAAATCCATTTGGATTTTTAATGATAGCAGTGTTCTTGTCCCTTCTCCACTTTGAATGCTAAGAATTTTGCATTCCTTGACACAATCATCAGTCAAGAAAAAATGATGAAATGTACAGAGGAATGAAACAAGAAGGGACTATGAAAGAGCTAACCTGAATGATGGAACCCATTTAAATGACAGGAGAGGCAGAAGCCCTATTCCTAACAAGAAACAAAAAGCCAAATGCAGGCTATTCATTACTCTGAGTGTTACTTGGAAACAGACTAACAAACAGAGTTTACGGTAAGCTATGAAAAATGATGGGTTTTCTCATAGTTCCAAGAATTGTTTTTTTTTAAAAAAAATCATCTCCAAAGATTATGACAGCACATAAGATCTGGAATATATTAGCCATAGTCACCTGAAGAAGATATGGGTTATTTCCTGGAAGAGAACCTTGAAACACTTTTAATTTGGCTCAAATTGGTCCATCTCATATTTGTAAAACCCGCTAAAAATGGAAAAGGATTAAATTTTGGTATCTTGGAAACAACTTTCTGAATTTGAAGCTCAGTGAACTGGGTTTCAAAAACTTGTCAACATAAATGCCAAATGACATTGTTTAATAAGTTTGCATTAAAATTTGTCATATGGCTGTTGATTTGTGTAAGGTACTGATAATTGATTTGTTGGCTTACTGCAGGGGTGTGAAACTGCCGGTCCGCAGGCCGGATGCGTCATCTGGAAGCCGCGTCCACCCCATTGGTGGCAATGGCAAAACTGTCCCGATACGTTGCACGACGTCACATGACGTTGCGAGTTTGATATATCTGGCTTACAGGAAACAGAATCTTTTAAATTTTTTAATACAAAGTTGAACTGCAGTTAAATATCAAAATATTTTGATATAGCTACAAATTCATGTTTCCTTAATCAGCTATTAACACAGCTGGGTTTTTTATAACAACAAGTTATTTAGGTTATAGATTGGAAGTGATATTATATTTTGTGACTGCTCAATAGCTGCAGAGAAATTAGTGTAGGTAAGATACATAGGTAATTTTATTCTTCTATTGTGGATGTTAAAAAAAAACAACCCTTAACAAATGGAAAGCTGATCAGTTGCCAGTTTATATGACCCCAGAGTGTAATTTATTTTATTATTTACATTTTTATGTCACCCATTTCCCTTATAAGGTGACTCTGAGTAACTTACAGATTATGAAGAGACAAATAGAAAAATAATTAAAATATTAAAATCATGCAAATTAAAATTTTAAAGCTGTTAAAAACAAAACACCAGGACTAAGAGACAGACAGCACGGGGAGGAGGTCTTCTTATCCCATCAACCACTTCCAGCACTGAGCGTCCCCCTCGGGGCCCTTAGCCAGCCAACAAAATCAAGTTTTAATACTATTCTGGAAGGCCTAAAGGATGGGAGCAGTTTGGGAAGGGGAACTGCTTAATCACAGTCTGAAAATTCATAGTGAAGATAAGAAAGGTTGAGACAGTTGATCCCTCCATTACCTGACAATGCACTATATTTTATGGTCTATGTGTACATGCACATATATACTATGGATTCTCCAAATGTGCTTTACAGATGGGCTATAACAACCAAGACAGGTTTTAACGACTAAGATTTCCAGCCAGTGTGGAGATTCTGGGAACTGCACTTCCAACATAGTTGGAAGGCAGAAATGACACATAAACAGAAACATTATTCAGTATGGATTGAATATGGATTTGTCTGAAATGGTATAGGGTTTCCTACCTGAGCAGGGGGTCAGACTATGAGACCTCCAATGTTTCTTCCAATTCTGCTGTTCTATTATTCTGAATAAAATATATTAAATTTTAGATCTAACTCTTTTTGAAATGATAATAATGCACTGTTAGTAACTTAAATGAAATAACATATTTAAAGCAACTTAATAAACAGACTTCATTTGGGCTTCTACATAGAGAATGTAGAACAAGCTGTATTTTTATTATAATTTGGGCAGAATGTAGCTGGTTGTAATGTTTCCAATTGTTCGCCAGGTTTTATTGCTTACATTAGGGCAATAATGGATTAGCACATAAAAGAGGACATGTGACGTGTCCTTCTCTAGTTTAAAGGTACAAGGTCATAGAGATGACCATATTAGTCTGTGAGTTGTGTTAGGAGGTGTTCTTTTTTTTTTACTCAGCTCATTTTAAAATGAAATGAAAATTACAGAAGGATGACTTTAACCAATATTTTAATGTCTCACTGTCTATGTGGGTCTGCACCGACTGTGTCCAATGCTAAGGTATGCTCTTGGGAAAGGTTTTCTTTCTGGTTTGCTTGCCTTGTGTGGTGTATAATTTCAAGTGTTTAACTAGTGTAAACTAGTATAACTATTTTTAACTTCAGTGTTATGCTGTTTTCAATCAGATAACACATTTAGAAGAAGAAAGTTCTGTAATATGAATTGCTGCCAACTGTTGGGAGAGTAGGAGTAGACCATTGAAGAGTTTCATTTAAGTTGTTAATACTGTACTACGTAACAAGGATGTACAATAAAGGAAGGGGTTAATCATTTGAACATAGAGAAGTTGATGTCTGACTGCAGTCTTATGCAGATATATTCAAGAGTAATTCTGAATATAGGGGGATGCATGTTCAATTAAACATTCATCAAGTGGCTTACACAGGTCTATTGCTGACTTGTTTGCCTGAGGTAAGGCTCATGCAGGGAGTTGTTTCTTAATAAGCAGGTGAAAGTTAGGACAATTCAGAGTACAGGCTGTATAAGGATTTGGAAGTAAGACTGCTCAGTACAGTCTTTTCCTCAGTTATGGTGCTTAAAATTATAGCTTTTGCAATATTTTGCTTATCTTTATCCATAACAATTTCATATCTTTAGGACTTGAAAATATATATTATTTTAAATAATATGTTGCATTATGTCTTGAAATCCTAGCAGAGGGTGAAATTAGCAAGTGAGTGGGAAGTATAGATGATTACCAAAATTTGCTATTTTCTGATTGGAATGTTTATCATCTGCTGCAGTCTGAGTCCTTCCAAATGACTGGAACGGCCATTCCCAGGCATACTAGCTAGCGAATTATGGGAGTTGTGGCCCCATAATACTTGGAAGGTATCAGATTGGAAAAGATACTTTGGACCACTGGTAGGGTCCCTACTTTCGTAGTCCAAATGTTGCTCAAACATCTTTTCTTTCAGTTAGTTATAAGCAAAACTCAGATCAGTGGATCAGTTGACAGCATAGTAGTTGCTTTTTCTCTTCTCATATCTTCACTGTGATGACAACTTGCTGCCTATTTCAAGTAAGGAGCAACTATAATTATGTAAATCGTCACTTTGCCCCATTGTTAGTGACATTTGGCCTTTGGAAAGTATCACCAAGCTATTGAAGAGACTCTTCTATAGCTTTGCTTCAAGCCAACTTTCTTTAGCCAGATGCTTCTAGCTATGTTAGTTACCATGCTCTCCCAGATGGCATGGGCCTATGCCAGCTGGAGAATTGTCAGAATAGAAATTCAACGTATCTGGAGGTTATTGGGTTAAGGAAGAATACTGTAGATTTTGTTCAAAGGAAGGCATGTTCTTTTAAGTATAGATATTAGACTCTTTTTGAGTTAATTGTTTCTATTCATTCCCATCAGATAAGGTTTCAAAATCATCTGCCAATATAAAGATAGTTTCTAGTTTCACAGATTGCACTGAGACACAATGTGTATGTATGGCACGGGTGGGTAGGGATGATCTGTTCATTTTCCATTAGGCATATTATGTAAATCAAGAGTTAAGCTTCATAAGCCATGATTTACAAACAGACATGATTTACAATCTTTCTGGCTTGCTCAGCCAATATGGATAAAAGAAAATGAGTTATCATGATGAATAAACCTAATATCTTCTGCAAATGAATTGGAAAAATAGCTAAGAAAATGAATTTAACAATATGCATGTGTCCTCTTAATTAAATCTCTGTGTTTCATGGAACTCACAACTTAGCAAGAAAGTTGCAGAGTGAAGCATAAGATTCACTTTTGATAACAGTAGTACAAAAGGAAAATGAGATAGCAAGTCATTAATGTTTCTTGGCTTTTTTCCAAAGTAATTTCAACTCATCATAGCCATATATTTCATGACATACAATAACCCATAACTTCCACATTATTCAATATTAATGTCCCTCAGTTAAGAACAAATAGTTGGAGATACTGTATAACCATTTCATTTTGCAACAAAACATGTTATAATGTCATTGCACAAATAACTAAATTATGTAGTTTCTCTAAGTACATTTTAACATATGATGGAAATCCATAAGCCATGTCTTAAGACAAGTGCCATCATTTCTCTTTCATGAGCCTCTTGAGGACACCTTTGACTGCATCAGTTATAATTCCACAGTCAATCTGGTCTTTGTAAGAATTATAATTATAATTATAACACACAGGAAATCACAGATCTGAAAACATTATTTTATGCTTTGGTCACATGATGCTAGAAATTACTGGATAAATATCTTTTTTTTTAAAAAAAATGCTTATATTTTGGTAAAATTTCCTAACAAAAGAAAAATGTCTATGAATTGGCCATTGGCTTTTTTCTATTAATGTTTTACCACAGTCTATCACATTTGTTATCAAATATGGTTGATTGTATATGTATAATCTCATCAAATGGCTTATTTTACTTTTGTTGCCAGGGGTGGGGGTTATTGTTTTTTTATTGTTTTTTTATATTGGGTTTTTATCCTTGTGAGCCACATGGAGTCACTGAGAAGAAATTGGGTGGCCATATAAATTTTGTTAAATTAAATAAACGGAAATGGAAATTGCATGATATATAGACCCTATTTAGAACAGCTTAAATCCTTATATGATTTTAAAGTATTTTTGGTTTATTTGACTTGTTCACCTTCGAAAAAAGGTTGTTACTGATGATCACTGGAAGAAGTTTCCATTGCAAGATGAAGAAAATACAGATGCCCAAAAAGTCCCAACCAGAAGATGGGGTTCTGGAAAAAGATCTCGGCCTCGGCCCCTCTCAGATTATGGCCAATTGGCAATTAGAAGTGTTTCCATTCCAGAAGATTCTGTTGCTATGGATTCCCAGGAAATGAACTCTTTGGAGAATGACTGTGAGACCAAGCCTCCCCCTGTTAAATCAGGAACTTGTGCAGTAGCCAACCCAAAAGCCGACAGAAGACGACCCATCTCTGTCATTGGTGCGGTCAGTTACTATGAGAATAACCAAACAGAAGAAATAACTGCTCTCCTTGCACAAGTAAGAAATAAAATTCACTCACTGAAAAAACTCAATCAAAAGATCATCCTTCTCTTCTTCCCTGTAACCTTCAACATAGTGGACACTCCTATTCCTTCTTTCTGCTTCTTCCAAATCACCACCACATAATTATTCTTCTAAAAGCATGATATCAGATTAATTAATATTTTTATACAAATAATCCTTGCTCTATAATTGTACACAATAGTATACTAACTTTCCCCTCCTGAATGTTGATGCTTCTATTTGAGGCTTTAAGATATTTCTCTTTTACTATGCACTTCTTCATTGTGTAATAAAACAGTAGTGATAATGTTACATTATAAGAAAAGTAACATGATATTCAGAGTATTAAGACATTTATGAATAGCAATTGGAACATTTATATAAGCAATGCAGATTTACAAGAGACCCTCCATGATTCATGATGATTCATGAATCGGGCCTAGATAGTTAGAATATGATCTTCATAATTACAAAATTTTAAAAGCATAATAAATGTTTGTTATTATTTCATTGATATTTTAACATAATTATTGAAAATCAAAGACCTTGTTATCATGTACATAATATGATCATCTAGAGGAGTGGTTATATATTCCTCTATGTATTAAGCAAGAATTGCTTTGTGATGCTACCTATGTCTATTCTTTTATTTTTCATTATCCAACTTTTATGTCAGAAGAAAAACCAAAGCAGGCAACCATCATTATAAAATCCTTTTAAGAAAGTCACAATAATCTGATATATCATGACCCTAATTTGTGGGACTAGTTTGTTGCAATCATTCATCTAAAGTTGACCTTTTGATTATGAAAGTATAAGTAATAAATAACATAGAAATATGAAGGGCCTATTGATTTTTTAAAAAACAAAATGAAGATACAAATCAAGTTATAATATTGGAAGCTATACATTATTGTGTTACAATTCCAAGAAGGAATGTTATAAACAACAGTTTGTCTGCAAATGTTCTCAAGAGCTTGCAACCTCAAGATACCCATCTGCAATTCGTTTATAGGTTGTTATGCTATATCAATGACACATATGGACTTAATTCTTATTTTTAACTTGCAGTTTTTTAAAAAGTATGTTTATATTTTTAGACATACAGCCCACTCTTAAATGTTGCTTGTGTGATGGCACGTTGTAACCAAAAACAAATTTTGCAGACATAACCAAAAAAGGGGAAAGAATTTTTCTTAACAAGATACATCTATTTCATTCACTCAGAATTCAAATTGTGAATGTATGCATACAATTATTTGTGATACAAAGTCTGTAAATGTGTAGACTTTGAGTTGTGTGAGTGATGTATGTGGATTCAAATAGTGGAGTTCATGTAAATAAAACTATATTTTACAATACGTCTCACTGAACTCAGTAAATTTTGAATAGGTCTAGCTGTATTATCCATAGGTTTCTGGCATAGATACCTTGTTTAGAAATGTTCTCTGTTCTTGCCTTTGAATATTTGCAAAGACAGTTTTTTTAATTTCACAGATAAATATAGAAGTTTTGCAAAAAAACCAAAAACCTCCCACCCTTGAATTAATTACATTAATATTAATTTCCTTTCAGGGCAGCATTTTGTACTAACAATGTAACAGTCACTACAGTATTTATTCATTTATTGGGCAAAAAACTAGGCTATTATTTTTAAAGTTCCCATTGTGGAAACATCACAAATATTGTTTCATTATATTGTTACTTTTCTTACAATTTCAACAAGATGGGCAGTTTTTAATCTATGATTCACCCTCCTGCTTCCCACATACTCTATTCTCCCAGGCTCTCTTCTACAGTAAAAGTTTGCTGTTCTGTTGCATATTTACTGGATGTAGGCTTGAAGTAAATACTATCTTACTGCCAGTGATAATAAAAAGCTGAAATGCTTGCAAACAAACGTCTAGAAAACATTGTAAACTCCTTGTGCTTGTATAGGACCCACAAGGAAAATGGGACGTAGAGGGTTTTATTAGTGAACCATCTAATTCAGGGGTAGGCAACTTCAGCTCTTTTATGATTGATGGACTTCAACTCCCAGAATTCCTGAGCCAACCATGCTGGCTCAGGAATTCTGGGAGTTGAAGTCCATAAGTCATAAAAGAGCCACGGTTGCCTACACCTGATCTAGTTTAACTGGAAGAGATGAAGCACTGTAAAGATGATGGATCAAAACAGATTTTGAAGTTTTTTGTAAAGATATTATTTTAAGAAAAAGAAAAAGGAAATCAGCTGCATGCAAAGAATGAGGGAAAGTGCACAAAAATACCAGGATATTTAAGTTGTATTTCTGTTTCTTAATCAGCTTTTTTAAAAAAATCAATCTAGACCGTAAGCTAGTAGAATGCCAGAAAGCAAAACAAAATCCCTTATTAATACTACTTTCATTTGCTTGACAATTTAATTTAAAAGGAAGCATTTCAGTTTCAATGAATATTAAGCCTTTCCAGACAAAAGAGCTACTTGAAAGGCTGTGAAAACCTGACAAAGAGGTTGTCAGAGCTTTAGAACTGAAATGTGAAAAGTGCTCACTTCCTCTTCATTAAGAGCAAATTAGTTAAAAAGAGCTAATAAGCAAAAATGAAAAGGGATATTTTATTTTTATAGAAGAAGAAGAAGAAGCTTAGAGTTAGACATTTGTATGAAAACATGAATTAAAAATTGCTTTTAAAAATATTTGTTGTGTTGCATTTGTGAACAGGACCAGAAAAAAGTAGGTCATGAAAATCAAATGCTCTATCCTTGATTCATGGTTTCAGCCAAATCATAAACCAGGGCCTTCCTATGTAGGAAGGATAAAAAAAAAAGCCAAGATGGTGATTGTGACCCATGATCAAAGCCCCAGTGATGAGTAAGGGCGAAGCTTCAGCTGTACAGTTGCAGCTGCCATCTTGACTTTTTTTTGACCCTCCCTGCAGAACCACTTGTCATAAACCATAAACATAAAATGAGCCATGTGGGTTGCTTCTTTGCCTCCTGCTATGCTTAATAACATGGCAAGCCCCCCCCCCCCGCAAAAGAACCCTTTCAGTAATGGGTCTGAAATTTTCCCTGTTCTTTATTTTAGTGACTCTTGGGAGCTTATCGGAAGCTATATTTACCTGAGCCCATCCTAGAATTTAAATGGTGAATATAATAATACTAACGAGAGTTAATATGTTTCTGAGATTAGTGTGTTTGTACATTTTGACTGCAAATGAAGAGTACTCTGGTGATTATGTAGACAGTAGCTTTAGAGTAACTAGTATCTCCATAGTAACTTAAGTTTGCATTTCATTTAATTTAGTTTTGCTATATTTACTTGATTGTATCAACTCCTAAGAGTCTTGATACATCATTAAACTCCGTCAAAAATTACTGTGCACACCTCATATATGTCAATTGTTCAGTGTTTAAACTATACAAGTATCACTAATTTCAGCTAGAAAAGAAAAATTGCCCTTCTTATTCCCCCCCCCTAAATTTAGTCAACATTTAATTCAGTGATTCTTTAGAATATGAAATAATTATTTATTATTTAAATTTATTATGGCCGCCCAACTCTAATTGATAGAATATGTGCATGTATTTTAATACAAACATATTAAAATGCTAAATAATAGATGGGCCATGGAAAAAAAATGGAAGTTCTTTTGCTTTTGCTTAGTGCTTCAGCAAGCTATATAATCTTATGTTTTATTTCACTTTATTTCTCTTTCTTATGCTTTCACTTAGTTCCAAGAAGTCAGGTAGCATATATTGTTGGATTTATTTTTTTCAATAAATTATTTTTTCCTGAAATATATTCTGAATATCTGCAAGCTTTAGACCAGCGGTTCTCAACCTATGGGTCGCGACCCCATTTGGGGTCAAACGACCATTTCGTGGGGGTCACTGGACACCGCGGTCCACCATTTTGTTTTTGTTTTTTTGTCGCGTGTGCGCCACGCATGCGCGGTTCAGGCCATCGCGCACGCACCACGCATGCGCGGATCGGCCCGTCGCGGTCCGCCATTTTTTGTCACGCGCGCGCTGCGCATGCATGGTTTGGGCCGCCGCGCGCGTGCCAAGCATGCGCAGATCGGCCCATTGCGGTCCGCCATTTTGTTTTTTTGTCACGCATGCCGCGCATGCACGGTTCAGACCGTCGCGCGACGCGCATGCGCGGATCAGGCCATCGCGGTCCGCCATTTTTTCCCATCGCGCATGCGCGCGGGTCGGGGCCACACCGCGCATGGGCGGCGCAAGTGGGGTCTCAACCTGAAAAAGGTTGAGAACCACTGCTTTAGACTTTTCCCAAACCCTCTGATATTTTCCATGTTTGCATGAATAACACCCTTGTATGCAAGAAATTATATTCACCTCATAGTAGAAACAGAGATAGCAGAGGAACAGTCTGTTGCAGCAAAATATGATTTGTTCAATATTTCAGTTAGCCTGCAAGATCTTTTTTTCCAGATGTTCTAATATATTACCTCTCTTCTCCATTTTTACATTACTTGATCAACTGTCCCTGAAAACGACTAGTACTGTTATTAATAATACATTTATAAAGCCACCTAATCATAAGTAGCTCAAGGAGGCATGCAAAGAGAGTTTAAAAAATCATAATAAATGGGCCATAGGAATTTTAGAAAAAATGCTATAGGTAGTCCTTGACTTATAGCCACAACTGAGCCCAAAATTTATATTGCTAAGAGAAATTTGTTAAGTGAGCTTTGCCCCCTTTTATGACTTTTCTTGCCCCGTGTGAATCACCGCAGATGTTAAGTTGGTAACAGGGTTGTTGAGTGAATCTGGCTTCCCCATTGACTTTATTTGTCCAGAAGGTTGCAAAAAGTGATCACGTGATCCTGGGACACTGCAACCATCATAAATATGAACCAACTTTCAAACATCTGAATGTAAATCATGTGAACATGGGGATGCTGCAACGGTCATAAGGGTGAAAATTGGTTATCAGTCACTGTTTTCAGTGCCGTTGTAACTTCAAATGGTCACTAAGTGAACTGTTGTAAGTCAAGGACTACCTGTATTCCAGAAGTGAAGAACAGTGACAGGGAACCATGCCTCCCACAGACAAAGGGATCCAGAGTATGCCAATCCTGCCTCCGGGGGTCATCAATTTAATTTAATTTAATATTCACATTTATATGCCACCCTTCTCCGAAGACGCAGGGCGGCTCACAAGAGGATACAACAACAATTTTAAAATTAACCACACTCATACCACATACAAACAGATTTGTTATTTCCAGGGCTGTTTTTAAATTTCTTGCTATCCTTCCCCCCCCCACACACACACACCCTTCCTTTAACTTTGGATAGGATATCCTGCAGATTTTATCTCTTTTTGTATTTGGAGAATTAATTAGTGGTAAAATAGATTATCAATCTTGAGAATAAAATGGAAGCCTAATGCTAATTTATAGCAAGAGCTTCTTTTATGCTTGTTTCAAAAACAATTTCCAAATAAATATTATTTCCTACACGGCTGTAATAAAAGATTTTTTTTTCCTTTTTAGCCTGTGGCACGGCCCCCGGTACCAGCACATCAGGTTCCCCCCTACAAAGCTGTCTCAGCCAGATTCCGCCCCTTCACCTTTTCTCAAAGCACTCCCATTGGTCTGGATAAAGTTGGGTGTAAGCGTCACATGAGAGCATCCAATGGTGAGTTTCCTTTGGGATGAAAAAAGTAAATAAAGACAGAATATTCAAAAGTTTTACTCTACTATTTCTCAACATCCACACTTTGGAATTCAGCTTCTGTAGAAATTCCTCTTAGAAATAATTGTCTTCTTCAAACGTATTTTCAACTTGGATTTTTTTTCCTGTACCCTCAGAATCACAGTTTTAGAAGTTTGTGGTATTTTAATGTTTGTATGTTTGCTTAATTGCAAGGCTCTTTCTTCTTTTATCAAGAAAATAAATATTTTAAAAATAGAATAGAGTCACGTATGCTCCATGCGTAGTATTTTAGACTGGAGATTTGCATTTTTTTTATAGATGCCACCACATTTTCTTAAACTACGTGGTGTTTTTAAGGGAATTATAATTTAAAGGATATAGAAAGTATCAGGTTACCAATGCATATGTGAGAGTGGGAGTGTGCCCTATATGTGCATATTGATGCATCTCGAACCTACATCTTTATGTGGGTGTGTGTACGCCCATATGTATACATTATGTATTATGATAACATTACTGTTCAAAATAGAAAGGATTGCTACAATATTGCTTTGGCAACTTCCTTGCTAAAATCATGTTATATTTCAGCAGGCATGCAAAATTGGTGTGCTTTAATCTGGTCTTCCCAACCTACCAGTTTCCTTATTACATTATTTTTTTGTCCTGCTGGAAATAAGCAGTCAAGACAATAATCTGTTTTAGAGCAATAACACCATACAATCAATTTGATGTATTTTCATGTTCCTGGTTTCTTATTTTTGTTTTCAGCTGCTAGTTGATGGCTTGTCTGGAATCCTCGATGCTATCTGTTTGCTTGCAGACATTTCATTACCCAACTGGACTTAATACCAGTGAGCTCTTATTTAATAGTTTTTCTTTCCAATTTTGGCAGTTGTGTGATTTTCTCCTTGGTAGTTCCTTAATTAGGGTATTGTTTGCTGGATCAGCCCGTTGCAGTCCGCCATTTTGGTTTTTTTGTTTTGTTGTTTTCGTCACGCGCGTGCCGTGCATGCGCGGATTGGCCCGGCGCGCGCCCACGCGCACCAGGGTCGCACCGCACATGGGCGGGGCAAGTGGGGTCTCAACCTGAAAAAGGTTGAGAACCACTGGTTTAGAGAGTGTGAAGAATTATAAATTGGACAAGTCAGGCTTTTTCTTGGTGGACGAGGATTTGAATGAGAACTCCTCGGTGTTCGTTTGTCGGAAGTCTTCTTCGGGCGAGGCGTAATGTCTGTTTTGTACACTGAAATGCAAGTCCCTTGGCTACATCAGAGTTTTGACTGCTTCGCTTGGTCGTTGGGAAGTGTGCTTCTCTGATGGAGAGGTATAGGGGGTCATTGTAGAGGTCTGCCTGGTCACCGACAAATTCAGCAAGAACAGCAAAGGGGGGAACTTTGTTTTGGTTCCTTTTTCTGTAAGCCAGAGAAAACTGGATCCATTGGTCACATATCAACCGTGGTAGTTTTTGGATGATAGGATTTTGTGTCCTGAACAGGTCAAGGCAAGCTAGTCTCGGCAAGGTAGGATCCTGTTGTGCTGTCTGTAGTTGAGTAAGGAGCAACGAGAATGTCTTCAGCTGTTGAAGTTCATTGATTCTCATGTTGGGGAAACTGAGAACGTGGTCCAGGAGCAAGGACTCTGTCACTGTGGGTTCACCGTAGTCCTTGTCAAGTGTGACCCAAGCTTTTTTAAGGCCGATGTCCAGGTTACCCAGATGGGATGTGAAGATGTTGTTCACTGTGATTACAGATTTTGGGCCTAGCCAGGCTGTCAACTGGACAAGTTCCTCGTCTGGCCCAGCCCTTTCCTCGAGGATGGCGCACTTGAAGATGTGCTTCCACAATAAGTACTGTCTTCCTGGTTTGTCAGAGAATTTTCGTACGCCTCTGGCTGCCAAGTCCAACCTTCTTCCAACAAATATTGGGGGATGCATCGATTTTTTTTACTGGGAATGGAAAGCTATAGCACTAAGGCTTTGATACTTCTGGCAACTCAGTAGTCAATTGTGGACTTTGGGGAGACATTTAAACAGCCTATCAGGCAGCTAATTTGCAAGCCTCAGAAAGGTACTATAGTGCTTCAAGTAGCTTGGCCATCAAGAGAGTTATTTCCTGTTGGGGGAAATTGTTTCTCTTGTGTTGTAGAGCTTTATCAATAGTCTTGATAGTTAAAGTGAGTTAGTCTCCTCACTTCATTGCACTAACCATCTTTTATTTTTATCTTTCATTGATTTTATTGTCATTTCTTTGATTCAATCATTGAAGGTCAGGCAGCACACACATTTCAACAACAATAATAATAATATAAAAATATCAGTACCAATATAACTGCAAATATTGCCTTACAACCACAATATTTATATTGCTAAGTGAGAAATTTGTTAAGTGAGTTTGGCCCCATTTTATGACTTTTCTTGCCACATTTGTTAAGTGAATCATTGCTGCTCTTAAGTTAGCAACACAGTTGTTAAGTGAATCTGGTTTCTCCATTGGCTTTGCTTGCCAGAAGGTCACAAAAGGTGATTCCCATGACCCCGGAACACTGCAACTGTCATAAATATGAACCAGTTGTCAAGCATCCAAATGTAAATCGCGTGACTCTGGGGATGCTGCAATGGTCATAAGTATGAAAAATGGCCATAAGTCACCTCTTTTCAGTGCCGTTGTAACTTTGAATGGTCACTAAATGAACTATTGTAAATACCTGTACCAGATTAGGGGGAGGATGAGAATACTGGTGGTGGAGAAGAAAATTTTAAGGAACCTTAAGAAGGTTGTATACTTGGTACTCTGTTTCCTAGAGACATTTTTCACTTGTTAACTTGATGTGGGTGAAATAGATATTTAATTATTTATTCAATTTGTATAGCACCCATATCAAAGCAATGACTCTGGGTGATAAACAATCATAAAAACTATTAAAAAGAAATGCTACTGTTTCTGGCTTACTTCTGCATGCTTCAGTGAATCTCTTAGGTCAAGCCTGGAATCTAAAGATGGAATTTATTTTGTGTTAGATAGATTCCCATTATAACTCCCAAGAGCTATTCTGAGTTCTGCTGATATTAACCAATAGAAAGCTGTTTCCATCACAACTGGGCCATTTCTTTCAAAAGGTAGAAAAATGCTGATGCCTGCAGGCGCCAAGTGTAGAAATTGCCACATAATGCCCGACTGTTCATTTCCCATTGAGACACTGAAGTCCAGGAAACCACATGGCTTGCATGGATATTTCAAAACTACAGTATTGCCTCAAAGATCTTTTGAGTAAAAGAACAAAATGGTGGGAGAGCTGTGATCCAGGAGGGTGGGGTGTCTCGTTGATAAGGCCAACAGAATTGAGCACTGAGGGGGTTTTGGCTTTAAAAAAAAAAAAAAAAGCTCTGAGTTGCAAAGCATCAAAATACAGTACAGTTGAGTTACTTTTTTGATTAAAAAAAAGTAGAATTTTCCATTGTTGCTAGTTTCAGAAAGGAAGTCAAATACAGCAAGATACAGGAGCTATTGTTTAATGTGTCAGATCAGCACAGTGCAGACATTAAAGAGATAAATTCTGCCCTTGTATTTGTAACTACCATTGCTGTGCTGGGAAAGGACAGCTCGTCATAGATTATTTCAAGTTCCTTGGTCAGCCTCTTGCTTTCATCAGATGTGGGAAAGTTCAGCTACATGGATATTTATAACTAATTTCTGTACACTCCCCCATATTTCTCATCTGTTTTTGCCCTTCTGATTTAGGCTACATTGTTGCTAGGAAATAAGGCAACAGTATACAAAGCTAGTTTCTGTGCTTAAGGTTTGCACAGCTATAACGTTTTGGGCCACTTATGGCTGCATCAAGAAAACCAAATGCCTACTTTTAGAAGAATAAGCAAAGCACTTGTGATTGTTGGTTTCAACCAAGATGTATTCTCTCTCCTATCATTTCATCTCCAATTATTGTAGCAGGTACCAATGGACTTTTGAAGTACTTAAGAGAAAAGTTTATCACCTCCATTTGAAGAATACTGGATGATGTCTGTAAATCCTTAGAATCAATAGAAGGAAATAAGTAACAAAAAAGCAAATAAGGCCTTAATTATAAGATCTAGCTTGGCAATGCTGTCCTTAGGAATGCTTTCCTAGGATCTGAAAAAAAATCCTTCAAACATTTAAACTTCATTTGTATTTATTAAATTCCAACATAATTCAAAAATGTACTTTCTCTGTCAGGCACACTGGAATCACATATTACTAAAGAATAATATATACAGTATATTAGATTGAGTTTTTAAAAATTAAATTCTTATACTATTCTCTTGAAGATTATCCAAATAATATGCTACCTATCCATGGAAAATAAGATCCATATTGTTTAAGGTAACTTATTTATTAATATCTATTTTCAATCAGTGATATATTCTCCTCCTTCAATGGTACAGCTGATATTATTTAAGAAGTAAAAATAGTCCACAAGTTACCTTCACTAAATTAAAATTCTGTGACTTTTTAAAAAAAAATGTCTGTGCAGTTGTACAACTACTAAAGTTGAACTGATTGCTTAATAAATTATCTTGCTGCTGCACAATGATATTTAATTATTCATAGGCTGAATAGATGTTGAAGTTGTGAGGTGGCATTCTACTTCATTAACAATTTCAAATCCTAGCAATTGGCACCATTGGTACTGAATTTTATGATCCAGAAAAGGCATCTCACAAAGCTAATTTCCAGAGACAGCAGATCAAGACTCTAAAGGCAGATTCCACTGTATATTCAGGACATAATAATAACAACAAAAATAACAACAATAATGATAATAATAAAAAGTTGGAAGGGACCTTGGAGGTCATCTAGTCTAGCCCCCTGCTCAGGCAGGAATCCCTATACCATTTCAGACAAATGGCTGTCCAGAAGGCAAATGTTCCAGAAAAGGCAGGTTGGAAGGAGCTGAAGTCCAAAGGCTAAAGTATATTTGAAGCTGAGAAAGTATATTTGAAGCTGAGATCTAAGGTTACAGATATGATATGGGAAGGCTAGAAGCAGATAAAAATCAGGCAGTTGTGACTTTGAAACAGCACTTCAAAAAATGGACAGGTGTATCTCACAGTTATGTAATATAGTTCGAGTTTGTTTTTTAGACTATAAAGATTTTCACAGTGGTTTATGTACAGTTGATGAAAAAAAACAGTCCCTTGCCTGTAAGCCTATATAATTTAGAAATCATGTCACAAAAGGAAAAGAGGATGGTGAGGGAAGAGAAAAGCAGCAGGTTCAGGTCCAATTCTTCATGTTAAATAGCTGTTCTTACAGAATGGCCAATGGGATTGGATTCAAGATAATAAAGCTGAGTTTTCAGCAGGAAGAGGGAATGGCTTTATTAATTTTTCTATCTCTCTTGTTGCTAGTAACTGACAAAAATTACTGGTTCCTAATGGCAGTTTGATGGAATTAATCTTTTGGCAAGACTAAAGAGAAGTCGTGTGGGCTGAGGAACTAGCTCTTTTATATCCCCTGGCTTAAAATAGGTTTGAACTGTGAGTCAGCTGATAAATCTTTGTGCAACTAATCCTACTGATGTAGAAGCTGTCTTAGCCCATGGAATTTAATTTACCCAACTACTTTAGTAAGCTGGTGGGCCAGCACAGCTGCTGAAATCCTGGCATCAAGAGCTGAAATGTGCAATTTTTCATTCTCCAATAATGTCTGCACATTTTGCATAAAGTGAATTATTATTATGTAAATGCTGTGGAGACAAATGTAGCTCTTCAACATTTGAAGAAAGGAAGGTGAAGGTTTTTGTTTTATATTTTTTTTAAAAAGATGGATCTGAATGCCCAGTGAAAGTCTAATTCAAAATAATAATAATAACAATAGTAATAGGTCCCTTGGGTGCAATCCCCAAACATCTCGAGCACCACTTGAACTCCATCGGCATTGACAAAAATCACCCTTGGTCAATTGCAAAAGGCAGCTTTACTTAGAATAGATTACATCTTGTAACCTGTTCAAACAGCATCTGGCTATCCATGGTCCTTGGAAAGAACTTGATAGGTGGATAAAAATGCCAGATCTAGTGTAAACATCTGGCTGACTGTTTGACCAACCATAATAATAATAATAAATCAGTGCATTGGTTACAATAAGGAAAGAATTGGCCAGGCTTATATGGATGAATGCTGCATGTGCACTATTTGTCTGTATATCTGTTTCTTTCATAACTTCCTAAGGATTTCCCATGATGTCACTGAAGATATTAAACCCACAGCTATACATTCAGAGAGTGAGCTGTCATTTTAAAGCAGAGTTTGGCTGAAATGCAGCAACCGACGCTCAAAAGCAATGAATAAGCAATTTCGGCATTTCCAATAGCTGCAGCTTCCGTGACCTGTGATAAATTTTATTTACGGATTAAAAAGGATTCCTAGTTTGAATGTAAACCAGGTGCAAGGTGAATGATCTTCTGGATAGCAGAATGGTAGCCAGAGGGGATATAACTCGGTTTTGGAGCCTGGAAAGCCTTCAGATAAGTATGTTGATATAGGAGATGAGTTCCATTTATTCTTTGTGGCATTTGGGATTTAAGCTGTTTAAACATAGGCCTAGACTTGGGTATCAAATATCATGTTTTAACTGGAAAACTTAGTAGAATAGTGAGACTGAAAAATAATGAAAATGACTTCATTGTTGCTTTTAGTTTTGACATTCCTGTTCAAGAGATAAAAATTGCCCATTCATGTTTGCTTATTTGCTTCAGACAGTAAACAATAGAGTGATATTTACAGTGAACAAGAAATAATAACAGAGTCAAAGCTAATTTCGGTGGATGAATCAGCTCCAATTTGTGTTACCTTCTTCATGGGTATCTGCTTTAAAACTCGCTAAAAAGCTAGACAATTAAATCTAGATGAAGTATTAAGCTAGAAATCAATAATGGATTTTAATGAAAATGGATTTCAAATATGTATTGCATTTCTGTGACTTCATCAGTTTTTAATTTGTGTGCCTCTTATTTTTAGGAATATTTCCTATGTTGCGATTGTGATCAGTGAAATAATTTATTCTAATTGCTCTTACCTTTTTGATTTATTCTAAACAAAAGAAGTTAAAGAACAGAAATTAGGTCTTAGTCTGAAGCTTTTAGGAGGACAGATCTAGTCTACTTTAAAATATCTATAAGTTAAATATTTTGTACAGCTCTAAAAATTTAAGTCTCCTCAAATGCAGCGCCTTAAAAAGATTACAACTTGTAGTAGCAAAAGTAGAAAGGATATAATTTGATGGATCATTATTTACATGCACTGTTTCTGGGATAACAAAAATAAAGTATTAAACTTTTTTTGAAGAACACAAAAATCACCCTTTATTAAAAGATAGCAATGTGAGCCCCTTTTTTCTCTAGCTTATGGGGCCACCACCACTGAAAAGGTTCTCTTTCACAAGTACTCCCCAAACATTGAAATGAGGATTATTCAGAAGATGACTTAACATTACCCTAGATAATGGAAAACCTGTGACTGTTTCGTTCTCCTGAACTACGGTATTCTATTCTGAGATCTCCCAACAAACATAATCAATATGGAAGGACATTAGCAATTCTGCAAGGCATGTGCAGGCACAGAAATTTTGGGAAAATATATTAACACTAGTATTTAAATAATATATTTACACCTTGCTGTTTATTGGTTCTCAGGCTTTGTTTCAAAAATGAGAGCCAGTTTGGCATAGTGCAGGGGTAGGCAACCTTGGCTCTTTTATGACTCGTGGACTTCAACTCCCAGAATTCCTGAGTCAGCTATGCTGGCATAGTGGTTAAGTTGCTGGTCTAGAAACCTGGAGTCTGTGAGTTCTAGTGCCACTTTAGACACGAAAGCCAGATGGGTGGCTTTGACCCAGTCACTCTCTCTCTTAGCCCAACTCGTTCCACAGGGTTGTTGGTGTGGAAAAAATAGGAGGAAGAAGGAATATTAGATACAATTGCCATCTTGTGTTATTTATAAAGTAATAAAGGCCAGATAAAAACCTAATAAATAAATAAGGGATGGTGGCTACTCTCATCTATACATTATGAGAAAATATCTAATCAACTGTGCTGATAGAATCTTGGAAACATATCCTATAACTACATTCTTCTATGTCAGTGTTTTTCAACCTTGACAATTTTAAGGCATGTGGACTTCAACTCCCAGAATTCCACAGCCAGCATTGCTGGCTGTGGAATTCTGGGAGTTGAAGTCCACATGCCTTAAAATTGTCAAGGTTGAGAAACACTGTTCTATGTAATAACAAAAAGCATTAAATTGGGAAGAAGGATATGCTTAGTTAATTGGGGGGAGCTGTTAAAAAAAGATTTTTTCCATTATACCTAATTAATAACAGAATAACAAGAGTTGGAAGGGAACTTTCGGCTGTGGCGAGGAAGACATTTGCCCAGGTTCGCCTGGTGCACCAGTTGCGGCCCTATTTGGACTGGGAGTCTCTTCTCACAGTCACTCATGCCCTTATCACCTCGAGGTTCGACTACTGCAATGCTCTCTACATGGGGCTACCTTTGAAAAATGTTCGGAGACTTCAGGTAATGCAGAATGCAGCCGCGCGAGCAGTGTTGGGCTTGCCTAGAAATGCCCACATTTCGGCATCACTCCGCGAGCTGCATTGGCTGCCAATTGGTCTCCGAACCCAATTCAAAGTGTTGGTTATGACCTATAAAGCCCTACATGGCATCGGACCAGGTTATTTACGGGACCGTCTACTGCCTCATGAATCCCAGCGGCCGGTTAGGGCCCACAGAGTGGGCCTTCTCCAGGTCCCGTCAGCCAGACAGTGTTGCCTGGTGGGGCCTAGGGGAAGAGCCTTCTCTGTTGCGGCCCCGGCCCTCTGGAACCAACTTCCTCCGGAGATCCGTGTCGCCCCCACCCTCTCCGCCTTTCGTAAATTGCTTAAAACACACTTTTGCCGGCAGGCCTGGGGCAGCTAACACCTTGCCCCTAGCCAGTGTATGTTTGTGGAATGATTGGTTTCTTTTTTAATTAATGGTTTTTATATTTATGTATATAATGTAATTTCTATCATGTTGTGAGCCGCCCTGAGTTCTCCGGAATAGGGCGGCATAGAAATTAAATAAATAAATAAATAAATAAATAAATAAATAAACTTGGAGGTCTTCTAGTCCAACTATCTGCTCAAAGAGGAAACTACCTATACCAGGGGTAGGCAGCCTTGGCTCTTTTATGACTCGTGGACTTCAACTCCCAGAATTCCTGAGCCAGCATGGTCATAAAAGAGCCAATGTTGCCTACCTCTGCCCTATACCATTTCAGACAAATGCCTGAGCTGGTTTCATGCCGGTTTCCAGGCATCTGAACTTTGATCATGTGGCTGTTAGAATCATATGATGGTTGTAAATAAGTACCATTTGTAAAGTTACTTTCTGAGCGGCATTGTAACTTCAAACGGTCACTAAATGAATGGTTGTAAGTTAAGGACTACCTGTATGCATTCAATTCTTTTCCTTACTTTGAATATGTTTTAGTAGCTTTTTTTCTGTTCTACTAGGTCAGCGGTTCTCAACCTGTGGGTCGCGACCCCATTTGGGGTCGAACGACCATTTCACGGGGGTCACCAAGCACCGCAGTCCGCCATTATTATTTTTTGGTCGGCCATTTTGTTTTGGTCGGCCATTTTTTTCCCTATCGCGATGCGGGCCGTTGCGCATGCGCGATGCGCCCCGTCGCACCACACATGTGCGATGCGGGCCGGGGTCAAGCCCCGGAAAAGGTTGAGAACCGTTGTACTAGGTTGACATGCTTTACTGTTCATGCAAGTGGTTATGATAAATAAAAAATCAGAATCTGGTGCCATTTTAAGAAAGCATTTTGTAAAACAAATATGTAATGGACAGTCAGTTTGACAATACCTAATTTCTCAGAATTTCCCTTTTCCGCCAGGTGCTGCAGATGGTAGCTCTGAATCTCCAGCTTTAGTGGATGATAATGGCAGTGAAGAGGATTACGGCTATGAAGAACTCTGCCATGCCCACCCAAGGTACTTGCAGCCTGGAGGCGAGCAGCTAGCTGTCAGTGAGGTAAATTTCTAACTTTGGAATTTCCAGACATTGCAACCGAAAATATGTAAAAAGTTCCACATTTTTGTCACTGCAGTGGCTACTGATCCTTACCCTTTTTCTTTTAACAACATGTTTTTATTGCAGCTGATAAGTGATGGAAATGTGGTCTGTGCCGAGGCTCTCTGGGATCACGTGACTATGGATGATCAGGAATTAGCCTTCAAAGCTGGAGAAGTCATCCAAGTCCTTGAAGCTTCCAATAAAGATTGGTGGTGGGGAAGAAATGAAGACAAGGAAGCTTGGTTTCCAGCCAGTTTTGTCAGAGTAAGTGAAGCAAGATCTCTCTATCTTTCAAGCACTTGTTTAATCTGTGGAGACCTGGTTAAATTCTGTCCTGCTTTCTTTCCCACCAAGACATCTAGACTGCAGTGATTCATTGGATTATTTTTCATTTTTCAAGTTATTCCCATCTATTAAAATCATTACCGTCCTGCTCTTCCATTTCTTTCTGTTTGTTTTGTACTGTACTGTACATAGGAATAATTTTTCTTGAGCTGAGCTCAGTTCTTGGTGACATGGACATCTTTGTGTAATGTTATGACAATAATGCAAATGCATTTGCCATTGCCTTCTTCTGACGTGTTTTTTTTCCATCTTCCCAATCTAGTATAGAGACCTTATTTATTTATGTATTTGCTTATTTATTTGCTTATCTGTTTATTTCAAAAGACTTATATTGATGCTTATATTGTAGCAACAACTCCAGGTACTGTACAGCGAAAACATTAGTAGCCCCCCAAATTATAAAGTAAAATTATTGCACCTTGGGGCAGTATTCTTCCGTACATCATCATCTTGCTGGGCTTTTGCCTTTTCCACCCCCATGCTTGCAAGAAGAGACAGCTCCTCAAGACCTTTCAGAAGGCAAGGAGGTTGAATCTACCTGAACTCTGGGGAAAGGGTGGAACACAACTGCAGGGGTAGTTTCAGAGGAGGCTCTCACTATATGATAATATTTAAGGCAGTGGTCCCAAACGTTTCTGGCTTGGCAGACTGGTGGTGGTGGTGGTGGGGAAGGATGGTTCCGTGGAGTGGCAGGCATGCGCGTGAGCATGTGCAACTCCGTTTGCTCAAGTGGCAGACAAGTGTGCATGCGTGCCACTTGCACAAATGGAGCTGCTTGTGCGAATGACCACCACATGCATGAATGGAGCTGCACTCGCATGCGCTCTCACCTGCCACTTCTGCAGACCGGTTCCGAATGGGCCATGATCCAGTAGTGGGCCGTGGGCCGGGGACCCCTCGTTTAAGGGAAGGAATCTATCTGACCTAGTGGGATGGGCAAATATCCTCAGGAAGAGGCAGTCATGCAGGTAGCCTGGTCTCATGCCATTTAGGGCTCTAAAGGGGATACCCAACATCTTGAATTGCACTGGGAAAGAAACCAGAAGCCACTGTAGCTCACACAGCAGTGCTGTAATATAGAAAAAATGTGGAGCACTCAGATCTACATCACTGCTGCATTCTGGATCAATTACAGCTTCTAGGCACTGGTCCAGCACCAGGATAGCATCACTTAGCCAGGGAAGGAGAGGTATTATTGGGTATCATCAGCATAGACAGAGACCAAAGTCAGCTTTGTTTTTTTCATTCCCAAATACTGTTTCCCTTGTGTGCAGGCATTTAATCTTTCCAAATTGCTGATTCTGAAGAATATCATTTTTTCTTCTGCTTGCAGGAGAAAACCATTAATAAGTAATGATTTCAAAAAGCATATTGTAAAGGCTAAATAGGCAATATAAAGGCTAAGAGGTTCCACTGTTGACAGTTAAACTGTTGTTAATTGAAATTATTCTCGAGATCACTTGTTGTATCTTTCTAATTAAAATGCAACCTCTCCATACTGATTTTTAACTGGTAATATCTAAAACAACAGGTGGACAACCTGTCCAGAGCACAGGGAACTCCTACTCTATTTTATAGCCATGAAAGCCTCTACAATTATTCTATGAAAATTTGAAATACAGATAATCCTTGATTTAAAACCATTCATTTAGTGATCATTCAAAATTACAGTGGCGCTGAAATAAGTGACTTATGACCATTTATCCCACTTATGACCATTGAAGCATCTCCATAGTCATGGCCCGTGGGCTGGCAGTTTGACACCCCTGCTCTAAGGAGGGCATTCAGAAATAGGGTAGCACAACTGAAAAGGTCATATAATCCCCATCATGTTATTTGACATGGTTATTTGTAGGGAAACTTTGATAAAGATTGTAGAAATATGGTAATGGATGTGGGAAATAATCCTAGGTATACCTAGGCAAGATACTTAAAAAATATCAAGTACATTGCCCTAATATTGACATTATATTTCTGGAATGATGTTGGATATAGGTGTACTTTTTCAATTCAGTTGTTTGATCTCCATTCTACTTTTCATTCCAGCTACGAGTCAATCAAGAAGAACCTGCAGAATATTCTAGTGGCCTCCAAAATGAAGAGCCAAATATAGATCTTGAAAAGCATCGCCAAAAAATAGCAGAAAACAAAGATCAGATGAGAACCAATGTAATTCAGGAAATAATGAACACAGAGAAGATTTATATCAAACATCTGAAAGACATCTGTGAGGTAAGCTATAAAATGATAATGTAACAAGGGAGAAGAAAAGAACCCAACTTTTGT
This sequence comes from Bothrops alternatus, assembly GCA_034064705.1. Lineage (NCBI taxonomy): Eukaryota > Metazoa > Chordata > Lepidosauria > Squamata > Viperidae > Bothrops > Bothrops alternatus. The sequence goes on from JARGCV010000166.1 coordinate 476,457, forward strand.
CGTGAAGAGTCTATGAGCCGTCGAGAAAAGTGATGTGGTCCCTAATGAAAAGCAGTATCACAAAAACCCTTCTGACTGTTCCTTTCTTTTTCTATGATGTGATTTAAGCTGATTCACACATCCACATTGCCCCAGTGCAAGTATGGGCTACAAGCCATATTATACTTCTATCTTTTTTTTTTTTTTTTTGCTCCCCAGACTACTGGGAAGGCCACCTTCCCCTGTCTTTTCCTGGTACAGATCAAATTAGTGTTTGAGAAATTGTGATGGCCCAAGTGACAGAAATGTTTTATATATTTATTTAGTTCCTGGTCCATTGGTGGACATTAGACAGGAAGGTATCAAGTACAAGGGTGAGTCAACTGGTTGAGTTTATGCATAAATTATGTCAATAGAAACCACAAAGCACAGGGTCTTTCCTGGCTTGGATGGGAGCTATAATGATGTAAGAGAAAATCCCAGCAAGGTTATCTGGTCCACACAGTCCAGGAAGAACAAAGTCATTTCCAGCAGGTCAGTCCATCTGAGTCAGTCAACATAAGGCTGCAGTATGGAAAAAACAGAGAAAAACCGGAGAAAGTGACAGGAAAAGCAACATGGCCAAAGAGAAGAAAGGAACTACAGGTAGTTTCGCGGGGGTCGCCGGACACCGCGGTCCACCATTTTGTTTTTTTGTTGTTGTTTTTGTATGTTTTTTCGTCGCGCGTGCTGCGCATGCGCGGTTCGGGCCGTCGCGCGCGCACCGCGTATGCGCAGATCGGGCCGTTGCGGTCCGCCATTTTGTTTTTGGGTTTGTTTTTTTTGTCGCGCGTGCACCGCGCATGCGCGGTTCAGGCTGTCGCGCGCGCGCCGCGCATGCGTGGATCGGCCCGTTGCGGTCCGCCATTTTGGTTTTTGTGGTTTTTTTGTTTTGTTTTTTTTGTCACGCGTGCGCCGCGCATGCATGGATCGGCCCGCACGTGCGCGCACGCGCGACGGGGTCGTACCACGCATGGGCGGGGCAAGTGGGGTCTCAACCTGAAAAAGGTTGAGAACCACTGCACTAGAGTTTCTTGCCATAGAAATATAATATAGATGTCTGGGAGCAAATTGAAATGTGTTGTCCAGATGCTGAATTAAAACAGTTGTTACTTCCTTAAAGTAAATTAATTCTGTAATGCTGTAGAATTCAGTCCCCGTATGTTGACTCTGAGTTGTGTAAAATAATTGTTCCTTAGAAATCTACAGAATGATTGCAGTATACAAGTGAGGAAATGTTATGACTGAACTTCTTTTAATGTAAAGTGGTAGAGTGCTTACCTTCAATTTTTAGTTACCCTGATCAATATTAAGACCCTTTTCGATTGGATTTCTTAGGGATACATTCGGCAATGTCGCAAACATATCGGAATGTTCACATCGGCCCAGCTAAGCACCATATTTGGAAATATTGAAGATATTTACAAATTCCAAAGAAAATTTTTGAAAGATCTAGAAAAGCAGTACAACAAAGAAGAGCCCCACTTAAGTGAAATAGGATCCTGCTTTCTTCAGCATGTAAGTTGGTTAAAAATCCTCATTTGACTAAGTAGTAAAGAGCAAGAGAAAGGGAATTTGGTGAACTGGGGAAACCTACAGTGAGACAACACTGCAGAATTAACGTCAGCATAATTCAATAAAAGTTATATTTTCTGAATAGGCAAAGGTCAGAATGAGAAGGCTGATTATGCAAAAATGGCCAGGACTTGGGGGTTTATAGTAAGTATATTTTAGGGCAGGGGTGTCAAACTGCCAGCCCATGGGCTGGATGCGTCATGCCAAAACTGTGCCCACCCCATTGCCGGCAATGGAAAAAAAGTCGCAATACATCACGACACATCATGTGACGTTGCGAGTTTGACACCTCTGTTTTAGGCTTATACCAGTTTTTAGTGTTTCTCATCTCTAAACATTAGAGAACTGTGCTGTAGATTTTCAACAGTTTGGTGCTGGGACTGCACCAAGGGATTTTGCTGCAGGGATTCATTCATTCTGGGTCCTGCATGCCTGACTGATTACCAAGTTCAATTATTCATTTTTAGTCAGCTTTCTGAGAAACAATCATATTGTTTCTGTGCCTTTGCAGGAAATCCAGGTGTCTTACATCCCTGTCCTCTCCCTTTCTTCACTTTGAAACAGCTGCAGGATTGCGAAAGCAATTTCTACAGCTTGCGCCTTTAGTTTTCTCCTTACAGCTGCGAGATATTTTAAAATTGTTTTTGTATTTTTGTTTTTGCTTTTAGCAAGAAGGATTTGCAATCTATTCTGAGTATTGTAACAATCACCCTGGAGCCTGTCTTGAGCTTTCCAACCTGATGAAGCAGAGCAAATATCGCCATTTTTTTGAAGCTTGTCGCCTCCTTCAGCAAATGATTGACATTGCCATTGATGGTTTCCTTCTCACTCCTGTTCAGAAAATCTGTAAATATCCCTTGCAGCTTGCTGAATTATTGAAGTACACCACTCAGGATCATAGGTAAGGCCAACTGGTTAGGTTTTTCTGTGGGAACGTTCCACATTCAGGTTAGCTTCTATCCAATGACCAAGGATGCTTGCAGGATATGATCTAAAGCAGGGGTAGTCAACCTTGGCTCTTTTATGACTCGTGGACTTCAACTCCCAGAATTTCTGAGCCAGCTGTACTGGCTCAGGAATTCTGGGAGTTGAAGTCCACGAGTCATAAAAGAGCCAAGGTTGACTACCCCTGAAAAGGATATGATCAAATACTTATGAAAGCAGCCATGATGGGTGCAATAAACATTCCTCCTTTTTTTCATGTCCATCACAAGCGCACACATAAAAAAGGGAGACGTTCAGTTGCACCCTTGCCTTTCAATTTTTCCAGAAGCACAGGCTTAAATTTGTATGTCTTCATATACAATTCTTAGTGAAAAGAAACTTCTAAACCATCTTGAGAAGTAGGTAAAATTGTTAAACTGTGCTGAAATGTAAATTATGTATTTTAGTTGAGAGCATTCAGTTAAATTGGACTGGAATGCAGCACATGCAGTCCATGATACCCCTAGACATTATCCATGGAATTAAATTTTAAAGTGGAAATGGTTGGCTCCCGTAAAGTTTTGGACAAGAATGACAAAATCCTATTAGATTTCAGTAATTTTGCAGGAGACCTATCGAGATATTAGCATTTTTTGTGCAGTGTGACGAGTGAGATTTGAAACAATTTTATAACCTTGTGGAGAGGGGATCCTCAACCTCTTAAAAACATAGTTGAGCTAGCCTTACACCGCCCTAGCCCAACACTTTCCAGATATGCTGGACTTACAACTCCCAGAATTTGCAGACAGCACTGTCAATTTTTGTGACAGATTGAGGAGCTGAGGCCCTTCCGGATATAGTTTTTGAATTACAACTTTTTGTAGCTCTCAGCCAGCATAGTCAATGGGGTGGAATGCCGAGAGTTGTAGCTACTTACTAAGGTAGGAAGGATTGATTTAGAAGATAAACCAATCAGTTCTCCACACTTCACTGAACTGTTTTCTAATTCTTACAAACTGAATGGAAATTACTAGTGTGAGAGAAAGTGATCTGTTGGATGATAAACTATGATTCAGAGCTTTAATACTTTTTGATTACTTAACATGTCTGTTACAAGTTCTGCTATTCTGAATGGACTGAAAGTGCATGGACTGCGTAATCAAACAAAGAGGAACTTTACTTGCTTTACTTGCTTGATATCCAACTTTTCATCCTAGAGGCTCTAAAAATAGGCTGGATGACAGCTCCCGTGACTTTCAAACTACATGACTGTACATCCCTCTTGTAATCCTATACCCTTTCAACAGTGTAAATCACCCACCTCCTACATGGACATTGCAGGCTGATGAAAAAAGGAAATGTAATCTAACACAAACTAACTTCTTCCTAGATTTCTTTGAGCCACTCAGTACCTCTCAGCACATTCTATCTCACCATTAGAATGAGCATAAAAGTCAGTAACTATGCAAGGAGAGAGTTGTAATTCAGAGATAAGGTCAGTCCTAGGTATACCCTAGTACTAGCTCTGTGATTATTTTAACTGGAACAATCTGTTTAAGAGCCTAGGGAATTGTTATCAGAGCTACAGAGGTCTATAACCTTTTCAGTCACTGAACCTTCTTGCATAATGTTATGCTGCTGTCTTGCCATCAGTTGTTTTTTTTAAATTGCTAGTGGGATTTTAGCACCCTTATCTAGGAATTCACAAGACTTCAGTGTTCCCATATAAGCTCATGAAATCTGATTTGAAAACGGTGGGATCGTGTGAGTTTAATAATCGTGGAAGATTTTGAATGTTACATTTTTATTTAATGTATTGGTCTTTCAGTGTTTTCTAGGAATGTTGTAAATGGTTTGGCAATTTTGCTGCCCCCTGGCCTGTGGGTCACTTCTCTAAAAGGAATGAGAGGAAAATGGCAAATTTGCCCTGTTTGAAGTATCCATAGCAGCCGTTGAGAAGCTCAGTTTATGGTCTTTTCAGTTAATTGCAAAAATGTACTTGTTGAAATCATACGGTCTTTTTACGGGACTGTTATCATGCTAGAGGTTTCTTGGATGAATCATGCCAGAAGTACCGTAGGGGTTGTTTGGAACATCTTTTCTAAATTTAAAGGTGGTTTCAGAAATTGCTCCACAGGCCGTCTGTTTTCTCCAAGGAGACTGAAAGTTCTAATTTCCATTGTAAAAGTGCTCAGACAATGAGGCAATTAAGTGTGGGGTTCATTTTTTAAAAAAAACACAGTTAATATGCAACCTGGACAGGAAGTTGCGCTGGTTATATCTTATGCACCCTTTTTGGATATAAATCCCTTTCAACTGCAGCTACACTCCAGATAGAGAGGAGTGTGGGAGATATTTGTTGTCTTGATTTCTCCTTTTCCCACTTTGTTCTTTGGGATTAATGCAGGGCTGTCTTAGAGATTCTGAAAAGATTTGTAGAGCTTTGTATACAGTAGAAAAGGCTCCAGCCTTCCTTTTATCTGAGCTGCCCCATGTTCTCTCTGCCTAACAAAGGGGTTGCTGTTAGAGCCATTGTCTCTGTTCGGTGGGAAGAATCCATCATGGTACTTGTAGAAATGGAATCTCCTGCCACTCTCCCCACTGCCCATAAACGTCTGTGTTAATGTGTGTCAGAGAAGATGCTAAAGAGACTATAGATTGTTGGCATTTTGTAAGGCTATTAAGACATTGCTGTTTCAGCAACCTTTTGGAATTTGGCAGATAGGATAATTCCCTCTTGTAGGAGAATGCTTAATGCGATGTATTTATGGGGTATTACAATTATTATTATTATTTTATTAGACTGATCATTCCTGTGGTTTTTGCTATTGTTTTGACTTTGTATTTTTTGGCTTGATTACTGAATCAGGTAGGTATAAACTGCTCAGGGTCACTTTTTTTTTTATTAAAGTAGGATATTAATCTAGTAAATGAATAAGATGCATCCTCTGCAGGGATTGACCAGTATCTTTCTTTCTTTGACAGTGACTATAACAATATCAAGGCAGCATACGAAGCCATGAAGAATGTAGCTTGCCTCATCAATGAACGCAAACGAAGGCTAGAAAGTATAGACAAGATTGCTCGCTGGCAAGTCTCCATTGTCAGTTGGGAGGTGAGGGAACGTTGCCAGGCATTTTTCAAGCTTGAAGACTCAGGGTTTCTCCTTACTGTTTCAAGGGGTGTTTTCTTATTTTGTGCTGCTTCCACTGTAAAAAGGTGGTTGTTGATTTCCATTGTGGTGATTATGATTTACTTCAAATAATTTATTAATTAATTTCACTTTTATTTTTCTCAATGAGTCATCAAGTGGCTGATGTCCTAAAAACTCAACAACTCAGCTGCACCAAATTGTTTCTGCTTCTCCTCCAAAAGGCTTAAAAAAATCTTAAGAACAGCAGAATCATTCTAAACCAAGAAGCAATGTTAGAAATCACTGAACTCAATTATTTACTTACTTGGGGATTTTACAGAGATTTTTGTAGCAGCTGGGTGATCATTTAGTTGTATACTTGAAACTGAGAAGAGGTGAAGTTGGAGTCAATATAGGTTTTTCTTTTTCCTGAATACTGGTTAGTTTTTCTTCACACTCTACATTTTGAGGGTATAATCTGTGCAAAGGAGAGGCATTTTTACTTAACTGGGCTCTCCTAGTTTTTGGTTATTTTTGTAAAACTGCTGCAAGTAATCTCATTGAACTGGGATTGGCAACTTGGGGGGATTTTTTAAAAAGTTCCATTTTTTGAGAGATTTTGGCAATCATAGTCCATGATCTGGGAGACTGGGGCACTATTTAAAAGTATAATAAAATCCTGGAATCCTTAGGTACCTTTCTGATAACCATTGGATTGGAGAGATAATTTGGTTTAAATCTAAAATCCAATACAATCATGTATATTTAGGTTCAGAATTTAGTAAACATTTGAATCAGCCTGTTCAATTCTGTTTTGGAGTGGCCAATTACCATTTAGGGCCTCTGCACATATTGCTATAACTAAAAAACAGGGTTATAAGCACGACCACAAACTTTGAAACAGAGAAAAAGAGACGGAGGCAAAGACCACATTCTTCAGTAGAAAGAAATCCCTATGGAATTTTTATTTTAAAAAATTAATGGAAATACAAATTTGAAAGAGAAAGGTAAGGAAAGTAACGTGTTAAGTATGTGAGGAAAAAGTCCAAAAAGTGAAATAGAAAAGATAAAGGAAGACAAGTAAAGAAGCTGCTGCAATTGCAAATACATTTATTTTATTTTATTCTGCTTTCTCTAGGGTTAAAAGGCATAAGCTTTTATGACTAAGCTTAGGCCTTTCAATAAAAGTATTAGTCTGAAAAAGTGCTTCTGAAGTCTTGATTTTTGTGTAGCCTAGACTTCACAGTTCTTCTCCTAAGTGACTTAAACAATGTTTTAGTGACTCTAAGATAGTAGCTCCAGGTGAATAACGGGAGAAAAGCTTATGTCCCACCAAACACTCTAGAACAGGGGTCTTCAAACTTGGCCCTTTTATGACTTGTGGACTTCAACTCCAAGAATTCCTCAGCCAGGCTGAGGAATTCTTGGAGCTGAAGTCCACAAGTCATAAAAGGGCCAAGTTTGAAGACCCCTGCTCTAGAGTATTGCCACAAGGGTCTCTGACAGGGGTAGATATTGTCTGTGGCTGTTGTTCACCAAGAAATAATCTTCAATATTTATGTACGCAACAGACGATTTCACTGGCTTAACTGGAGATGGAGAGGAGAGACAAATGAGCCTCCTGTCAGGGATCTATTGACGATAGTTAACATAGGTAACATCTAGCTCTAATATTTTAAATTGGGGATGGGGTGGAGTGGGATGTCTTCCCCATTCTGGTAAGGGAAGGTTTTGCTACATTTACTGACATAGATATAAAAAAAAGTGTGGCAAGCAGTTCAGGCTTGGTGGCTACCATATTGGAGACTAAAGATTAATAGATTAATAGTAAAGATTAATAGAAGCATGAATTATTTATCTATCTAACATCATTCATGGTGCTAATAAAGTAAAATTTTCTATCTCCTTTTCTTTTCTTTTTTTTACAAATGCTTTAGGGGCAAGACATCTTAGGCAAAAGCTCTGAATTAATCCACTCAGGGGAATTGACCAAAATCTCCAAACAAGGCAAAAGTCAGCAAAGAACATTCTTTCTTTTTGACCATCAGCTTGTGTTCTGTAAGAAGGATTTATTGAGAAGGGACATGTTGTATTACAAAGGCCGGATGGACATGGACGAAATGGAGGTGGTAGATGTTGAGGATGGCAAAGACAAAGACTTTAATATCTCAGTAAAAAATGCTTTCAAAATTGTAAATAATGCTACAGAAGAAGTTCACCTATTTTGTGGGAAAAAGCCAGGTGATAAAAAAAAGTGGCTGGAGGCTTGTATAAATGAGAGGAGACGAGTGCAAGAAGACAAAGAAATGGGTAAGTATTGTCTTTTGCTAAGTGAAAACTTTAGAGTGGAAATTTGGAATATTTTCCCATTGCACAGTCTCTCCCACTGGTCTCATTGCCTGCCTCCCCAAATCACCAAAACTATATTGAAAATGTTCATGATGTAACCCAAATGTTGTGAGACTGTAGCATGTAAAATTTCATGATTTTTTAAAATTCAATTTGATTGTGATTAAATGCATTTGTGGTTAGAGTTGTTCCATCAATGGGCTGGAAGGATCGCATTACTGATTTTTTTTTAATTAAAGCCAAGGTGCAATATTTTGTTTATTTCTGATGTGGTTTTGGTATCAATGGACTCAACACCCAGAGTTAGGTGATTAATTTTAAATAATGAACAACTTTTAAATATGTTGTTATGTACTGTTATGACTGAAAGGGTCAAATCCAGATTCTCAGCAATAATTCCTTGTGATTTCCACTTACCTAGTTCGTTTTGGTAGAACTGTTCTGGAATGACAAATCTGCATTATTCTGAATCAAACCATTTGTCCATTTTCTCAGTATTCTCTACACTCAATGGCAATGGTTTACCTTTTTCAGAAGTTATGACATCCTTGCAGAGCTTTTCTATGTATAAAGTCCACACTCTTATTAAATTGTGATGCATCTCCTCTTTTGAAATTAGATTGTTACTCAGTGATGCTTTTTATTGAACTTAGCTTTAACAACATATTACAATCTCGTTCTTGAAATAGCATTAAAATTTCTATCATTTATCCTTCAAACATAGGAATGGAAATCTCAGAAAACCAAAAGAAGCAAGCAATGCAAAATGCACGGAAGTCAAGAAATGGAAAAATGAAAGGTGAATATTTAAAGCATCTTACCCCACCATGACCAAAGACTGGTTCACCCAAGATACCTTTCCTTTCAGATGAATAATCTTGTTTTCTTGGGTATTAAGGGTATAAGGAAGTGGCACATAGACTAGGCAGTATAGATGCAACGGGTTAGATTTTCCTATGCTTTACTAGCTGGATATTGGCAAGATATCACTCCTGGTTGTTAATCCATATGTATCATTGTCTTCATAAGTACATGACTGTAGATATAGGGGATCCCTGGTAATAGAACAGGATGATGAACCTATGATATATATAGTGTTGAACTATGACTCCCAGAACCCATTCATTGTATTAGTTAATATGTTTCATTTTCTAGGTTTACACAATAATTTGATCATAAACTAGCATGCTCTGTTTACATAATACACACAAAAGAAATTAACAATGGTTAAACAAGTTATATGAATACATTTTGTCTTCAGAAGATTTGGTTAAACATGCTGTTTGGATCAGCTTCTTTTTGGATCCTGCTCTCTGAATCAGCCAGATATGTAGTTGCAGGAAAACTAGAGTATCACAGCAATGGTATCTCAAAAAACATGCTGTTTGAGGTAGGAGAAGGACTGCTGCTTGAGTAGAAAAGAAGATCTCCCAGTTTCCCTTCTTCTATTGCCCTATTGCCCCACCAGCTTTTTCTCTGCCTGTTGTATACTCCCATTCTTAACACTTATAATGAGTAAACTGGTGGACAGCAAAGGGAGTTGGCTCCAATTTACTATGCATCCTGTTTGGTCCTTGTAATTTTGCCTAATGGTGAGACTGCCTCTGGCCTCAGATTCCTATTTCCTGATGTATGGCAAAAAGTGTCATGTGAATAGGTCCTGAATTATAATATTTGGATATTGTTTTCCTTCTACAGGTGTCAGCTATAATGGATGCCCAGTGCCACCGCCACACCAGAGTTTGCATCCTATCCATCAGCGTCATGTTACAGTGCCCACTAGTATTCCACAGCAGCAGGTGTTTGCCCTAGCAGAACCAAAGCGGAAACCATCCCTTTTCTGGCACACTTTTAACAAACTGACACCATTTAAGAAATGAACAGCCCAACATCCATGGCTTGAGAGACCATCTGGAAAAGGGGAACAATTTACCAGCAAAGCTTTTGTTGGTCTAGTTGGAAAACCTGGATTCTGCCCTGGATAGAAGATAGGGGTTGATTTCTGATTTTCCACCATAACCTTCACTGAGCAACATGAAGAAGACATGGTTTATTGAAGGAGATAGTGAATGTTCTGAAATGGATGTGGTCCTGAATCAATAAACAGACTGATGGGAGAGTTACCACTTGACCACAGTAGCAAATTGCTGCTATCTCAGAAAAGGGCATGTGCATAAGTCATCCTTGTACCAAAGGAATGGTTCAAAACTTTTAAGTCATTTTGACAGGCTTAATAGTGAATGGATTGACCAAATTTAAAAACAGGAAGGATAGTTTCTCTGCCTTTGTGCAGAATTTGGCAAAGGGTGGTCTCATCCTTCCTATAGCTCTTACATCATCAAGTTGTTGGTACTGACAAAACTGCTTAGTTCTTCCTATTTGTCTTTGTTTGCTGTGTTGTTCTGCTAAGTGAGACTTAGACTTCCTCCAAGGCACATTCATGGCAAAAGGAAGAAAATGTGAACTCGGTATCATAAATATACGAACATGTATTTTTATATGAAGAAAATCCCCCTTGGACTCAGGGTGGAATCTTACCAAAAACGGTATTTTGCTGTATACATTATCTGTTCATCAAGAAATGGATTTCATTTTGTTATCTCTGGCTCTTGAGTCCATGAAAATTACATCATTGGTTTCCAGTATGCCTGCTTATACTTTATGAAAAATTGGAAGTGTTTTTTTTATTTTAGGAGTGCCTTAAATGGCATCAGTATGACTATACAAAAATAAGGATATGAAAAAGTAACCTGAGAGAATTTTTACTCAATCCCATAAATATATTCATTCCATCTGGTTTGCAGGTTTCTGACAAAAATAACTTTAAACAAGTTCCAACATGATCTTTTTATGTGGTTGCTCTTATGTGCATCAGACAAGCCAGAAAAGGCTTAGGAATTATATGTTTGGCATTCTGTTAAGAGTATCCAACACTAGGACCATCTGGTGACATTAGAAATGAATTTTGATTAAACTTGATTAGAAACATGGCCTATTTATAGACTATTAAAATGATACGTCCTTGTTTTGATTTGGTTTGTTCTCTTCTGTGAAATGAAATTGATTTTTAACACGTGGTTTCTAAAAATACCCTCCCTTGGGACAACTGCCATAAATTAGGGTTTATGGCATGCTATTGATCACCCTCTTACATTGCTAATGCTTATAGTAAAACACTGGATATTGAAAATCCTAAGCCATAATGGGTGTGTTCAATTTAATCTGTTACAGTAACCCAGCCTCTGCAGTTTGTAAACAATGGCTTATGGCTCAGTTTGTAAACCATGACTCAATAAACCATGGTTAACAAAACTAGCTCAGAGTATTTCATAAGCAACTTATGACAACGAAAACAAATTCAGGGATTTTTATATTATTTTTGTTACAAAGCCTTTCCTAGATAGGTTGGACTATAATTTCTTATCCAGCTTGACCCAAAAGAAAGGCTAAACTGTATGAAGTGCTATGGCTTCAACTAGATAAGGTAAAATGTAAAACACGTATATGAGTCATTCCTCAATAGAAATTTAGAAAATAAACCATTTTGATTTCATCTGAACTGATTTTTGAGCAGATATAGCTAGGAGAGGTTGCCATCCAGCTAAACTGCAACACTTTTCAGTCTCTACTTCAACAGACATGCTTCAGTATTAAAGATTGAACTTAGGGAGATTCAGTAGTTCCAAAGTTTGACTTCATTGTGCCGTGGTATATACATATAGGAGGCACAGTGGCTCAGCAGTTAAAGATGTTGAGCTTGTCAGCTGGAAAGCTAACAGCCCAGGTTTGAGACCCGAGTGCTGTGTGGCAGGGTGAGCTCCTGTTACTCCAGCTCCTGCCAATCTTGCAGTTCGAAAGCCTGCAAATGTGAGTAGATAAATACCGGTAGGTACCACTTCAGTGGGAAGGTAACAGTGTTTCATGTGCCTCGGCATATAGTCATGCTGGCTGTATGACCACAGAAATGTCTTCGGACAATGCTGGCTCCTTTGACCAAGAAACGGAGATGAGCACCGTGCCCTAGAGTCAGGCCCAACTGGACAATTACCTTTGTGTACATATAGACACACGCATATGGTGTTATAATGATTTTTAATGATTGGCAGCTTCAGCAATAGACAATAAAAACTCTCTGATATAAAGAAAATGCTAACGAAAGATGCATCCTGATTAGCTCTGACTGATTTTATGAATATATTGAAAGGAATTGGTGCATCTTCATTTTTAATACACATTGAAATGTCTTTACTAACAAGAATGTTTTAATATGAACAGATAGTTTTAATAAGGATGCTACGTATGCCTCAATATATAGCATAACATATCCTTCAAAACAGGCCTTCTCCCCTTCAGGTATGCTGGATTTTGAGTCTAATTCCAAAATAGCAGTGGCACTGGATTAGGGAAACTGAAATTTTAATTCACCTGCAAAACACTCAGCTGGGGGGGACGATGCCTGAAAATAGTTTTCATGTTCAATTGTTCATTGTGTTGTTCATACTTGCTTTTGATATCAGCCTTCCCACCCCCCCAGGTATTAATTTTAAAAAAATGCAGTAGTGATCTCCAGTTCATTATCTTCTTAGTTGCCTATTTGGTTTGAACAGCCATATGTTTTGCAAAAATAAGTACTGAATGAGTGTACAAGATGAAATGGTTATGGAAGGCAATTTGAATTTGTCTTGTATCATTCAGAATAGCAGAGTTGGAAGGGACCTTGGAGGTCTTCCTCAAGCAGGAAACCCTAGACCATCTCAAACAAATGGCTGTCCAAACTCTTTTTAAAAATCTCCAATGTTGGAGCACCCACAACTTCTGAAGGGAAGCCATTCCATTGATTAATTGTCCCCGCTGTCTGGAAAGTTCTCATTAGTTCTAGGTTGGTTCTCCCCTTAACTAGTTTCCATCCATCTTGGCCAGCTAGATCCACCTCCTGTTCAATGCATGATCTCCAAGAACACTTTTGACTGATGGCTGTCCAACTGCAGTCTGGAAACCCCAGTGAAGGGTAACATGCCTAATGAGAAATTATATCCCCCTTTGTCACATATAAACTATCTTAATAACTTGGCATGCTCTCTTAAAATGAAAACTTTTTAAAATTTGAAAAATTCATATTTTTAAAATGTGCCCCTAAAATTGTGTCTAATAATTGGGACTTGTAACAAAAGACTATAGTGTATTTTAGATGGCTGACCAAACATTTCTGATTTGGGGCTCACTATGCTAAAATAATTTTTGTTGTAGCTGAGCTCTTTAGGGGGTATGGCTGAGATGAGATGATGAAGACGTGTGGATTTTTTTTATCATTTTGGCAGATTGAAAATTAGGCAAAAGTTTTCTTAATAGATGCATTAAGTGTGTTGGAAGTTTTATATATCTACTTCCTTTTATTTACCACCAAATATCAAAAAGTCGCAGAATTTTACTTGTAGTTTGCAGCCACACTTCAATAGTCTTAATTTTTAGAATACGAGGCATAGGTTTTCTACCTCTAATCATAATATCAAAATAGCACTTTTCTCCAGGAAAACCTCCTTCTCTCCTTCTCACTTTTTCCTATTTCCACCCCAGAAAGATCTGTTAAACATGCTTTAAGTCCTCTTTACACTGTTTAGATCAGGGATGTCAAACTGGCAGCCTGTGGGCCAGATACATCACGCGCAGGCCACACCCACCCCGGCTCCGCAAAGGCAAAAAAACCATCATGATGCATCATGTGATGCGATCAAGTTTGACCCCCGTGGTTTAGATGGAGAGACTGCTATTTATAATTACAGGAAGAGACCACCATTACTATTGGTACTGTCTTTTAGTTCAGTATGAGAAGTAGTGAGGGATATCTGCTATTTTGTCTAGACAAAAGAGAGAGGATTAAAACAACATTCTCTATTCTCTGCATGTTCCCAGTTCCTTTTCCAGTAAACACTGTAGATTTAGTGGTTGAAATGAATAGAATAGAATTCTTCAAATTTGTTTGCAGATGCACTGATAACTATGTTACATTCTTCAGAAAATCCTCAAATGTTACAGAGAGGGGAATTATACCATTCATATTATGAAAGAATAAGGCTGTATTCAACATTTTGCTTGGCAAACTGTTTTTGTTAATAGTCTGTTAGCTAGCTTTTTGCAGCCTAATTGTATACTCTATGAAGGAAAAGCTTTTGCACCTTGCAAGAGTGTTTGAAGAGAGAAAATTATTAGGCTTTTTCAATATTAACAATCATTTGGTCTGGAATACTACAAAGATCTGATAGGAATGATCACAATTTAGATTACTACAAGAACTCTTGTAAGCTATTTATCCTAACAAATTAAGTGCCTAACATTTCCTGGGTAATATTTTATCATCTTCAGCTGATTAAGTTCTGAAAAGCCAAATCAAAGTTAGTATTTGTTCTCAAATTTTGTACTTGTCACCGGATCCCTTTCCCAAAACATAAGAATTTCTACATTTTTTCCCAGAAATTTCAATTTTATTACATTTAAAAACCCTGATTTCAAAAATGTACTGCTAATGGTACACAACTCTCATTTCAGAAACACAAAGGCAAAATGGACATGCAAAGTTAACTAAACCTGGCCTATCTGGAAATTAAACTACATTTCAGAATGTTGTGCTTCCAATTGATCATAAACTTGGCTTGATAAGAACTTCAAATTTTAAATAGTATAATTGATTTTAAAGCTGTACCAATTCCACCCTACATTCAGAAAAGTGGATAACTGGTTGTTGAATTTGATTGTTGCTTGGTTTAACTTCTTAGATTCCTTCCAAAGTCTTTGCCACAAAATATTATAAAACACAAAGTTGAATATCCAGCATCCATGGTTTTAAATTTCTCATATTAAATGCTGTGCAAATCTGGAGTCCCAGATTTTGTAGGATCAATTTCTATTATTCAGGACAGTAGCCATGCTGGTTGGGTATGGACAACATCTGGAAAGTTACTGGTATGAAGACTGTAGGCCATTTTTACACAGCCTCTTTAAACTCTAGATTAATAAGAGTTCTCCTTGTGTGAATCCACAGAAAACTCCATCCTGCTTCTCTTGAGAAAGAGAAGTGCCAAATTCTGAATCCTTGATTCATTAATAATTTATATTTTAACAAGGTGAACAATATTTCAAATTCAAAATATTGTCTTAAGTTCAAATGGCATGTTCTGATTTATGGAAGTTTCCCAGGCTGATCTGACTATCCTGGAAGTGTCTTGGATTCAAAATGGGACTGTTTCAGGTTCAGAACACCACAGAATAGTTAAAACAGCATTGGAATATTTCTGGAACTGGCTGGAACAGTTATCTTAAACTAAAAATCATTTCAAACTCAGAATGGAAGATGTTGAGCTCAAAACACTTAATGCACCAATACTTTCTTAAAATAAGTTAACTAGAGGTTATATTCTCATGAACTAAACTGAAAAGCTTGGCTAGTATTACTATACAGTCTATTGCTGGCTCAGGAATTCTGGGAGTTGAAGTCCACGAGTCATAAAAGAGCCAAGGTTGCCTACCCCTGGTCTATTGCCATATTATTCCACCTTGGACGGCTCTTAAGTGTTATGCAAAACAGACACCCTTTGGATTTCAGAAACCAAAATTTCTAACTTAAAATAAACCTTGACTATAAAAGTTGTGTTAGTGAAGAAGTTAGTTGAAATTTTGTCAGAGGGTGCTTTTATAATAATAACAATAACAATAATAATAATAATAATAATAATAATAATAATAATAATAATAATAATAATAATATTTTAGATGTTAACTTGGAGCTCCAGCCAAAGGAACTTAGCCATAATAAAACAATATTGTTATCAATTGCTTTTTTTTCTGTGTACATGAGATTTCTTTATAATGAATGCATTCTGAAAAAAATCAATTTAAACTGTTAATATGTGTGTACAAAGTATTCAGCTTGTATATTTTATTTTGCAAGTTTTCTGTACTTTTTTCTTTCATACAGTTTGTTTTCTGCATCCATGTAGATAGTCCTTGACTTAACAATCAATTGTTTAGTGACCATTTGATGTTACAATGGCACTGAAAAACTTATGGACTTATGACCATTTTTCACAATTACGACCATTGCAGCATCCCCATAGTCACATGATCAAAACTCAAACGCTTGGCAACTGGCATGTATTTATGAAAGTTGTAGAGTCCCAGGATCATATAGTCATCTTTTGCAATCTTTGACAAGCAGAGGCAATGGGGAAGCCAGATTCACTTACCAACGGTGTTATTAACTTAACAACTTCAATGATTCACTTAACAACTATGGCAAGAAAAGTCATAAAATGGGGCAAAACTCACTCAACAATTGTTTTGCATAGCAATGGGAATTTTGGGCTAGGTTCTGGTCATGAGTCAAGCACTACCCATATTTGTTTCAGCCATAGATCATGTCTTCATTTTCAAAAGGCTGTGGAAGCTGAAATTCAGCGTGTGTATATGGTCCCTTTAGCATGCTATGTATTTGCTGTAATCCCTCTGGCTAGATTTATCTGCATTACTATGGTATATCAAATGTATTTTCCTGCAATGTATATAGAAATGTACATTCCTTTTATCTTCTTCTAACTTTATATTTTAATGTGCACATTTACCAGCAGTGTCTTATATAAATGTTACTATACAGTTTATTTTTTTGTGTGTGTGATTTTTCACAATGCATAAGGTGAAAATTTAAAAATGAAATTTATTGACAGCAAAAAGAAAGTGCTTTTATTTGTTTGGCCTACTTCTGTTTTTCAAAAAACTTTAAGAATGTTCTCAATTTTCATAGAAATGCATAATGCATAAACATTAAGTGCCTTGTTTGCCATGTTCAACTCAAATGAAGGAGCACACATTCTACATTCTACATTAATATTGCTATAGTCACATGTTATATGGTCATAATTGCTTTTGCCTAAATATGACCTGTAAATCCCAGCATGTGCTCTATATTATGATCTGCAACTTAATGGGTTTTGTGAATTCAGCCAACTGTATTGTTTGATAAATTACACTTAAACTGTATGTGTATGTGTCAAAGTGACTAAGGGAGGGGAACAGTTTGAATTTTCACTAAAATTACTCCTTTGTCATCAGCCTAATACTTAACACCAAGAAATAATTTCACCACTAATAATTTGCACGAAAGGCATTGCTTCCTGGTATCAGATAAGGACCACTGAGTCTTTGGGCTATTTTTTTTAGATTTTTTTTTTATCCTACCTTTATTATTTTATAAGTAACTCAAGATGGCAACACTTGATAATACTCCTTTCTCCTATTTTCCCCATAACAACAACCCTTTGAGGTGAGTTTGGCTGAAAGAGAGTGACTGGCCCCAAACCATCCATTTGGCTTTCGCATGGCCATTCACAGTAAACCACAAACCAAAGTGGGATATTCAGTTACACATACATATTCTATTTACTGCATTCCATTCAGAAATAGTACAAGTGACATGTCAGGCAGAGAGGAACACTGGTGAAATGAGAGGAACTGTTCTTAATGCCACAATCTTGTTTTTCATCTTGCTTCACCCTCCATCTGGCACCTGACACTCAGAAAAGTTCTGGAGCACTTTTTCTAAAAAGGTGTTTATTGATTTATTGATTTAAGTTATATGCTGTATATTGTATTATTGAAATAACTCTTGGTGAAGAAAGAATGGAATGGAAAAACAGACCAGACAAGACAAGACAACCTTTATTGTCATTTTTTACTGTGGGCACAACAGCACACATCAAAAATGAAATTTAGTTGCCGCTCTCAAAGTGAACACATACATGACACACACCTAAACATACTATATACAGCATATGTATAGACCCACACTCCTACATATACATAACAAATAAATATTAAACACTGTCCATCTTGAATATATAACGGAAGGAGGAAGCTTGAGAATTCACAAGGTTAATGCTGTATGGAATGAAACTATGGTTGAACCTGGATGTTCTGCTTCAGATACTACGAAGCCTCGTCCCAGAAGGTAACAAGGAAAACAGATTGTGAAGGGGATGTGTAGTGTCCCAGATATTGATGCTTCCCAACCAGACTGTGATGCTGTATGACAGGATGCTCTCGATCATCCTCCTGTAGAATAGAATAGAATAGAGTAGAGTAGAGTAGAGTAGAGTAGAGTAGAGTAGAGTAGAGTAGAGTAGAGTAGAGTAGAGTAGAGTAGAGTAGAATAGAATAGAATAGAATAGAATAGAATAGAATAGAATAGAATAGAATAGAATAGAATAGAATAGAATAGAATAGAATAGAAAAATGGATATGAAAAACTGGTAAACAGAATGTGATAAACTGGTGTTCAGAAATAATGTAATTCCTAAGCTAATGTTTAGAAATACTCATAATTATGTTCATATTGTGTTATTATTTAAGTGTTATTATTTAAGCTCCTATTACAGGGAGCTTAAATAATATTATTGTGTTATTATTTAAGCTCCTATTACAGGGATCTCCAAACGTGGCACACTGGCTGAGGAATTCTGGGAGTTGAAGCCCACAAGTCATAAAACAGCCAGGTTTGAAGACCCCTGTCCTATTAGCTTCTCTATCAACCAATATAATATACCGTGTCATTTGTTTTATGTTGATAACACCCTAGAAGACGATTTAGTGTGCAATCATTCCAAAGGCATTTGTTGATAATGAGTTTTCTATCATATCTAAAATGACAAGAGAGCAAGATTTTGAAAATGGCACTTTTTATTGTTTCTGTGTTATGAAAATACTATCACTACTTGTTTGTGTAATCAAAATGAAACATTTTGTTCTTCTTCCTCAAGGAAAAAAACAGTCCAGTTTGAAAAAGCACCTTTGAGAATATCATCGCTTATTTATGAGGCTGATTAGGTATTAACGAGTCTCTTCCTTTTTGGGAAAATGTTAATATATTACACCAGTTTTGGTGGAATAAAAATGTCCAGCTTTGATCTACTGATTTTCCTTCAATCACAAAGGAGGAATGTTTTGCTTATGTCTGGAGTCTCTTATTTCCTACTGACAAAGTGATCTGTTCAACTTCCCCTAATTTTCACTGCCAAACCATTTAATTCTCCAGAGATTTCTGAGGAACCTTACCATAACCAACAAACTCTAACGGATTTGAATAAACCACTGACATGCTATTACAATTGCCAAAAATATTTTTGGATTAAATCAGACCCCCCCAAGTAGAGATCCATTGGTCAAAGTTTCCATGTTCACATATTATCTTGTATTTTAAAACTTTAAAAGAAGGAATAATTGTTATACTCTTCATGGATATGGTATCATTATATACTGTAGTCAACAGGTAGCCAAAGAGGCGCAGTAGCTCAATGGCTTAATGATGGTGAAAGTGATCTCTACTCCAGTGGTTCAAGTCCTAGCACTGCATGTCAGGGTGAGCTCCTGTCACTCATCTCAGCTTCTGTCCAGCTAATAGTTCGAAAGCATGTTCTATGCAAACTTTGATGGGGAAATGGGTTAGTGCTCTGTGCAGGGAATCAGATTCCTGCCAGTTCTGAATCTTCCTGGTTGCAGTGCCTGTTTACGAGGTGGCTCCAGAGAAGGGATGCAATATACATCTTTTTCAAAGAGGCAAGGATATGTTTCCTTTGAAACATACATACAAGGAAACAGAAGCTCAGGTCAGTACAACTCCATAAGTCAATATAACTTTGAAGCCCCCATTGTGTAGAGGGTGATAGAACTCTGTGCAGTTAATATCAGTGTTCGGCAGTTTGCTGGTGATTAATATTTAAATACCAAAATCATTCCACATCAACATCTTGGCATCTATCTCTACATTAATCATTGAACATTTCTGAAGACTGAATAACACTCTTTATAACTTAGTAACCAACTAAATGATTATCCTTATTTTTCCTTCATGTACAACCATTGGAGGAAAGTACAATATGTCTGAAAACATCCATCTGGGCAGCAATAAGTAAAGGTAAGCCTTGAATGGAACTAGTTAGAATAACTGATTATCAGCCTCCTTCATAAAACCTATTATTGATCCATATTATCTATGCTAGCCTTCCTCAAGCGGATATTATTGGTCAAATTGGCTGGAAGATAATGGAATTCCAAGTTCAAGACGCTACCAAGAAGCTACCAAGTTGGGCAGGGATGATGTACTAAAAGTATCTTTTCCAGGATTATGAATAATGGTCACTGCAACTCTAATATCTGTTTATGACTCAAGTTTAGTATTTACTTCGCAAAGTGTAACTACTGTTTTTTTTTTTTTAAAAAGCAATATATTGATTCTTCTATTTGAAATCCGATAGAATGAAACTCTGGATTCTTTTGCTGGCTGTTGCAGTCAGCACAGAAGAAATGCCAAGGCCAAACAGCTGTGTTGAAAGATTTCCTGGAATTCCTGGGAATCCTGGACACAATGGCTTACCAGGACGAGACGGACGAGACGGAACAAAGGGCGAAAAAGGAGACACAGGTATCATGTTGCTTTATTGCACTGAACTGTATGTTCAGCAATATTTCTGAAGCATGCATAAAAACATATTCTCCATAATAAATACTCCAATCTTTGTCCAAAAGCTGTAATAGTCAATTTGCAGCCTGATTGTTGACTTCTGAAGGTCATACCAAATAGTTAATGAAAATATTATAAAAATGTGGCTCATCATTTACATGAAGAGAAAGCTACATTTGTTTTCAAATGCTGAATATACATTTGGAAGGAAAGAATGAAGAATGATTGGGTGTTACTGAAATCTGCAGCTTACTCCCTGTCATAACAGCAGAACCATCCAGGTGATAAAACCAACAATCCCTATCTAACAGATTGATAAATGTCAACCAAATTTTAGTGTCACAACTTTACAAGGAGTAAAGGTCCATCATATGTAATGTACTAAATATACATACTAGAGCTATAGTACTGCCTGCCATTCAAGGCATTGGCTCATTGACAAAAGCAGGAGATGCCTCATTGACACAGAGTCACTGCCAGTAATAAAAATTAAGCATATATGCATGTTAAATACTACCCAAGGAGAAAATGGCCTGATTCAGGCATGCTAAGCCATGGTTTGTTTAACTATGTTTTATCATTATTAATTCAATTTGTTAGAGTTCTATTCTGCTTTTCCTCTAGGAACTTAGAATAGTATATCTGGTATTCTTTAATTATGCCATTGTTGTTAATTGCAAAGTCGTGTCCAACCCATCGCGACCCCATGGACAACGTTCCTAATTATGCCATACAATACCCTTTTAAGACAGGCTGTGTTGTCACCCAGTAAATATCCACTGAGGGGTCTCCCAAATCTTAGCCCAATATTTCATCCATTGTATCATACTGATACTCATTCTATCGTGAAGAAAGTACAATACCCTAGAAAACACAACACATTAAACCCAAACCAAATCATCTCATTATGGCTTTAGCCAGACTGAAACACAAGATAGTAAGCACTGTCTGTTTCTTTTATTCATTTTCTATGTCACTTAATCATTGATGTCTGCCCTGCTACAAATACAAAAGAAATCAATTCCACAGGAATTCTAGGACTATACTTTATAGAGATAAGCTATGATAACAAAATCTTGCACACCTGATTGTGCTGTAGCTCCTCCTTTTCCTTATACTCCAGTGAATTATGAAGGTGTCTGTTTGAAATTCTGAATGTTATTTCATTTATATGAACAAACATTATCTTTTGCTACTACCGTATTAGGTGACCCAGGAAATCCAGGAAAGTCAGGCCGAGATGGCATCAATGGAAATAAGGGAGAACAAGGTAGGAGCCAAAGCTGGTCTCATCCAGAATATGAGGATATGCTTATCCACTGATAATCTTCTGCTTACCATAATACATACAATAGCCTGTGCTTTGTTTCAGGAAAACAAAGAGGGTAGTTGTTGATTAAATAGCCATATAATAATTCATTTTCATGTAAAGTATTTATTATAACCTCATGGACAAATTATATAAGATGCAATTTTAAAATCCTGTCAAGTGAGCAGCAATATTCCCAAAACAACTGACAACCATCATGTATGTTTACAAAATTTTGTAAAAAGCCAGAAAAATGGGATCTATCAGCCCTCCCTAGTCTGATGTCCTCCAGAAATGGTCAATTTAGGCAGGGACCAGATTGAGGAAAGCTGATGAGGCCCATAAGTTTCTCACTCTGTGTGAAGAAAATGCAACGCATCAGTTTCGGTGTGATGTCTTGCCACTTACTGAAGTACCACTGCAGGTTGGAAGGCTTAGCATGCAGCGTTGATCAAGACTTTTTGTTCTAGTTTGGCCATTCTAACATAGCACCTTTCATGAGAGCATATTTGATCTCCTGACAGCATTGTGATGTTCCTGCTTAATTCTGTACTCTTCTACTGGTAGTGTCTTCAGCACATAATTTCATTTTGGATATCATGGACTAAGGGTACAGTTGTTCAGTGCTTTAGATTTCGTTCTAGAAAAGCATTCTTATGCTTAACAGAAGCAGGAACTTGTCACCTGTCTCAAACTCTTTAAAGCAGTATATATATTTTTCTGTTAAGCCATAACATTACATTAAGCACAGCCACTGTGAAAACAGATTACATCATTTTTTGCCATTTGACCTCAGGCTGGAGTACAAAATTTAACTTGGTCAAGAGCCTGGATATGGTTTCTGGCCAGCTCCAGCAGGCCTAATGGTGTTAAGAAGTTTTAGAAGGAAAAAAAACCCCACACTTTCTGGAGGAAGACTCCAAAGACCCCAATTCTCCAAACTTGTTCATTCTGATATAATCTGAGACTCTCTCGTTTCATATGTTTGCCTGGGGGAACCTAGTATCCTCTTCTGCTTTTTCCTTCTTCTCCTGAAAAATCAAAGGTAGTCTCATCTCATGTGCTCTTGGTTTTGTGTTAGATAATACAGAAATAATAAATGTCTCTTCCCGTTATCTTGGATTTATATTTTCATCCCTCAGATGACAGATGCTTTCACAACTCTGTAAAAGATTAACTGCAAGGTCTTTCCTTTTCATTTAGGGGCTGACGGCAGAGTTGAAGAAAAAGGGAACAAAGGTGATAAAGGAGAGCGAGGCTGGCCTGGGAAATTTGGGCCAAAAGGAATTCCTGGACCGGTAGGGGACAAAGGTCATCAGGGGGAGCTAGGACCACAAGGAAGGAAAGGGATAAAAGGGGACCTTGGGCCAATTGGCCCCAAAGGAAATAAAGGTGAAATTGGAATTCAAGGTGAAATAGGATTAATGGGACCTGTGGGTCCAAAAGGCTACGTGGGTCCTAAAGGAGAGATAGGAGGCCCCGGACCAAAAGGCAGTAAAGGCAATCAGGGAGAAAGGGGTTGGAAGGGAGAACGAGGAGAAAAAGGAAATCTTGGCAGTACCCCAGTTATTGGCAAAAGTGCTTTCAGTGTAGGCCTCACTGCTAAATTTCCTCCACTCAATGTTCCCATCAAATTTGATAAAGTCTTATACAACAGCTTCGACCATTATAGCACAGAAACTGGAGTGTTCACCTGCCAAATCCCTGGGGTCTATTATTTTACCTACCACATCACTGTTTTTTCAAGGAATATGAGAGTAGCTCTAGTTAAAAACGAGCACAGGATGCTCCACACTGCAGATATGTACCAAGGGGTCGAAGACCAGGCCTCTGGAGGAATCGTCCTGGAACTTCAGAAAGGGGATCGGATATGGCTGCAGTGTTATGGAGGAGAGACTTATAACGGATTGTATGCAGATCCAGATGATGACACTGTCTTCAGTGGCTTTCTTCTATTCAGTACCTCAGAAGCACCAGCATCTGTGCCCTCCAGCATATAAGCTGATTGCTTGGTTTTGAATATGACACTTATATGACACAGCTTAGTTTTCACATGAAGTTTCCATCAAAATTCATGAAACCAAATCAAGAACTCCCAGGCATTTTTTTTGCAGAATGATGCTGAATACCACATGCATTACTTTGTTTATATGGTTCCTAAATTCTAATATCTTACATAATTCTTTAAATCACAAGATAGAAAAATTATCTTGCCCTTATTGTTATTGTTTTAATCAAGTAAACTTGTTTAACTTCGTACAAAAATATTTTTAGACTAATTAATAAAATCACAAAATCCACTACTATATATTTATGCCTAAATATGTTTAAATAAAGCAAAAAAAAATCAACAAATTTTGTTGAACAAATAATCTTGGGTTTCTTTTATTTTTCATTCCTACTGTCCTCAGTCCTTTAAAACAAGTGATTCCTTGATCACATATTGCATTAAATCATGATTTATTTTAACCATGCTTTCCTGAATATATTAGAAAAAGCCAGGGTCTGTCTTGCAGAAAAGAGAAATAATTATGCCTTGCCTGGAAAAAAAATCTGAATTATTTAAATTTTTACTTACTATTGCCCTGGAGTTTTGTGATTATTTGGGATCTGAGAAAGGCAAAAAACAAAATCAGAAATAAATCAGGAAATAAAAAGTAAAAGGGTGATTAGAATGTTGATTCTGGAAAGTTTTTAAACAGGTAAGGAGACAGATTCACTGGAAATGAGACTTCGAAAAAATTGTAAGAATACTTCCTATAGTTTAACATTTTATTAAAAATATATGAAGATTTTGAGTTTAAATGTAAGAAATCTCTTCCTGTGAAAATGTTCTGGTGAGAAAAGAATATAATAAGAGACCTTGAAGGCTACAGGTAGTCCTCAACTTACCTCAACTGAGCCCAAAATTTCTGTTGTTAAGCAAAACATTTGTTGAGTTTTGCTCCATTTTATGACCTTTCTTGCGTCAGTTGTTAAGCAAATCACTGCAGTTGTTAAGTTAGTAATACAGTTGCTAAGTGAATCTGGTTTTTCCATTGACTTTGCTTGTCAGAAAATTGCAAAAAGATGATCACATGACCCCAGGACATGCAACTGTCATAAATATGATCATGTGACCATGAGGATGCTGCAATGGTTGTATGTGTGAAAAATGGTCATAAGCCATTTTTTTCAATGCCATTTTAAACAGTCAATAAATGAACTGTTGTTAAGTCAAGGACTACTGTATTTACTAGAGGCAACCATAAAGAATTAAAGATTACAATTAAAGCAGAAGACCTACTAATAAAGAATAGAGAATTTAAGGATATTTGGCACAATGCATCCAGAACTTTCTCTTTAGAATGTCTGACGGTATAAAAATGGGCTTTAAAAAAGAGATAGAATATAATTGAAATTCATCTTTCAAAAATTTTGAAGATTTGTTTATAAATATAAGACCTGGAATATCTTTTTTTGTATTTTTAGAGAAAAATCACAAGATCCTGTGTAAAGGAAAAGGAAGAAAGATAAAATTGATTTACTTGTTTAAAGTTAATAATTTTTTATTGGACTTTTGCTGATTAAGATTAAAAGATGAAGCTGCTTTATTATGGTTGTTGTTCTTGTTGTTATTATTATTCCTGATAGACTGGAAAAGAAGAAAAAAATCCCCCAGAACAAAAGATGGGAAACCAAATCTGTGTTGTAAAAGAAAATAGTACAGGTGTGTCCAGGTAGCAGCCAAAGTCTCACAAGACTTGGGAAAACTACATTTTATCTGCTGGGGAAAAAACAAACTACTATCAATAGCTGTTGCTGATGTTAGGTAGTTGAAGACCAAGTACAGGTAGTATTTGACTTACAACCACAATTGAGCCCAAAATTTCTGTTGTTAAGTGAGACATTTGTTTGAGTTTTGCCCCATTTTACAACCTTTCTTGCCAGTTATTAAGTAAAACACTGCAGTTGGTAAGTTTGTAACCTGGTTGTTAAGTGAATCTGGAAGCCCCATTGATTTTGCTTGTCAGAAGGTCACAAAAAGGGATCACATGACCTTGGGACAAAGCAACCCTCATAAATATCAACCAGTTGCCAAGCATCTGAATTTTGATCACATGATCATGGGTTGCAAAGGTTGTGAATAACCATCATAAGTCATATTTTTCAGTGCCATTGTAACTTTGGTCACTAAACAAACTGTTGTAAGTCGAGGACTACCTGTATCTTCTAAAAAAAAAAAATAATAATCACCCGGCCTTGCTGTAAATGGCGCACTCCTCTGCAGCGTTCTGCATTGGCTATTACTTGGCTGGGGAATTCTGGGAGTTGAAGTCCGTCCTATTCCTACTGTAAGTGCCTTAACGAACATGCGAGGCAGAGCAAAACCGCTGGAGGGCGGGGAAAAGCGGGTTGCACCGACGCTCTTTCTCACGGCCGGGCCGCGGAAGAGGCCGTCCCGGCGATCCGGAACCGCTTGGCCGTTTTGGAGGCGGTGCGTCTCTCCGAGGCGAGCGCTCCCCTGGCTACCATGTGGGCTGGATGGCACCGAGTGGCACGCAGGGCTTCGGGCTCTCTGAAGCAAGCGAGGCTGGGCCGGCTCTGCGGCGGCACGAAGAAATGGGTCAGCACCAGCTGGTCCCCGGTGGGCGCTGCCTTCAATGCCCAACAGCAGCGGCTGGCGGTGGGGCAGAAAACGGTGAGAGGCGAGCTTGGAGTGAGATGGGGGCGGAAACGGCCCGACCATCCTTGGCTTTTATATTGGAAGAGACTCAGCAGCTTTCTTCCAAATAAGATGGATTACAGCTTCCGTAATCCTTTGCCACATCCCTGCCATGGCAGGGGATTATGTATGTGGGGGATGCTGCGTTCAGAGAGGCGGAACGGGACGTTGTTGTTGTTGCTGTATTAGAGAGCTGGAAGAGCACGTTATTATTTATTGTTTTTTTCAGCCAGATATTTAGACTGGATTTGACTGGTTGGACTAGATGACCTCCAAGACCCCTTCCAACCACTACTACTACTACTACTACTACTACTACTACTACTACTACTACTACTACTACTACTACTACTACTTCCTCCTCCTCTTCCTCTTCCTCTTCTTTTTCTTTTTCTTCTTCTTCATATTGGTATTGTTATCCACCTATTCCCAAGGATTTAGGATAGGCAGATGTTGTTTAATGATTACTATTATAAAAGTTGGGAATACTGTGTTCAAAACATTGGAAAGGGGCATTTAATTATTGTTATGATTCCTCCAAGAGGAATTCCTCAGAAGTTCAGGCTGGATTTGGCATTTTTATCTACCTATCAAGTCCTTTCCAGGGACCTGAGACAGGCAGATGTGCATGTTTGTTATTATTTTAGTGCTTTTGAATTAGTATTGATTTTTGATAACTCTGAACTGTTATTATTATCCGTATACTGTGAGGTGGGTTCTGAGAGAGTATGGCTTTATCGAAGAATGAAATAAGATTGGTTTGGCATGATCTGTTTTTAACAAACCCGTGCTGGCTACTAGTTGTAACTTTATTTGCTTCTAGTTGTTCACAAATCTATTTTTTGATTATCTTTTCCAGGATCTTCCCAGGTATTGACGTTAGACTGATTGGTCTGTAGTTTCCTGGGTCTGTTTTTTTCCCTTTCTTGAAGATGGGACATCAGCCCTTTTCTAATCCATATTAAATTATTGTAGATTAGAATATTACATTAAACAATATATGTTGGTAAAGTTCTTTTCTATGTTTTAGGGTCTGTTTGGTGTACCTGAACTTAATTGTCCAGAAGGATTTCAAGAAGCTCAAAAAAACTCATTGCAAGAAGCAGAACAATTGGTCCAAAAAGCATGCATTACACCTCCTGGGAAAGAGATTGTGTTGGTTTTTGATCAGCTCTCTGATGCTTTATGTAGAGTAGCAGATCTGGTAAGACAATACTATATTTTTGAAATTGTGTTTTGTTAATTCATTGACACAGCTATATTTCTAGGTTAATTTGAATTCTGTAACTTTCTGAAATTTAATATGAATTATAATTATAAATTAGTATACAAACCTATGCTTCTATGGAAGGTTTCATTCATTTTTTTTGTATGTAATCAAATTACCTGAATGTAGTTCTTGCACAGCGGTCATTCACGTGTTTTCAGTCCAGTTTTGTTCAGCACCCATCTATTCTTCATCATCCTGGTTTACCACACATAGTCTTTAAATATACCATTCCCACTGTATTTACTTATTTTAAACATACTTTTGCTTTTCTTTACATATCTTTCATATAGTGGATCAATCAGCAGACTGCTCTTCTACAAAGTCTGAAATATTTGTTCTATATTGTATATTGTTTGCTCTGCTATCTTTTAAACAACATTACCAAGGGGACATAATATATCCATCTCTTATTTTCTTCTTAGTTCTGAATCCTTTTTTTTTCAACCTAGCATTTCCCTACAAGTGCAAAGTTCACTTTTGGGGGTGGGTGGGTCGGTATCAACCAAGTAGTGATTAGTTGCAACAAGAATTGACTGACTGGGTTGTTGTCTGAATCTGATATTATGGGCTGAGAAAGTGACTGGCCCAAAGTTACCTTTCATGTCTAAAATGGGACTAGAACTCTAACCTGGTGCCTTAATTACTAGACCAAACTGGCTATCAAAATCGAAGTCTCTGCTCCAGAGGCACTACTAGGGTAATGCTGAATAATTATTTAAGCATTCCATATTTCTCATGCAAGCCTTATTTCTATTATATACGTCCTTTTTCTTTACTATAGACCAGTGGCCTTCAACCTTTTGGGCACCAGGGACCGGTTCCGTGGAGAGAGATTTTTCCGTGGATTGGAGGGGCGTGGTTTTGCTTGCTGTCTGCATCCCACAGATGGGGCTTTCCTTATTTGCGTGGACTGGTTTCTGGCATGTTGTGGACTGGTGGTGGTCCACAGACCTGGGGTTGGGGACCCCTGCTATAGACTTTCTCAATATGCAAGCATTTTTTTCATCACATTCATATATTTCTGAATGATCTGCTAGAAGAGAGCAAAAATCTGATGCTCTCAGATTCAGAAAAGTTGCATGACAGTTTTCAAATTTTACACATTAGCTTTTTTACCCTTTCAGTAAAAATTGAAAGGGTAGAAAAGACCTTCCAGGCATTCTGAAATTAATTTCCATGTAGTTTTTGCATTCATCTTGCTACTTTTCCCTTTGTACTAGGTAAGAATAATGGCATTCTTCCAGGCTTGAGACACCAATGTACACATCATATTGCTACTCTATAAGTAGGCCGCATCTGTATTTTAACACTTAACAACTAACATCCCTCTAATTACACCATCTATAGCTTCAGGGTTACCTTTATTTAAGGAGTTTCACAGCATTTGTGACTTGTTTTTATAACTTTTTTTTTAGACACTAACATAGCATTTGTTTTAATTTTACTCTTCTTAAACAATGTTTCTATTTTCAGCAAAATTGTTTTGCATATTCTGTGCCTCTTTTAATCTTAACCATTCCTTGATCTTTTGATGACATTCTTTGCATGTTTTTTTTGCTGGACACATTATTCAGTCACTTTCTCTTATCCTCATTTTTAGTAATCCATCTCTTCTATGTATTATTGTTCTTATTCCGTTGTTCCACCTAGAATATTCTTTCTATTAGTATAATGCCAGATACTGTATTTCAAGCAGTTTTCACTTTGCTCTCCTTATGTCTATTTCCCATCCCTTTTTGTTGGAAGATTAATCTCTACAATGCTTTGTATGAAATGACCTGCTCTACTCCATTTCATACTGTCTTCATTCAATCTGTTACTTAATTCCCCTTTTAATTTCACAAATTCACAACACATTTCATTATTCATGCTCTTTATCATTTTTTTTTATTTCTCTTACATTCCAAGTTTCAGTCTTCCATGTGACATGATTTTCACTGGTGGACCCATAAAGATTGTCCTCTATAACAGTTTTTCAGATTTTTTTCTCAGATTTTTTTTATAATACACACAGATACACTGCAACTTATCCGTTGCATGTACATGCTGTCAAACAGCCGCTTGACATTATTTAAACCATTTCCTGATCTTGTATACAATCCATACTTGAAACTGTTCTGAACAATGTATCCATATTTTTTCTTCTTCAACTGTTACAGAAATGTTAACGTAGGGAATAATTTTAATTAATAGCTCTTTGAAAACATATATGTTTATGAATATTTCAAATCAGGTACAATATTTATGCAGTTAGCAAGCCTTTCTGTTTTTCTGCAACTGCTAATGCAATATTTTCTCATTTTTTTGTGCTTTCATATTTTTTACTATAACAGGCTGACTTTGTGAAAATAGCCCATCCTGATCTTGCGTTTAGAGATGCTGCTGAGGAAGCCTGCAGAAGCATTGGTACTATGGTAGAAAAGTATGCTTTCTTCGATATTTTAAAGTTTGTATCATCCTTCCACAGTTATCTTCTAGATGTATGAACTTCTGCTCCCCGTATTTCCAGCCAGCCTGGCTATTATTTGAGAATTCTTGGAATTGAGGTCTGTGTAGCTGAAAGGTGCTGAGATTGAGTAAAGATGGTTCGTCTGGTTAATCTGCGCTGAAGTGATCAATAACTCGATAGCAGGAAATAGCACCTAACAACATTGGTTGAGTTTTAAAAAATGCTAAGCAGAGTCAAACGTACTTAATATTAGGACAGATAAACTTATTAGGGAATTGCCAGCTAGATTGCAGAGAGGGGGTCAAGCAAGGGCCTAGTTTGGAGCCATTGCACAGTCACAAACTGCACAAGCGTGACTTCTCCCCAAATATAAAGTCTTGTCTGGTCATTTCCCAGGGGAAGGCAAGCAGTCTGGTGAGATTCTTACAACATAGGTGATAAACAATAAAGTTACAGCCTGAATCTATTCATGAGTGGTTCTGATTGCTTGTGCCTGACAATACAGCAGAAAATATTCTTATACCATTTTTTATTGTATTCTATAATCATCGAAGTTGACTCAAGGTAGAATGTGTGCCTCTATTAGTCACTAATCAGTAGCAAAGTATTCTTATTTATTCCCATGAAGTAAAGTCTAGTTTACTAGGAAAAAAAATATTCCTAAAGAAAAGCCATGGCGACACTATAGGTCTTTATAATGAATTATAAGAGCTAACATATGTTTCTTGAAACTACATTCACCAATTGAAAAAATGTTGAGTGGCTATAAGTTTTCTTGTCAGATTAATCATTTCTTATATTGTTCACACATAGTGATTGGCAACAAATATGATTTGTTTTTTGCAGTATGTGAAACAATCCATTATGTTTTAATGTCATACATGAAACAGACCTCTAGGTTGCACAGTTCTACCATACCATTAGATGTATACTGGTTTACTGAAACCCAACCCAGGAAGAGAGAGGAAAAAGGGGGAAAAAGTGATGTAAAGTGATCTATATCCTTTACATTCTGTGTTCTTGCCCCTGCCCCCCCAAAAGCCATACTTTCTCCCGCCTTTAAAAAAAATGGAAAAATCACAGAGAAAACACAGGAAGGCAGTAATTGAATAATTGGATGAAAATATCATGCAGATGTTCTGTAAAAAGTGAGTGTATAAGATATGGTAATTCCATATTAACATCTAAAATTGGAATCACTCTAGGATTATATTTTCTGTTGCCTTGTTTATCATTTTAATAAGTTACTTACATATCTTGGATATGCTGAAAAAAAGTATTTGTGATGTAAATTGCTTTGCTGTCTTTCTGCTGGCTGTGTCAGATAACTTTTTCTGAAGTTGAGTACGTTTATAAAATGTGACAGAAATACAGAAACTGGTAATACCTAATTGTAAATGTAATACTGAATATATCTATTTTTTATATTTCTAGATTAAACACAAATGTAGATTTATGTCAGAGTCTGAGAAGATTGTTAATTGATAAAGATGTTATGGATTCTCTTGATCCTCAAACAAGGTATATTTTAATTTTTACAGTAAGATTTTTCTTATAATATTCAAAGTGAACATGGAATACTATATTCCACTAGATCAGCACATATGTTACTGTGGGACATATTGTGAATTTGTTTCAGACTGTATAATATCTATGAGTGCATTATTTATTCCAGTCTTGAAGATTTTTTACAAAACAACGGAATCTGATTTTTGCAAGGGTTATTTGCATCAATATCCCTATTACCTCCACTTTTCTCCTTTGATAGCTGTTCCTTTCTTCAACTGCATATTTAATGTCCTTTCAAAACCTACTTCCAATTCTGATTGCAAAGAAACCTTTGAAAAATTGCCTCTTGTTCATCATATTTGGCATTCTTGATTATTCTGGACTGCTTAAATTATTTTTGGTTTCTGTTTTGGCTTAATTCTGTTTCTTTTCTTTCTTTTTTTCTAGAGGCATAATTGACATTTTTGTTTTTGTATTCTTTTTCCTGTATGCTTCTTACCATAGTTGACTAAGACTACACTCAACCTAGTATAAAATTTGGCCAACAAGACAAGGAAATTATATACATATATATAATGGTTGTATACACAGATCAGATCAAATGAAATAATGTGTTTTGTTTAATCTACAAACTAAGATTGCCTTTAGTTTTTGGCAGATCTAGCTTATGCTACAGGTTGTAACTGAATAGGATAAAACATGCAGCAGTCTTTATTTTGAAGAGGAAAAAATGATTCTGATTGTGGGTGTCATACCTGTTGTCAACTTCTTGAAAAGCTATGTCTTTTCCTGGGATCACCATGGAATCACAGGGAAAATTATTAATTTAAGGAAGAACTAATAGATGAAAAGTGTGTGCTTATGTGTGCTCTGAATAATCTCTTCTCTTTTGAATTCAAATTATTTAATTGTCCTATTAACTAAGACATATAAAGAAGCATATTCCATTGTCTAAAAGATGGATATTTATATATGATCATTTGTTTCCAGCATCATCTGTCAATTAATAAATTATAAATAATATTATTGTTGTAAGTGCTATCTTAGATATCTGGCCTCTATTTGCAGTATTTCTCTAGTAACTGTATAATTTTCCTGATAACTAAGGTTGCATGCTAACTTAAAAACAAGCAATATTTACTTACTGTGACTTATTTCTAAATATACAGTCATAAAATGGAAGGCGGATGTGTCTTAATTTTAAATGAATTTCTGTCGGTTACAGTAATTAAATCATACCACAAATTGTACACATCTTTGTTTTTCATATGATACTGTGAATAAAGAAACAAGTAGGCTGCAGTACAGGTAGTGCTCAAATTATGACCACAATTGATCCCAAAATTTATACTGCTAAATGAGAAATTTCTAAAGTGAGTTTTGCCCCATTTTATGACTTTTCTTGCCACATTTGTTAAGTGAATCACTGCAGTTATAATATCAGTAACACTGTTGTTAAGTGAATCTGGTTTCTCCATTGACTTTGATTGTCAAAAGGTTAGGGTTATAAATGTGAGTCAGTTGTCAAGCATCCAAATGTAAATTACTTGACCATGGGGATGCTGCAACGGTCATGAGTGTAAAAAATGGTCATAAGTCACTTTTTTCAGTGCTGTTGTAACTTCAAACAGTCACTAAGCAAACTGTTGTAAGTTGAGGACTATCTGAATGTAGCTGCTCACCTTTTTGTGAGTTTTGTTGAACTGAATAATTTTTGTACCTGCATGTCTTAAATTTACCTCTTAGTATTTGATCTGTAACATTTGGTTTATATTATTATTCATCTGACATTATTTTCTGTCAATGGAATTTTATTCTTTCAGGCGAGTGGCAGAACTTTTCATGTTTGATTTTGAGATCAGTGGTATTCATTTGAATGAAGAACAGGTATTTATTACTTACATAAATTAAATTAAACAAGTAGGCAGTCGTTTTGATGCCACATACTCTTTAACTAGGTGGCTTGCAATAATTAAAAAACAGCCAATTAAAAACAAACATTATGTTGTATACCTTCATACTGCCATCAACCCCATTTGGAATGTTTCATACTAGTCAACCTGCAAATAAATTTTAAACTTTTAATAGAGTTGGGCAATCCTGACTTTATTTATTGATTTATTTTATTTATTAAATTTATTTGCTGCCTATCTCATCACAAGGTGACTCTGGGTAGTCTGCTCAAGTGGTCTCCGCTCACATGAGTAGAGCTTTGTGCACAAGTGCAAGCATCCTCCACTCGCGTGCGAAGCTCCATTCGCACGAGTGAAGAGCATGTGTGTGCGAATGGAGCTTTGTGTGGGCCTGCCACTCACACGTTCCCTACCCCCCCCCCCGTGCCAGGCTGGGTCGCCAAGCTGGAAAGGTTGAGGACTGCTGGGTTACAACATGGGAGGCAAGCAGTTTCAGAGTGACTCTTTTTTTTGACCATCTTGTCTTGAGTGCGCATAATTGCCTGGCCTACACAGTCCTGAAAATCATGAGAACCCAAGCCATAAAGCACTCTATAGGAATAGCCATCACTTTGAATTAGACCTGATAACCATTAACAGATGCTGCAGTTCTTGCAACACACGTGTTATATCCCAAACTTGCTGAAATCTAGTTGAATCCATAAATTGTCTTGTGTGGATAAGCTAAATATGCTTTCTGAGCTTGCAGACATTTCATTACCAAACTAGGCAATGTCATCAGTGTTAGAAGGGAGTGGGGTTTGCACTCATTTTATGTACTAGTGGCTTGCCCTGTCAGCATTGGTGATTCCTTGATTATCCTATTGTTTACAAATCGGCCATCAACAGGCACATAGTACTAATCTCAATGGGGATTTATGGATGCTACTATTTTCAGTGTTTTCTGTAAACATTTTAATATATTGATTCTTCAAAGAAATATCTATTTTTTTTCCTTATTTGCAGCGCAGAAATGCAGTAAATCTTAATGTCAAAATTTTGGATTTATGTAATGAATTTCTCCTGGGGTCTCATCTTCCAAACAAGATTGAAAAGCATGTGTTACCAGAACACATTCGCCATAACTTTGCAGTTGAAGGCAGTTTTGCCCAAATCAGTTGTCTCAGTGCAGACAATCCAAATGATTTGGTATGTATGCATAAAATAGCCCAATATGGTTTGTATAATTGTTTAGCAATATATATGAGTACCTTTATAAGTGGTCATCTTTACAGTGTACCATCTTAAAATGGAGCAAAATAAATAATCCAAGTAGTAGAAACAGGAAGGGAGGATTTTTTTGTAATTTGAAGTGAGGCATATTCAGATGACATATGGTGAGCTGCAAACTGTTTTTAAATTTACATCCGTTATAGTATAAAGTGGATATGATTAGAAAAGACATAAGAGCAAAAGATGTGCTAATTATCCTCCTCCCTTTATTTTATTATTATAATCTATACATATTTGATTTGTGGAAGAATCAGTAGTAAGTGGAAGAAAAATTCAATTTTCAGTCTCCAGAAGTGAAGCCAAGAGAAAACATTTAACACCACCATTTCTAACTAGAAGACTTCTTTTTGTGGGATCCTTGGTCTTCTTTGAGCTTGGTTGTTTTCTTGCAGGCATTTCATTACCAAACTAGGTAGTTTCATCAGTGCTATAGGGAGTGCTGCCATATTATATACTAATCGCTTACTCTGTCAGCATTGGTAGGAGTAGTCTTGGTTGATTAGGCTGGCTGAGGAATTCTGGGAGTTGAAGTCCACAAGTCATAAAAGGGCCAAGTTTGAAGATCCCTGCTTTAAGCCTTCTCACCAGTACAGCAAAGCCGAGTCTTGGGAGAGGGGCGGCATACAAATTTAATAAATAAATAAATAAATAAAAGCTGTGCTGTGATACGCATGAGGAAAGGTGTATGTTTGTGGAAGTAAAGCAACCAGAAGGAGATGGGGTTTTTTAGCAGTACTTACAAGGAGTATTTTAGCAGTGGGGAAGAGTGGAGAATAGTAAGCAATAGTAGGTGAGGGCTTGAGTATGTTGTTTAAGGGCTTGTGTTGTAATTGGTTCTTTGCTGTCCTGAATTCACCAAATTAGGCAATGTCACAAATTAGGTGTAGTTTAAAAGACCTTGTGACATGTGATATATACAAAAAAGAGGAAAAAGACAAGATACATTCATAAAAATATTGTTAGTTTGTCAAATGGAATAATGATCAATCTTTTCATATTATCAGTAGCGAACCAGTTCATTATCAGAGAAGGAGAAAAAACAGCCATGGTACCTGAAGTCTGATACTGAGGCATATAAATTAAGGGCTTACTTGTAAACGGCTTATGTCTTGTTTTTTTGGGAGTTCCTCTATTATAAAAGCCTTTTATTATAAAAACACATATGATGATGGTAGTTTAACTGTCAATGTTTTGTTATTTATTTTAGTTTTAATTATGCTACTTTATATAAGTTTATTCATTGTTTTCATTGTTGTTAACTCTAGGTACGTGAAGTTGCCTACAAAGTTTTTCTATACCCGAATATTCAGCAACTACAATGTTTAGATGAATTGCTTGCCAGTAGAAATGCTCTGGCCCAGTTAGTTGGCTATGATACATTTGCTCATCGAGCTCTTCAAGGAACAATGACCCAAACCCCAGGTAAATGCATCTTTGCACTGAAGGAGAAGGAAGAGATGAGAGCCAGTGCTAGTTATACAGACTACTGCACAGAATTAGGACCAGCGTTTAGCTAGAAATATAATGATTACATTTTGTAATCTTCTAAAAGTTTGCAGGATTTTATTTTTTAAAAAATAATTTTTTTGCTAGATTTTTATTTTGCCACACTATGATCAACACAGTATGTTAATTTGATCTTTACAGGAAAAAAATTCCAAAGAAACAAGTGTCAGTAAAATCACTAAATGGAAGCACTTTTATTCTTTTATTGTTGATTATTATTATTGCAATGATTACTGATATACATTAAAATTGCTCTTTGTCTGTATAGATTTCAGTGAATAGTCTAGTTTAATGCTGAAGTTTCCATGTTTGGGTTTACGTACTAATACAGGTAGTCCAGTTTAGTAACCACAATTGGCACTGGCAACTCTGTCCCTAAGCAAAACAGATGTTAACTCTACCACAGTCCTTTCCAGCTCTAAAATTGCCAATACTAATCATACTGCTCCCCCATCCTTTAGAATGCTCATCCTGAAACTGGGATAATTAACAAGAAGGGAATTAATGTTTACATGTTACATTCATTAGAGAGAAAGGGATTAAAAAAGAGTAAGCAGACCCACAAGGGAAAAACACATCAAAAGCAATGCACTAGGACTAGCAGTCAAGAGCACATTGCACAAACAGCCTAGTATATGCACTATTGTGTGCCTAATTACTTAGTAATCTCTTCCTCTCCAATTTCTCTACAGAGGGGAGGTCAGAAACAGAAGAGATTGCTTTCAGAAATTGCTTTTTTTTCTCTCCCCCCTTCACAGAATAAGGAATATACCAGTCTGTTTGTACAGTGTGTTAACAAATGCCAGTGCAATGCTTTCAGTGTGTATTATCTATAGTGTGCTTACATTCTTTCCTCTCCAATCTCTCTGCTCTGCAAGGGGGGGTAAACATAGGTCAAGCATAGGATGTGTACTAACTGTGAATGACAATCATGTAAAAGGGTTAACACCTTTTCTCCCTAGAAGTCAGGGTTTAAGTTTCCTATTCCATAGAACAACCCTCCTCCCTTCAGTCTTGTCTGATGCCAGGCTAAAAGGGAACAGCACCATTGCAAGCGGTCGCTGAATGAGGTTGTTGGCAAGTGAGGATTACCACTCCCAGGTTTTCATCTTGAATTCAGTGTTAAATATTACTGCTTATTAAATTCTTCCCATTTTATTTCTTTACAAGGCTCAAAAAAGAACATTTCATTGTTATCTTCAGAGACTTGGATTTATGCAGCAATATATTTTCAGTTTTAGCATTGTTTATAGCTACCTTGGTACTAAAATACTGATTGCTAATATATTCAGCCTTTTTCAGTGTGATTTTAACTCAGTTTTTAATTATAGGCAGTTTAGTAAATATATTTTATATAAAACGTACAGTTGTATTATTTCTTAAAAGTTTCTTATTTTTTTTTTAGAGATAGTAATGCAGTTTCTTACAAAGCTTTCAGATAAATTATTCAGTCGGTGAGTCTTTTTTCATTTAATTTTATTCAGAAAGCAAATTAATTTTGTTTCAAGGCAAAAATCATTTTGTAATTGTAATTTTATAATATAATAGGAATTAAAATATCCTCATTCTTTTTATTTTCTTTTTCAAACCTTAATTAAAATATTAAACACTTTTAATTATTTTCTAATAATGGGGAGAAGAAAATATTCCCAATATTTTTTTAGTATTATGTTATTGGAAAAGGCCTGAAAAATGAAGAATATATGCATCTCTGATTAAGTTTTATTTAGTTTTTGCTTGAGTTATGTTTATCTTTGTATGAATTAAAGTTAACGAATTTAAAGAAAAATTAATTATAAAATTGTTTTGTAGCACTCAAAAGGATTTTGAAATGATGGAGGGTATGAAAATGAAACTGTATCCTTTCAAATCAGTAAGTGATGCATTTTTTCCCCATGTAACTTATCTAAATTGAACCTAATTTTAAAATTTTTTCA
This sequence comes from Bothrops alternatus, assembly GCA_034064705.1. Classification (NCBI taxonomy): domain Eukaryota; kingdom Metazoa; phylum Chordata; class Lepidosauria; order Squamata; family Viperidae; genus Bothrops; species Bothrops alternatus. The sequence goes on from JARGCV010000166.1 coordinate 514,828, forward strand.
ATAATTCCAACAATAAATTGACTTGATAGAACTTTGTTTTTATTCATGTCATTTAAATTTTTGGTTTTAGGATTAATATTTTTTAAGAAATAAAATGCTGAAAGACAGATACTGCTTTCAACATTACAAATAAAATCTTAAGATAGAAAATATAATATGGTATCTTAAGTTAAACCTGTTCAGGATTGATATAAGGTTGAGAAGAATGAAATCAGACTTGAGAAATTATACATATTTTATAAAATTAACTGGATCGTTATATTTTTCCTTTCTGCCTGTTTGTTTTTGTATTTTTAATACTTTAATTATACAGCCCTAATAATAAAATAGCATGTGTATTTGAAAAATAATATGGTTAAAGCTTTCAGAAACACAACCCTATGTACAGTATATTAAAATATCATTCATAATAACCCTCGATATGATACCTGCTAGAATACTCTGCTAGTGTTTCAAGATTTGGTTTCTTTCGTTTTCAGAAATTAATGCCTTGGGATCACCCATACCTTAGTGGTGTCTTACGTGCTGAGAGGTAAGCACTGGACCCATCGGTTAACTCTCTAGTTTTTTTTAGTTATTATTAAGAGTTCTTAGGCATGAAAGATTAGGTTTACTCCCTAATAACTCCTTTTGGGGTTCTTCCTGCCCAAATAAGATATTTACCATGTCAATACCTTAAATTGGAATCTTAAACCAAAGAGCAGAGAAATCTTCCAGTAATCACTTTAGTTATCTTCAGAGTCAATACAGAGGATCCTATAATTGCAATGAATTAGTTCAGAAGGGAAAGGAAACAGATAACTCTTATTGGACACAGCAAAATCTTTCAGCCTAACTCTATGGTAACCGCAATCGCATTTTCAGATATTTCAACACTAGAGGGAGTTCTTGCCTAAATATAACTCTTTTTTTTCCACAGCTGTAAAGTTTTATTTTGGATGAGCAGTCTTTTAGATTTACTATCTCACAGTAGCAGTGTGATTTGCATTCTACTCGGAATTGTATTTTTTTAAATAATGGTCTGTGATACATTATTGCTTTTACTCTCTATATAGTAAAATCCCCTCAGTACTATATTTTTGAAAAACTATGGAACGTGGTTCTTCAGAGACACATTTTGAGGTATCTGAAGGATTTTGCTGCCCAGATAGTGACACATCAAGGGACTTCTTGTTGTTTAAGGTTATACAATTAATTCTGTGTATTTTAATATAATATTGTAATTGTACACTGCTTTGAGTTTTCAGAGTAGCATACAAGATTAAGTAATGGGATTAAATTAATAAATGTCATTTTTAAAAATGCAGCTCTTGGGAGAAATAAGTTTGCTTGGCATATATTAAAAAATTGCTAATATTAAAAAATTGCTAAACCGTCTCTAATTAATTAAGGTGTATTTTCTTGTACCAGAAACAGGCAGTTTGAGGCTTTAGAATTTGAACCCCAGACACAATGAAAACTCCTTAATCTCCCAACATATAGACAGAGTCATCAATAATTTCATCTGAAAAACTAAGAATCCTAGCCCAAACTAAACAAAAAATGCTAGGGAATTCTTGGAAGTTTGACGTTTAGACAAATCAGCCATCCATAGACACATAGAAATAAACCAAATTTACATGCCATTCAAAATACACACTAAAAAAGTTCAGAAGGAAACAAAAAGACCAGAACACATCATCTCCAGCAGCCAATACCCCGATAAGTGGAGATTAACACTAGATAAACAAACAAGCTGAAAATAATATTCTAATCAAGGAACTACAAGGAGAAAACCACACACCCCACAAACATTGGCAGGGCAAACTATTGTATACAAACAGGGAGCAAACTCCACACTCGCTAGCACTCATGATATTATCTAGTTGGGTAATGAAACATCTGCAAGCAAACAACCAAGCCCAGAGAGCACTAAAGACACTTGAACTCTGAACTACATATTCTCTCTTCTATTGGATTTTAGAGTGTAAAATCCAGTAGATTTTAGAATTATTAGCACGGTACATAATTTTAGTTAAACATGCTCAGGCTTCTATAAGACCCCAATCCTGTAAATAGATATTTGGCAATAAGTCCTGCACGAGGTACTAAGACATAATTATGAATTAACATGCATAGGATTGGGCTATGAATGAACATAATTTCCAGTCTTAGTTGGAAAATTGTGCTTAAGGGTACAATTCACCAGGTTTTGATTGACTATATTTATTACTAAGGTTGCAACTGTATGTTTAGGAATAAATCCCATGAAGCTCAGTGGGGTTTCCTATGTTTGCTTATTTAGAAGCCTCAAACATCAAATTAAACTTGGTTGAAGGCACACTGCATGTCTAGGTGATCCATTTTGGATGGTCTGTATTATTTTAACTGTTAAAATACTGGCTATGTATGCATTTTTATGAATTTTGAAAAATATATTCAGATGTTGTTTATAAATGAGGAAAAATACACATACACGTGTACACACATATGGATGCTACATAGGAAATGTTGTAGGTTAAAAATCTTAGACATTGATGATCTATTAAGACAGCTTAAGATTGCAGTCTGAAGAGACAGAGAGAGAGAGAGTTCATGAAATGGATATATATAATATACTGTAGATTGTTTCAAAATGTATCTTAACCACAAAGCCATGGGTGATTGTGAGTTAAATCCAATATTTTAGCCTAACATGAGGCAATTTTGTGGACAAAATTGACTGTATGACCCGGACTTCTAGAGAAAATATGTTGAGGAACCTCCCATTCTCAAGAGTGTGGACAAAATGACAAGATCTCTGGCAAATTGCCACTCACTGGAACACCCTTTATCTAAAGGTTTATTTTTTTCTTGACAACATGATACAGAATCTTTTGCTTTGCAAACTGTGGTAAATGAATGCCACATGAAATTTCAGCTGAATAATTTATAATAGATATTTAAATATAATAATTTTCATAATTAAGGCTATCAAAAACCCATTTAGCAAAGTTGATGGCAGTCATACAAAACATATTTTCCCCAAATGTACAGACTAATTGAGAGTAATTGTATATTCCTGTATTTTATTTAGGCCGTTGGAAACATACAGGCTTAGAAATAATTGTTTATCATGGCCCACTGAAATTATTGCCCTTTAGTAGCAGTCTTTAATGTTTGAATCATGCTGTTCATGAATAATAATGAACAAACTTTATTTACTTCATTGGACCAGTCAACCTGACTTCTTGCCTATAAAAATGTTATTAAACCAAACTGAAATCCTTGGATTCTTTCTTCTTCAGAAACCTTCACTGATCCTACAAACTGTTCCTTTTAATATGAATCAGGATTTCAGTTCAAGTAAATCAATGTCCTCTTTAATTTATCAACTTTACTGCTATATATGTTGGGCTATCACACAATAAAAAGTTTTCTATTCAGTTAGTTATGTGATATATTAGTCTAATGTTACTTCTGATGTAAATTACAAAATCTGCTCTAAAAAGCAAACAATATATTACAATAGAATATATTACAATATAATACAATACACCTATACTATCAACAATAATTACATTATATTAGGAAGCTGGCATGCTGTAGCAAGAATTGAATGTCACTTTGATTCTCAACATGCTTCCAGGCTTCAGATGGCTCTCCAAAGCTTAATGAATAGCTGTAGTTTATAATTCTGCAAACCCAGAAAGAAAGATAAAGATAGGCAGGAACATTAAAGAGAAGGTGGAAAAGAATATTCTGTTCAGTATTTTGGGAATAGTAAAGGCTCCCAAGAAGCATTTGCAAAACGACCCACATGTATTTGATTAACTTAACTATGCCTTTTGTTTTGATCACAGGGGTTAACAGTATATATTTTTCTTATGAACTGGTTTATTAGCCACCTGGAATTATGCAAGTAACATGGGATGCCACATAAATTTCTAAAAAAATTTAAAGGCATTTGATTATAACTTTTAAATGGAGTTTATGTGTCTAGTGATAAATGATATGTCTGGATGCAAAGCTTCCAGGAATTCCCTAGCATTTGGGGATTTGGCTTAATCTAAAATATCAATTGCCAGTTGAAACTGTGGTTGAATCTGTCCAAATTAAAAAGTTTTCATCATATTTTCTGACTGACAGTTGGTCTTTATAGATGCATCTGCCAGTCTTCTACCTATCTTTTGTACATGTTACTATGTCCTTATATTGTTTGCTATATTCTCGACACTTTCAGTTTCCTATAATCAAGTCTTCTTACTTCGTATGGCACAATCAATATATTGGCAACCAAATATATTGTAGACTCTACTGTGCTTATTAGGTTTTGTGTAACTATTGTGATCTGATATCATGCCTAAAACAAGATGTTGTTATGAGTCCATCATCCAGCTCATCTCACTTCTCACACCCAGTGGTAATGTCCAGCATGATGTCAATAGGTTGTTGCGTTTCCTTGCTTCAGAAGGAATGTCCCATCAATGTGATTCAAATAAGCATAAAGACCAGTGGAAATACAAACTATCTAAAATACCTTTTTTTAATACATAATTTACATTTGGGGGCAGAAGCTCAGCAATTTTCATAAAATTCTAGTCTTGCTAGCAAGTGCATATACATGTATCAATATATATGAGATAGTTTATTTTTATTTTATTTATTTGTATCCTGCCTTTATTAACAATTCAAGGCAATGAACATATACGGTACCTTTCACCTCCTATTTTACCCACAACAAGAACCCTGTGAAGTGGGTTGAATTGAGAGAGAGTGACTGACCCAAAGTCACCCAGTTGGTGATGTATTTAGGTGGGACAGCCTCGTGTTCTTTTGTAACACACATTCTTTTTGGATGTTTTAGGTATAATATTGAACCAGCCCTATATTGTCCCTTTTTCTCTCTTGGGGCATGTATGGATGGACTGAACATTTTGTTCAATAAGCTTCTAGGAATCTCTCTCTATGCTGAACAGCCTGAGAATGGAGAAGTGTGGTGTGAAGATGTTCGTAAACTGGTAAGAGATTTAATTTCTAAATGTCTTGTAGTTAAGAGACAAAAGGAATAAATATACCACATCTTTTAAGTAGAAATAACAATAATAATCTTTCTCCACTATCTATTTAAAGCTTTGATTATGCTACTTGAGTTGAATCTATGCTAAATTAGGTCTGCTTTAATCTTGCTGAAATTCTATTTCATCAATCATAATTTATTTGGTTTAAGTAGGACTTGGGAGAAATTAACAGTATGGAAATTAAACTCAGTGTTAAATCTATGAGGAAAAAATAAGATGTACTAGGTTTATGTGCATTTGTAGACTTTAAGCTCTAGCAATCACTAAGATGGTTTCTGAGAACCACTAGGACTCCACTGAATGCTCATATGACAAAACTAATTCAGACTGATTCTGTCTTCAAAGTGCCTCCATTATTAGAAAATCAAATGTGGAATGCAGTTAGGCAGTTTTTCTATTTAGATTTTGGTATTAAATTATCAGTGTTCACTACGTGGCCAATTTTTCAACTTTCACATTTTATTTTTAGGCAGTTGTCCATGAACAAGAAGGATTATTGGGATATATTTACTGTGACTTTTTTCAAAGGCCAGACAAGCCTCATCAGGTAACTCTCTAACATCAGTGATCACTTTGAATTTATCTTATCCCCACCCTCCAAAAATTAATACATGGTAAAATATAAAACTTATTTGATTATTCAGAGCAAATTTTTTTGGGATAAAAAAAAGTCTGAGTTAAATCCAAGTATTTTTTTTGTATTTTTGCAATAATAACATGTTTAAGAATACAAAAATAGTTCAGATGATCGAGAATCAGAGTACACTACTTTCCTTTTTTGATGTCTCCTGCATTAGAAGTAGATATTTGCAAATTCCTTCTGTCCCACCTCAGATATCCAGAATTGCCAGGGTGACCAGTTCCTAAATTACGGCCTGAAAAGATGACAACTTTCAGTAACCGTTGTTTTGGAAACAACTTAATAAAACATTTAACATAGCCTTAAATGAGGGAATGACAAAACCATCACTTTGGGCTTTGGGGGAAAGAATGCTTTAATGTTTAGTTCTTTTGTGATATAATGTCACACAATTAAAAGGCCTTTTTTCATTTTAGTGCATAGAGAATATTTTGACCACTGGCTATATTCTCTTAAGGCAGTAGCCCCCAACCAAGAATTGATTCCATGAAGAGAGGTTTTCCGTAGCCTGGAGGGGGCGTGATTTCATGTGCTGGCTGCATCCTGCAGATAGGGCTTTGCTTGTTTGCACAGCCCGGTTTCTGGCGTGCCGCGGACTGGTACCGGTCCATGGCCCGGGGGCTGGGGGCTGGGGACCCTTGTCTTGAGTCATATCCAAGGAGATAGTTTACTTTTCCGTATTCTGATTGATCAATGGAGCATGAGTTTCTTTTTCCTTCTTGTTGTATCAGAAACAAACACTGGTATTTGAAACCAAAACCTTATTTCAAATAGCAGTATCCAGTAAGCCTTTTGTAAATGACAACATTCTGTGATGAAACAAAAATCACATTGGAATTAATAACATTCTTTATATATTCATTCAACTTTGACTATTTTAAGGGCAGAAAAGTAGACATAACTGAACTAATGAATTCTATTATATCAGAATTTACGTAGAAATCTATCTCTTCAGATGTAGCTGAACTTTCATAATTGTTCATAATTATTGGTTGGTTTGGGCTGATGGGAATTGTAGTTCAGTAATACCCGGAGGATATTCTCACAACTGAAAAAAAATGGTAATCATTAAAACTGGAGTATACTTTTTCCAAATCAGAATGAATATGTTTGGAAACTGTTTTTTCCTTTAAAGATGGTTAGATTAGATTACGTTAGATATAAAATTATGTCTATATTAATTGCATGTTTTAATAACACTTTCATCTTAGATATTTCTTGCTTGGTCTTGGCCATTTTGGAACATTGTGTTAAGCAATATACATATCAGGTCCTATTCTTAGATCTGATAGTACAGTTCTATGCAAAGGTATTGCTTTCTGAGTTTGGTGAGAATATGTTTAAAAGTATAAAATTACACTGCCTTACATTTTAGGATCTGTGACTGAGAGAAAGCTCATGGAAGGAGCTTTTGTCATTCCCTTGTTCCAGAAGTTCCCATAGCTTCCCAAAAGGCACTTTAATTAGGAAATTCTCATGTACTATTGGAGTGAAATGCTTAGTGGAGACAGGAATTTCCATAATCCTTCAAAAATAACACATCATCTACAGAAAATGTGATCTCTCAAAGCCCAGAGAACACACTACATATTGGTTGGCAGGTGTGCATTAAATTTCATTCAAATTTTCAGTTGAATTCAGGGATTTGGAGTTCAGTTGAAATTAAAAGTAAACTAGAAAAAAATCTAAAAAATATATAGAAGATTAAGTGCTGCAAAAGGCCTTGTTCTGCTTAGTCAAGTCTATAAAAGTACTTCAACATCAGTTCTGATATATTTCAAAAATTTAAATTTTAGATAATGCTATAATTATAAACAGTTTGTGACTCTTACAAATTGTGCTGATATTACTTTCAGATGTGAACATGGCAAAATATTGAATATTTCTGATAGAGAGTGGTTGTGTGAGTGTGTTTGTGTGTGTTTTTTTTAAATATAGGATTGTCACTTTACAATCCGTGGAGGCAGACTGCAAGAAAATGGAGAATATCAACTTCCTGTTGTTGTCATCATGCTAAGTTTACCTCAATCCAATAATGGTTCACCAACGTTGCTCACTCCTGGAATGATGGAGAATCTCTTCCATGAAATGGGACATGCTATGCATTCCATGCTGGGAAGAACACATTATCAACATGTCACAGGTAAGCAATTAGTATTAAAAACCAAGTATTTTATGATGTGTATACTACATATTGGTTTTTGTTGCATATAAAAAATAATTTCCTTGTTTAATACTGGCTTCTAATCTATTTAACATGATTTTCTGTATTAGATGCAAACTGATTCCTAGCAGTATAAATATTTTAGTCTGAAAAAGACACAAACTAGGTCTGCACAATTCTTTTTTAGTCACACATAGCTTTTTATTAGGGGGTACTGTATATAAAGGTCTTCATGAATGGAAGCATGTTTTGATGTGGAAACAAAACGAATGCATCCACTTTCAAAATTTTTAAAAATAGGTTTAGTAGCAGAGAGCTGTCAAAATGAACTAATAACTATATAGCACTTAGACTTATATACTGCTTCATAGTGTTTCACAGCACTCTGTAAGTCAGGGGTGTCAAACTGCCAACCCGCAGGCTGGATTCGTCATGGCAAAACCGCACCCACCCCATTGCCAGCAATGAGAAAAAAGTCGCAATACGTCCCAACACATCGCAAGTTTGACGTGCTCTAAGTGGTTTACAGTGTCGGCATATTGCCCCCAACAATCTGGGTCCTCATTTTACCAATCTCAGAAGGATGGAAAGCTGAGTCAACCTTGAGCCGATCAGGATCAAACTCCTGGCAATGGGCAGAGTTAGCCTGCAATACCGCATTCTAACCACTGCACCATCATGGGCCAACCAACATATAGTCTTACTTATTAAATAAATCCAGTTAAGTTCATTCAAGCCAAAACATTCCACTTTGGTTTTGTCTATCCACAGAACAATTTTCCAGTATTTGCTTGGCTTATCCATGTAGTGTTTTGCCAACTCTAAATGAGTAGCAATGTTCTTTTGGGGGAATACACTTTTTCCTTGTAACCCTGTCATGCATACCATTGTTGTTAAAAATGTTCTCCTAATGGTGGTCTCATGAACACTGACATGTGCAGTTTCAAGAATTTAATTTAGTCTCCTAGATGAGCAGTCCCCAACCTTTCTGGCTCCTTGGACCAGCAGTGGCAGCGAGGGGAAGGGGATGATTTCATGTGTGTGCCTGCTGCTTGCATAAATGGAGCTTCACATGCTTGTCTGCTGCTTGCACGTTATATTCTTTACAGCTATCTTTTTCTCTGTGTATGCCTTATCCAATATCTTTCACTTCGTTTTTGTTATAGTTATTCTCTTACATTCATTTTTTTCCTTATCCGCCTTTATTTTCCTACATGCATTTATCAATCAACTCCACAGGAACAGGCCATCTTTATTCAAACCTATATCCCTTTCTCCATTCTCTTAACAGAATAACAGAGTTGGAAGGTACCTTGGAGGTCTGCTAGTCCAGCGGCCCAAACCTTTTGGCCTACAGGGACTGGTTCTGTGGAGAATTTTCCGCTCACCAGGGAAAGGGGGGGGCGTGATTTCGCATGCTGCCTGCATCCTGCATATGCGCAGGTGGGGATTTGCTTATTTTTGCAGCCTAGTTTCTGGCATGCCCTGGACAGTTGCCGGTCCACAGCCCGGGGGTTGGGGATCCCTGTCTAGTCCAACCCCCTGCTCAAGCAGGAGACCCTATACTATTTCAGACAAATAGTTGCCCACTCCCTTCTTTAAAACCTCCAGTGTTGAAGAGGGTCACGGGCATATGCTGAGTGCATTTTTGTTTCTTTTGTTAATTCATGCCTTAGCTTTTACTTTCCTACACATGAATCTCAGTCTTCCATGTGATATGTTTTCTCCGTATGGTGTCATAGATGCTGAATTTTGCCAGCCATCCTACCATTAGTCTTTCACATACTTTTTAGTAAGATGGATAAGGTTTAAGCTAGATTATCAGCTGTAATCATATTTCTGATAACAGTAAGAACAGTACTGGAGAAGCAGAAGGTTCTGGTAGTTGGAGCGGTTGGTGGGGAGTTGGAGCTTGCGAGCGTAACGGTTGTTATCGCTGGGGTTATTGTTTTGCCATGGCCCGTGGGAACCAGCGTGAACTTTCCCGCCAGAAGAATATGAAGAAAGCCCAAGAACAGAGCAAGGGGAAAAGAAAAGAGGACGCTTTATCAGCTTCTCAGAGGAAACAGAGAGATTCTGAAATTATGCAGCAGAAGCAAAAAGCAGCTAATGAGAAGAAGACTCATCAGACAGGAGCAAAATAATATGTGGCTACAGAGAGGACCTAATAATGCTGCAGCATCTCAAAATATAGGGCCTAAAAAGACATATTTGTAAAAGTAGCCAGCCATTAAATGGTTAATGTTTATCTTCTACTTGCTTGCTTGTCCAGTATGCATTTATTTTAGAATGTATAGTGTATTTGCAGCTGACTTGGCTTTGACTGAATTACTAGATTGGATTGCATTTTAAAGTTGTATTTCCCTTTGCATGTCTGTTAGTAACAGTAGCAATAGCCAAAATGTATGTTATTGTTAAAATGTTTGCTCAATAAATTGCTTGTGTGATTAAAAAAAAAAAAGAACAGTACTGGACACTTCAGATACATTTTGGCCAATCTGACACCCTTTCAAGTGCAACCTAGGGATTATCTTAGAAGTCCTGTGTCACACTACCAAAAAATTACACAGTGTATTGACACACATTCAGTATGGGTAGAATCAAATCTATATTCCATGTAGACCACCAGCCACAATGATTCTCTTAGCCAAGATGGAAATAATATCTTGAAGTTATTATGCTGTGTCTTTTGAGTCTCCCTCTCCCAAAAGCAACTTATTCTGAGGGAGGTTTAGGTACAATTTTTGCAAAATAAGAGATTCTGTATTTGCTGCTCCAGAAACTGGCACTCTGGAAAGGCTTGAAGCACATAGGCAGGTATAATAGAGGAAAAGCTTGATTTGAGGAATGACTTTTGTAATAGGAAGAAATTATTTCATCATCAGGTGTCTCAAAATAGTTGAAAAGAAGCAGCAAACAAAAAAAACTTGTTTTTTAAAATGATTGACATCTTAAACAATAAAGAAAACAATATGAATGTTAGATATGTGATCTCATTAAACAGATGGGGATGATAATATTTGCAGATAGGATTAAATTCTCAGGCATAGTTTGATATTTTAAGAAAGCATAGAGTTAAGGCAATTAGACATTTGACCAGATTTGTTGCAGCCTGGCGTAAGTTTATAAAAAGGGTGATTCACAGCTTCATAAGGTGCCTCACCCGGTTGTTCAAATATTTTGTTTTACTTTGTGATTTGCTGAAAATATGTAGGAGTACTGTATAAATTTAGCTTTCCTGCCAATAAGTTGAGTGATATTATAAAATGAAATATTTACATGACAATGAGTTATTACAGCTTATCATGAGTGCAAAACAGAAAGTTGAGAAAGGTTTTGAGAGAGACAGAAAAAAATAATAAAAATGTTTTAGCTTCCTGTGTATCAATTTTTTATATCATTTCTATAGGTACAAGGTGTTCTACTGACTTTGCTGAAGTTCCTTCTATCTTAATGGAATACTTTGCAAATGATTACCGAGTGGTGAACCAATTTGCAAGACACCATAAAACGGGTCAGGTAGGAAAACAGTTTTTTTCCTAAATCATTCCAATTACCTAATGTTAAGTGAAAAAAGTATTTTATTCTCTTCACTTCTCCTCACCACCTCTTACATTAACCATTACACAAACAGAAGTGTAGTTGTTGAATCTGTCTTTTAAAAACTCTTCCTAAAACAGACTATTGCAAATCAGTATTATCTTAGCTTTTTATGTATTATAAGATTTTTCAAAACATTAATAGAGTAGGGATCCAAAAGATGGTAAAAGCTGTTTCAGAGTATTTTATAGCAGGCTTTCCTTATTTATCAGGATCAGACAGACATTCAGGTAGTCCTTGAACTTATGATGGCAGTTGAAAATGGAATTTCTGTCACCAAACCATATGGTCATAAAGCAGGATTGCATCTAAGTGTGAATCGGTGGCCAGGAGCCCAGAACATAATTACTGCTAATTATGACCATTTATTCAGAGCCATCGTAACCTTGAATAGGTTGTAGGTAAAGGACTATTTTTATAAAATTCAAGTTGAAAAATTAGGTTGGAATGACTGTTCTTCAGGAGGTTTCAGTAGATCTGCTTGTGTACATGAAGGTGCAGCACTTTTGATATATAGAGGAAAAAAGGTGTTCCAGAAAAGATGTGGGCATGCATGCCACAACTATTGGCATCCTTTTAAAGAAGCTGCATATTTTCCCAAGAGTGTGTTTGAAGTAAGGAAGTGCTGACAGTATGTGTCAAGATGTTTCAGAGTCAGCATAGGCAAGCTGCCAGTGTCTCCATATCTCGCAGTACATATTTTCCTGGGGTTGCAGAGCTACAAAGCAAATCCATAAAAAGACACAGCTTCTCTAAGGAGATATGAGGAAGTATAACATCAGTGCCCATGCCCTTCAAAAAACCCTTTCCTACTTTGGAGCAGAAATGATCCACATAGTCTTTAAGTCCATGCAGTTTTATTTCCAACAGTTTTTGGAAGTGTTTTGCTTATACAATACTGCTTATTAAATTAAAAATATTCCAGAACCTAAGCATTTAACATTAATATCACATAGATATTTCTATTGCAAAGGAAATTTAACTTTTTAATCACTTTCTGGAATTATGAAATAGAATTGTGAGTTGAAAGAAAAATGCATGTACAGAATAATGGTAAACATGCTTTCTTTGAAGTAGGTCCATAGACTCAGTTTGCAGCTTTATTGTTTACTACCTGCCATCTCTTATTTTTTTCAAATGCCTTAACAGAATTTGTTGTTTTTTTTAATTTACAAATTTGGAGCCAAGCATTTAGAACCCATTTCTTACATATTCCCAAGTCTGATCTGTTGTGGAAATTGATTGGCATAAACTTGCTGTGCACCAGGAAGCAATTGAGTCAACTTTAATTTTGACTTGATTAATAGACAGGATGGTAGGATTAGGATTGATTCCTGAAACTGCTTTTTTGTTTTAATGATTTTAAATATTTGCCTCTTATGTATATTTTTAAAAAAATTGAATTATTTTAAAAATAATGATTGTTTAAATGTCTCATACTTTGTAATTTTAAATATAAATATGTGTAATCAGAATCTGAGAATAAACCTGTTGTTTGTTATGATAATGTGGCTTGCTTACAATCTATCTTGTTTTAGGAAAATCTTGTTTTCAATCTCTTAGAAGTGGAGCCAAAAACATGCTTGCTTTTTTCTTCATTAGTTATGCTCACTGAAAAGTGTTGCATTGATTTAGTGCTCCTAATTATGTCAGTTTTACAAAAATTTATGCAAAAAGCTTTTCATCAAAGATTCTTGGTTATGGAACAAAAAAAAAGTAGAACTAAGAAATGAAATTTCCTTAAACAAAGGAATTATGTGAAAACTCTCAGTAAATAGTGCTTTTTAAAACAGCTTTTACTTCTCAATAAAAGTCTAGTCTGTATATCGTCTTTTACATAAGACTTGCATTGCCAGATCAAACTGAGGAAATTCCAAGGGCAGTTTTCTTTTCTCACTAATGGTTTGTCGTATTTCTCACTAAATTCTACAGCGTGAGGACCTTTCAAGTTATTCTGCCCTAAAGCTTTTCAGAAACAGTATGAATTTCTGTAATGTATTTGAATTTATCTAGTCATCTAAGAGAATAACTATCAATGCAATCCATATATCAATCCACTGATAATTATATATTAGGAATTCTACCTCCTTTGGACTATTCCTAATTTTATAACCTGTATATACCTATACAGTATAAGCTATACATTACTTAGTATACTTAACTACACCCCACTGAGTTCATCAATGTGTGTATACGACTATTGATTTCCACTATCTTCTTTACTCTTTGTTTTTTGTTTCAGCTGGTCTCTAATATCATCTAACAGTGAATGGCAGGATTTTGATACTTCTACCTTTTCCCTCCATTTGTTTCTTTATATCTATTTCCAATTAGTCATTGTTCTATCCTTTCCTCCTGATTTTTCGGTATGTTCTAAGTAGACTCTTCAGGAGGAGGGCTGCTCCTCTAAATTTCATTTTTAAATGAATATACACATTCTGCTTATTTAAATATCTCGACCATGTGATAAACAGAATAAAAGAATTATGGACTTGGGAAAGGACCGTGAGGATCATCTAGACCAAACATCTTTAATAATACAGGCATACATTAAATCATCTTTTAGTGTTGGCCATGCAGGCCCTTAAAAAAACTGCAGAGATGGAGAGAAGCCATAATATATGTAGATAGACTGTTGCCCTATTACACTGACTCTATCATTAGGAGTTCTTTCTTTATAAATATATGAAATGTAGGTAATTACAACTTATGCCCATTATATTTGGTCCTAATTTTTGTGACAGTGAGAAATAGTTCTTGACCATCTTTCCTATAGCACCCATTTATTAGCTGAACACTGATAGTATGTCTCCCTTCAGTCTTCTTTCTCCATATTAAATATCCTAAGTTCCTTCAGCCTGTCCCGATAGGTCATGTCCTCAAGTTCTGTATCATTTTCATCACCGTGTTCCAAATCTGTTCTAATCTGTTAATATCCTTCTGGAAATGTAGTGCTCGAAATTGTACACAGAGCTGCAGATTTAGGCTCACCTTCCTCTAATTTGTCATTGGTTCTATACAGTAAATAAAAGCCATGTTGCCTCTCGTAATCTAAACTCATGATTAGCAATTAATGTCTACTGGATTGTTTCTGTAACAGGTATGCTGACATTTTGAAAGAGTCATAAATCATTAACATGATACTTTTTCTGTTCATTTTTAGCAGGTATTTAGCAATTCTAGCCTTAAGTATAACTAGAAAACCCATGACTTATTGGATGATGGTTTCAGTTAGGTCATTGTTTCAGAGATATTTACTTATCTAAATATCATTCAACAGAATGACCATGAGCAGGCAAAAAAAACCAGCGAGAGCAAAAGCCATTTCAGATTTGCTACAAGCTTCCCCACTGACTTTACTTTTAGAAAGTTTGCAGGGACAATGCCAGTGAGGAAGCTGGCAGCAAAGGTTGCAAGTTGTGTGGGTAAGTTCTACTCCGCTATGCATCCTCCTCCAGTCTTCCACCCTGCACACCCTCCCTGCACCACAGCCTCCTCTGACCCCACTTTTGTACGCCTTTTCTGAGCTGTGCTGCATTCTTCTGCACCCTCCCTGATCCTTACCGCACCTCTTGGTCACCCTCCCTGACCTTGCTGCACTTCTTACTCCCTTGCTCCCTCCCCCACCAGGTAACAGCCACTTACTTACCTGCTAGCCTTGGACTTGCAACTTCCTGCCAGCCTCCCCACTTCCCTTATGGGAAGATGGTAGGGAGCATCAGCAATCCTAATCAGATTTAACTTTCCCCCTGGTTTCCCCATTGTCTTGAGGAAGCTGTTACAGATGAGTGGAAATGATTATTACGTAACCATGGTTGAATGCAGCAGCAGGGCGGTCCTGAAGTGGCAATGCTGAACCTTGTCAAATTTCAGTACCATGGGAGTCATGAATTCCAAATGTTGTAAGTTGTCTATTTGAGGTATCTTGGCTCAAAGCCTGTTGAAATAAATAAATTATAATTAGAGGTGCTTCATATACAAACTTTTTTTTAACGTTTAAAGACCTTATGTCAGTCAAAACAGTACATACATATAATTTGCAACAATTGCATATTTACCATTGCTGTCAATTTTAAATATGCATGACTTCCAAATAAGTTGTTCTATAATTTTCACATACAACAAGATGAATATAAATGTGACTTTGCCATAAAAAGGTATGGAGGAAAATATCACGTGCGATACATCTTTGTTCCAACGCTGAAGCTCTGATCTCAGGAGTAATATGGTGCTTCAACTGTGCTAGGATAATACAGTATTTCTTCCTTGCAAGTATCCTAAAGACTGTGTGGCACAGAAGTAAATTATTTATTTGTGTTGCCCATTTCCCAATAACAAAGAACTCCCTCCAGTTGCTCCAGGGAATTGCAAACCTGAGTTTCTATTCAGTATCTTTGTGGGATTGTGGTTTGCCAAAACATCAATTAGCAGGGTTCTGCTATTGTGTCCTGTCTTAAACAGGATGACATTTGACAGTTCATAACCCTTTTTTGTGGGGGAATGTGATTTGAAACAGTTAAAATGTAAAACTGTGAAAAATGCAAGTTACATTGGAAAAGTCAATTTGACTGATGCTCTGCTAAGAATTAGAGCTCCATAAAATAAACCCATTTACTGCTGTGAAAAGTTTCCCAGTGTTTTTAGTTTTTTAGTAAAAAAAAAAATAATACTTCAGTGGGGAGATGCCAAATGTGCAAATGGAAAAATCTGTTTTAAATGTTTCGGGTACTATAGTAAGACATAACCAGTCAAAAGGACATTTAAAATGAAAGAAGATGTTGGATTATATCAGAAATCAATTCTTTCTTTCCACCTCTAAAGGCAGCAAAAAAAAGCATCTTCTGTGGTATGTCTCCTTGCATACTCATAGATCTCCTGTTTCTGAATATGAAGGTTTCATTTACTGATAGCAGTGTTCCAATATCTCAGGGGTTGCCACAAAGAAGAGGGAGTCAAGCTATTCTCCAAAGCACCTGAAGGCAGGACAAGAAGCAACGGATGGAAACTAACCAAAGAGAGAAGCAGCCTAGAACTAAGAAGAAATTTCCTGACAGAACAATTAATCAGTGGAACAACCTGCTTCCAGAAGCTATGAATGCTCCAACACTGGAAATTTTTAAGAAGAGATTGGACAGCCATTTGTCTGAAATGGTATAGTGTTTCCTGCCTGAGCAGGGGGTCGGACTAGATGACCTCCAAGGTCCCTTCCAACTCTGTTATTCTGAATGATACAAGACAAATTCTAATTGCCTTGCATAACCATTTTACCTTGTGCACTCATTCACTACTTATTCTTGCAAAACATGTGGCTGTTCAAACCAAATAGGCAACTGAGAAGATAATAAACTGGAGATCACTACTGCATTTTTTAAAAAAAAAATGTTAACACCTTTGAGGGGGGAGGCTGATATCAAAAGCAAGTATGAACAGCACAATGAACAATTGAACATGAAAACTATTTTCAGGCATCGTCCTCCCAGCTGAGTGCTTTGCAGGTGAATTAAAATTTCAGCTTTCTTAACCCGGTGCCACTGCCATTTTGGAATTAGACTCAAAATCCAGCATACCTGAAAGGGAGAATTATTATTATTATTATTATTACTATTATTATTGTTGTTATTTTCTTCTAAAAAGTGGTAGGTTCAAGATCAAATCATGGAATCTGATTGGCAATCTTCTTTAATTTAAAATGGGACTTGCATATATCTTTCATGTTATAATTGAGCTCATTCACCTCCTTTTAGTTTTAATAAAATCATGAAAGAAGAGAATACATGTAGTTCACAGTTGGAGTGTGCAGTTGGTGCTCTCTGAGCTTGGCTGTTTGCTTGAAGATGTTTCTTTACCCGACTAGGTAACATAAGTGCAAGATTGAGACTCTCACTGATGAGGTTAAGTTGTTGAGTAATGAAATGTTTTCAGGCAAACAACTAAGCTCAGAAAGCATCCACAACTCCACAATGAACTGAAGCAATGTTGTAAAAGAAGAGGGGGGCAAAATTCCTCCCCAACAATGTGAAAAGACTGATAAAGTCCTACAGAAAATGATTACTTCACATTATTGCTGCTAAAGGTTGTTCTATAAGCTCTTGAATCATAACATTTGCTTAGTTTTTACATGTGGCGTCTCCATTTTGGCTTTCTTTTTGGAAAAATAAATGACATGGTATAATGTGTCAGGTGTTGTTGTTCATCTAAGGGTTGTATTTACCTAGTACTTTGAAGAACTGCTGGGCCAAAAATGCCATGAATCTCCTTTTACAAGAAAACAAAAATATTTAGAACCTCTTATAGCCCTTCTTGTATTGAGCATACTTACCATGTTGCAGTGTGAGTGAAGATGTAGATTGTAACACAATGATGCAATATTGTATGTGTGTTTAATTTAGGCCTGTTCTCCATATCTACTGCCACATCCTTGTTTAATCAATGCATACCACTGCATCATTATGGGCTATACTTCTGGAGCCCAGAGGAGTAAAAGATTAAGTGGTAAAGTAGTAATTATCAGCTACTTTCTTTTATTAGAAGAGCTAGGAAGAAAATATTGTGTCCATTTGTTTAGCTTTCATCTGTATGGTGTTAATTAGAACTGTGTGTGGTCTGGCATTGAAGTCTGTGTTTTTTGAGTATGTTTATGTTCTTTACAGTTTGGAGGGGAGAAGAGAGCTATCTTTTTAGTTTAAAAGTCTGACCCTAGTCAAAGGATCCATAGCTGGGGAATAAGGCCCAGAATAGCTGCATTACTACTGTACAGAATAAATGTGTGTTGGTTAAATGGTGCTATAGAAAATTACAGTGTTGCTTATTTAATGTTCCTAAATTTTTATAATTATATGACTGTTTTTGGATGGGAAAATTATAATCTTGCCTGAATGACTACTATGCAAAAAAGCCTTTACGTTTAGGAACATTCCTTATCTATTTTTCACTTCCACTTTAATTATTTTTTGTGTGTGTTGAATAGCTTTTATGCAGCTGATTTGTTTTATTCACCAGATATAATAATTGGTATAGATTTTAATATATTGTTGTGTGTGTATTTATGGGTGTGCAACTTTAAGTTACTACTGACTCTTGGCAACTACCTGGACTAGTCCCTGCAGTTATTTTGGCAACTGTGGAGTCCTTGGTACTCTCTGAATTTATTGCAGCTGTTTCATTACCCAATTAGATAGCATTATCACTGCAAATGAGTTGGGGTTTGCTCCCTGTTTACATACAAGTTTCCTGGCAGAACATACATACAGTTTACATACAGTTTCCTGGCAAAAACAGGCTAAGTAGTTTCCTCCTTGGTGGTTCCTTGATTTGTTTTCTGCCTGATAGTTTGCCTGGTATAGATCCTTGCTTATCTAGAGGCAAACAAAGTCATTACTAAAAGCCAACATGGGTTTGTCAAAAATAGATCATGCCAGACAAATCTTATTGCATTTTTTGACCAAGTGACAAAATTAGTGGATCAGAGGAATGCTGTGGACATAATTTACTTGGACTTCAGTAAGGCATTTGATAAAGTAGATCACAACCTACGACTTGATAAGATAGAAAAATGTGGGGTAGACAGCATCACCACCAGATGAATCCGTAGCTGACTGACTGGCGGTATTCAGCGTGTGGTCCTCAATGGAACTGCATCTATATGGAGGGAAGTGTGTAGTGGGGTGCCCCAGGGCTCTGTTCTGGGCCCAGTGCTCTTCAACATCTTCATCAACGATTTGGACGAGGGGATAGATGGGGAAATCATCAAATTTGCAGATGACACCAAGCTGCCAACATTCCAGAAGACAGGCTTAGGATACAGGAGGATCTGGACAGACCTGAACACTGGGCGCTATCTAACAAAATGAAATTCAATGGTGAAAAAAGTAAGGTTCTACATTTAGGCAAGAAAAACCAAATGTACAGGTATAGTATAGGGGGTATCTTGCTCAATAGTAGTAACTGTGAGAGGGACATCGGAGTCCTAATGGACAATCACCTAAATATGAGCCAGCAATTGCTGTAGCTGCCAAAAAGTCCAACACAGTGCTGGGCTGCATTAACAGAGGGATAGAATCAAGATCACGTGAAGTGTTAATACCACTTTACAATGCCTTGGTAAGGCCACACCTGGAATACTGCATCCAGTTTTGGTCACCACGATGTAAAAAAGATGTTGAGACTCTAGAAAGAGTACAGAGAAGAGCAACAAAGATGATTAAGGGACTGGAGGCTAAAGCATATAAGGAACGGTTGCTGGAATTGGGTATGTCTAGTTTAATGAAGAGAAGGACGAGGGGGAACATGATAGCAGTGTTCCAATATCTCAGGGGCTGCCACAAAGAATATGGTGTCAAGCTATTTTCCAATGTGTCTGAAGGCAGGACAAGAAGCAACGGGTGGAAACTAATCAAGGAGAGAAGCAACCTAGAACTAAGGAGAAACTTCCTGACAGTTAGAACAATTAACCAGTGGAACAACCTGCCTCCAGAAGCGGTGAATGCTTCAACACTGGAAGTTTTTAAGAAGAGACTGGACAGCCATTTGTCCGGAATGGTATAGGGTTTCCTGCTGAGCAGGGGTTTGGACTAGATGACCACCAAGGTCCCTTCCATCTTTACTATTGTTATTATTAATATAAATAACAAAAATAAATATTTCTAAATGTGCCTATTCCTTATCCTTTCTCAGCCTATGTATTAAAGTCAGATTTCGTTTAAAAACCATATTACTAAAGGGGGCATGTCAATGTTAAATAAGCCAAGATAGTTAACAATTTAGTTAATCCACAGCAGAGTCAATATTCATTCTTTACTTCTTTACTTCATTGGCTTCTTTACTGTATCAGCTACTACTTGGCCTATAAAAGGACTATATAAATGATGTATAAGAGATACATCATTTTATCGGTCTCAAAGACTTTCTTCAGGTTTCCTGCCTGAGCAGGGGGTTGGACTAGAGACCTCCAAGGTCCCTTCCAACTTTACTATTATTATTATTTATCTGAATACTGGAAGGGATATATTTTAGTCTTTTTGTTTTCTTCCAGTTTTTTTTATTGTCCTTTGAATGCTGTGTAAAGGTAGGTATCTCTATGTGTCTAATAACGGCTGATTTGTCTGAATGCCAGGCTTCCAGGAATTCCCTAGCATTTTTTATTTGGCTTGCTCTAAGATGCAAGTAGTTTCCCAGTTGAAATTGATTTTGAATCTGTCTATGTGTTATGAGATTTAAGGAGTTTTTGCCATATTTTCTCACAACTAATTGGCGATCATGAATATACTCTGCTAGTCTTTAAGCTGTCTGCCTTACACTGCATGTTATAAATGACCCTTGGTTTTTCTGGCAATATTTTTAGAAGTGGTTTGCCACTACCTCCTTCATAGGAGTGAAAGAGTTGCCCAGCTGGTTTTGTGCAAAGGTGGGACTGGAATTCACCGTCAACCAATTCCTAGCCACAACACCAGACCTGCTCTTTGTATTGCTTTAGTATATTGTATATATTTCACATATAAAAGTTTGTGGTGTGATTGAAGATTTACCAAGACTTTTTAGAAGCTAAGAAAAGCTTTCAGTTTATTAGGCAGGATTACATGGCCTAAGAAGTAGCAGGCTGCACCTGGATAATGTAGTCCTCGGTTGAGCTTTAAGTTAAAAATGCTTGGTTAAGACAGTTCAAATCAATAAAAAAAGACTACAGATAACCAAAAAAGATAATTGAATCAGTATTTTTATATTTTATATTACATTAAAATATAAAGTCCATATATTTTTCATTGAAAAATGAAAAATATATGTTGGATTGGAAAAAATGGATAGATTATATACAAGGGAAATATCAATTTAAGAAATTGTATTTAGCATATAGTTAAATATTCATATGTTGGATTGAATAAGGTAGTTAAATTTTTAATAGGATTTATATAATATGTTAGAGTAGGTTAGTGGGTTTTCTTGTGTGTTTTTTTTTTTTACCCTGTATTCACTTTGGGAAGTGGGGGGGTGGGGGGTTGTTATAATTTATAATTTATAATCTTCTCAACTGTAACATGATACTGGGATTATGTAAGATAATGTAAGAACGATATATATATATATATTTTTAGATAAAGGATGGGCTGCTCGGGCGGCTCCTCGGCACCACATCTGGAGGGGGTGAGACTGAGGAGTGAAGGTTGAGGGAAGTAGGGAGGTGGTAAGAGGAGGGTGGAGAGAGTGGGGGTAGAGATGGTGGGTGGATAGAGGTAGAGGAAAGGAGAAAGGAGGAGGGGGATGTGGTGGGGGGGTGCTGCTGAGCAATATCCATAGTTATTTTATGTTTTGTTCTCGTGTTTGAAAAAGTTGCAGATGTTTGTATTCAGTTGAGTTGTTTTAATTTGAATATTTTTTTTTATTTGTTATATTCACAATTATAAAATTAATAAAATTTCATTAAAAAAAAGAAAAAAAATTAAAATATATATATAAAGTCCAAAACCCATTTTTATGTGTTATGATTCCATGCATAAGATTGTAATTCAAGAATGGTCTCCAGTTAAAATTAAAATCTTCATCAGATTTACTTTTTAAATGCAAAGTTATTCTATTTTATTCTAGACATTGAGCCATGCCTCCACTATTTAGCCATCCATTTTTCCAAAGAAGAAATCATTTTCCTCAATAAAAGGCATCGGGATCTTTGCAGACATTAACATGCACAATGCCAGTTTATATATACTGCTCAAAAAAATAAAGGGAACACAAACGTATAGGATCCTATACGTTTGTGTTCCCTTTATTTTTGTGAGCAGTATATTTTGAAAAGATATATGGTTTAGTGAAATTTAATAGCATCTCAGGTTGCAATGCAACCCCAAATTAGAAAATATATATATTCTAATTTGGGGTTGCATTGCAACCTGAGATGCTATATATATATATATATGTTTAAAATTGTTGACAAAGAAATAAGGGAATTTCTGATATAGCTATTTCGAGTTTCTTAACTCTCTTCAGTCAGACTCACCCTTCTGGGATTCGAACCTGGGCAGTCTGCATGCTAAGCAGATGCTTTAACCTATTGAGCCACAAGTTCTCTCCCGCTTTGTCAGTAGTCAGGGAGTAAGGATATGTGTCAAGTGTTTATTTTTTTTTTTTAGATTGCACCCTGTAAACCCAAATATGGGAGGAAGGAATCATTCTTTTCTTTTGCTTGTTTCAGCTCAACCCAGAGCCATCCAGCAAGCACAAATATATATATGTTGTTTAAAATTGTTGACAAAGAAATAAGGGAATTTCTGATATAGCTATTTCGAGTTTCTTAACTCTCTTCAGTCAGACTCACCCTTCTGGGATTCGAACCTGGGCAGTCTGCATGCTAAGCAGATGCTTTAACCTATTGAGCCACAAGTTCTCTCCCGCTTTGTCAGTAGTCAGGGAGTAAGGATATGTGTCAAGTGTTTATTTTTTTAGATTGCACCCTGTAAACCCAAATATGGGAGGAAGGAATCATTCTTTCCTTTTGCTTGTTTCAGCTCAACCCAGAGCCATCCAGCAAGCACAAATATATATATGTTGTTTAAAATTGTTGACAAAGAAATAAGGGAATTTCTGATATAGCTATTTCGAGTTTCTTAACTCTCTTCAGTCAGACTCACCCTTCTGGGATTCGAACCTGGGCATATATATATATATATGTTTTTGATCTTTTTTAGTTCTCTATTCTCCAGTGCTTTTGGCTGTGTTTCCATTTATTCTAATACTTCTTTTTCAGTAATAAGAAGGTAACAAGGTGGGGCTAAACTAAGCATCTCTTTATAAAGAACAATTAGAAACCCAGACTTTGTTCCTTCTTAGCTTAACGATATTTTATAAACCTACCTTTATTAGCATTTATTTTTTGTTAATCATATATCAAAATTGTTTGAAACATGTTCTCTTTTTCTTTTCTTTTTCTGTTAAAGCCACTACCTAAAAACATGGTGTCAAGACTCTGTGAATCTAAAAAAGTATGTGCTGCTGCTGATATGCAACTTCAGGTAGGTTAATTGATTCAAAGTGAAGTTAAATATATTTAGAAGTTGTAACGAAGCTTAAATTAGTCCACTAGTCTTAAATTGTAAGATGTAATTGATTAATGTAGAGTTTGTGCAACATCTTAACAACACTGAAATATTTAAAAAATCTTATTTTAACATTGTCTATGATTTTAATAAGTAATCATATAATGCGTTGAAGCTTCGTTTGTTTGCCCTTTAAGTAAAATGTCTTGGAAACCACCAGTTTACAATATAATCTGCGGAGGAGAGGAAACGGGTTGTTTACATTGCAGGAGTGGATTTAGATTTGTTGTTTTACAAATTTAAAAATTAAATAGGACTGATATAATCCTTTAGAAATGTTTACATTTTATTTATTTGTGTGTTTATCAAATTTCATCAAAAGTGAATCTGGGTTGTGTACAACAATGTATAAATTAGAACAAATTTATAGTAAATGAACCTATCTTATCCAAAGCATAATTTATATGAATGCATGTTTTTAAATAAAAATCTAATTTATTCCCTTTCTAAATTGGTCTATTTAAGGTTAATTTATGTCTTGTAATCTTAATTTTTTCCCCATCTTCCATTATTTTCATTTTAAGGACAGTTCGTTTTATTTGCAACAAAATACTGAATACAGCTTTCATCAAATATTCTTTTATGAAAATACTTTCCATGTGTATTCTGAAATAATGAAAAAACCTTTTGGTTAACCTTTGAGGAGATTAAGCAGTAAAAAATTATTTTTACAAGCTCAGTAGGGATGGAAATCACATCAAAATAACTCCCTTTTTTACTTGGTGAAAAAAAATGATATGCATTGTTGAGAGTGGGAGAATGCATAACACATAATCCACATTTTAGTCAATTCATCCCGGTACTGAGTGAAAACCAATCCATGTAATTCATTAACTCTGCTAGTGGTGGTTGTTTGGAGATTAACTTTGCTCAAATAATCAGTTTGCTTCATGTAATTAGCTTGATGACAACATGAAATGATTCTTGTTTTTGTGAGCAACTTTAAAGAAGCATTAACTTTAAAGGGGAGGAGGGGATCTTGCTCAAATCTGCAAATGTTCCCAAAGCTCTGACTTTAGAGAACCTCTGATAGAGTTTAAAAGGTGGGAGGAAGCATCTATGCCTGGGCTGCCTTTTTTTTTTCAATATACATAGCAGGGATCAGATGATGCCATCAAGATGGCAAGATGGTGCTTGTTGACCTGAAAAGTGGACCCCACCCCTAGGGGAAAAAATATAGGATGATGATGATGACACATAGCAGGAATCTGACCAGTCAAGGAACCCATCTGGTGTCCTAAAGTCCCAATGAAGATGCTGACTCTTGGTCCTCTAGATATGCTGTCTTTAAAATAGTCCATTCTGAAAGGCATTGGCCCTTACTGCCTTGAGGGCAAGAATAATAATAGCACAGTCATAAAAAATTTTTTTTTTTGCAAAGAGACCGTTCTTTTGACGTAAGCTTTCATTGGAAATTGCAGGAGGATTAAGAGTTATACCTAGGTCATCCACCTCATCCTGCAAAAAGCAAGAACAATCTGAAACATATCTGTGGTTACATGCCTGTCTCTTCCAAGTCACTGCAGGATATCAAGGCTTAGATAATTATACTTTTAAATTCTTTGCTATTTCCACTTCATTTCTCTTCCAAATCCATAGTTGTATTGGAGAAATGTAGAATACCAAATCCATGATGATAAAGGTGTTTAGTTTTTATTTTTAACATCAGAGAAATAATTTCTAGATTAGGCAGATGGATGGACTGCTGTTTAATTTTTATATTAAAAGTAATCATATTTTAAAAGTATACTTGAATCACTCCAATGTATTAAGTTTTGTTTCCCCCCCCCCGCAAAAAAAAACAATTAGCAATCAAAAAAGTTCTCAGATATATTTAATAGCCTCCCAGACACCAGGAGCAAAAAATAAAAAGGTGTCCAGCAAAATGACTTGTCCCAGCAAAGGCAGGTTGTAATGTTCTGCCAACTTTCATAGAGCTTGGAGCTAATAATTGATTACTTAGATTTATTTGAAATATCTGGATGTAGTTAAGTCAGTGTTAAGCTAAATGTGTGTAACCTGTAGTTTAATCTTAATTTCAGAAATCATTCCATAATTTATTTCAGCTATATAAAATAACAGAAGTTTTATCCATCATTTCTAGCAAGGTAAAATTTTCGTAGTCTAAGAATATAATATGTACAAACACATATTATATGCAAAAGTATGCTATCATTTAAAGATCAAACTTACAGTCCCATAAAAGTAGATGGGATTCATTTTGAAAACTTGAATGCATCAACAAAATAATTGTAAATGTAAGTTGTTCAATATGATTTTTCTTGAAGAAGGGCCGAAAAGTACATCTACTGTAGCCTTATTTTTTAAAATAAGGTTAATCATTCTGAATGCTGTATGTTTGTGCGTGTGTATGTGTGTGTGTGTTGGATTTCTGCATTTGATTTCTATCAATATATTTGTCTAGGTTTTTTATGCTGTCTTGGATCAAATATACCATGGGAAACATCCTTTAAAAAAGTCAACCACAGAAATTTTAAAGGAAACTCAAGAGAAATTTTATGGATTGCCATATGTTCCTGACACTGTGAGTAGCATATCTCATAAATTAAGAAAAATAAAGGTTAGCCATTGTCATTTTCATATTAATCGCCAAAAGGTATTTTCTTTTAGTGGCATATTCAACATCCTATTAAGCATTTTGTAATGATTTCTTAATGAAAATATTTTCCTAAAATTCTCATAATTAGGATTTCAAGAACTGCCTGACTTTCCCCATTCTGCGGCTTTACTTTCAGTGCATTCCCATTAAGTAAATTCCTATTAAAGTTAATGGGAACCACTTGGGATGCTACAGACATTTCAAGGAGAGGGAACACAGGATAAATGTTATTCTCTTCCATTTCCTTTTCTCCAGTTGTTGTTTTTTTCCTGTGTTCTATTGTACACTTCATAGAATATCCAGAGAGATAT
Source organism: Bothrops alternatus (assembly GCA_034064705.1). Classification (NCBI taxonomy): domain Eukaryota; kingdom Metazoa; phylum Chordata; class Lepidosauria; order Squamata; family Viperidae; genus Bothrops; species Bothrops alternatus. Next base: position 541,285 of record JARGCV010000166.1, read on the forward strand.
ACTTTGACATGCACCAATGAGAGAACCTTTTGGAATTACATGTAATCTCATAGGGCTTCTTTGTTTTGTTTTGTTTTTTTGAGTTGTTAATGTTTTATAAAAAGCAGGTGGGCTATTTTTAGAATCAAATATGTGTTGTTATCACTTCAGTTTACAGCAGTGGTTCTCAACCTTTTTCAGGTTGAGACCCCACTTGCGCTGCCCATGCGTGCCGCGACCCCAACCCGCGGTCCGCCATTTTGTTTTGGTTTTTTAATTTTTTTGTTTTTTTTCGTCGCGCGCCGCGCATGCGCGGTTCGGCCTGTCGCGGTCCACCATTTTGTTTGTTTTTTTTAATTTTTTAAATTTTTTTTTCGTCGCGCGCGTGCCGTGCATGCGCGGATCAGCCCGTTGCGCGCGCGCGCGTGACGAAAAAAAATAAAAAAAATAAAAAACAAAAAACAAAATGGCGGACCACAACGGGCCGATCCGCGCATGCGCAGCGCGTGCACGACGGCCCAAACCGCGCATGCGCGGCGCGTGCACGACGGAAAAAAAATAAAAAAAATAAAAAAAATAGAAAAACAAAATGGCGAACCGCGGTGTCTGGCGACCCCTGCGAAATGGCCGTTCGACCCCAAATGGGGTCGCGACCCATAGGTTGAGAACCGCTGGTTTACAGGAACAGAAACTCAAAAAATTACATTTTTGAATCAGTTTTGAAAATAACACTTAAGTTTTGGAATGCTTGTAATTTACTGTGTTAGTTAAGTGTGTGTACTTTGAAAAGGGTCATCTTAAAATACATGATAAAACCAGCTTGAAGAAGCTGAGTATAGAAAACAGATCATGAAGTGAATATGGGATAAGCCTCTTTGTGGAATGTTCTGTAAAAACTCTGTGGTGGCTGCTTCATAGGGGGTCATTTCATAAATTTAACATTAGTTTCAAAATCTTGATGGCTTCTTTTCAAAGAAGAGCTTTTCATTTCTGTATCTAAACAGGTACATTACTGATAACACCATTGTATAGAGAAAATTAATATTGCAATGCTGTATATTCACTGTAAATCACATTGAGTTCAGTAAAGCTTACTCCTAAATAGACACATCTAGATTTCATATAAAGAGACCCAGAGGTCTCTACTTTTGCCTGTCTTTTGTAAGGCATTGAAGAACTGGATTTTCCCCCAGCATTGGGCCAGGAAGTTAAGGGAACCTAATTTATTTGGTTTGATTTGTTAACGGATGTATGAGCTGCTTCGAGTACAAGATATTTTCATTGTTTTTGTGCAGTGGTTCTCAATCTTTTTCAGGTTGAGACCCCACTTGCGCTGCCCATGCGCGGAGCGACCCCGATGTGCGCGCGCACGACGGGCCGATCTGCGCATGCGCGGTGTGCGCGCGATGAAAAAACCCAAAAAATGGCGGACCGCAACGGGCCAATTCGCGCATGCGTGGCGCGCGCGGGCCCGAACCGTGCATGTGCAGCGTGCGCGTGATGAAAAAAAAAGGCGGACCACGACAGGCCGATCCGCGCATGCGCGGCGCGTGCACGACGGCCCGAACCGCGCATGCGCAGCGCGTGCAACAAAGGAAAAAAAAATGGTGGACCACGGTGTCCGGCGACCCCCGCGAAACGGTCGTTCAACCCCAAATGGGGTCACGACCCATAGGTTGAGAACCGCTGTTTTAGTGGGTGTTTTTTTTATTTTTTTAAACTTATTATTTATTAATTCAAGTTACATGACTGTCATCTTAAAGTCATATCTCTGGGCAATTAATGTTATTAAAAATATTAAGGTATAGAAAGCAGAAAACAAAACTGCAGCCACACTAAAAAAACATTAAATTAGCAGAGCAATAGCAGTAGCACTTCAACTTATACTAGTAAGTAGTTTACAGGGTCAGCATATTGCCCCCAACAATTTGGATCCTCATTTTACCGACCTTGGAAGGATGGAAGGCTGAGTCAACCTTGAGCCAGTCAGGATTGAACTGCTGGCAGTCAGCAGAATTAGCCTGCAATACTGCATAATGACCATTGTGCCACCACAGCACAGCATATGTAGATAGTACATGGGTCCAGCTTCCAGCTCCTGACTCCCAGGTGGGTGTCACTATTTTTCTAAGCTGCCTAGACTCACATGGCAAATGATAGCCTACTGAATTAACAAAATTACGTTCCACTGAGATCTAATGGACATATTGATAACTAGTCTCAGTAATTGCAGTGAAGATTCTCAAATCCCAACAACTGGTTGTTATGTCAGTCCTGTGCTCCACAATGGCTGGTATATTTCTGTATTCAAGACCCATATGGTATCTTTCTAAAAACACCTAAGTGCTTAACTGCATGTGAAATTCCTTTCCTCTTTTCCAGTATAAACTACTACAAAAATATTTATGTCTCTTGTCTTACTTGGTTTATTTATGAGTTGCTAATAAAAGCAGAGAAGCGTTATAAATGGAAACCTTTAATCTCTTACTTAACTCACTTTTCAAAATGTCATGAGTCTTTTAAAATCTTTTTTTACATTCTATTTTTGAGTTCCATCTATTATTTTTATATATGATTTTAGGTTATAATTCCCTACACCTGGAATTGAGTCTCACAGTGAAATATATTTTGGGTAATCATAAGTTTGCATTATTAAAAGGCAATAATATTAATGACCAGAAGACTATGAAATATGTCTAAATAGCACTGAGTACAAAATTACTTTCAATCTAAGTCTAAAATATGCAATAAATCAATGTCTACAAATATGCAACCACAGAACTTTGTTCATTATTATGTGTCCTGAGGATAAATATTTCTTTCATCCTCAAGTTATTACATGTTCTTTTTGTTACTCTGCATAATGTAATTTTAAAAACTAGATTTCAAAAATTACAGTTAACACAAAGAATTGCTTATTCACAATGGGTAGAAACAAAAAACATGTCAGACTTCTAACTACACAAAAAGAACACTTAAATAATTTCTAATGCCAGGCTTCACAAGACTTTCATAAAATTAGAAAGAGGAACAACTTGCAACAGGCCATTTTGTTTTCTAGATCATAAAATGCTAGTGTTTTATTCAGTAGTAGAGTTGGAAGCAGTGACTATAATTTGGGAACTGTTGAACATATAGAAAGTTGAGGAGGTTTAGGGCCTCAGGTATTAATTTTTTCTTAACAGGATGACTTAAAAGCCAATTTTGCTCTATCTTCAAAGTCTTAATTCCCTTTGGAAATAATTCTGAGCCTTTTACAATGTACTTTTTTTATAATTTATCTTGCTTTTATACCCTATGCCTTGGTTCACTTCCCCAAAGCATATATCTCTGATGTGATTCATCTCATTCGTTACAGTTTTTTACAAAACAGCATACATGACTTTCATGAAGTTTGGAAAATGCTGGACTAGATACATATATGCCTGTTTCTATATATGACATGCATTCTGAATATTATTTGTAAATGAAAATCTTTCTATAGTCCAGGCTCAAATCTTAATTCAACAAATTTTTACTAATGCATTATCACAAACATAGGTAAATAATAGTAGTAGTAGTAGTAGTAGTAGTAGTAGTAGTAGTAGTAGTAGTAGTAGTAGGAAGGGTTCTTGGAGGTCATCAAGTCCAACCCCCTGCTCAAGCAGGTAACCCTATACCATTTCGGACAAATGGTTGTCCAGTCTCTTCTTATTAACTTCCAGTGTTGGAGCATTAACCGCTTCTGGAGGCAGGTTGTTCCACTGGTTAATTGTTCTAACTGTCAGGAAGTTTCTCCTTAGTTCTAGGTTCTTCTCTCCTTGCTTATTTTCCATCCGCTGCTTCTTGTCCTGCCTTCAGGCGCTTTGAAAAATAGCTTGACTCCCTTTTCTTTGTGGCAGCCCCTGAGATATGGAAACACTGCTATCATGTCCCCCCTCGTCCTTCTCTTCATTAAACTAGACATACCCAATTCTATAGGTTCTATAGACTTTGAAGTAACACTGCATTGGTGTTCTAAAGAGACAGGCAACTAACTAAATTTTACTATCATATAAATTTCTTAATTAAAGCACTAGACCAGGGGTAGGCAACCTTGGCTCTTTTATGACTCGTGGACTTCAACTCCCAGAATTCCTGAGCCAGCATTTGTATGCTGTCTGAATTCCAACAACTGCTTTTGAGCAGTTCAAAAGTAAAATTTCAGCCCCAATAATCTTATATAGTTATGTAGATAACAAAATCAGCAGATTTTTGTTATCCTTGACAAATTAATTCTATGGAATACATTATTTTATCGTCTTACATTTTAATAGATGCATGTTCGTTAAAAAATATTTTGGGCAAACTAAAATTTCTGTAGAGCTTTTCTAAGACATATTCACATTCTTTTTTAGAGGGCCATCAATAGAAGCATTTTATATGATTTTAGAATGCCTTTTTGGAGCTGGAAAAGAGGACAGTTCAGATAATCAAGTGGCTGTAATACCTTACCTATAAGAATGGTAAGGTGGCTGGAACGCTTTAGTTTGAAAAAAAGGAACTGAGCATTAACATGTTCAGGATGTTAGAACAGCAAAACAAACTGTTTCTTCATGCAATGCACAATTAACTAGTGGAATTCATTAACTTAGTATACGGTAATGATCACTAACTTGGATAGATTTAAAAGGAGGTTGGCTAAATTTATGGAGGAATGGGGTATTTAAGAGCAATTAGTCTTGAAGAGTTAATCCTACTGGGTTAGAAGCAGGATCTCTCCTCCATCTGAGCATCTCAGAGGCACGTAGTAACATTCCTATAGAATATTTTATTGGCCAAGTGTGATAGACACACAAGGAATTTGTCTTTGGTGCATAAACTCTCAGTGTACATGCAAAACAACAAAGTAATAATTATCATAATATAATAATCATAATAATGATACCAATAAGAGAAGGTAGTGGAAGAGATGTGAAGGATAAAAGTAATAGAGCCATACTGCACAGGTAAATATGTATTCTTGGAAGGCTAAAATAAATAAAAGGAATTTATTAATCTGGCAGGTTGAGCTTTGTCTAGTCAGTTTACTTGGGATGATGGCAAGGCTCAACTTGAGCAGTGGTCCAGTGCTCTATAGTTGTTCTCAAGCAAGAGTGGCTTCCTCAGAGAGGAACATTTGAAAACCACTTCCTGGAAAATCAAAATAATTCTCTCATTATCAGATTTCTGGGGGAGAGGGAAATCTGAAGTTGTAAAAAAAAGTATTCCTTCACAATTTTGTTAGTCCATTTTTGAAATAATTCATAATTAGGAGAAAAACCGGTTCTGTTCAAACAATACAGCAAACATTAAACCTCCTTCTATTCTATTGAAACATTAAACTCTCAGGTGAAAAAGATTGTTGTAGACCAAAACTTTAGAAAACCCTTACATATTGTACTCTGTTGCTTACCGGTAATTTTAAATGTTCTCTGTGTTTTGTATTATGGGAAAGAGACTAGGTAAACGGAGGAAAAGTATACAGACTGCTGCCAAAATATTTTTGCTCTTCCAGTGGAATAATCTAAGTTGAAGCTGAAAACATTATCAGACAACGATTTAGGAAAGTTACGTGGGGAGAAAAAATGCTGATTTTAATTTGAAAACTAAAATATGCTTCTTATTTAATGTCTTCTTTTTATGTTGCAGGCAGTCTGCAAGCAATTATAGAAAGAATAGTTGTTTGTTGGTAGAACATAAGGAACATTTTATTTTATAAGAACAAGCATTTTATAAAAACAAGACCAATGACTATTTGAGAAAAATGATAGAATTTTATCACAGGGTAGAGTGCTAGTTTATTTGGAAATATTGAGAATAACTTCCAAATAATAGGATGATGCAGCATTCCATCAAAGTAACAATATTTTGATTTTAACTATTTTTCTATTTTACAAAAAGAAGGCCTGATTAATTAGCTAGTACTGGTGCATACAATAGGTGTGTATAGGTAGTCTTCAACTTATGATCACAATTGAGCCCAAAATTTATGTTGCTAATTGAGGCATTTGTTAAATGAGTTTGCCCCATTTTATGGCCTTTCTTGCCACAATTGTTAAATGAATCATTGCAGTTGTTAAGTAAATTTGGCTTCCCTATTGACTTTACTTGTCAGAAAGTTGCAAAAGGTAATCATATGATCCAAAGACACTGCAACCGTCATAAATACAAACGAATTGACAAGCATCTGAATGTTGATCACATGACATGGGAATGCTGCAATGGTCATAAGTGTGAAAATGGTTATAAATCACTTTTTCAGTGCAACTGAAACTAAACATGTATATATATATATATATATATATACATCCAAAGTTGAAATAATGGAACTGACATCTTAAAAATTCCAGAAATGCCCTAGTAGGTTTTTTTTATATATATATCATATTTCTTAGCCACCCCTCTTCCTGGTTAAATTTACTTTTAACAATTAACAAAGGTACCTTTTAATGTACCTTTTTTCTCCTACAGCAGTGTTTTTCAATCTTGTCAACATTAAGTTGTATGAACTTCAAATCCCAGAATCTCCAGCCAGCATGAACACACATCTTAAAATTACCAACATTGAGAGACACTGTCCTAGCGATATCTTACTGGCTTTTTAAACACTGCTCAGAAATGGTATTAGCGGTATTTAAAATAGAAACAGCGAGTTAATCCATTACAGACAATTAATATTAAAATTAAAATTAACAGATAGACATTTGCAGAGGAATAGAAAGATTTCCTTGACAAAGGAAGATTAGAATTGTTAGAACTTGTAAGAGAAAGTACTAATTCAGTCCTGGGAAAGCAGGAAGCCATGATTTTGTTTGCTATAAGAGGAAGCAGAGGAAAACTCTGGCAAGCTTTCAAGATTCTGTTTTTATAACCTACAGTGATAAAATAGAATTTCCATAATTCTTGAGAGGTGTCTTCCCTGACCTGGCCTACTCTGAAGGGCTGACAGTAATTTATTTCCATGTTTGTATTTGGATAAGTAGGAAGTTGTTCTTTGAATGGTAGCAAAGATCTACCTCCACTGTAAGTTTTTGGTATTTGCAGCATTTCATTTATCTGCATAGAAGATAAAAATATATATGTATTTCTGTTAAGACAGAAATACATATAACTGTATATATAATTGTATTGTATAGAAGAATAAGTTTATATAGAGATTAAGAATGATGTATTAATTATATGTATTAAAAGGAACAAATCGTTAGGAATATTTATTCTGGAATGTCACGTTATGTCCCTTTTTGTTTTAACTGTATTACAAATAAAAAACTTTAAAAAAAAGAAGATAAAACACAATGGCATCTCTAACTTGCAAAGTGATTTTTGTAAAAAAATAATTAGTTTAAGAGTGACTGGCATACAGTATGTACATATGTGTGCATTATAAATGGTTACTTTAGTTTCAGAACAAAAATAATTGAGAATTACCATTTCCTCCTTTTAAACTCTGTTTCTTGTACAGGCCTGGCAACTCCGATTCAGCCATCTTGTGGGTTATGGTGCTAAGTACTATTCCTATCTCATGTCTAGGGCTGTATCATCTATGGTATGGAAGCAGTGCTTTGCACAGGATCCATTCAACAGGTACGAAGTGAAATGCAGACCGCTGCACTCTTTTAAAAAAGAGAAATGTTGATTAACCTCCAGATATCATTGCACTGTTTCATCTATACTGCTCTTCTTTTTCTTGTTACAATATTTTTATCAAACCCAGGAGTAAAGCATTTATTGTAAGTTGAGTTGAGATGGGGACCTATTGTGGCATTGGTTTATATACATGCCCAAATGCATTACGCCTCTGGATACGGGAGAAATTCAAGAAGAAGAATACTTTGGAACCTCAGCTGGTGTATGCAGACATATAGGATGTGATAGGATTCTTCTGCTGCGCACATTTGCTGAGAAATGAATTAAACTGAGAGTCTCATTTGTGCTATTTGGAATGATAATAATAATAATAATAAAGTTGGAAGGTACCTTGGAGGTCATCGAGTCCAACCCCTGCTCAGGCAGAAACCCTATACCATTTTGGACGAATGGTTGTCCAGTCTCTTCTTAAAAACTTCCAGTGTTGGAGCATTCACCGCTTGTGGAGGCAGGTTGTTCCATTGGTTAATTGTTCTAACTGTCAGGAAGTTTCTCCTTAATTCTAGGTTGCTTCTCTCCTTGATTAGTTTTCATCCATTACTTCTTGTCCTGCCTTCAGGCGCCTTGAAGAATAGCTTGACTCCCTCTTCTTTGTTGCAGCCCCTGAGATATGAGAACACTGCTATCATGTCCCTCCTCGTCCTTCTCTTCTTTAAACTAGACTTACCCAATTCCAGCAATCGTTCCTTATATGTTTTAGCCTCCAGTCCCCTAATCATCTTTGTTGCTCTTCTCTGTACTCTTTCTAGAGTCTCAGCATCTTTTTTACATCGTGGTGACCAAAACTGGATGCAGTATTCCAAGTGTGTTCTTACCAAGGCATTGTAAAGTGGTATTAATACTGCAAATTTAATCATTGGCAGTTTATTTAAAATATTTTTTGATTGTCTGGTCCATGGAGATTCTGGAAAGTTTACAAAAAGGAGAACAAAAACGATAAATGCATATACCTATAAAGGTAACCCAGAACCAAAGGAATAAAATTCTCTTTAGTTAGGGAAGGAAGGGGCCAAGCATATCTCATGGAATTATGTGTTCTGAAGAATGGGGCAGCCATAGAGAAGATCTGTCACTGCACCTGTGCCCAAGTTGGCCTTCTTAAAGTAGGGGACACAGCAGCTTAGTCAATTCTGTCTGTTTTTACTGCTGTAAATAGAAATAAACTTTGTAATTATGCAGCGTAAAATGGGGCAGGCAGTTAAGGATGTTGCCTTTATCTTTAAAAGTTAAAAGATTAAGGATTTGTGATAGCTATCAGCAGTTCCCTTACTAAGAAAAGATACCTGGTTTAATAGTAGTTCCTGAGGGGAAAAAAACTTGGTCTTCTCAGTGATTGCACACTGAATGCAAATCAGCAGCATATTGAAGCTGCAAATGAAAGCAAATATAATTTGAAGGTGCATCAATAGAAGTATAATGCATAGTTTCCAAAGCATGAGAAGTAATAGTTCTACTATATTCTTTAATTATCAAGTTACAGCTTAAATCTGATGTTCAGTTTTGGGTAATGTACTTTAAGAAGAATTCAAACAAACTGGAACCATATTCAGAGGAAGTAACAAGGATGATCAGCGAACTAGAAAGTGAAGCTTGCAAGGAGGATTGAAGGTTATGAGTATATTTAGACTTAACTAATGAGGAAGATATATGAAAGGATGTCATCTAGAAGGTGGTCAGGACCTCTTCTTCAACTTCCAGAGTCTAAGACACAGTATAATGTATTTAAATTGCAGAAAAGTGGATTAGAAAAACTTCTGAACAGTAAGAGCAGAGTGGAAACAAACTCCCAGAGAATTAATGAAGGTTTCTCAGCCACCTGAGATGCTTTGATTTATATTCCTGTACTGAGCAGGAGGACTTTTTCATATGATTATATCATTTTATCTCTAGTACAGACACTTAACCTGTCCAGATAACATGGTGGTTCAACCTATATATAATTCCCATATCAAGTTCCATGTGTGAGCTATCCATTCCTTCATGGGCATCTGTGATGCTTCATTTCTTCTTCAAGTACAGCTGCCATCAGTTATAATCATCATGTCAAATGGTCAGGAACATTGAGAGCTGCCATTTCTCTTTATTAATTTCTTCTGGATGTTTGTTTAACACCACTAATTTGTTATAATTTGCTTACTGTACTCTATAAATTTATTTAGTGAGTGCTTTTGTGCTTTGGTTACGTGTGTTTTTTAAATGTAAAATCTAAATAATTAGATATTTTGTTTCTTGATAGTTTAGTGAGGAACTTGGAGAGAGGTATGACGTGAAATTGAACTGGTTGTGATTGCAGATAATTGGAACCATAATGCTATCTCTTCCTTCAGAGCAATGGGTGAACGTTATCGTAAAGAAATGCTGGCACATGGTGGTGGCAAAGAACCAATGCTCATGGTTCAAGGTAATATAAATATTGTTATCCTTTTATTGCTTCTGACAATACTTTCCCTCAGTAACTTTTAGGAAGGCTGTGGTTTGTAATTCAACATGATTTCTATTATGTATTTTAAAAAACTTTATGAACATAAGTTATAGATATCTATTCTTATTCTTCAGAGACAATTTTTAGAAACCACAGAATGCTTTCAGTTATCGTTGTTAGGATTAGCGTATTGTAATCTTCTAGCATCGTTCTAATTTTTCTCATTTTTATGGTATTCACTATTAGTGCCATAATTAGTGTAATTATTTTTCCTTTCCTTATCAAGGGCAGGCACATAACATCTTCAGGATGTTATAGGCTTCAAGTTGCATTGAGATCTTCACCCGATGTTTCTTTTTTCTTTTTGGGAACTACTATTGTACACACAAAAATGCATATTCACGCTAGTTGACTCTTGTAGATGTATATTAAAGGCTTCAGTGGAATATATCAGTTTGGCTAAAAGCATTCTGTAGTGTTACTAGAAGAAGAAGAAAAGGAGAAAGAAACCCAAATATCTGAGCCATATTGAGCGATTTACTAGGTACTGTGTACTAAAGTTATATTTATGTTGGCAGTTCTAAAGGAATGATTCACATCAGAGAGAAGCAGTGTTTTTATAAAGTTTGTTTCTCTAATGTTAAACAATATCGGAATTTTCCTAATGTAACTTTTAAAATGTTAATGGCACAAGAAAGGCATGCTTGTGTGTGTTAGGCTGTGTCTTTTCCTTCTATATATAAAAGAGCAGATGTTCTGAATCATCACTGATTGTTTAAACTACAAAGACCAGTGCATCGTTACCCAGCATTCCCTGCTAGAAAAGCAGAAAAGCAATTTAAATTAAAGTTAAACTTAAAATTACAGCTGGAAAATACTATCTCTGGATGCAACAAAATTTGAGAAAAATATTCTACAAACTACCTTTTCTTAGTGTTATGTGATATGTATTAGTCATAGGTATATGCAGGAAGCAAATGACAAAATACATGTCTCAATGCAAATTATGCCTCTTAGGTACAATTTAAACAAGCATAAAAGAATGGAGATTGCATCATGATGTCACAACACACCATACATCATTTTGGTATCACTGAGATTAGGACAGACACCTGCAGCATTAGTGTGAAAGCTGTTTTGAATAAACTCTGCCCACATTTGGCATGACTAAGAATGCTTCCAAGCCAGGTAGCAATTAAGGCAAAGAAAAGAGATGCTGCAGCCTTCAGGTTGGCTGTTCTGTTCTGAGAGTGTATTTGCTGATCCTGCTAGCCTGTAGTTTTTAAACTACAAAGACCAGTGCATCGTTACCCAGCATTCCCTGCTAGAAAAGCAGAAAAGCAATTTAAATTAAAGTTAAACTTAAAATTACAGCTGGAAAATACTATCTCTGGATGCAACAAAATTTGAGAAAAATATTCTACAAACTACCTTTTCTTAGTGTTATGTGATATGTATTAGTCATAGGTATATGCAGGAAGCAAATGACAAAATACATGTCTCAATGCAAATTATGCCTCTTAGGTACAATTTAAACAAGCATAAAAGAATGGAGATTGCATCATGATGTCACAACACATCATGCATCATTTTGGTATCACTGAGATTAGGACAGACATGGGCAGCATTAGTGTGAAAGCTGTTTTGAATAAACTCTGCCCACATTTGGCATGACTAAGAATGCTTCCAAGCCAGGTAGCAATTAAGGCAAAGAAAAGAGATGCTGCAGCCTTCAGGTTGGCTGTTCTGTTCTGAGAGTGTCTTTGCTGATCCTGTTTAAGGAAAAGCCCTCTTTTTTCCACAAAAGGCAGTCCTGGAAATGTTCTTCCTAAGTTATTTTGTGTATCAAAACCTCATGCCAGCAGCATGAGGGAATTTGTTCTGTATGTGACCTTTGCCCACCCAACATACAAAAAATGGTGGAACCAGTGAAGAGAAACATCATTGAGTGGCAGGGCCATTTTCTGTCTTACCTTTTCTGGGGAGAGGAGGGGAGGGGTATAGGGACAGGCATGTCCTCATACCTGTCTTGATTCCTGGCAACCAACTGGACTAGGCCCTGCAGCTTTCTTGGTGAGATTTCAGAAGTTGTTCGCCATTGCCACATACCTAGGACTGGGAGACGGTGACTGGCCTACGGTCACCCTGTGGGCTTTGTACCTAGGATGGATCTAGAACTTTTGGCTCCCATTTTCTAGCCCAGGGTATTTAACCACTACACCAGCTGGCTCTCTTCCCTCTTACTAGAACATAAATGTTTGAATGAGGCGTGAAAAAGGGTTGAAAGAGAAGTAGTAGAAAATATACTCTCCAATTTTTTAACAATACCCCAATATGACTATATTAATTATACATTGATCATAGTATTAAAGATGAAATTATTTGCAATCTTAATTATATTAATATACAATGAGATATTTCTGGGAAGTGCCTGTCAGTTTGTATCCTGGGTACATACCTGCAATATTCCTCCTTAATTAGGGCATGACACAATGAAGAATATACAGGTAGTCCTCGACTTACAACTATTTGTTTAGTGATAGTTTGAAGTTACGACAGCACTGAAAAAAGTGACCTATGGCCAGTTTTCACACTTTGGGCTGTTGCAGTATCCCCTTGAGTTCAAATTGAGGTGCTTGGCAACTTAGCATGTATTTATGAATGTCTCACTGTCCCGGGATCATGTGATCACCCTTTGTAACCTTCCCAGCCGGCTTCTGACAAGCAAAGTCAATGGGGGGGGAGCCTTAACGATCACATGATTCACTAAACAACTGCAGTGATTTGCTTAATAACTGTGGCAACAAAAGGTCATAAAATGGGGCAGGACTCACTTAACTGTCTTGCTTAGCATGGAAAGTTTGGGCTCAATTGTCATAAGTTGAGGACTATCTCTATATCAGATCAGAAATATATCAAGGAGCACAGTAGCTTTGCTTGAAATGGGCCTAAGTATTGCAAATTATATATAAGTGGCAGGAAACTACAGCGAATAGATGAACCTGTGTATTTTGGTGGGAATGTTTATGGAAGACGAGAAACAGATGAAAAAAAACTGATGTGCAGATGTTGGTAGAAAGGATGTGGGTGGTATGTAGTCTGTAGAAAAGAATGAATGTTTGCAAGAAGAAATGAAAACAGTTGTCTATAAGAATATACTTCTGCCCACTTAGACATATAGAAGAGTGGAATATGTCAAGAGAAACATAAATGTTGAATGCAGTGGGGTGAAGTGTGCGTGGTAAAACAAGAACGGATAGGTTAAGAATGAATTACTGCTGATGGAATGTAGATTGAATACAAAAGTGACTGATGAACACAAAAGAACTGTTGAGGTGGTTTGTTCACCTCGTGAACATGAATGAGGATTGCAGACTTGTATGGTATTCCTAAAAGTATTCTTTACTGTCTCTTTCAATCTAATGTATATTTTTAAGCCCAGAAAAGGCATAGCTTCTTTTAAACATCTATTGGCAGGTCGCCACCTGCCCACCAGATTTAGCAGGTAAGACCTGCTCCATATCCCTTCCATGAAACAATGTCATCTTGTTGGACTTAGGAGTCATGCCTTCTTTGTGGTGGTTCTTCTGTAGAAGAACATGTCTCTGGAAATAATGGATGGCCCCAACATAAGGTGTTAAAAACCCATCTCTTCCTCCAGACATTTGATCTCTGCTGGTTAATGTTGCGTTGCTATACATTGGAATTGCTGTTTGCGATTTCATCATTTACAATTTGGATTATTTAAATTGTTGTTTTAAACTTTGTATGATGTCCAGAGTTACTGCCATGAGATGAGCAGCTGTAGAAATCCGGGGGAGGGGGAGGGGGGAATGACATCAAGTCCAACACATGCTTTCCAGATTTGGATCTGAATACTGCATGTCTCTAGAAAATTGCCAGATAAATATATGGAAGAAGAATGAATAGTTCAAGAGGAAGGAAAGACTTATATTTTCTTAACATTTCTTTTGAAAATAGTAGATTTTGTTCCTTATTACTATTTGGGGAATAAAGTGCTAATTGTTGATAATTTGACATTTCCAATTCAATTCACTGATTCCATGTTTCAAGGCAGAGGTTCTGGACAGCTTTGTACGGGCAATTCACTGTGGTGGGGCTTATTGTACTTTCAGTTATGGTTACTTTTTATCAGGTGTTTAGAAGCAACATTCAGTTAGTTTTGACTATCTCCCTTCGATATTTCCTAGGTATGCTACAGAAGCAACCATCAGTGGAAGATTTTGTGGATGCCCTTGTTTCAGACTTAGATCAAGACTTTGAAACATTCTTTATGGATTCTGAATAACAGAGAAGAATATTTTGAAAGTTTTTGGATGTATTAACAGTGTACATAGAAGTTCTGTCTGATTGGCATTTGTAAAAATGTGTGTATAAAATAAATGGTTTACTTGAAAAGTATTTTTTTTCCTTATAGATTGGTGTTGAATGTTGGATGAATGTTTTTTATTAAAAAATTTGGGGTATTGTTTTAACTTTATGATCATCTTAATTTAATTTATATTAGACTTATTAAATGCGATTGTTATTTATCTATGTTGTAAGCCGCTCTGGGTCCCCTGGAGAAGAGCGGTTTATAAGTCTAATAAATAAATAAATAAACTTAAGCATGCTTGGTGCAGCATTCACATATTTGGAATTATTTTTATTTGAATATATGTATACTAAAATAACTGCTTCCCTCACAAATGTTCGGAAAAAGGAGACATAAATCCTCAGTACAACAAGCAGGTTACATACATACCCACCACCAAGATGCCATGTACAAAGGTTAAGTAGTAGTAAGCAAAAGAAATTAAAGGTAAGAGAAAAGAAATATACCTTAATATAGTTTATGTAAACACTATCATATATCATATTCCACTTTGCATTGGCCTTTTGTTCTTTAAATTTCTTGTTGTTGTTTTTTTAAGAATTTCATCAACTCTATCCAACCATGACTTTTTTTTGTATTTTCCTTCCTCTCATTCTGTTCTCTCTTCTTTCATATATTTGTTTTATGGTCCAATCCTTGTTCAGCTCTTCTGTATGATTAAATCATCTGAATGTGCTTCTTTCATACTAGTCATCCACTTTTGTGTTCCATCACCATTCATTATTCTCTTATCACATACATTTCTTTCTTAATTATCCCATTCCTGCTACAATGACCTTCCGGTTATGTTCCTCAATTCTCACTGCTGCATAACAAACTGATTTCTTTTATGCAGCTTTGGACAAACGTTGACTCCTCTGAACCTTTGCATGTCTTAACTTTTCCCCAGCTGCTTTGCCATCTGTCACAAGACTGAATCATTAACATGAAAGCATTCATAATTCCCCGATCGCCAAAAGACCATGTCTTGAACAAGAAAGATACAATAGGATGAAAATACAGGATCTCATCTGGCAGTTTCATGAAGGAAAATAAAGGAAAAGAATGCATTAGATGCAAGGAATGCAAGAGAAAAAGTGTTTGTCTCTGTGTGTTTCTGTATTCCTAATGAAACTCTTGCTGCAGAGTACATCAAAAATTTAAAGAATTGCAGATATATTTAAATATGCAACTGGGTTAGATGCCCAAGATTCAAAATGATTATGCCTAAATTGATTAAATCAGGTTGCTGGGCTCAGAAAGCACTCTTGTGTATTTGAAGTTCTCTTTAAGTCAGCGGGCCCCCAACCTTTTGAGCACCAGGGATCAGTTCTGTGGAGAGAGGTTTTTCCATGGATTGGAGGGGGTGTGGTTTTGCTTGCTGCCTGCATCCTGCAGATAGGACTTTGCTTGTTTGTGCAGCCCGGTTTCTGACATGCAGATTAGTGCCGGTCCACAGATCGGGGGTTGGGGACCCCTGTTTTAAGTTTTGCATTTGATTTTTCTTCACTATTCTACTCCAGAGTATATAGGTCAGGGGATGAAAATGAGGAAAGAAAAGAGGAAATTATCACTGAAGGCCAAATGCACTGTTAAAGTATCCAGGAATAGAAAGAGTGAATGAAATCAATATTAAATATTTTGTTTTCCTTGTGAGTTGCAGGCTAGAAGGTGAATGCTGCCTGGATCACTGATTGCAATTAGAAGTAGCCGTCTTGTTTCTCTGGAGCTTTTCAGTGGCAAGCTCTGTGAGTGCCCGAGGCACATAACTTTGTCCCTTAAAGCCTTTTCTAAGCTTTACAAGTATGTTTTTACAGCTTGTCATTCAGGGGCTCCTTCCCATTTCCAACAATGTATGCAGGACACTCCTTTTTCAAGCACATTGATGCAGTTCTGTGCCGTACTGATCCTGTTGTTGTTTTTTAAAATAGAAGTGTCCATGCATGCTTGCTTTCCTCACAATGCCAGGAAGTCATACAATTAGTCAAGCACATTAATGCTTTGCACTTAATTTGGCTCTAACTGTAACTGTGGGGAACCTATCATATTTTCTTTGAGTAGAAGGTTTTTATGAAAAGTACAATTCATTTTAAATTAATCGTTTTAGTTTTAGTATGCAGTAAATAATGTTACCACAATGACAAAAGCAATACTAGCCTTTCTTTTCCTGCACTTGGAAAAAGATGGGTGATAAACTCATCCCCTTGTAACCTCTTGTTTAGACTATTTCAACACACTCTACATAGGTTGCCCCTGAAGAGCATTTGGAAACTTCAACTGGGGCAGAATACGGTCGTGCGGGTAACAAACGGTGCCAGATATACCGCACACATAATCCTAATTCTGCGTGAGCTACATTCGTTACCGGTTTGTTTCTGGGAGCAATTCAAGGTAACAGTTGCCACCTTTAAGGCCCTACATGGTTTGGGACCAGGTTACCTAAGGGATTGCCTTTTTCAATTTCTGTTTTGTTTTTCTTATCCTAAGTAATAAACTTCTGACTGATCCTGTTTGAACTGTTTGATTCTGACTGATCAGTGCCTGATCCCTTTCATCTCAATTCCCTGATGCCTAAGACATAGTTGTTTCATTTGACTGTGTTGAGCTTTTCCATGTTCACATTTGCTATGTTTTACACTCCTATTGTAATTCCATCTTTGCAGCTTTGGATTATCTTTTCCCATATGGCGACATCAATAACAAAGGCATTCATCTAGCTACCTCATGAATACCACTAGTACTCCAAAGGATCCTCAGTTCTACCTCAATACCATGATATCTATATCTATATCTATATCTATGTATCTCTATATCTATCTATCTATTTATCTATCTATCTATCTATCAAGTTTTTGTCACACTTTTCTTGTTTTTTTATAAATAACTCAAGTGGTGAACATATCTAATACTCTGTCTTCCTCCTATTTTCCCTACAACAACCCTGTGAGGTGAATTGGGCTGAGAGAGAGTGATTGTCCCAAGCTCACCAAGCCGGCTTTCATATCTAAGATGGGATTAGAACTCACAGTCATTGGTTTCTAGTTCAACACCTTAACCACTACACCAAACTAGTTCTGATGAGTTCATGTGGAATTCATGCTCATATTGAGTTTATGCTGAATGCCATCTGACCTGAAGGGCCCATCATCTAACATTATATTGTCAATCATTTTAGATTTTTCTATCTATATGGTTTTCTTGTAAAAAATACAGTGCTTTATTGTTACCTTCTCCAAACAATATTCATTGATGCCTTTTGCCATTGTCACTAAAGTGATCATCTGCCTCCAAGATCTCCCTATATTGCTGTTCCACAGTATTAGGATGACCTCAGGTGATCCTACTGGGAATATATACTTTGAGCTTAAGATTCCTGATGTTTTTCACTCATCCTTCTTGGGAACACACATCTGCCACAACTAGGCAGCACAGCACAGCAGAGCCCTGTTAGTGCAGTGGTTAAAGTGCAGTATTGCAAGCAAACTCTGCCCCCCAGCCTGGAACTGTATCCCGTTGTGGCTCAAAGTTGATTCAGCCTTCCATCTTTCCGAGGTCAGTAAAATGGAGACCCAGATTGTTGGGGGCAATATGTAAATAATGTTTCAACATTGTGAACTACCCAAAGACTGCTCTAAAGTGCTATGGGGCGGTATATCAGCCTAAACACTATTGCTACTTGGAGGCATAACTACTTAGGTCCCTATAAATGCTGCCACTTCCTTCTCTGCCTTGATGGTGCAAAGAAATCAGACTTTTTATAGCTACAAAAATTAACTTTTCACTGATAGTTATGGGGCTCAGCAAGCTTCTGAGGCTTTGTACTGAGCATTATTTTGGCTAAATTTATACAACATACTAAACCAGGATTTGATTAAGTATGTTTTGCTGAACAATACATAGTGACCTGGTTTGCTCATTATGCTAAAAAATAAATGTAAACGTAGTTTACCCAGGTTACTAATAGGCATACTCTGAAAGATTCATTAGGTTTGCCAGTTCCCAAGATCAAGAATTGAAGGCAGACTTGTCTTTTATTAATTTCAGCATATAAACAGAGCCAATTATACAATGCTAATTGGATCCTGGAAGAGATGAGAACTGGGCTGAATTAGACTATGACTGATTTGATTATCTTTTCTGTGGTTGTATTTATGGATTTAACACATTTTTATACTGTTCTTCATTCTGCTTAGAATCTGAAAATTGTATTAGATCACAACATATTGCCTTCTTTGAACATTACCTTGATTGAATGTTCTCAGAGCTTCTTGGAAGAAATACTGATAGAAAAAATGAGTGTGATTGAAGGAATAAGATCAAAGCTTGATGCTTATTTTGTTGATTTTATGAACAAAGCCTTTCATCCTCCAGCAGGATTTCATAATAGAGAACCTTCATAGAAGCATAACAGATAGCAACAGAGTTCAGAGCTTTTTTGTAATAAATAAATAGGGCAAACAGATCTGGACTGTGAAGAATTATTTCTTTGCTGATGTGTTGATCCAGATTGGTTGATATGGTCACTCTGTACTAAAAGTAAAAAACATGTGGATGGATATTATGGTTCATAAATCATTCAAAATAGTTGCAGCTCTTTTAGTTTAGAAAAGCTTTGATTTTTTTTTCTTTTTCCTTTTCCCCTCTTTCTTGCTTAAAGCTTTGAAGCTACCCAACTGGTGGTGGTAGTGATTATTGTTAAACACTGGAACAAAAGGCAAAGATGGAGCAAAAATTTAAACAGCTGCTTAGCTTTATGTCTTTGTGAGAAAGAACATAAATCAAGCATGTGTTTGTGTGTTTGCAGAATAAGGAACAACAGGAGACCAAGTTACTTGGCTTTGGTACTTGCAATAAATGTCTCCACTTAGCTGAATCTCCAGTTTGAAAAATAATTTTGGAATCGATGCAGCTCCATTTGAAAACCAACCATACATTTTTAAGTGGCACTGAATTGCGAGGCAAACACTGTCCTTTGCAAGATTAATAGAGGTAGTCCTTGACTTATGACCACAATTGAGGCCAGAATTTATGTTGCTAAGCAAGTGTTCTGTCTGGCCCCTCTCATCTCATTAAAATCCACATAAATATGTCTTTAAGAGGTTTATTTAACACATTTCAAAAGGATTCACTTCAAAGCACGCTGCTGGCATGTTGCTGGCAGGAAAGGCCAAGTCTCATGTATTTACATTTAGATTAAAACAGGCTCTTCCCACACCTTCCCAATTAACTCACTCTTTCTTTATCACATTGTCCAATACCTCATTATTCTTCCGTAGATTTCCAAAACATCAGAAGACTGAATTCAAATGCACTGCTCCAGATATCAGGCTACTCCTTGATTAACGTTGCTCGTGACAAAGGCGTAGTCTCTCTGTCCCCTTCTAATATAGTGTCCGATACGTCACTTCCCCTCATTACTTCCTTTTTCCACTTAACTGACACCGTCGCTTATCAAACCTTCGGAATCTCGGATCAAGCCATCTATCTTCTTGATCCAAATCTGACCCCTCACTTTGTGAATCTGATCCAGACTGCCTGTAAATCTCCTCCCTGTCTGGCTCAGCTGCGGGAGGGGAAAATACCCAGAGGGGCCTGGCTGCTCTTCCTCGGCTGCCGGGAGGGGAAAACACCCAGAGGGGCCTGGCTGCTCATCCTCATACTCTGACACTTCCCAAGCTGGTCTAGGGACACTCACAACAGCAAGGCAGTTCTTAAGTGATTTGTGCCTGGTTTTACAACATTTTTGGCACTGTTAAGTGAATTGCTGCAGTTAAATTAATCACGTGGTCATTAAGCAAATCTGGCTTCCTCGTTGATTTTGCTGGTCAGAAGCTGGAAAGGTTGCAAATGGTGATCACATGCCCCTGGACTGCTGTAACCATCATAAATAAATAAATTCAGCCAAACACCTGCGTTTTGATCATGTAACTGTGCAGATGCTGCAAAGTTTGTAAGTGTGAGGACCAACCGTAAGTCACCTTTTTCAGTGCTGCTGTAACTTTGAAGAGTCGTTAAACTCAATGCGCAGCAGCAGTAAAAAAAGCAAATTCCATGCTTGGCATGATTAGGAAGGGAATCGAAAATAAGTCAGCAAGTGTTGTATTGCCTCTGTACAAATCGATGGTGAGACCACACTTGGAGTACTGTGTACAGTTCTGGTCACCGCACCTCAAGAAGGATATAATGGAACTGGAAAAGGTGCAAAAAAGGGCAACAAGAATGATCAAGGAAATGGAGCGCCTCCCTTATGAAACCAGATTGCAACGCCTTGGTCTCTTCAGCCTTGAAAGACGGCGTTTAAGGGGTGACTTGATCGAAGTGTATAAAATCATGCATGGGATAGAAAAGGTGGATAGAGAAAAATTCTTTTCTCTATCACACAATACCAGGACACGGGGGCACGCCCTAAAGCTTATAGCTAAGAAAGTGAGGACAAATAAAGGGAAATATTTCTTCACCCAGAGGGTCGTTGATTTATGGAATTCACTTCCTGAAGGGGTCGTGACAGCTGTCAGCCTTGACAGCTTCAAGGCAGGGCTAGATAGATTCATGGATGCAAAGTGTATTGGTGGTTATTAAAACAGATGTCCATGTGCCGCCTCTATGTTGGTTGAGGCAGGCAGGATTCCCTTGAGTACCATTTGTTTGGGGGTCAAGGGAAAGGGAGGGTTTTGCCTTCTCTTTCTGCTCAAGATCCCCATGTACATTTGGTGGGCCACTGTGTGACACAGAATGCTGGACTCGATGGGCTTTGGCCTGATTCAGCATGGCTCTTCTTATGTTCTTATGTTCTAAACCAATGGTTGTAAGTTGAGAAATAGTTATAGATTTCCTCAGGGGAAAGAAAATAGTTCAATTGAACAAATAAAAGATTGAAATGTCAGCATAAATTTTAACTATCAGCTGCACATAATCATCACGATGAGATAGGTGGTCATAAAATGTGAAATAAATAGTGAAGCATTCACTGTCCATTTTCCTTTTTAAATTTTTTTTGTCTTATTCTCTATTCAACTGGAAATCTGAAATAAAGTTATACATGTGCTTTGATTGCTGGAAATATGGAAAGCTCAAGCAACAACTTCTTTTGTTAAAGAAGAAAAATGTTTATTTGTTTAGACTTAGTTGGTTCTGTGAACTCAACCACTGTTAATTACAAACCGCAGTTTATGGAATGAACTCCACTCATAGATTACCAAAATATTTGTGATATCCCTGGATAACAACTCTGAAACCCATTTTTAAACTTAAAAAAAACCCTGAAATACCACAAACTTACCAAAATTTACTATTCTCATATGACATGTTGATATTCTTATTTAAGATTCTATAAAGGTTCAAGAATGAGATTGCTGAAATTTCATGAAATTTGATGAACACATAAGATTTTTAGCAAGATGGTTGTTTGTTGATTGTTTCTCTAGTTGTTCCTTTTTTAACTTATAGCAGATCCATACTTTTGGTTGTATGCATGGGGGAATGCTCCAATTTCTAGACAAAGTATTATAGTTATGAGTCCTAAAAGTAGGGATGCCGTGAGTGTTCCTCTGATTTCTTGATATATTTGTCCATCAACCAAAGATGGTAAGACAGAGGTTGATGAGATCTGTTATTCTGAATATTTTTGCCTCTACTTCTGGCTCTAGGGGAAACCCCACTCCATTCTACCACTGAAGATGTTACTTGGTAGGATAATGAAACATCTGCAGGAAAACAACCATGATCAAAGGACACCAAGGTCTCTATGAATAATAATAATAATAATGATTATGATGATGATGTTGGAAGGAACCTTGGAGGTCATTTAGTCCAACCTCCTGCTCAGGCAGGAAACCCTATACCATTTCGGACAAATGGCTGTCCAGTCTCTTCTTAAAAACTTCCAGTGCTGGGGCATTCACCGCTCCTGGAGGCAGGTTGTTCCACTGGTTAATTGTTCTGTCAGGAAATTTCTCCTTAGTTCTAGGCTGCTTCTCTCCTTGATTAGTTTCCATCTGTTGCTTCTTATCCTGCCTTCAGGCGCTTTGGAGAATACCTTGACTCCCTCTTCTTTCTGGCAGCCCCTGAGGTATTGGAACACTGCTATCATGTCCCCCCTCGTCCTTCTCTTCATTAAACTAGACATACCCAATTCCAGCAACCGTTCCTTATATGTTTTAGCCTCCAGTCCCCTAATCATCTATGTTGCTCTTCTCTGTGCTCTTTCTAGAGTCTCAACATCTTTTTTGATGACCAAAACTGGATACAGTATTCCAAGTGTGGCCTTATCAAGGCATTGTAAAGTGGTATTAATACTTCACATGATCTTGATTCTATCCCTATGTTAATGCAGCCTAGCACTGTGTTGGCTTTTTTGGCACTGGCTCATATTTAAGTGATTGTTCACTAGGACTCCAAGATCCCTCTCACAGTTACTACTATTGAACAAGGTATCCCCTATACTATACCTATACATTTGGTTTTTCTTGCCAAATGTAGAACCTTACTTTTTTCACCATTGAATTTCATTTTGTTAAATAGTGCCCAGTGCTCAAGTCTCTCCAGATCCTCCTGTATCCTAAGCCTGTCTTCTGGAGTGTTGGCTATTCCTGCCAGCTTGGTATCGTCTGCAAATTTGATGAGTTCCCCATCTATCCCCTCATCCGAATCATTCGTGCCTTTAGACATTAATGATAACTGTGAAATTAAAGAACAAACCAAGATAGCAGTGAATCAACTGGAAGGGTATTCCAATGTCTGTACCTGCTACTTTTAGAATTTTGCTGTTTCAAATCTGTAAACTGCCCATAAATAGTAATTTGAATCTTCATTTTGTAACATCTCCCAACTATCCCCAGTCAAATATTTGTCTTCATGGGGGTTTTGGGGGGGGGAGAAGGAAAAAAGATAAAAGGGGATTCTGTACCCTTGTGGAAGCTTCAAATCTCTATTTTATCCTTAAAAAATTTCTGATCCCCAGCAGTTTGGAGCAAAGAGATGGACCATTGGATGATGGTCAACACCACTATGCCACTGAAGGCACACATTTTGCTCCTTAAATCCTCTGGCCTCTATCTCCATGTGAAGAAAACTTTCCTGCTCTAAATTTCCTTCTTTCTCATTCCCCCCCCCCCGCCTCCCCCAGAACAGCTACCCATCACATCTAATTCTGCCTTTAAATAAATAAATAAATAAATAAATAAGAATAATTTCATTCTTGTTCTAATTTTGAAGGGACCCATTTAAGAAGTCTTTGATGTGATCATTTTTTTAAACCTCTGTAACTAGTAATTTACATGCCACACAGTAGAAACCAATTGCACCTTGAGAGAGATGGATTATAGAGACAGAACAGTAATTATACCTTTCCTGTTTTAACTGCTCATGACTATGGCTTACTGATAAATCCAGAGGGGTGGGGTGGGAAGCAGAACTGAAAGCTTCAAAGGTATTTGTGAATACATTTACCTCCTGCCCCTTTAGCCTGGCTGTCTTCTGGATTCTTTTGAATAAACTGAATGTAAAGGAAGAGGAATGGGGTCCACCAAACTAGGTAAATAAAACACAGCTGTGTTTTGCAAACACACCTTTTCATCCTCTTGAAGCACAGTTAATGTTTTATAGTTTGCCTTATGATATGGCTCAGTCCGTGGCTGAGATGAATGAATTGCCCCCTAAGCTGGAATCAGCTTTTTTTTTTTTATCTCTGCAGATTAGAATTATTCCTCTCTCAAGGCATATAAGCTGGTTGTTTATTTTTTTTAATGAAGGCCTATATTCCATTTGATGTTACTGTACTGTGACTTTTTTCATTGAATTATGGGAAATGAATTCATGGCGGAGAGGCACATCAAAAGCAGAGCATTTGATGTATAATTTGTAGACACAGAGTAGCTGAAGCTATGGTCATCCTTTATACCTGAACTACACAATTCATATTTTATCTTGCTTTCTCTTGTTCAAAGACTTAGCAGCCAATAATATTCTAAACAGTTGCAGGATCCTATCTGGGTTGGTCAATAGGACCAGAGGTTTAGTCTCCCCAGCTTTCAGACTCATGCTAGAGCCCATCCTCAAGGAACTTCTCTCTCACCCAGAATCATTCCAAATAGTCTTCACAAGAACAGTAGTGAGGGAAGTCAGAGCCCCAGAGAAGGAAATATTAAAAGGGCAGAAAAATATATTTCCTCAAAAGGATTTTTTAAAAGCAGAAACCAACCCTGCCCCCAAGTCTCTGTCCCAAGCAGTAGCCAGCCCGGTACAAATGCAAATGTAAAAACATCGGGAAAGTTGGAGCCAGGAGATCAAAAAGACAAAGACCTAAAATCTGCATACCCCACCCAAACTCTAGGAGCCATTAGCCCCATCACCAGGGAAGCAGGATATGATAATATAACTAACCCATCACCATCAAGAATACCAGAGAGTTTTGTGTGTGTGCCAGCTAAACTCAGGTCAGAATACGTGACACAGGAAATAGCCTCAAAGTTCATGCCACAGGAACAGGAAACTATTCCAAACAAAAGGCTTTCAGAGGGTATAAAAACCTACTCCACATGTGCTCATCCCTTGATCTCTCTCCTCCTTCCTGCCAGAACCATCTTTCAGTCTGGCTCTTCAATAAACTGTAACCTTCACAAAGCAGTCGCCATGTTGTTTATTTATCCCCGGCTTGGATGAACCAGGATGAAATCTTTACTTCCCACAGTAGTTACATTAAAATTCAGTCAATCAGTTTGGAGACAGGCAGATTCTGGGCAGCTAACAACAATTTATTAAGTATGTACACTGTTCAATTCTCAATGACTCTGAGCTCACAACAATCAAAGAAATTATAATACAGGTAGTTTTCAACTTAGGACCACAACTGAGCCTAAAATTTCTGTTGCTAAGAGAGATAGTTGCTAAGTGAGTTTTGTCCCATTTAGATCTTTCTTGTCACAGGTGTTAAGTAAATCATTGCCATTGTTCAGTTAGTAACCTGATTTTTAAGTGAATCTGGCTTCTCCACTGACTTTGTCAGAAGGTTGCAAAAGGTGATCACATGACTCCAGGACACTGACACTGATCATGGGGATGCTGCAATGGTCATAAGTGTGAAAAACAGTCACAAATTATTTTTTTAGTCCATTGTAACTCTGAACTGTACTAAATGAATAGTTATATGTTGAAGGACTATCTGTAAAGTAAATAAAACTTAAAAGAAGATAAAGTTGAACAATTGCATGTGTAATAAAGCAAAGAATCTCACTGTTCTTTGCTAAAGAGCCTGGGTGAAGAGCCAGGTCTTCGCAGCTACATAACAGTAGAATGGGGGGGCCATCTGGATCTTGAGGAACCTAAGAGTACCTAGAAGGTAATTGCTGTATCAGAGAAGGAACACTTCCGATGGTCCCCATAGATCAGTGGTTCTCAACCTTTTTCAGGTTGAGACCCCACTTGCGCCGCCCATGCACGGTGCGACCCCAATGCGCGCGCGTGCGCGTGTGCGACGGGCCGAACCGCGCATGCGTGGCGCGCAACGGGCCGATCCGCGCATGCGTGGTACACGATGGGCCAATCCACGCATGTGCGTGCGACAGGCCAATCTGCGCATGCGCGGCGCGTGCGATGGCCTAAACCGCGCATGCGTGATGCGCGCACGACAAAGAAAAAAACAAAATGGCGGACCGCGACGCCCCGAACCGCGCATGCGCGGCGCGCGTGCGATGGGAGAAAAAAAAACAAAATGGCGGACCGTGGTGTCCGGCGACCCCCGCAAAACGGTCGTTCGACCCCAAATGGGGTCGCGACCCATAGGTTGAGAACCGCTGCCATAGATGTCCTTGTTTAACCAAATGAACTTAGAGTGAGCCAACCCTGCAGGATCGAAAGAGGCACTCTCTCAAGTCACCAGGCCCCATGCCATGTAGGACTAACAAGTAGCAATTTTAAAAAGAAACAGATCATAGGCATCCAGAAGACAGAATCTAAATACCAATACTTGGGAAAAATGGTAAATGTCAGAGAAAAGGAATGACATTTTCCAGGGACAACTCTTACTATTGGTTAAGATGCTATTCATATCCTCTAAATGAAGATGAAGAATCTCTGGCTTCCCACAATGAGTGAGTAACATTTATTGTCCTACACAATACTATAATTTTCACTAGTACATCCTTTCAGTGTGAAGGGGGGGGCATCACACTGAAGGGGCATGTCCAATCCTATTTAATGAGGAACATTTAAATTCAAGCCATACCTTAGTTCAAAAGTGATGCCTTCAGCCAAGATGCCAGACCCTTTAAAGAGCTCTGTGTGAATGGACAAAGATCTTCTGCTGTTTTGCTCCAAATTAACTGTTGACTGTTCAAAATCCCATTCCCCTCATATTTCGCAAGATGCTGTCATTTTCTTTGACCTTGTCAGTGAAATAATTACATATCTCCATTATCTGGAAATATTCTATTAGAATTTATGAGCTGAACTTAAATGAAAGGGAACAGATTTTGCAAACTCCATTTGGTTATTACCTGTGAATCAAAAAGAGATCAAAGAATTTAAGATTTGACATATACAATATAACATTTCAGAACATATTTTACTTCAAATATTTTAAGTTTTGAAGTAGGCAGGAAGGAAGAAAAAGAGACTGAGAATATTAATTCCCATCTCTTTTCACCATTACCCACCATGGCAGATGCTGGGGAAAATTATCATCTTCTACACCACTCTTGGCTTTCTGAAGATTTTAAAAACACACTGTCATTCTCTCTCACACACATAATATATATAAGTATGTAAAATGTGAATAACATTATTGAAACTTTTATGAAAGGGACTCAAATCGCATACATGGTCCCTTCAGTTGCAATTATTTTTTGTCAGCACCAAAGCTCTGCATAGCAAATATTACACAGAAATCTTAATATCTGCAACAGCTTTAAAAGCAGATCCTAAGCGAGAAGCAACACTGTAAGCATCACAAACCTATGAAATCTATGCACTATTATTGCCAAACTAGTTCTATTGATTAAATAAAGGGAGATTAAATAAAAACACATTGCCCAAGATTCTTTTTGAAATAGAAGATCTGTTGATAAACTGGTCTTTTGAAGTAACGGCTTTTCTCTCACCTGCTGATTGATGGTTGAAGGCTGCTCCAACAAGAATAACAGGTTACAATTGCAATAAATTTAAGAAAGATCCTAATTCCCTCTTTCCTCTTGAATTATTAGGGGTGCTTAACTTTGATATGACACCTAAATGTTGATCTGCTCACCTGAGAATCCAAGTGCCACATCTTGAGGCTTGTTGAAAAGGTATTATCCTGGTATTACACCTCATTACAAAGATTTATTGGGATGTGCACTTCGTATGCATTTCATTGGGTTGCTTAAATAATTGTAATATGTTGAATGAAGCAATGTAAAAATTGAGCTTGCTGTTCCAGAAAACAGGAATTGTTGTTTTCAAGAAATGTCTCAGAAATATCTCCAAATGATGGTACAGGAATACAGGCAATATTACAATAACATGCAATTGTATAATTGTACTGTTTAGATGCAGTAAAAAATAGCATTTCCAGTGGATGGAATTCAAACACATCTAAAGGATGTTGTGGCTTCATTAATTTAATAAATTTATATGCTACTCACTCCACAATGCAACTCTGGACAGATTTCATTTATCCCCCTCCAGAACAACAGAGTGTCAATTCAGACAACAAAACATATTTAAAATCTAGAATAATTTCAAACAGACTACTATGATACAACAGAAAGAATCTGCAATTTAAACAAACAAATATAAAAAATCCAACAGACTTTGAAAAAGTGCAAAGCAGATCTTTGGATTCCAGCTTTGGCTAGACCATGTATGTATATAAAAATTGTGAAACAGAATAGGTAATATCTTATTTGTTGCACAAAAGCAATAATGTATCTTAAGCATCCTTGCAATTCAGGTGTAAAAGCTGCATATGAAGAAATGCGTGATTCTAGAAGATATTCATCTTCTGGACGAGCACGAAGAAATTATATGTTTGTTATTTATATGTGTAACCAATACTTTATAGCATAAGCAGAAAGCAAAGGAGAATAGACAAACTTTTTTTGTAACAGCTGTAAATGCGAATGTTTAGACATCCTTGGAATTAAGTATTGAGGAGATGGGTAAAAAGAAAGAAAGATTGGTGGCATATTTAAAGCTAGTAGAGAGCAAGGCAGCTTTTACCTGGTCTCTTTTACATGATTTGAGATGCCTTTTCTGCATGTTTTGAGTTCCTTTTCCGCAAGCAGGAAGTCAGGACAGTTTGAATATATTGTTGATCCATTTAGATGTTTTGCTCTGTCTTGCAGCCTTGAGACTCAATTATTAAGGATACCAGTGTTAGGAAGAAGCAAATGCGTTGAGTAATAAGATATTAAAAATATCCAGCTGGTAAATTACAGTAAATGTCAGTAAATTACAGTAAATGAATCACATATAAAAAATAGGCAAAGCATCAATTGCACTATTGTGACCACCGTCTCAACTTTTTTTTACCATACCCTGCACCCACTTCTGCCAGTATATATTGACTCCAAAGAGCCAAATCATCAACTTTTTTTTTCCAGGTTTTAAAACATTTTATTTGCATATTAAAAAAATTGTGCATTCCAATAATTAAAATTATTTGAACAAAAAAAATGGCACTCAATTAAAATGCATTTTACAGCTTGCAGGACCCTGGTACAGCTTTGTGTATATTCGTGTGTTATTCTATTACTGTAGTCCCTCTTAGAATCTTCTTTCAAGAAACATGCAAGCTTTTGTGCCACCGGACCAGAAGCTGCACAGGCAGATGGAAAGGATGGCGCCTTCATTCAGCGTCAGTAGTTCACTTTGGGGGGGGGTGAAAGGGACAGTACAGTCATTTTAAATTTATCCAACTCTTTGCATCTTACAAAGTTAAAACAGCTAAAAGAAGTAAAATAAGAAGGCAATGCTTGTGGAATGTACAGTGCATAATCTGGAAGGGCCCATTTCATTACGATTCGCCCGCTTGTTTCTCCTGTTCAATTGTTTCTTTTGAAGGCAGTGGGTTTTTCTCTTGCGTTTCTGTCTTCTTCAACTTAGACTTGTCAAATTTCTCAATTTCAGCCATATCTGGTTTATCAGACATTGTTATTGATCAATGAGAACGTCTCAACAGAAGCAGCTCAAAACCTTCCCACAGCCGCTCTGAACTGTAATATCCAAATCATCAACTTTTTAAAGCTCTTAGTGACAAAACAACATAATTTGAAAGATTAGGAAACAATGAATGGACTTCAGCTCATTTTCTTGGTTTATACTCAACACGGTTCCTTCAAATATTCTGCATCTGGCAGAGCTGCCTTACTTATAGCAGTTTATAACCTGCTTGTCATGGTTCCGACAGATGAAACTCTTCAAAGAACTTCGAAGCATTGTTTACCTTAAAGAATCTTTATTTGAGAAGCATAGCATCGGCACTAACACAGTCGAAGCCAAAAATTGAATTCCTCTCCCCTGAGCACATAGTATCAAAGCACAATTCCCTCCTTCAATTAACAGTCATAAATTACATTCTTCAATTAGTTTGAAATGCAGGCCTTCCCTCCAGTTCTCCAACCCACCAATTTTTATCATCTCTAATTTCATTGACCTTGGTTCACATACTAGTTCCAGTATTGTTATGTTTAGCTAAACTCTCGTGCACATTCCTCCCCCCAGCATCATCTAACTCTAACTCTAAAAGTAAAACATAAGAAGAAAATGGTTGCATCTCCAACTGTTGTCAAAGCAAAACATCCGATGTCAGCAGCATTGACACTGCTTTTTAGTAAAGGCATCAAAGATAGGCTGTAATGAAGCCACCAATCAAACTGTCCTGGAAGTCTTTACAGTTAAAAGGTACAATTAAAATAGAATGCCAATACTGTGAATAAATGATACAAAATTGTCTATGAGAGAAGAATATCTCTGTCTCTTTGGAGGTAGATGCAATGGTCACTTTTAGGAATACAAATGGTATCTCCTCTCAAATTGAAGCAATTATCCATAAATACACATCCTCCCCAATCTAGGAATTGAACCATAGTTCATTAAGTACTAGCTATGTTTGCAAATCCCAGACAATTGTAATTTATTTTTTTTAAATGTCTTAATAAAGAAAAACTAAGCTTGATACCTGAAACCGGCCACAGCATCTTCTTCAGCAATGATCAACCTGCACACCTTGTCCAAAAGGTTTGAGGACAAAATGAGAGTGACTGTAGGCTCATGCATTGGAAATGGATTCTGAAAAATTTTCAGATTGTGCCTATATGGACAAAGCTCCTTCAGGCAAATAATCAGGGGAGTTCTTTTTCCCAGGAAGAGTCTGACTCAAATCCATTAATTTAGTGTGCGTATAGATGTGCCTATGAGTCAGGCTCCTGGGAAAGCCCCAATAGTAGGATTCTTGGAATCATTTTGGGGAAGTGGTTTCCTATTACCTTCTTCCTATGGTTAAGAGAGACAGCGACTGCCTCAACTGGCTCAAGGTCACCCAGTTTCATGCCACACAATCTCCTGGTTTCTAGCCTCTATACCAAAATGGTTGTTATGTTTGTAATTACTGTCCTCATAATTTCCAATTGACATGGTTAAGGTCCTACTGCTGTAGAATCGATTACAATCCTAATACATTGTGCTGCTCTGTCCCCAGTCCAGAAAGGCTGGATCACAGAGTCTTTTGGATTCAGAAGCAATGACAACACCAGTCTGAATACTTAAGCCTTGATTCCAAGGCAGGATAAGAAAATAACACAATCACATAGCATGCATCAGCATGAAGGGAAAAATTCTCTTTGCCAGTCTATTGGTAAAAGTACCAGTATTACAAATATTTGGAGAAAAGCACACGGGTGGGGAGGGGGGAAGGCATCATAGACCTATTACAATGTCATAATAGGATCAAGTAGAGAGGATGCTCTTCAACTAAATGATGTCACTTAGTGAGATCTTGATAGGACACTTTATTACACTGCCTGCTGTGTGGGGTGGGATCATACTCTATTAGGACTTCTAAAATGCTTTGAAAATCTGGATGTTCTCCCAGAACTGGTGGTAAGTGGTTGTTTCTATGATGGATTGTGCTTGGGTTTTTTTTTTTTTGGTTTTTTTTTGAGATGGGTGACATTTCCTTTTTTATTTTATTGTTCTTTACTTATTAAGTGTAAATTGCCCACTATTTGGAATTGGGTGACCTCTAAGTTTACTTAAAACATTTTTAATTAAAAAAACACTGTAGAGTTTCGATGTGTGGATGTATGAGTACAGCCTTTCATTTATAAAGTAAACAAGAAAAGTTGGACTGTAATTCTTCACTTGCCTCTATGTATCTGGAATCTCTGGATAAATAAAAAGTAACCATAAAGCAAGAGGGGAAGACAATGTCATCTATAGAATGTACAGTATGTCCATCATTTCCACCAAATGCTCATGATGGCATTCATGATCTTCATCTCCTGGCTTCAGGTGGAACGGTGTTTGTCAACCTCAGCTATTTTAAGATTGTGGATTTCAACTCCCAGAATTCCCACGCTGGTTGAGGAATTCTTGGAGTCAATCTACACATCTGAAAGTAGCTGAGATCGAGAAGCACTGAGAGTATTTAAAGTATCTGTTCCATTTAAAATATTGCGCAGACGTAATTCCAAGCTTTACTTCACAACCTATGACAGGACAGAACTGTCAGAATAAAACTGGAGTGAAATCTTTACCATTTATCCTGTCAGTTGCCTCTTCGTTCTTACCCAGGCTATTGCTGAACATATTCTCTCATCTCAATCTTTACTACTGCTGTGAAACACAGTGGGACCTCTGGCAATCTTTTTGCAAGCGTTTCATCTTGCAAAACATAATCAAAAGTGTGTTGTAAAGCCAAGGACAGTTTCGCCAGCACTGCTGCTAAAACCAAGGATTAACTTGTACCCTATTAACACAGGCCTGCATTGTGCTCCTTTGTTATGTGAGTATACCAGGCCCATTCTTTCAACAACAGCACACATTGGAGCCAATAAGGGTTTTGTTTTTGTCTTTTTAAAAAAATGAATTGGAATGTGCTTCAGGTTGTAATGTAATCCTCACTCCACAATGAAGCTCAGAAAAGGAGGAAGATAAAGTAATTTAATCTACTGGAGTGAGTGCTTAAAGGGAAATTAAAGGTTTTAACTTTGTCATATAATGCCCCCAACACAGGAAAAATTGTAATGATGGCACATTCACAAACAAATAATTAGTATTTTTATTTTATTTATATCCTACCTTCATTAGTAGTAAGTCAAGGCAGTGAACATACCTAATACTCTTTCCTCCTATTTTTCTTACAGCTGCCACCCTGTGAGATGAGTTGGGCTGAGAGAGTGATTGGCTCAAAGCCATCCAGATGGCTTTCATGCCTCAGGCAGGATTAGAACTCACAGTCTACTTGTTTCTAGCCTTTGCCTTAACCACTACATCAAACTGGCTCTAGATAATGTAGCAACTTCACATTTTTCAGGATAAAAAAATATGCATAAGTGATATAAGCTTAGTAGACAACTTCAGCATAGCTTTCATATTCAAGTCCATTCATATAATTTAATATAATCTTATGTTTTTCTAAAAGATAAAATGTGTTTTCTCTATATAGAGAAAATTGTAATTTATAGGATTGTGCAATAATTTGGATTCAATCTTCAAATGGAGCTTTAAGCACATGAGAATATTTTCCTCCAACCCTTTAAAGCAGCTGCATCTGTTTCAGGGATTGTAGGACTGCCATCTGTTGATGAATATTCCCAGTTGCTTCAGGGAATTGCAGAGATGTGCCATGTTCATGTTCCCACCTGTAGTCAAGCATCTTTTGGAGTGGAATGCAGGTCATCATGGGACTACATGCTCAAAAGATTTTTACACACACACATACACACACACACTACAGGAAAATGTGACCTGGCTCCGAAATGAACAAGTCAACACTCTAAGTATCAGTAGTAAACCTGCAGCACCAACTGTTGGAGACAACCCAATGGGCAAGACAAGATTTCAGTGCAAAACAATGTCAGCAGATATTGATCTTCTCTGAGCTTCCTCTCTCTCTCTCTGCTTTTGGTGTCAGCAGATCGGGTGGGGGTGGCAGCTGTTCTTCATTGGAGGCAACTTGTTGATGATTCCCAGTGTTAACCAGTGGCAGCCATGCTTCTCCTTCCTCTTCTTGAGCAGGCGGCTCTCCATCCAGTCAATCACAGCCCACCCTCGTGCCTCTTTCTCTGAGCCAGTAATCGATGGGGTCATCTCAGTCAATACCTCTTGTAGTAGCTGCCTTATTTAGTTTAATAAAACTTCTTGTTCCAATTCTCACATTTATTTTTAAAGCACCAGTAGAACTTGCACTTGCACACATATATTCTATGATTTTTCAGGCAATAGCAAAAGTCAGATTTCTAAGCATTTATTTTCACTTTTTTCTTAAGGGTACTACCAGTGTAAAGCCCTCTATTTTTTCTTGTTCCCTTCTCAGTCTCTCAAATTAGCTGAATGCCACTCTTCAGTATGATAGAAAAATGCTTGGGACTCCCTTTCACCCCTTGCTGAATTCCTTTAACATTCAGCAACTATTTAGGTCAGAGGTAGTCAACCTTGGCTCTTTTATGTGCTGGCTCAGGAATTCTGGGAGTTGAAGTCCACAGGTCATAAAAGAGCCAAGGTTGACTACCCCTGATTTAGATAATGTCCTTTCTGTGGCTGTTCTCTGGTTATTCCAACCCTTTTCTGTCCTGTTCAACTCGACTGCCAAATCATTGAGGCATTCAGGTCAGAATTACTTCTCACCTTATGTTCACAAGCAGCTTCCATGCTAAAAATTATGCTATTGCTCATGATCACAAATTTATGCCTTGACTAGAAGTAAGGCTCTTAATTAAGAAACAGGAGTTGTTCAGATATTCATCCAAAGTAAATATTCATCCATGTTTCATTTATAACCACAATAATGTTAATCTAAGCTGCAGCAGAAAGTAGCACAGCATTTGATATGTCACTGTTTTAAAATAATAACTTGAGGCATCCCATATTCATGTACAAAAAGATGAGTATTTTAAGACGTTCATATATTATTTGAATGACTATTTATTAACAAATAGAAAAATATATAAACATGTACACATGGCTGCAAGTTACACTGTCTTTTGTATTTCTACATATAAACTATTAAAAATCTATTTTGTTTGAAAGAAGTCTATGTCAGTATGTTTTTGTTCCCCCCTTTCTACCCATTTCTCAGCCCTATTCTTCCCTTTCATGGTGTCAGAGAGCACTGCTGAGAGTGTGCACCAAAAGTATACACTGGATCCGAAATGGATCACCCAAAGCATGAAGATAACCCTAGTTGCCCAGCTAAAGTAAGAAGGCACCTATATTGGGTAGCAAGGATTTATTTATTTAATTAAATTTAATTTTATACACTTTTAGAAATAACGTAAAAGGTATAATTTCATTCTGGGCAATGTTAAGCTATTCCTGTATTTGACTAAGAAAATCACCTGGATAGGCCAGGTAAAGTGATTAAAAAAATAATGCCAAATTATGGGCTTCTCACGTCAGATGCACTGAAAAAGCTACTGGGAGACTTTTTTTTTTTTTTAGTATTGATGCTGTATATGACTAAAACATGCAGGACGTCCAGTTTTAACGTAGGAAAAGAAAAATTGAAGCCCCAAAGACAGAGTTGCAATGGGCATGCAGAATGTAAGAAGCATAAATGTGGGAAAGCTCAATACAGTGAAAGATGAAATTAATCAACTACACACTGGCATCTTAGGCATTAGTGAACTGAAATGGGCTAAAATTGGATACTTTCAGTCAAAAGATCATCCTGTTGATCACCTGGGACATGAAAAACAAGGAACAATGTTGCTTACATAGTAGAGAAGAATATAGCTAAGACAGTAATGAAGACAGAACCAACACAAATGCAAAAGGCCAAATGCTGAGGCTGGTTTTTAAAAAGGCTGAGGAGCGATAGCCTTGTTCGGAGGCTCTGCGACACGGGACCTGTAAAGCCGCCAAAACAGCGCAAAACAGCTGTTTTTCGCGGCGAAAAAACTCCTCCTTGGTAGGAGAAGGGGCGAAGAGCTGTGAGTGTGGGTTGAGATCCTCTGAAAACCCCCCGAAAAAACGCTCGGGGGGGGAAGAAAGAGGACTCCCCGTGCGCTCACAATAGCTCCAGTCTGGGGCAGCATCTGTCAGCTGACAGACCAAGACCCTGAGACCAGCCACCACCCGAGGAACACATCTCAAAGAAGCACAGAGATTGACAGACTGAACGCAGGAGCTTAAAAAGCAAGTATTTCTTATATTTTACCTCGGATCACTTACGTTCACAATGAACAAAAGGCACCCAAGATGGCGACCGCTCTTAATTTAAAGTGATAGCTACCGGAAGAGAAAGGCGGAAGAGAAACTGTAATGCGAAAGAGACCTCTAGAGGGCAGCAGAGACGCATAACTTAAAAACTTTGCAAAATAAACCTAAGGAAGAGAAACTGTAATGCGAAAGAGACCTCTAGAGGGCAGCAGAGACGCATAACTTAAAAACTTTGCAAAATAAACCTAAGGATGTATATAAGCTCTCCAGAAATGACGATGAAAGAATTAAAAGATGCAATGTCAACAACTTTTGAAAAAATAAGGAGAAAGATGGACATGATAATAGACATGTATGAAAAAAGATGGGAAGAAAGGATGAGGACGATGGAGGCAGTGGAACAAAGCAGAGAAGTGGAGAAGATGGTGGAAGATCAAAGCAAAGCAGTTATTGAGGACCTGGACCAAACCGGAGAAACAGTACAAACGCACAGTGGAGGAACGAGAGAAGATACTGGGAGAAATTCGAAGAGGGTCTGGGAAGGGGTTGAAGAAAAGATGGAAGAGGTGGAGAGACAAGAAGAGAGACAACTTACTGAAATGAAAAGTGAGGATTTGAAAAGAATTGTTATAAAAGCATTGGAAAAATATCTAGGAGAGGAAGCTAAAAATTTCTCTTGGCAAACTGACAGAATCCATAGAGTATGGCTTATATGGAACCAAGGGACATTGCAAGCAATAAAGAGAGACTTATTACTTGGAAGGGAAGCTGTGTTATGGCAATCCACCTGGCAGAGGAAGAAACCCAGAATTCGACTGAAAAGAAGAGAAACTTAATATTTTATGCAAGGAATTAAAGGCAAAGAATTATGGACTGATTTAAGGAC
This sequence comes from Bothrops alternatus, assembly GCA_034064705.1. Classification (NCBI taxonomy): domain Eukaryota; kingdom Metazoa; phylum Chordata; class Lepidosauria; order Squamata; family Viperidae; genus Bothrops; species Bothrops alternatus. Next base: position 577,948 of record JARGCV010000166.1, read on the forward strand.
AGTGTAAGAGCAAGAGACATGAGAGGGTGATTAATGGAAGATATATATTAAATAGACTAAGAATGTACGCGTTGAAGGGAGGGGTGTATCGACATGAAAATTTTTAACTTTAATAAGAAGACTTGTTTGTTTGATGTACAATGGATAGATCTGAAAAGAAGTGAAACTTAAAATTTATAAAATGTAGTTGGCTTATAGTTAAACTTTGATATACGGAGTGAAGAAGGTCTACAAATTTAAAATGATTGTATTAAGTTGAATGGCTTTAACTTGAATTTTTTCTTTGTTTGCATGTACAAATGGATATCTAATAATAAAATTTTTTTAAAAAGGCTGAGGAGCAAGAGACATTATTACTGATAATTGATAAAACCAAAGAATACCAAAAAGATGTTAACAAGTATTTCATGGATATCACCGATGTTTTCAGTTGCATTGACCATCTCATAGTGTGGAATGTCCTCAGGAAAATTCAAGAACATCTCATTGCCCTTACATGAAACCTATACTTAGAACAGGAAGTCAAATCTGCAAGGAACATGGCAAAACAGACTGGCTCCAGGTTGGCAAAGGAGTGAGACAAAGTGTATATTTTCTCCTTATTTATTTAACTTACATTTATTTATTGATTAAACCTATATGCTGCCCATCTTGCTAAGAGGTAACTTTAGGCTGGATAAAGGAGACTGGATTGGATGAGCATGGTTTTAAAATTTGGAGGAAGAAACAGCAGTAACCTTTTCTACACTACTCTAATAGCTGAAAATGATCTGCAAGCTCTCATAATAAAAGTCGAGCCCAGTGAAAAAATGGAAAGATATAAGGAAGACTAAACTAATAACTAGTACAGCAACTTGCCTTAGAACTGACAATGAAGATACTGAAATAGAGAATAGTTTTCACCTTTTGGGATCCCTTATCAGCTATAAAGTAATAAAACAATATGCCAGACTTGCACATGAAAGGGCAGCAATGAAAACGTTAGAAAAAAATATATAGATTCTGTGACCTACAAAGATCAGAATCATGCAGGCTAAAGTTGGACTTTGAATAAGCACAAAGGAAAGAGTACTGAAGTTTTTGAATGTTGGAGAAGACTCAGGAGAAAACGTCAGTAGCCAAAAAATAACGAACTGATCACACAAGTCAGCCAAAATTCTCATTTAAAACACAAATGGCCAGGCTCAAATTATATTTTAGAAACATTATACAAAGGTTTAGCTCCCCTGATAAGTCCATAATGTTGGGAAAGATTGAAGGAAAGAGAAGAATAGAGTGTAATGGCTTTACCACTGAAAGTTTTGAAGGGACGTAGTAGGGACAGATCATACCAGTGAGGGTCTATCTATGTGATCATCAAGTTGACACTAACTTGATGGCTCATAATCAATCATTCAATCTTTTTGCATATATCACTGTTTGACATAGGTATCATAATCAATATGAATTTAGTTGAATCAAACATTTTATGAACAGTATATTATACACACTTTATACTTCTTCATTTTTAATATGTGGGCTGGTGAGTAATCTAATTATATAAGAGCACTGGTGGCGAACCTATGGCACGGGTGCCAGAGGCGGCACTCAGAGCCCTCTCTGTGGGCATGCGCACCGTCGCCCCAGTCCTAGGCCTTCAGCTGGGTTTTATGAAACCTTTTCGCTTTAGGCCTCCGCTGCCGTGTAAAAAAAAAAAAGGTTCAATCAATCAGTCAATTTCAACTTCTCACGGGAAAAAAAAAGATCTTGCAAAGTTGGAATTGATTGATTGAACTTTTTAGTCCCACCCAGTCTGCCGTTACCACCACAGCCATGCCCACCCAATGGGCCACAACCCCAATGGGCCACACCCAGCCAATGGGCCACACCCACCCGGCACCCGACAATGCATAAGTGGGTTTTGGGTTGCAGTTTGGGCACTCGGTCTCTAAAAGGTTCGCCATCATTGATATAGAGTGTAAATTACACATACAAAATTACCATTGTGCATTGTAGATAATGGATAAAGATGAAAAAATTAATTTAGGAAAGAGCTTTCATAGGTGAAATTTCTATACATATTTTATCAAACATTTTACAGAATACTGAAATGCATGTCAGTTTATTTACAAAGTTTACATAAATGTATGGTTCCTCATGCAAAAATTATATAAACATGAATTTTGCAATAATAATGTTAACATAGTATCCTGACCTTTGCATACCTATCTGCCTTGCATGTCTGACCTTATATCCTACTTTCTCATGGACCTTTCATTTCAAATAAGTATATTCTGTATAAGATTGTATTCCCTCAATTATGTGTTAGTGGGTTTAAAAGTGTAGCTTTTAAGACTGCAATTTTATCCATTTCTACTGAGAAAATAGATTCCATTGAATTTGATTTTTATCCACAAGTAAGATGGAATAAGATTGCAAAATGGCAGAACTATTCTAATGCTCTTTTGACTACTATTTTAAAGAGCAGAAATAATTACTAATATATACATCTCTACCTACTTCTTCAAGCAATGGGATTTTTTTTTTTAATAGTCCCACTGCTGATCTATATTTTTGTTGTCTAGTTTGGAGACATGGAAAAGGTTGGAAATGATAGTTTCAGGTCCTGGATGCCTTCTGCTCTAGCTCTGTTCATTTCTTTTTTCAAAAAAAAAAAAGAAAGAAAGAAAGAAAGAAATTTAAGGAATCCTAGGATCCTGAGACACTGACCAAAGGGCCAAATGCTTTTATAATTTCAGGCTTTATTTTAAACTTCTTTTTTAAAAAAAATGTATAAAAAAGCATTTTAAATTTCACTGACATAATAAATGCCTGGTATAACTAACAAAACATTCTTACTGAAATAAATGACATCTAATGTGTTTTTCTGAATTATGAAATTTTGTCAAACACCAGCATATAACAACAGTTATTTATAAGAGAAATATTTCATTGAAAATTGGAGTTATTTTACCTCCAGAGTAGGCAGCAATGAACCTACCAGGATTTAGTTCAAGATAAACATCAGAGAGCTGCCCTATAAAGAGTCGTGCAAAAGGCTCTTGAGCACTGCTTTCCAATTTCTACAATGTGTTTTTCCATATAAACACTTAGACAATACTGAACTCTGACAGCAGATGATGTTTCCAAGTTCACAATAAATAAGTATAGACAAATCAGAAATGTTCATTTTTCTTAAAAAAGATTCTTTGCAGTGCTAGGATTCTTGGCACATTCACAGGGATTCAACACAGCTTGTTGCAAATCCTATCAAATGCTTCCTTTTGCCAATATAATAAAGGAAAAATTCCTGTCACACATCTGCTGTTAGATCATATACTCAGAAGACTATTCTACCGCTTTTCATTACATAATCTCCTTAGCTGTGTGTTCAATCCATCAAACTATGTCTGAATGAGGAACAACACTCAGTTAGCTGCCTCTGGTTTTTGACCACATTGCTCCTTGAAATCTTCTCATACAGCTGCTTTATTGTAAATCCAACTGCCAAAGAGCTTTCAAATGCTGTCAATTTATTTCAGCTGTTTTTGAAGCAGTACCACTGAGATCCAGGCAGCATTCCATTCATAAACATTAGAGAAAAGGCACTCAGTTTAAGGGCTGCCAGAAAGACTCATGCAGATTCCTAAAAGAAAACAAAACGGTGTTACACAGAATGCATCAATCCTCTCTTATTTTTGTCCTCCATTTTATTGGTCATAACCTACAGACTTTTGTATCCCACTTAACTTTTCATTGTGACAGAAAAAATAACTTTTCTTTTTCTCTTTTGATATTTTCCTTCTTGATATTTCAGATCAATGATTTTTCAATCCTTCTCAGAGAAAGCTTGTAGTACATCTACAACTGCTGTTGTACACATACAGTGTTACAGTTCCATGTTCAGATGATCTCATTAATTACTGAAAGATGACAAGATCAAACACAGGATCTTTTTTCTCACCTCCCTGCTAGCCCCCAAAGTTGGTAGAAACCCCCAGAGTGGAAACTACAACAGGAGCGACTGAAGAATCCTAAAACCCATTTGACACATCCAAAACCCAATGACAAATTTGGAACAGCTCTAAATACAGAGAGGCAAACATTTCTGCAGCCAATAGAAACACTATAGACAACTGACAATTAGCCTCCTTTTCCTTCTTCTTCCCTGTTTATCCTCCGGGCGAGTCAAATCTCTTGTATCTGTCTCTGGTCTTCTTCTTTTGCCGAGTAATTTTCCAAGTTGATATAATCCACTTACCCAGCAGTTCCTGTATTTTTACAAATATTGTTGGGAATACAAAAGATAAAGTAAGTAAGATAAATATTTTCTGTCTCCCAAACTTTGATGGTTCTCCTGATAATTCCATTTTTCTTGTTATATCAGAACCTTGAAGATTTTTTTCCTGTTTGTGTCAAATTGTAATTCTTTTCCTTTGTTGTTTCATCAATTTGATCATACTCTTCTAATTTGTAGTCTGCTGTCTGATTTATTTGTCCCTTTGTTGTTATTTCCTGGGTGTTTTTAATTGTAAATTTAGATTAGAAATATGCTTATTTAAATCATCAAAGTTGTTTCAGATTTCCTTGTGGTTTGAGTCTATTGTCATTTGTATTTGTCCTAGCTTTACATATATTTCCTCCTGGAAAGTATTTATCTTGCCTTGAAGTATTGCTTCTGGAGGCCCTTGATTTTCCAGGCTACGTCCTTCAGGAGAAAATATTCAATGTGGCATCCTGTCATTTTTTGATACGTATGTGATATCCATGTTGTGTCCCCCCTTCAAATAATCTTTCATCAATGTTTTAATTCAAAAGTCAATTTGTCAATCAGTCAAAATTACAGATCAGTATGTAAAGCCATTTTAAATCCTTCCTACAGATTCTCCTCTAAAAGATTACCCAAAAAGCCAAGGTTTTTCTTTTCCATAAACAGTTCTTAGATTTAAGCAAAAATCCAGGTGGGTTTTTTTTCCTTTCAAACATTTTTTAATCTTACAGCTGGCTTTTCCTTTATTCCCAGCTGTCTTCAAGTTTATTTGCAATTCAAAGGAACAACTTTTTCTTTGTTTCTAGGCACTCTGCCAATTTTTGAGTCCTTACTGTTAGTGTTCTAGACTAGATGTCAGCAGTTATTTCTTTTTTCAGTTTTTCTTTCAATCAAAAAGTTATTTTTGTTATATATTTGTATAATTCCATCAAAAGATTTGTAGTGTATAATCTTGACAGTTTTTTAGTCCCTAAATTTGTCCAGATTGAAGTATTTTAAATCAAATTTTAATATATTTCTTCCTTCCTTTAATATTAATTCGCTGCTTTCATCTGTAAGGGAATGGGGATATAGTCCCCTCCCTTCACGTCTGGAAGTTTTCTTGTTTTGGGGATCTTTTCAAGGATTTAGATAGTAAATAGAAGAAAGAAGATCAGTACTCTCACCAATTCCAAGCACACTGTTCAATGATGTTTAGGTTCGTGCTCTGGGACTTCGGCTGCAAGCAGCTTGAGCTAGACACTGATCTCATGCTAGCCTTTCTCCTGTCGGGTTCGGAGGGCTTTCCCCAAATCAAACAAAGTGATTGCCATCACTTTGTGATCAACGGGGTGCTCCTCCTTCACGGTCACCTCTCCGGGGCAACTTCGGACCCATCTAGGGTCCCCCAAGCAGAAAGAAACTAGCTGTGGGGAGTGGAGGTCCGCTCTCGCGTGGCCATGCACTGTGGGTGCAAAACCGGAAGTCTCCTACCATGGATACTTTAGACTTCTTTTCCCATGTTAATTCCTGAGAGTCATTTGTAGTAAGATATAAATGTAACAAATAAATTATACAAAATACAAACCCAGAAAAGTAGTTTTAAAAAAATCACCTTTTCTGTTGTTTTTTTCTTCATTAATTTTTTTAATAAAAATTCTTTTATTAAGACAATCAGCATTGAACATAAAATCATAGTATGCATCAATCATCATAACACCTGGTATACATCACTAAGTATTAATCTTTATAATCGTCTGGTTTGGTAAACATTTTTCACTCCGCACATCAAGCCTCCACTAGACGCCTGTTACGATTTATTTGCTTGGTGTTTCTCTTTTCTATATTCTATCCACAGTTCCTAGTCTATCACATATTATTCGTATTAGTACAATCTTTTATGACCCCTAACCAAAAATCCTGAGGTAGAAATTCAGTACGCTTTCCCAGTATTAATGCAATCAATATTAAATCTGGTTTCATATTAATAAGCTGTCTTCATAAGACCCGAAAATACATCTCTTGTATATGGTCTATCTACCGTCATACAATCAGCATTGAACATAAGATCATAGTATGCATCAATCATCATAGCACCTGATATACATCACTAAGTATTAATCTTTATAAACGTCTGGTTTGGTAAACATTTTTCGCTCCTCACATCAAGCCTCAACTAGACGCCTGTTACAATTTATTTGATTGGTGTTTTTCTTTTCTATAGTCTATCCACAGTTTCTAGTCTATCATATATTATTCATCTCAGTATTAGTACAATCTTTTATGGTCCCTAACCAAAAGTCCTGAGGTAAAAGTTTAATAACCTGAGGTAAATCTTGTACATGGTTTATCTACTATATCTAGTTTCTCACATATTGTTCATTCACGCTTCTGAATTAACTTCGTCTCAGTAATAGTGCAATCTTTTATAGTCCCTAACTAAAGATCCTGAGGTAGAAGTTTCATAACCTGAGATAGAAATTCAATCCGCTTTATCAATATTAAAGCCAACAACATTAAGCATAAGATCATATTAAGATGCTTTCGTCATATAACATAGGCATACAACATTAGGTGTTAGTCTTTGTAAACATTTGATTTGGTAAACATTCTTCCCTCTTTACGTCGAGTCTCAACTAAACGCCAGGTGCATTTTGTTTGATTGGTGTTTCTCTTGTATATAGTCTATCCACTGTTTCCAGTCTGCCAAATATTGTTCATTTGAGCGATCTTTCAGGTATGCCGATATTTTCGCCATCTCCGCCAGATTTGTTACTTTCACAGTCCATTCTTCTATAGGCGGTATTTCTGGATTCTTCCAGTATTGTCCCACCAACAATCTGGCTGCTGTGATCAAGTTCAGAAATAAGTTAGTCTCTGAGGTAGTGTAGTCCTTTGTTATCCCTAACAAAAACACCTGTGGTAGAAATTCAATACGCTTTTTGAAAATGGTTTGGAGTGTCCACCATATCTTCCTCCAGAAGGCTTTGATTTTTCTGCATGTCCACCATACATGAAAGTAGGTAGCCTCCCCGTCGCCACACCTCCAGCATTTGGGCTGGGAGTCTGGATAGATGAATGATAGTTTTTTCGGGTCGAGGTGCCACCTATAGAACATCTTGTAGAAGTTTTCTCTTAAGTGTTGCGATTTCATGAATTCTACATTTCTCACCCAGATTTTCTCCCACATGTCCATGGTGATAGAATGCCCAAAGTCTTGTCCCCACTTTATCATACAGTTCTTGACTAGCTCGGTTTCAGAGTCCATTTCTATCAGAATGCTGTACACTCGTTTGATGTGCATGATCCCCTGTTCTCTAATCTGTTCAATTAGGTTCTCATCGGTCTGGGAGAAACCCTTCTTCTTATCTTTATGCCACCTTGATTGCAGTTGTATATATGATAGCCAGGTACCTCCTATTCCTTTGTTTGCTAGCGTTGCTTGGGGTTTCAAGGAGAACCCATTTTCTTCTCCCAGTACAAGTTTACTGTAGGGCACCACTTCTTGTCCTTGGGATGTGTTTATGTCCCCAATTGTGTGTCCGGGGATCGTCCAGATGGGAATCTTGTCGTGTAGGAGGTGTTTGTATTTCTTCCAGACCCATAACAATGGGATTCGTAGTGGGTTCTCCTTGAAGTTCCTGTCTGCCTTTTTGTCATATACTAAGTATGCGTGCCAGCCGAATAGTAGACCATGCCCTTCAACATTCAGTATTCTATCATTCGTCATATTGATCCAGTCACTCACTGCCACCAACGTCGCTGCATAGTAGTATAGCTTTAGATTAGGCATTTTTAGTCCCCCCCTCTTCCTTGTGTCCTGGATAATTTTTAGTTTCACCCTCGGTCTCTTGTCATCCCAAATAAATCTGGTGATGCCCCTCTGCCAATTGTCCAAGTCCTCATCCTTTTTGAGTATGGGTAGCATTTGGAAGAGAAATAGAAATCTTGGCAGGACGTTCATCTTTACTGCTGCTATCCTGCCCAGCAAGGATAGTCGTAGTGTTTTCCACCTTTCCAGATCTGCTTGTATCTTGTTCCACAGCACCTCGTAGTTATTTTTGTATAATTTTGCATTCGTTGTTTCTATCTCCACTCCCAGGTATTTAACTTTCTTAACTATTTCACAACCCGTTATTCTTTCCAAGTCCTGTTTTGCTCTGCTGTCTAGATTTTTGACTAGCATCTTCCTTTTTGATATATTAACTTTAAAACCTGATACCTTGCCATAGTCTTTCATTATCTCCATCAAACTCCTTGTTGTACTGGTTGCGATACTGTCACCAGTAGGTCGTCTGCAAAGGCACACAGCCTGTAGTCCAATCTGTATGCCCTTTACGTCTTCTGCTGCTCTTATCTTGTTCAGCAGAATCTCCATCATTAAGACAAATAGCAGTGGTGACAGCGGACAGCCCTGTCTCGTGCCTCTTTCTATATTGAATAGATCTGTTAGTTCGCCATTCACGATGATCTGGCCCATTTGTTTCTGGTAGATTGCTGTTATGGAGTTGAGGAACTGCTTTCCCATTTTCATCCCCCAGGCTAGGTTCGTCAGGAATGGCCAATTCAGTCTGTCAAAGGCTTTTTCTGCGTCCACAAACATGAGGGTTGCAGGTACCTGGTTGTGCCTTTCCAGGTACTCTATTATGTTCAGCAGCTGTCTTACGTTGGTTTTCATCTGACGTCCTTGTATAAACCCCGTTTGATCCGGGTGAATTATTTTTTGTAATACAGTCATTAATCTGTTGGCCAGAACTTTTGTGAAGAGTTTGTAGTCTGTGTTCAATAGTGAGATGGGCCTATAGTTAGCCGGTTGTGCATTATCTTTTCCTTCTTTGGGGATTAGAGAAATGTAGGCTGTTTTCCAGGAGGGTGGGACTTGGCCTCCTTCTTGTATGTTGACAAATAGCTTTCTGAGGGGTTCTATCATTTCCTCTTGGAGATGCTTGTAATAGATATCCGTTATCCCGTCCGTCCCAGGTGATTTTCCTTTTTTTAGTTGTTTGATCGCTGAGTGTATTTCCTCCATCGTGATTGGGGCGTTCAGGGCATCTCGTTGTGTATCGGTGAGTACCATTAATTTTTCGTTTTGCAGAAACTTTTCTATCTCTTTGTCCTGTATCTTCTCCTCGGCGTATAGCTTTGAGTAGAACTCGGTGAATGCTTTCTTAATGGTTTCCTGTTTGAATTCTTCCTTGCCTTTGTACTCTATCTTTTCAATTATGCGGGCTTTTTGTTTCTTTCTTATGGTGTAGGCCAGCCACCGACCCGGTTTGTTGGCGCTACAGAATGTCTTGTGTTTTGCATATTGTATATTCCATGCTACTTGATCCGCCATCAGCATGTCAAATTGTTTTCTTAGTATCTTAATTCCTTCTTTTGTGGCTTTGTCCTCTGGTCTTTTTATTAATAACTGTTCCTGTTTCTTTATATCCTCCTCTAGTTCCTTTCGTTTTCGTTCTTGTTTGCGTCGGTGCCTGGCGTTCATGTTCATGAGGATCCCGTGCATAAATGCCTTGCTAGCGTCCCAAATCATTTCAATGGGTGTTTCGTTGTTCATATTTATACTAAAGAATTCCTTCATGGCACTTTTGCATTCAGCCACCTCTTTCTCGTGTCTAAACAGGTTTTCATTAATTCGCCAGGATCTCCGCAATTTCCGATCCTGTCTCAATTCCATCCCCACTGGATTATGGTCTGTTAGTACTTTGGGTAGGATAGAGACAGTGTTTAGGCGGACTAGCAAGTCACTAGATGCCAGGATGAAGTCAATTCTGGAAAATAATGGGTGCCTGTCGGAGAAAAAGGTGAATTCTTGCTCTTTGCCGTGCCGTTCCCTCCAGACGTCTGTCAGTACAAGGTCTTCCTTCATGTCGAAGAAAGATTTAGGCAACTTGGAGTGCTTCTGTGGGGTAGGTTTTGTTTTCTTCTTGTCTAGGGCAATCTCTATGACCCCGTTCCAATCTCCCAGAATAATACATGATTTGTAGTTGAGTTGTGTTAACTTCTTGTGTATCTTTTTGTAGAATTTTCCTTGTTGTTGATTTGGTGCATATATGCCCATCACTAGAATTTTCTTGTCGTCCTGTGTCACTTCGATTGCTAGGTATCTACCCAGGAAGTCCGACTCTATTAGCTTAGCTATTACATGTTTCTTCACGTATATAACAAGCCCATTCTTCTTTCGTGGCGCCGCTGCGACAAAATGTGTACCTAGTCTGTTGTTGATTAGGTATTTCTGGTCCGCTGCTCTGATGTGTGTTTCTTGTAGGCAAATTATGTCATTTCTTCCTTGATACAGATAATGAAATATCTTTCTCCTTTTCTGTGGGGAATTTAGTCCGTTAACGTTCCATGTCAAGTATTTAGTTGTCATTGTCGGTTTCAGGATACTCTTCCGAGACCGCTTCTGTTCTATCTCTTGTGTTCTTCTTTGGTCTCGTTCCCATGGTATCCAAGTTGGTGTTCAAGGTGCGTAGAGGGATCGTGTCGTGTTGCTCCGTGCGTTTGGTGGTGGATCTTGTTATCCGGCCCTCTGCAGTCTGTCCTGTTCCCTTGTTGTTGTTGCTTCCTGTTCTCTGTGTCGTCGTGTCTCGAGTTGGTCCTTTCCTTTCTCTTGCTCCTGCATTGGTCTGTCGTTCTGGTGGCCCTTCTGCGTCTTCTCTCGTGGTGTATTGAAGTCCATCTGACGTCAGTTCCTTTTCAAGGAATTCTCTGGCTTTTTGGATCGAGTTCAGGCAGTATCTTTTATTTTTATAGAAAAGTGTCATCCCCGTAGGGGCTTCCCATCTGTATCGCAGAGCGCGTACTCTCAGTTCGTCGACCAGGAACTTGTATTCCTTCCTGTCTCGCAGCATCGTCTGGGGGATCTCTTTCAGTACTTTCACTTCTTGCCCCTCTATGTATAAACTCTTGTTGTAGGATGTGATTGAGATGAGGTTCCGGAATCCCTGCGTTGCAAAGTGGATGACCACGTCCCTTGGTTGGCGCCTGTTTGTTGCTGTCCGTGTGCCCATTCTGTAAATTCTGTCGAATTGCCACGCGATCTCTGGGATTGGCTTTCCCAGAAATGTTGCCAGGGCCTCTATGAAGGTTCCGAGCAGGCCCCCTTGGGTCTCGTTTGATGTCTCTTTCCAACCTCTAAACCTGATTGCGGACGCCAGTTGCCAGTACTGTATCATGGAGGATTGGTCTTGGGCCACTCCTTTCATCTCTCCTATCTCTGCTATCTGTCCCTCTACTTGATTCTCCACTTTTTCCATCCGCTTGTCCACCTTCTCTCTGATCTCCTGGAAGTTTTTCTCCATTTCCTCCCCTATTTCTTTGTAGTGTGCTTGCATCGCCTCCTTCATTTGTTCCAGATCTGCAGCCATCGCCCTGCGTTGCTCCTCCCATTTCTTCTCTAGCTCTCTACCTTGGTCTTTCAGCATTTGTTTTATATCGTTGCATCTTTTCTCCATCTTTTGTTCTGCCTCTACACACCTCCTCTCTATCTTTGTGTCCATTTCCACCAGCTTTTTATCCATCCCATCCATCCTTTCAACCAGCGTTTCTATTACCTCTTGTAATTTTTGTATCATGTGTGTTGTTGAGCTGGCCTGTGGGAGTGGATGGGTCTGGGGGCCTGTATTTGGATGGGAGGGTGTGGGGGTGGGTAAAGTAAGTCCTGGTAGTTTAGTACGCTGGGCTGGGGAGGATACAACTCCCTTTGTTTGTGTCAGTGTGGTCTGTTTGGAGGCCATCTTGAGCTTGTCCTCCCGTTGTCCTGGCACTGTTTTGGTTTCCAGCTTGGACCAGGTTAGGCACTAGACTGTGATCTGGTGCTGGTCCAGTAATCTGTCCTTTCAGTGGGAGGGGGGGGCTTCAGGGTTCAGGCAGTGCAGGTCTAGGGGTCTGTAGGCAGGGAGTCTATTCAGTGCCTCTGCCTGTCTGTGATTCCAGGCCCCTTCTGCCTTCCCTCCACAGCCGCCCAGGATGCCTTTTAGTTTTCCTCTTACACCCACCTTCCTCCCTGGTGGGTTCTGCTCTCTTCAGTATCCCTGGGGCTCCCGTTCTGGGGGGTCTGGGGCACAGCGCGTGGGATATCTCTCCCCCGTCCCTCTGCCACCCAGGGTACCCTTTTCTTGTGTCCTCTCCCACCGTCTGCTTTCTTGCTTCTTCCCTCTTAGTTCTTCTCTCCTCCCCTCTATTGTTCTGGCTTGCCTGCATCCAGCTTCGTTGGTTGCCTCCGTCCTTTTCCGCCGCTTCAGGCTGCTCCGCTGCCCTCTTGGCTATTCCACCCTCTTCGGGTCTTCTGGGGGCCCTTTCTAGGTTGGGAGACCCCCCCAGTTGCCCTCGCTCCTCTTGCCGATGTCGCTCTCGCCTCTCTCTCACCCGTTCTCCGCCGCCCGAGGCCTCCTCCTTTTGTCCAGCTGCCCCGGCCCTCTCCTCTTCCGATTCCTGCGGCCGGCTCTCACCTCCGCTCTCTCGTTCTTCCTCGCCCCCTGGGACTCGTCTGGGGGCTGTCTTCGGTCGGTGGGCTCTCCCGGCGGCTTCCGTCTATCTCCACGCCGTTCGTCGCCGCCGTCGTTCGCTCTCCCCGGCGGATTCCGATTTCGGGGCCTCCCGGCCTCTTCAAGCCCTCCGGCCGGCCGGCCGGCCGACGCCGGCTTCCTCCGCTCTGCTCGTTGTCTGTGGGGGACCCTCGGCGGCGATTTATACTTCTCTGGAATGCGCCGAGGGTCCTCTTCGGATGTGCCTATCTTTCCGGCGCTCCCCACTCTCGGTACTCCGAGATTTTTACAAAAATTTAAGCTACGGTCCGGAGCTTTCCTAGAAGGGCTCCGGACCTCATGACCAGAACCGGAAGTCTTTTTCTTCATTAATTAATGGAGAGGATCTTTGTGATGTCCATTTAACTGAACAAGAAAATAATTATTCCAGACAATACTGCTTAACAGTTTCATTTAAACTATCTACTTGATAACTGTGCTTACCTGTTTATCAGTTTGTTCTGTCATACTCCGTTGCTGAGAATGTTTCAGCAGCCAAAACTTGATTTAAGGGAGCAGTGATACTGGAAAGTTTAGATGATTCTGTCAAGCTTCCAAAATGAGATTTTGTAGATGTGACTACATTTACATCCTGTTTGTTATCTGAATCCACAGCGTCTCTTTCTATATCTAAGGGGCTGAAAAGATGTTCATCTTCTCCCACTAGTTCAGGGTATGATTCAGAGAAAGAAATACTATCACAATATCTTGGTTTTTGGATGAGAGGCCAAGCATCTGAAAGATCTCCACAAGTGGAATGTGAAAGAGAACCAAGAAATGCTGGAATCATTTCTCCAACAGAATTAGAATTCCTGTAAACAGTTGAGAAAAAGTCATTTAACAAAGATTCATTTTAATATATATATTTATATCAGTAAATATAAAGTATGATTTGTGTCACATTTCTGCATTTAGGGGCAGAAATTTGGCATCAAGATATAATAATTTAATATCATTTTACATCATGCTGTCAGTTACAATTATTGCAAATGACAGGGGAAGGAGAGAAGATCAAAATGCAGGAAATATGCACAATACTAATCAAAATGCACCAGAACTGAACATTTTAAAAACAACAGTTTCTAGTACATAGTAGAATATAGTTAGAGAAAAGACACACACAGTAGACATACCCTTATCTTTGATAGAATACAAAGATGAGAGATAAATCTTATTTTAAGATAACATGTCTGCATCACTCCCATGAGTAAACTACTCATATTTTTCAGCATGAAAATCAGGAAATAGCCATATAACCTGAAATATCAGTAGTATTATCTTTTAAAATCAATATATCTAATCCTGCATGCATACAGCATCAATGAATTCCCTCAAGATTTTCAAAGCAGAAAATGAATAGATTTTGTATGTGTTCAAGTAGTGTGCGTATAATCCTATGTCTTACAATTCTGTCAATGAAAACTAGTCAAATTCATTTAGATTATCTTTTGAATGTAAGTTATATGATATGGTCATAAAAATTAACTTTTTGGAAATTGCCACTAAACATCTATCCAATAGCTCAAAGTCATCAATTTATTCTGCTGGGATAAATGGGCTAACTCTAATTTATACTTAAATTGCCTTTTGCCTGCATATTGCACATTCCCCTTTCCCTTTCCAATTAGTGACTGAATCTGTCAAAAAGGTCTCTTCCCTTGACTGAAAACTCTATAGAATATACTCCAATGCATTATGTAATAAGGACAAATAAATATTCAGTAGAAAGGTTAGCAAAAGGCAGAAATTTAAAACCTGAAGTACCTTTCATGAAGCGTAGACTGAGAGTGAAAAGGACAGCTATGACAACTATGTTCAAAACTACAGGACTCGTCACAGCATAATGATGGAATCAAGTGCACTGGGCCTTGAAAAAAGAAAACCTTAAATAAGAAACAAAGTGCATGTTTTTTCTAGAAGTGCAAATAATTTATATTTGTTGAAACTATGAGCTGGTTCACACATCCCATAGTGTACAGTCAACACATAGTGAAGAACAGCTGTTGGCCTCTGGCTCTCACCTCTCTGTTATACGAGAAAATATCAACAACAAAAGGGGTTGTTTAGATCCCATTAGAATTTAATGCCTAGTCAAACAATCCATCATCCACCCGCTTTGGAGAAAGGGGCAGTTGAAGGATGTTCGTATGGGATTGTGTTCGACACAACAATCATATGTTTGAGCATGCCATAGCACAGGGCTCATATCTGCTTACACAAAATCTTCATAACACATTTAGTCTTTGCAATGGTGGTGTTGCATTTAGCCTTCATGTAAAGTTTTAGTCATAGAAACATTTATATACCGGTAGTTATATTTCTAATTTTGATTTGCTTTATATTACTAAATGCTAGTAATTCTATCACTCTAGCCCTATTGTTTAATGGACTCTATGTTAATGTAACATCTTGCATATCCATAGTTACTTTTATATGCTTTATTCAAATTTCAGCTTCACTGTGTTTCTCCTACTTAGACTAACCCAGCAATTAATTTGAGATCATACTTACCACACATCTGTAATGAATCTTGCTGGCCCTGGCAGCATGTTTTATGTTCATATATATTAAGCTGTGAACTATCAAAACATGCAAGTTCTGAACCTTCATAATGAACATCCTGTGATTGTACAGACCCTTTAGAACAGAGAAGATATTGACACTGGGTGTTAACCCATTTTATTTATATTTAAATTATTCTATAAACATATCTGGTAACATTACACTGTCATTTAACTTAGAGCACTTATTATAAAAGTTTTTGCATAATATGAATTAAACCACTTTCTTGGATCTTGTTGCTTTATGCCTATTTCAACATAATCTACATTCTTGCCCCTCATTATTAAGAAAAACAATTAGAAATACTTGGCAGAAGATATCCAAAGTTCCCACAAGAGCCTAAATTGTTGTTAAGAGTTTACAATAATCCATAATTCTGAATAATATATCTATTTTTTGTCCATAATTTCCTTATTAAAAAAATCTAAATACAACTGAATAGCAATGCTTGAAAAGTAACCGTAGCTAACTGCTACCTTTCTTCTGACTCTCACAATTTTCACACTGCAACATGAATTTGGGATATTAATTTTTGATGTATTTTTATATGATCTTCTGAACGCTTCATAATATGCCAGGCAAATCAAGACAGGTATCGACCGAGGGTATATTCAATATATTCACATAAACGTATTTATCCTCTTTGATCAAAATTACATTTGGGAAACTGAATCAACTCCAGGTTACACTTAACTTACAGTTAGTTAAGCTCAAATAAATCTTTTTTTTTTTTGCACAGATATTTATTAGGTGGTAAAACATAACATAAAGGAGACATGGGTAAGCAGTAAATGTAAACATGGTGGCGGGGGTAGGAGCAGAGAAACTTACAGTTTGGCTTCTTTTCCATGAATTGTCTCTTGCAATAGATAACACACAGGATGAAGAGCGCTGAAAGTACAGTTGCCAGTGCACTGCATATCACAGCAGCGAGCGCAGTGTCTCGTGGACTGGAAACAGTGGATGGGATTTTCACCAAATCCACTTTTGTGGTGCCTATATATAAATAAATGCATACCTTTTATTGATTGTAGGCAGAGAAGAGCAACAATTCAAAGCTCTTTAGGCACAGATAAATTCTTTTAAGAATTTTCACTGCACAGCACAAACAGAATCGGAAATGGCCAATGAAGTCAAACCCTACTAAGTGCATGAAACCAAAGAAAAATATCCTTAGTGATTACTACCATTACTCCATTTCACTACTCTTAACAGCAAAATGCTTTTCCCTAACACTCAAATGGAGTTGTCTTGTAACATAAAACTGTTATTCTGTACACTTTACACTTTGAGATGACAGAAGGAAGGTCTTGTCCTTCTTCTATGTGGCATCTATTCAGATATTTGAAGAATGTTATTGATCTCCTCTCAGTTCTTTTCTCAAAGGAAATCCTAGCCAGTTCCTTCAATCTCTTCTCATATCGGTTAATTTCCAGTCCCTTGATCCTCTCCACTATTATTCTTTGCTCTTAAAAAAAATCATAACTGTAGTGCCCAGAACTGAATACTCTGCTTGATAAGTTGAAACTGTAACTTTGCCAGCAAGCTATATACTGTAAACATATTTATTGAAACTAATTCTTATACAGAGTATCAGGTGAAAATGTTTTCTATTACTGTTTCATAAGTGGATAAAGAACAGCAATCCAGACCTATTAATAACTAACAGAGATGAAATGATAGAAGGTGTTGAAGCCATAGGAACCTTGGGAGGAAGTGATCATGCAATATTGGAATTCAACATTATGGAAGCACAAGCAATAGAACACAGTCAAACTAGAGTCTTGGACTTCAAGAGAGCTAATTTCAATAAACTTAGAGAGGGTTTGGGAAGGATTCCATGGATGAGAATTCTCCAGGGGAAAACAACTCAAGAGGCTTGGGAAATTTTGAAAAGTGAGATAATAAAGGCCCAGTCTAGCACAATACCAACGAAGAGGAAAAATAACAGCTCTCAAAAGAAACCAGCATGGCTGCAAAAAGAACTCTCTGATTAATTGAAAGATAAAAAGGACAAGTATAGAAAGTAGAAAGAGGGACACATAACTAAGTCAGAATATCAGCAAATAGCCCGAGCCTGCAAAGACGAAGTGAGGAAAGCTAAGGCTCAAAATGAACTAAGGCTTGCAACGAAAGTCAAAAATAACAAAAAAAGCTTCTTTCAACATGTAAAAAACAAGAAAAAAGTGAAGGAAACGATTGGTCCATTAGTGGGTGAAAGTTCCAAGAAGGTGACAAGTAACAGGGAGAAAGCAGAACTATTTAACTCGTTTTTCGCATCTGTCTTTACACAAAGGGAAAAAACAGACCAACCTGTCAAAAATAGTGCCATAAAAAACAAAATAGAAATACAAGTTAAGATAGGCAAGAAAATGGTAAGTGAGCACCTGTCCAGCCTAGACGAGTTCAAATCACCAGGACCAGATGGATTACATCCCAAGGTTCTCAAGGAACTGGCAGATGTAATCTCAGAACCACTGAACTATATTTTTCAAAGATTCTGGAGCACAGGGGAACTACCAGAGGACTGGAAAAGAGCTGATGTAGTTCCCATCTTCAAAAAAGGTAAAAAAAGGACCCAGGAAATTACAGACCTATCAGCCTGACCTCAATACCTGGGAAGATTTTGGAAAAGATAATCAAACAATGAATCAGCAAACACCTTCAGGCAAACAAAGTCATTACTAAAAGCCAACACATGTTTGTCAAAAACAGATCATGCCAGACAAATCATATTGCATTCTTTGACCAAGTGACAAAATTAGTGGACCAGAGGAATGCTGTGGATATAATTTACTTGGACTTCAGTAAGGCATTTGACAAAGTAGACCACAACCTACTACTTGATAAGATATAAAAATGTGGGTTAGACAACATCACCACCAGATGGATCTGTAGCTGGCTGACCAGCCGTACTCAGCGTGTGGTCCTCAATGGAACCGCATCTACATGGAGGGAAGTGTGTAGTGGGGTGCCCCAAGGCTCTGTTCTGAGCCCAGTGCTCTTCAACATCTTCATCAACGATCTGGACAAGGGGATAGATGGGGAACTCATCAAATTTGCAGACGACACCAAGCTGGCAGGAATAGCCAACACTCCAGAAGACAGGCTTAGGATACAAGAGGATCTGGACAGACTTGAACACTGGGCGCTATCTAACAAAATGAAATTCAATGGTGAAAAAAGTAAGGTTCTACATTTAGGCAAGAAAAACCAAATGTACAGGTATAGTATAGGGGGTACCTTGCTCAATAGTAGTAACTGTGAGAGGGATCTCGGAGTCCTAGTAGACAATCATTTAAATATGAGCCAGCAGTGTGCTGCAGCTGCCAAAAAAGGCAACACAGTGCTAGGCTGCATTAACAGAGGGATAGAATCAAGATTACATGAAGTGTTAATACCACTTTAGAATGCCTTGGTAAGGCCACACTTGGAATACTGCATCCAATTTTGGTCACCGCGATGTAAAAAAGATGTTGAGACTCTAGAGTACAGAGAAGAGCAATAAAGATGATTAGGGGACTGGAGGCTAAAACATATCAGGAACGGTTGCTGGAATTGGGTATGTCTAGTTTAATGAAGAGAAGGATGAGGGGGGACATGATAGCAGTGTTCCAATATCTCAGGGGCTGCCACAAAGAAGAGGGAGTCAAGCTATTTTCCAAAGCGCCTGAAGGCAGGACAAGAAGCAATGGGTGGAAACTAACCAAAGAGAGAAGCAACCTAGAACTAAGGAGAAACTTCCTGACAGTTAGAACAATTAACCAGTGGAACAACCTGCCTTCAGAAGCGGTGAATGCTCCAACACTGGAAGTTTTTAAGAAGAAACTGGACAGCCATTTGTCAGAAATGTATAGGGTTTCCTGCCTGAGCAGGGGGCTGGACTAGATGACCTCCAAGGCCCCTTCCAACTTTATTATTATTATAATATCATCAATAAGGGACATCAATAAGCTCTTCCATTAATTTTAAGCTATGCTCTGAGACCATTTAAAAAGGTCAAAGAATCTATCTACTGCTCAATCTGTCCAAAATTCATGAAAAAACAGAGTCAACAAGTATCAACTGAAGGTATATTAAATACAATGGATAAAATCCAGTCTTCCAAGGAATGGTACTATAGTAATTAACTAGTCTTATGAAAAGAAGAGAAACAATTTTCACCAATTTCCCCAAATATTGTATATCAAATACAGTAACAGTTAGGAAAATTTAATAATACATTAAAGACTTTTTAAAATATTTTCAGAACCTTATTTTTTTATCTGATTAGCCTTGTTTATCATTAATGGGGATACATTAAATGTTTGTATAGGCCAGGGGTAGGCAACCTTGGCTCTTTTATGACTTGTAGATTTCAACTCCCAGAATTCCTGAGCCAGTATGGCTCACATATTTATTGTATAGACTCATTTTGAGATAGCTCCCATATTGCTTGGCCTATATCAGGGGTAGGCAACCTTGACTCTTTTATGACTCCTGGACTTCAACTCCCAGAATTCCTGAGCCAGCCATACCCGGCTCAGGAATTCTGAGAGTTGAAGTCTACGAGTCATAAAAGAGCCATGGTTGCCTACTCCTGGTATAGGCCAAGCAATATGGGAGCTATCTCAAAATGGGTCTACACAATAAATATATGATTTTTATATAATACATGCATACAATGGCTCTCTACACATTATAGTAAACAAAATGCAAAGGCAGAGCATGCCACTATCACTATATGCATTCTTTATGAATTATGAACATCTGTAGATTATAATTATCTGTACTCAAATATGTTTTTTTTAAATTATAGAAATCTACAAAATCTGTTTATCTGAGAAAAAAGTATAATCTGTCTGTAATCCAAAAAAACCCCAAAAATGTACAGTATATCTAATGCAACAAATGATAAAAGGCATTTAATACTTATAACACTACAATTGACTATTCAACCACTATAGATTGCCATATTTATGGAATTCCATAAAAATCACTGGCTTCATCTACAAACATCCACAAATATTTAATGTAAATTAAAAGAAACTGTTCCAACTTATTACCGGTAGCTTTTGAAAAATGTTTAATCTATTACCACAAGTTGGTCTAGACAAAACTAAAAGCGTATAATTTGCTGAAAAATTATATGTAAAGACATAATGGCCAGTTAAAAGACCAAACCTGACAAAGTATCTCCATACATTTCAACAATATTTCTTTAATCTGGGACCTAGATATGTTGGACTCCAATTGCATTAGAGCAGCTGAAGTCTAATGAATCTGGAAGGCAAAGTCTGCTCTAACATGTAAATAATGTTACTTCAAATTTCCAAAATATATTTAGTAGGAAAAAAAATCAAAGAGTTTTCATTATGCTCTATCCTATTTACTTACTATCACTTTACATGGGGGAGAATAAAGTTTTATATTTGGAGAAAACAAACAGTTCATTTAGTGACCAAAGTTACAACGGCACTGAAAAAAGTGACTTATTTTTCATACTTACGATCATTGTAGCATCCCTATGGTCACATGATCAAAATTCAGAAGCTTGGCAACTGACTATTTACTGACTTTACATCATCTATCAACTGTGCTAATCCCACAATGGAGCTTTTGCTTATTCGATAAGGTTTTCAACTGTCATTTCATGTCATTCGATAGACATTGAATGCTAAATACAAAATATTCTGGGCCCACTCTTTTGTCCTGTAGCCACTGGCACAGTGTTTTCCTTTCTTGCTCCCTTATTATTTCTGAAAAGGCAATTTACCCCACTATGGTACATTCATATATTCCAAATACCTTCTATTTTAATTTATTCATCTCCCTCTATTGCTAGAAGTTTGTTCACCTACAGAGCCTTTCAGATTGCTCTGTTTGTTACACTATTTCAAGAAATGGGTTGTAAGTTTCACTTTTACTGTGTGCACAATCAATAGAGTGGCATATTGAATGGCCAACACAGCAGATAAGGAAGAGTACACTTAAATACAAATACGATAAACAATATTTCATCCTTTATCTAATTTTCTGGGAGGTGAGGACATAAGGAATGTAAGCAATGCTTGTTATCGCTTATAAATTGATATTCTGGATATAAGCTAAATTAATTGATTGTTTACATCTTGAGTAGAATTTTTTAAAGGTATTCTATTTTCTCAAATGGAACAAAAATGAATTACTGAAGTCTATTTTCATTATCTGTTAACAAATTCTGCGTGTCAATAAATTCTGAACAAAACTAAAGCATATACAGATCACATTCCTGTAATCTAGTAGTTTAATGAGCTGTAGCCAAATGTTTAGTTAGTAATTAATATCAGGTGTAAATGCTTTCACTGTCCTTAAGAGTTAGCTGTTTTAATAAATATATAAGAGAATCCATTCAGTATAAGTTAATCATTATCCATACACCATTCCCTCTCAGGAATTTCAAGTTCACTTAAATCTGATAACTAAGCAGCTATTTCTTTGTTAATAAAAAGTAATGATTAAGTTAAATATCTTGCAGACATCCTATATGTAAAATAAACACTCATTCAGCCCTTGGCAAAGAAGGATCCTAATTATGGGATTGACTCAAAAGATGAAAGACTGGTTCTAGTATTAACTTGTGTAAAAAAAACTGGTTAAGAGAAATACTGACATTATCAAATCTCATGGCTGAAATTAACACTTTATTTTCTCTTTCCAGAGAATAAAGCTTAACTTCAGAGATTATTTATACAATCTGTCTTTGTATGGTGTTCAGCTCTTCCTTCAGTGGTGTGCACACACTGGTGCAGATGTGCACAATAGGTAACTGTAAGGAATAAGAAATCTCACAGTATCTCACATCCCCATTTAACTTGTCCTTTCTATTTAACAAGGAAGTGCAGCTCCATGATTTTTCAAGAGAGAACAGGAGGCCCACACAAAACATACTTGCTTTATAACCATTCGGCATAACTAGGCAGGTAGAAAGGGGGAAAAAACAGGTGAATATTCCCATGGAACTTAAAGGTAAAGGTTTTCCTGTCCAGTTGTATCCGACTAGGATGCAGTGCTCATCTCCGCTTCTTGGCTGAGGGAGCCAGCATTGTCTGAAAATAATTTCTGTGGTCACCTGGCCAGTATGGCTATATGCCAGCTTCATTGCCACTGCCATACTGCTAGCTGCAGAACAGCTGCTCAAAGATTGGTGCTTTCCAAGACAACTTATCAAAAGCAAATGCAAACTCAAAACAGAAATAATAAAAATGATCTATCTTATGACTTGATTAAAAAGAGCATTATTTTTTTCTCTACACCAACTTTTCTATAGTTGATAAACAAATGCTAAAAATGCAAAATATTTGATTTGTGTAATGGAATAATGAACCCTGAGTTTTACTCATTAGGTGTTTGTTCAGAAAGGATGCCCAGTTAAAGAAAAAAAACCCACCAAGAAGCATCTTAAAATAAATTATAAGCAGAGATTAATTAAAAAATATCCCTTAAATTAGCTAGCAAGTTCAACCATAAGAGGGTATCTCCAATTTATGAGCCTGGATAACAATAAGGTTAGTAAAAAGTATATTTGACTACTGGAGTCAACAGATTAAAAACGCAGCTTTTAAAAGGTTAGTCTTGCTGAATATGCCCAAATGTCAATTTTTTTGTGTAGAGAATAAACTAGTTTTAATATTTTAAAAAAAAACTGGCCGGGGTGAACCAGGACTTCATAAAAGAAATGCTGGTATAATCAATACCGAGACACAGTTCATTAAGTAAGTCTAGAAACTTGTTTTGTTTCATATAATATACTGCAATCAATATTTGTGGTAAAAAAAATGAAATAACGATTCCCATCCCATTTCCTTGAAAAATAAAACCAGAAACAGAGGGAACATAAGAAGATCCTGGAACAGAATTTATTAAACAAATGTTTAAGGGCCAAATTATGGTCAGCAAAGAAGCAGTTCAATTCCTTTAATCAATATCTTAGTGTATACTGAGTTGGCATCTGCTTCTATAGCCATACACTAGGTTAAAAGTAATATGAGAATGCCTTCAATATCACAGTTTTAGATTCTCTGTTATAAAGAGTAGAAAAAATAGTTATGTTTTTAATAAATTTGTATTTATTATACAAGTGCAGTACAGTATTTTGTCTGTAATATCCCTTGAACTATCTTTCTGCCTATTGGCTCTGAGGGACCAGACAGTCTAGGCATTACCACTTTGTCTGGACATTAAGAAGACAAATTACTATTGAGACAAAATGTAAATGGAAAATTACTTTAAATCTTATTATGAATCCTCCTGATTTAAAATAACTACTCCATTCTTGAAAGGCTGTTTTTAGGCGTACGCATTTTCCAAATGTAGAAATACATTTTCCATATTTCATCTAGCTACTTTATCTAGTGATAAAAAAAAAGTCTCAATATGTGCTGTTTTGGCATAAATGTTATATTTGATAATGTTAAAGAGTCATGTTTTTTTAAATGTAGTATTAGAAACTAGTTTGACATTTGATGAATATGTGATATATATCATTAGTTTCCCTTTTGTTGTTTTGGTATTTTTTTTTTAAGTTAGTTGCTGATTCAGAATTTAAAGTATTTTCTGTTTTATTGTTTTTTTGTAAAATTTGTTGAGGCAAATAAAATAAAAAATAAAAAGTCTTAGCAGTGATTTAAATTGCATTTTCACAAGAGCTAAAACTTATTATTCTCCTGAAATAGTAATCGTAAACATACAGGCAGTCCTCAACTTACAACCATTCATTTAGCAACCATTTAAAGTTACGACAGCATTGAAAAAAGCGATTTACCAATGGACCTCACAATTGTTGCATCTTCTCCATGATCACATAATCTACATTTGGCTGCTTGGCAATCAGCATGTATTTATAATGGTTACAGCGTCCCAGGATCATATAATTGCCATTTGTGACCTTCCCAGTTGGCTTCTGACAGGCAAAGTCAATCAGGGAAGCCGGTTTCGTTTATTGACCATTTGATTCACTTAACCAGCACAGTGATTTGCTTAATGAATGTAACAAAAAAGATTCTAAAATTGGCCGTGACTTACTTAACAACCACTTAACTTAGCGATGGAAGTTCCGATCCCAATTGTGATCATAATTCAAGGACTACCTGTACTTCATGCTGATTCATATATTTTACTTTTTTATTCTAAATCTATAACTAAAATTTATTTACATGCTTTTTTTTTCCAGGCCTTCAAATTTCTGAAAATCCAGTACATTATATCCAGAATACAGTATTCAGAAATGCTTCATTTAATTTCTGCAGATTTATTTGTTCTTGATTCCATTTCAACATATGCAACAGTATTATTTGCTATCACTGAACAATGCAGAATTCAGTGTTTATCATAAATGTTTACTCAAGAGTGACTTCTCTTCTTTTGCTTTTTATTCCCCTTTTAAAAAAACCTTTTTAACTTTCTGATGGTCTTTTTACAATCCACAACCAGCTTTTTCATGAGTAAATATTTAAACCATAATAATGTTTTAAAAGGTCTACTGATGGAGAATAGATTAAAGCAGCCCTGAAATTTATAGCTAGCTAGGTAATAATCAACTGCTATCAACATTCTCTGATCATTATTAATGTTGCTATCACATTATATGATCATAGGATTTTAGCCTGGGCAGTTTATAGAGCCAATTTAGCATTCAAGAGAAAAAATTTGCCAAAACACACTTAATATAGTGTATCAGTGTACATATTTTATTTGGGGAAGTTCTAAGAAATTGAACATGCTTATTAAACGTTTAGAATTTTGTCCACATAATTATTGTGCCAGTTTTATTTACAATATGCTAAAGTTTCAAAAACCTGGAATAAATTAGTTAATTTGTGAGGCAATTCACCTGGTATTAAAGTATTATAAAAACAGCTTAATATCAGTATTCAGCAATACACATAATTACCTACAGATGTAGGGAAATCTTCAAGCAACATATTTCTACTTGATGAGAACAGCAATAAGTTTCATATTACTAAGTCCTGATTGTTGTTATCCATATGGGATCTTTCATTAAATGCTTCAGTTTGAAGAGCTACTGTTTTACTCTCCCAATTAGCAAAGTTATTTGTCACAATATTCCTCTCTTCACCGAGTTGTTAAAATGTCTTTCAATTATTTAAACAATTAAAAAATGCATTTCTGCTAAAACTGAGGTTTTGTGAGTCTAATAATATACCTTATTAATACTAATATACCTCTTCCTCAGTTTGTTTAAAAGGCTCTCACATTTTGTTGAGCAAAAAACTATATTGACATAAAATTTATTACCCTGATTGCCAGTCCCTAACCTATCACACACAAATAATGTCAAATTGGTCGGTCTTATTTATTATGTAAATAGAATGTTTTAAATCAGCAGTCCCCAAACGTTCCAGCTTGGCGGTTTGGGGGGGAGCGGGGGGAGAGGAGATGCTTCCATGTGAGTGGCTGATGTGTGCTTAAGTGTGCACAGCTCCAATTGTGCAAGTGGCATGTGTGCTGCCCACTGTTCGCACAAATGGAACTTCGCATATGAGTGTAAGTGCTTGCTGCTCATGCAAATGGAGCTGCGCACAGATGTGTTTGGCCACAGCGTGCGTGAGCTTCATGCGCTCGGCTGCTGCTTGTGAAGCCTGGTTCCAAAGCACAAATGGAGCTTCGTGTGTGTGCACTTGCCCATTTGTGCTATCCGGTTCTGAACAGGCTGTGGCACGGTAGTGAGCCGTGTGCCAGAGTTGGGGACCCTGTTTTAAATAAAGATATGGGTAGATTTCATTAATTTTGCTCCTGCATTTTCCATAAAAATCACTTCTTTCATGTATTTCCTGTACCTATCATCTATTAGTCAGGCTATTATAGTAACAGTACTACATTATGCTTAAAAATAGTATGACATAAGAGCTGCCACACCATGAAAACCATGCCATACCATGCAAACACCTCACTTATAATAGCAGACAGATGCACAGGGAATTATGCATAGTGCAATAAAGAGCTGTCCCCCCCCCCACTGGAGAACCCTCAATGTGTATGTCAGCTGTTCCAAATAACAGACCCATGGGAGATTCATGATACATTAGCAATGACCTCAGCTGAACACTTCATGAGAGAGATTATGTGGAACAGTAGGAGGAAACTTTCACCTTGCACTGCATAACTCTTGAACCTGTCAACTCTTGTTTTACTATGTAACCCATCAGCTATTACAGTAATACTCAACTTATGACCATAATGGAGCCTGCCATTAATGTGCAGATTGTTAAGTGGAGCATCAGGTGCCTTAGGACTGCGGCAGACCCTTAAAGGTCTAGTGAAGGCCCAGGCCAACCTGTCCCAGGTCTCCCAAGGCCTATCCCATCCTGTCCCTTGGGAACCCCAGGCCTCATCCTGCTCTCAAGTTGGCCATTCAGCCAGGCAAAGGAGCAAAAGTGACCAGCACATGGAGGGCATTTACAGTCACCTGGCCATCCAAGGGACTTGCAGGACTCACACTGCTCCTCACCCAGGGCCAAGCAGTACCTATCTTATCTTTTTTGGGGTTTTTTGCAGAGGAGCCTGGCTGATGTGATGCAAGGCTCAATTCTCTTGCACAAATTGTTGGCCTTGTGGAAGCCTTGTGCTATTCTAGCAAGTAGTACTTCTCATAAGAATTAGGGAGCTCTGTTTTTTTAAGGGGGCTTCACAAATCCCACAAGTGAAGGAGCTTCTTCAGAATTACACTCATTGTAGCTTTCTAGAGAATAATTATGGACATACAGGTAGTCCTGGAACTATAACACCAATTGGGGATTGGGACTGATGTTGCTAAATGATACAGTGGTAAAGTATGACATCATGTGACCACATTGCTTACTGATAGCAATCCAGGCTATCCAGGTTTTCTTTTCTTTTCTTTTTTTTAATTTTTTTATTAAATTTTTTAAAAACTTTTAACAATTATAACATAATAACATATTAACTCAACTGAAAACAAACAAATTACATATTAAGAAAACAATACAAATAGCTGCTCGGAACCCCCCTCCACAACACCCTCCAGCAACCCACCCCTCTTCTACTTTCGCTCCTCCTCCTCACCATCCGAAGCGCTAACTAAAATTCTCCCGAGCATCCTACAAAAATTATCTAATCCCTTAAACCCCCAACTACAGTTGAGAAACATAACCTAATATATATTATCTCCCTCCCCCCTCCCCCCCAGGCTTCCCAGAATGAATACAGGGTAAAAACGCAAGAAACCCCACTAAACTACTATGTTAAACTATTTAACCATAAATAGTTGATGAATGGCAGAAAGGTATAAACAAATTTATTTGGGATGGCAAGAAACCAAGGGTTAAACTTAAAATTATTCAAGACACAAGAGAGAGAGGTGGTTTGAAAGTGCCTAATTTTAAATTATATTATTATGCAGCAGTTCTAGTGGCAATAAGTGATTGGATTAATTTAACAAATGAAAGAATATTAAATATAGAAGGATATGGGTTAGTGTATGGGTTCCACGCGTATTTAGTTTATGATAAAAAACTGGATAGGGGTTTTAAAGAGCATATAATAAGAAACTCTGTGTTGCGTGTCTGGAAAAAGTATTATTATAAGTTAAACGGTAAAATTCCTTTATGGACAGTTCCCAGGCACGCAATACAGAGTGTAGGTATACAACAAATTCAAGACGTGGTGCCCTATGATAAACTCTTAAATAAAGAAGAGAATAGCCTAGAACTGAAATCATTAGACAGATTAAGGGAGGAAGGTATAGCTCATAATTGGTATTATCATGCACAACTTCAAGCCAGATGGCAAAAAGATGTCAAGATGGGTTTTTCTTTAAAGGATGAAAAATTAATTATACAAATTAGAGATCAAAGAGTGATGCATATTAAAAGAATATATGATGCTTTAATTGAAATTGATTCTGGAACTGAATTAGTTAAAGATTGTATGATTAAGTGGGAAGGTAATTTTGGACACCCAATTATGATGGAAACTTGGAAAAGAATATGGGTGAAAAATGTCAAATTTACACAAGCTCAGCACTTAAGAGAAAATTTTTACAAAATGTTTTACAGATGGCACTTAGATCCAAAAAAATTATCGTTTATGTATCCAAATTTGCAACCCAAATGTTGGAGATGTGATTCTATGGACGCTACTTATTTTCACATTTGGTGGTCTTGTAAAAAAATTAAGGCTTTTTGGATAAAAATATGGTGGATTCTTCAAAATATTTTGAAAAAGCGTATTGAGTTTGTACCACAGTTGTTTTTGTTGGGTATTACAAAGGACTGTTCCACCATAGAGACTAAGTTGATTTTGAACTTGACTACAGCTGCAAGACTGTTGGTGGGACAATATTGGAAGTCATCTGAAATACCATCTATTGAAGAATGGACGTTAAAAGTTACCCATCTTGTTGAGATGGCTAAGATTTCGGCATACCTGAAGAACCACTCAAATGAAACATTTTTGATGGACTGGAAGAAATGGATTGATTATATGCAAAAGAAATATCAGTTGAGAGAATTAGATTTGATACAGGCTATCCAGGTTTTCATAGCAACCAGGAAAATGCAGTTTATATCATGAATGTTCTAACATTTTAGTATCAGAAGCACTTACAGTGTGGTTCATAAGGAGGAGGTGGATCACCACAAGGAATACATTCCATATCCTGAAAGCCCCCAAGCTTTGTCTTTCTATAAAATCTGGAAGACAGAAGAAAAATATCACATTTCTTATATCTGAAAAAAAACACAGCTCAATATGGAATTATGCTAATAAAAATCAATAGAATGATATTGAAATAATAGGGGATCATATAAGGTGAGATTAAGCAAGAGTTTCAGGTAGTGACACTCTTCTGATGGGCTAGGACACCAATTTAATGCTTTATGGGACAAAAAATTGAGGGCAGCAGTGAGCACAGCACTAATGAAAAAGGAGCAGATTTGTATCAAATGCATATGAATGGGCAAGATTTTCCTTTTTCCTAAGTTTTATGAAGATTCTTTTTAAATATGGTGAGCAGTACTGTACAGAACTAACTAAAAATGGCAGGAAACAGTGTGCCAAATTTTGGCAATCATAACATTGAAATCCAGCACTGCAACCCAGTACATTCTGGGGAAAACAAAAAACAGGTTTTTAGACTCACTGCCCCCATGAATCCTACAAGTTCAAGCCTTTGGCCTAATATCCTGAGGTGAATTTGGTGAAACTTTTATTTTGTCATCATTTGTCTTACTATAGCTTGTTGTTACTCACTGCTACTTTCTGCCCTTTCATCTGTTCAATTAGAAATCTGATGGGGAACTACACTTGCATTTGCTTGAATGCTAGTGCAATTCTTCATGTGATCTGCAAAATTAATTCATTAGACTCTTAGATCGTGTTGAGAGTTATAGTTAAACTGAAACCAACATAAATTAATTCTGTTTTCAAATTTCCAACTCGTCACTGGGAGGTCAGGGAGATGGGAAGGCTATGTGAGCAACTCTTCTTTGACCATTTTTAAGATCTCCACATTTCCACCTAAACAGAGCTTATGGTATTTCTATCTCTCCTTTACACATACAGATAATCCCCAAGTTACGAGCATTCACTTAACGCTCATTCAAAGTTATGTGATGAGCACCCCATAATGCTTACGAGCAAGTCCCAAAGTTACGAATATTGCAGCACCACGGCAGTCGTTCGCCCTTATGAGTGACCGCAGTGGCTCTGCAACATTCACCCTCCCTCCCCTCCCCCACCTGGGTCTCCCTAGGCACCAGGCTTTCAATATTCAGCCTGCGAAGATCGAGATCCTTTGCTGTCTTGGTGCTCCAGGCCTTTGGTGCATTCGCAGAGAATGGAGGCCTAAAGTAACGCAAGATTACATGAGATCAGTGGAGCGAGATCTCACGCTACTGATCTCGTGTGATCTCATGGTACTTTAGGCCTCTGTTCTCTGCAACAGAGAACGGAACTGAAGCTTGGGGACGTGCCTCCAGAGGCTGGATTCGGGCTTTTCATTAGAACGCCCTAAAAGCAAGGCTTCAGTACATAATAACCTATCACATCTGGAAGAGATGGTAGGAGGAAAATCTTAATTTAGCAGACTTTGATGTATTAGACTTAATATCCAGTGGACAATTTTACATATCAATTAACATCAGTTGTATAATTAAATTGTATAATGATGTAAACTGCATCATTTAATAAAAAATAAATGTATTTACTATTAATATATTCATAATATTGAATGGGTATTTGGAAACAACAAACATTCCGTCCTCTCAATATAAACAATTAAAGCAAGTTTTCACTGCAGAGTACAGAAGCAATTGAACAACTTCAAGTAGTAGAGCCAGCTAAAACCGAGAATATAAATTATTTACAGTTCTTCATAATTCCTTCTATAACTTACCCAGGCAAGCAGTCTCCACAAACAGCATTGCTAATGGCAGAACAATTGCTTTTCTGAAATCGATTTACTGAAGCACAGTCCAAACATTGTTTGCATTTTTGAAAGCCCCGGTCCTCTTTGAATCTGTTTGGCCTGCATGTCATGCACTGGGCATCCTCACCATATCCAAAACCGCATTCCTGTGGGATTAACAAACACTACTGTGACACTTAAGAGACATGAATAATGGGAAATGACAAAGATGAAACGAGGTCTTAAGTGTAATTATTTCTGAAAATAAAAACTTTCTAGAGATAAAATAATCTTCTCAGCAGTTCCTAATGTGCTGTCCATTGTTAATAATCTCCATTACTTTTATAAGAAATACTAACTTATCCACTTTATCTGAAAAACTTCTAGTATTTGAATGAAAATGGGACTCAGTGGATTCCCACTGCTACATTATTATAATCTTATGGAAATTGCTGACATGTCCATTTTTAAACTAAGCCAACAATACCAAAATTTAGAAGCTAGCCTATGAAGTCCTTCAAGCAATTATATGAACACCAGAAAAATAATTTTAATATAAACGTGTTGAGCTAAGCTGAAAGTATATATGATCAACAAAAATACTTACAATGATTATTTTATATAAACAATAGAAAAAGCTATAGAATTATACATGTTAAATATAGTGCAAAATATATAATTTTATACACACACACACACACACACACACACATATATATAATATTCTGCAATATATGGGAGCTCATATAAAAATACTTGACAATTGTATATAACAGTGATGGCAAACTTTTTAGAGACTGAGTGCCCAAACTGCAACCCCAAACCCACTTATGCATTGTCGAGTGCCAGGTGGGTAGTGGCCCATTGGCCGGGTGTGACCAATTGGGTGGGCGTGGCTGTGATGGTAACGGCAGACTGGGTGGGAGTAAAAAGTTCAATCAATCAATTCCAACTTTGCAAAATCTTTTTTTTTTCCCACGAGAAGTTGAAATTGACTGATTGAGGACTCTGTGTGCCACCTCTGGCACGTGCCATAGGTTCGCCACCATTGGTATATAACCAAACAAAATATCAGAAAATATAATAGTAGCATAAAATTCTATCAGGTAAAAAAGTGGGAAAACTTTAAAACAAAATTAAAATAACCCTACAGTTCCTCTAAAAAATGCTTCCTAATAGCTGTTTACAAGAAGGGAAAATAAATTTGCACAATAAATAAAAATAATCTATTGCTAGACAATTATCATATAGGCAGACCCGGTTGAATATAGAGAAAGAAATATCAGTCTGGTGTCCTGTTACTTATGCAGTGCTACAGGGCTCAGGTTTTTTTAACCTATATGAAGCCACTGGGAGAAGCATCTATCAGTATGGGGTGCAATATCGGCAAATTGTTGATCATATCCAAATGTACATCACAATCTGGCAGTGTGGTCAATGTTTTGATTCAATATCTGAAGATAATTAGAATCTGAATGAGACAAAACAAGTGAAACTAAACTCAAGCAAAATAGAGTTGTTGTTTGTCCACTGAGATTCTCTACCTACTTATATATTGTCTTTCCAGGAAGTGATACTAAGAGAGAGGACCAATGACTTGGAGACCCTTCTGGATTACTAGGTACTACTCAATTGGCAAATAGAAACCATAACCAACTTATGGTTTCCTTAAATGAAATAGAAGCATGATCATGTCTCATCTATTACAATGTACACTAAATGAGGCTGCCTTTAATTGCTGGAAAATGCAGCAACCTGTGCATTAATTTCTATGGGACATCAATTAGCCTATGCTGTGGCCCTGCATTGGCTTAAGTGAGATGGGTAGCCATAGAAATAAAATAATATGTATGTATGTATGAATAAAAGAATGAATGTTTAATCCTTAAACTATGAAAAATCTTCTCTAGTAAATAATATTACAACTTCCAAAATAGTTAATTTATAAGTGCTCTTTCAGTGCTATGTGTAGTAGAGAAATATATTTAGTAATATCATACTTGAAAAATTAAGAGAATAATATTCAGAATTTTATACGAACATACCTTAGATAATTCCATTCCAGGGCCACACTGTTCACACAATATACAGTTTCCGTCATGATCTCTGTACTCCTGCTCTCTGCACTCTCCAGTTTCACAAATTATAACATTTAACTACAAACAAGAGGGAGGCTGTTAAGATTACTTTATTAAAGAAATGAATCTTTGAAGAATAGTCCTATACATGCTCAGAATTTGCTCCCAAGAAAATACATAGCAACAGAAATGTACTTGGAACTGCTGATTGATGTAATTTTTGTCAATGGCAATACCGTAGTATTGAAGTTGTGCTCTAGATGTTTTCAGATTGCACGCAAGTACGGTACTATTGACACTGTCTTTGCTTTCTTTTGCCATAGTCATTTTACTTTTATTTGCAGATTTTTGTATTTTGTGATTTTCTTCAGTTTTTTCTCTTCTCTTCTGCAATTTCCAGGTATTACCATGTTTTTTGTCTTTCTTATCAACAGTTGTTAAGTCTGCAGTATTATGAATTCTGATGTCCCAGGACATTTTAGCTTCTGCATTTTCTATTACTTTGTCATGTTTTGGTCCCACCAGTACTTGCTTGCAGGCAAATAGTATTTTTTGTAACTATCCCAGTACAATGTTATTATGGTTTGTTGCAGTCAGCCAGATGCACCATTATTATTACTACTATTTGTCACACAGTCAGCCAGATGTTTAAATTGGACCTGGCACTTTTTTCAATCCATCAAGTCCTTCCCAAGGACCTGGGGATAGACAGATGTTCTATTATTACAGTAAGATAAATATATATTAACTTAGCTATCTTTAGGTTAATGCCAACTTGTGTTAAACAACTTGATATTGATCAGATTAATCTGCTATAGTATATAATGACATCTGGTCAGTAAGTCAACATTTATAAAAGAGTAGTTCCCTTGCTGCAGTGTAAGAAAACAATACAAACAAATAATACAAATTTTATAGTGCTTCACATACTGGTTTGCAATCATAAACCAACTACCTAATTATTTAGTTTTTTGAGTACAAGAATATTTACCAATATGACATATAATACATAAGAAAAATGTTTATCTACTTACAACATATATCAAAAGTATCAGCAATCTAAAGATGAAATATTGCCACTCAAACTTTTGTGTATGCATTTTTTCTTTAAGAAAGAAACTGACCTGTAAAGAAGAAAAAAATTAATCCCTGAGGTTGTAAAGTACACATGCCTATGATACATAATAAATAATAGGCAGTAATAATGTTATGCCTGGATTTTATATACGAGTTGAAATTTCAATGAGAAAGTTCTCATAACCACTATTAGAATGCTACTAATAGAAGAATGGACAAACCCATAAATCTTAATAATAGTAGAAGAATGAAGAGGACAGAAACATTATTGACCAAAATGTCAATGTGCTTGCTTAAACTCTATTAACTATAACAACATTTACAAAATAACTTATCTACTTTGCAAACTAGCATCATATTACATTTCCTAATTTAGTTCCAACTACAATTAAACCAGATTAAACTCCACTAGAGAAAGAATGGTTTAATTTATGAAGATATAAACAAAGACATTTTGATTTCCTAATTCAAAGAACTTTTATTAAACATTAGGTTTCCACCTATTAGAGGCATTTCAAATAAACCTAGTGATAAACACTCTCTCTCTAATAAAACTCCTGTAGGAAAATTTTTGAATTTGTTTAAATCAGAGACCAGCATACCTTCATTGAAGATACTAATAGGTATTGAGGCAAAGACAAGTCTAAAGAGGAAGAGTTATAGCCCTCTTTATAGATGTATGCAATTAATGGATTTTTAATTATTTATTGACTTAAACATATGCATGTAATAATATGGTTAGATATGTGAGCTAATGAGCAACTATGTCATCTTTGAATTGAAACAAAGGGCTATATCTGAAACCATGATATTCTTCTAGCCACTATCTAAAGCTAGCCATTAGTTTCCAGTAATATTTGTTATTTCTTAGCTACTCTAGTTAGCATTCTTGCTGTTAATACTTTCACTATCTTGTTACTCAATTCAACTTTCTTTGTATCTGAGTTTCCTGGCATTTAACTGAATATATTTGATCTTAGCATTTGTTTTTCTTGAAGATGTACCTAAGCTAAATGTTTTTGCTTGACCCCAAATTCCATTTCACTCTCCATAAAGTATCAGTTATAATCTGAAGTCACTGTGATATTAATCCTATTGAATCTATCCTTTTCTGTACCAAAAGTTTAACTTTCCAAACTTTTCCAAAATAGAAGATAATTATATGTACTGTAAGTAAGAAGCCTAGTTTGTGTCAGATATCAAGTTAGTTAAATAAAACAATCAGTTAAACAAAACAATTTAAAACATCTCAAAAGACAACAATAGTAAACTTCTTCTATAATGTTGCCAATAAGATTACATAGATTCAGTCACTTAATTCAACCCAAAGTATATTTACTTTCAAATTGGGCTTTCAAATTTGGGAAAAAATATTTTTAAACAATAGCAATGATATATGTAATGGCAAAATCAGAGCTCAAATCTATAAAATCTACAATGTCTCTTCTTTCCTTTTTTCCTCCCTTCTTCCCTCCCTTTCTTTTTGCTATCGTTTATCTGCTAATTCTACTTCCTCGATAATTAACCATTCATTTGTTACCTTCTTAGACCAGGCCTTCATGGCTTTGAAATAAATGGAAGTAAATGGAAAGTTGTTTAGCCTTCTATTTAAGTTCTACATTAGACACATGCAATAGGATTATTGCAGACAACAGGTAGTCCTCGATTTACAACAGTTTGTTTAGTGATCATTCAAAGTTACAATGGCACTGAAAAAAGTGATTTAGGACCATTTTTTAAATTTACAACCACTGCAGCATTTTCATGGTCATATAATCACAATTCAGGACTTGGCAACTGACGCATATTTATGACGGTTGCAGTGTCCTGGGGCCAACTGATCATCTTTTGTGACTTTTTGAGAAGCAAAGTCAATGGGGAATCCAGTAATAGCTGTGTTACTAACTTAACAACTGTAGTGATTTATTTAACTGTGGCAAAAAAGTTGTAAAATGGGGCAAAACTCACTTAACAACTGTCTTGCTCAGCAAAAGAAATGTTGGGCTCAATTGTGGTCATAAGTCAAGGACTACCTGTATGTTAATACTAATTACCCTATTGATATCGCTGGTCATGAGGCAGTTAGGATACAGCAATGCAAAGTAATGTATATCATAACTATGTTATTCCTTTTTCCCAGTTTATTTTTAATACACTTTTTAAAACCTGAAAAGACAATGAACAGTTTTAGACTATGTAAGTATTTTATAACAAAGTATACCTTCATTCATTGCTCTAAAGAAAAAATTAAAGCTACCAATAAGAAAATATAATTGCAATTTATTTATTTTTCTTTTTATGACCCTTTAATCCCTTTATTCAGGGTGGAGTTGGGTGACTGAATGGAGCTGAGTGTTTACTGGCCAAGTCTTTCTTGACGCCTACACAGAGTTGCAGCAGATATTTTCTCTTTGTGCCCCGATAAACATCTGCCACTGCCTACGGTTGAACTCTCAGCCTTCTGAGTGGGAGGAGAGCATCTTCACCTCTAGGTTACCACACCGCTTGATAAATGAAATTTAATAAATTACAAAAATCAGTTTAGATATACAATATAGAGATTTCTCTCTCATGTCAGTGCACGACTGCCTATAATTGCCTAATACTTTCAGAAAGATACAGCTTTGACAGATCTCAATAAGAAAAGCAGTCAATGTCATGGAAGCAAAACATGCTCCAGAAATATTATCATGGGTGTAATATACTATGGGCATAAAATAATATGTCAATTATACATTTTATTTACTTATCTCAACTCCCCCAATCTAGCAAGTATCCTTCTACAGCAGTCAAAATTTCCAGTAAGAATTCTTGGAAATTGTAACCCACCGTATTTGGACTATGAGGAAAAGCCGGCCTGTATGATCAATTCAGGTAAATAGATAAATACACTAACAATATTTTAAAGAACTCACCAGGGAAAGTGAATAGATAACACTATGTATATTTTCTAATACAGATTTTCAAATTGGTAGAAAAATATATAAATGTATCTAAACTAGTGCTACCTAGACCTCTCTTCTCAGCCTATATCATATGACAGCTTTCTGTCAAGTGTTTTATCTGGGTTTGCCTTCAGTGACCATTATACATACTTACCCTAAATTACTTTTAACATGTCTTTAGCACCCTGGAACCACGTTCATGAAATGGGTAGTAATATAAAATAATTTAATAAAAAAAATAAATACATTTGAGAATCAAAATATAGGCAATAGGAAGAAAAAAGGCAGCTGGCTTAACATCACACTAATCATGGTTTACTAACAATAATGGCTTAGTTCATACAAGATCATACTGAGTCAAAATCAAATCAACCATTTTTTTACTTAGCATGTGATACGTGAATCCAGATTTATAGATTCACTTGCATTTTGACATGCATTATCAGTTTTAAAATAGTTTATCAACTGCTAAAAAAAGGATAAAATTGTTATAAATAAAACTGCTATGAAAAGGATATATTTAAGATAAATAAAAATGCACCATTGTATCCAATTATTCTTGTTTAACAAAAGTAAACCACAATACTAAATAAGTTTATTACCGTCATGTATATGCAGTATATTATTCTGCATATTTTTGTCAGTTTTTAAAAATATTTTTCCTAACGAAAGCATAGAACCACTTTCCTACAGTATTCAATAATATAGCCAATATTTTCCTATTTAAATTGCCAAACCGTTTGAGAAATTCAGTAAATTTAAATGTCATACTAGTTTTTAACATTAAATATTTCATTTGAGATGATTCTAGTATTAGTGCAATACATCTTCTCAATTGCTATGATAGAAATAAGCAGCCTCATTTTTGCAGGAAGAATTATTCAACCTTCTGACAATTGCAATCCATCAAATGGTTCTAAGGTAAATTTACTGCTGTACTTTGAACATCTGGATATTATATTTCAAAGAATATGTAGACCTTCAACAATTGCAAATTCTCTGAACTACTTCACAGCAGATAGAGTTGAACTTTTTCAAAGACCAGACAAATTTCATATGCTTTCCCCATTTTACAAAAATACCCAAAATATAGCTCAGCTAATATAAGTAGAAACAATGTATTAAGCTATTGATTTCTCAACCAGATGATGTACTAACACTTTACTTTTCACACAGAAAATTAGATTAAATATTAAAGTTTTGGAACATATAAATAACTGACTTGCCTGGAAGCTAGTCTTGAAAGAAACAAAGCTGTGCCAACAGCATGTTTCCTGTTTCTGTCTCCAGCACAAATATTTCTGTCTTATAAACAGTCATTACTAAACTTAATTAATAGGCTGTTATTGAGCAAATTCATTCTCTGCTGGTATTAAGAGGCAATGTACTTATCGTATATACATTATCATCTGGAACCAAGCCATTCAACCCTTTTTCTGTGCATACAGAAAAAAGTTATTTCCAATTTGATATATCCATAACTTAACAATTGTAGAAATTATTTCTGAATTATATGTATTAATGTCTGAGACTTTTTGTACAACAATGTTATTTAAGAAAAAATATACTGTACTTAATTACAAAATCTTCAATTGAAAAGCATTGTTTAGGGAAATAAAAAACTGTAAATAATAAATATCCTTGCAAATTCTCTCCAATGTCTAATACTTAAACTTTAATTTATGAATTACATTAAAGTGAATATCTGTACAATATATTGTATTCATTCAATAGAAACAGGACAAATAAATGATATAAGTAGTAATGAAAGCTTAAAGTAGGTAACAAACTTGGAGATCTATTAAATATTAGATAATATTAATCCACATGTATTATCATTACATAGCATCTAACTAGTTGTAGCATATAAGATAATATGCTGTTTTCATATGTAATAATTAAACACATCCTGTTTTGTCAAATAGCCTCTATAAAGTGGGAGACTCATTTCTAATTTTTGTTGTAAAATTATACAAATTAAATGAAATATAACCTTGGAATAACTAAATTTCAACTGACATTTAGGGAAAGAAAATAACTAAAAAGATATAGGTGTTGTTATAAATTACATTAATAAATATTTTACTATAAATTTTAATATGTAAACCTAAAGTAAAATAACTAAAATAAGTGATCCCTAAAGAAATAGCATAAAATGGTAGTATAATCACCTTGTCAAATTGTATATCTTGCTCCATTCATCCTGACTGCCTAAAATGAAATTACACTTTGATGTTACATCTTGATTCCTTCTAATTATTTCTTCTAATTATTTAATAAGTTGATGGAAATAGGGGAAAGATTCAACAGAAAGATGATTGATAGCTATAGATGTAAACTTCTCCATTCATCTGAATGAACTTTGTACTAGATCAGTAGTATTAATATCTACCACATATAAACAAATTTTAAATTTCTGATTGCACCCACAATATATGGAAAAACATATTTTTTTCAACATCAGGAGGCTCTGCAAATGGCACACTTGTTGATTTATATAAAGATTTGTTCCAAATCTTTCCTTTTCTAGGCTTTCCTTCATTTTCTAATGAAATGTGTGAATGCATATCAGGTGGAAACAGAAAATCACTAACTTTTCGAGAAAATATTTTACATATCAATGAAATTTACCAAATGTTCAAGTAATGCTGGATTTGGGGTTAAATTAATTTCTTGCTTAATTTTAATATATTAATGAATAGTAGTTGCAGCTTTAGACAGATATATGCCAGCCTCATCTCTAATGTCATCAGATACTGTACTTAGCTGCCTTTAAAATGTTCCACAATGCCTGAGTGACCTGCTATCAAAAAGCTACTTCTGATATGAACTTCCTACACAATTAAAATCTCAAGCTCACTCTTAATTGGCACCTGCATAGCCTTTTTCTATCAATGCTAGCAAGAAGGCTAGGAATATCATGAATTAACATAAATGTTGTGTAAACAAGATCTGGAACACTAGGCTTCTCTCTGACATAAAACCCCACAGCCTGCAAGTAACAATCTCCCCCCCCCACACACACAAAATGACCTAGAAAGAACAAGAAGGGGCAATGAATAGTGTGAATGACAGGTTTTAGTCATGTCAAATTCCCTTTTAAACACCAAAAATGGCATGAAAAGGTGTCATTTTCATTGTTTCCTAAAGACTGAGGAGGCAAGCTATTTATAAGATGGGGCAACCACACAAAAGACCTGGTTCCTCATTCTCATTCCTCTGGAGGAGGAATATGGAGCAGCTCTTCCTGATCTGAATTCACAAATTCAACTTGGAGCACACAGTTCCCAGATAACCAGAACCAAAGTGTTTCTTCCAACACCACAAAAAATTTGAATTAGAGTATTCATTCAAAGAATAGGGTAAGGAAATCTTTATGCAATGAAGACTTAAGTATATGGGATAGAAAAAGTAGCTGAAAGATCATATATGTTTGCCAACAGTTTCATCATACAAGTAAAACCACAGCAACAGAAAAGAATTATTGAACCAAACCAAAAAAATCCTATTTTATCAACTGAATGCCAGTGTTTCTGGCAAAGAAACCCACTTGCTCCCAACCATCACATGTTGATCTTAGTGTAGTTGCTGAATTTACACATATTTACAGATCAGAGTTTGAAGATAAATAATATTAACAATCTCTTTAAGAGGTCTACATTGCAGTCCTATAGAGATATTCTTGGCAACAAAGCTCATTGGGTATAGCAATATTATTCCAAGGAAGCACAATAGGATTTTAGTCTTTTACTATAATTCATTCTTTCACTTGACAGATGCCTTCAGAAAGTACAAAACCTAACAGTAACAGCTAACAGAATCAAAACAGGAAGACAACAGTTGAATTCAGCACACATTTAAATGCAGCAGATACAGTTAAATATAGCAAATATTAATGAAGAAGAGTTTTCTTTAACTCCAAGTTGGATCTTCTTGAAGTTTGATTGGTTTAGACAAATGACAGAAAATAGCACTGAGGATTGAAGATCACCCTTAGTAGTCCTGTTGTTCATTCTCTTGAGCTACATACAGAAGGAGAAAAACTATAATCTCTTTTTTTAGCTGGGATGCGTTCATATGACAGATTGGATCACAAAAACAGTCCACAACATTAATTTGGGTTATGTATTATATAATGCCAGAAAATTGGGATAATCCCCCAAATTGGTTTGGTTTAACAAGGGATAACCGTGTTTGGAGGCCAATCTAATTCCCCTGATGATAACGGAAAGTGGCCCTTCTATGCAGGGGAGCATCATTGTTTCTTTCTATGTCTAAACACAACGTAGGAGTGTTTTTATTATCACTTATTTTAATAAACGTGGATGCTACCCAGCGCAGGAGAGTCTGGTATAGGTGGGGTAATCGTGGCAATCCCCACCGAACCTCTGGCCGAGAGTCACTGGAAACCAGGAGCCTCCCACAAAGGGCCCCTCTCCGGCGTCTGAGCCGGGGCGAGCGCCCTGCTGCATCAGATCAAAGGCCCGTCTTCTCGCCCATCCTGCCTCCCACAGAAGCGAGCGGGCCAGATGTCTCTGGGAAGCCGCTGGCAAGGAGGACCGGAGCGAAACAGAAATAGCACTCGCCCACTCCAGCGTCCCAGTCCCGCGCATCCTGTTGCCTAAATCCCAGGCATAGCTCTACCCGCTTTGAAAGCCGGCCAGGCTGGCGGCCACCATTTCTTCGTGCAACCCGCCCCCCCTCCTTCCCCGGGGTCCCCTCACCGCAAAGAGGGAGAATCCCCCGCGCTGCCCAGCCTCGTCTCTCGTTCTTTCCCCCCTCAGGCTCCTTGGGAAATCAGCTTGTGCCGCCTCCTCGTCGGTCGCCCCACAAGACAGCCCACATGCTCGTCAGCCCCCTCAGTCTCACCGCCGTTCCTGCGTGCAAGGGCCACAGCGCCCGGGACAAGAGGAAGAAATGGAGCGACGGTCACCGTACGGAGGAGCTCTCGAGAGTTAAACGTTGCCCCTCGCCCCCGGTGATGGCGGGGCAGCGGCCGCCACCCTCGCCGTACAAGGTTCCCATCCAGAGCGGCGCCGCTTCAGCGGCTCCATCGCTCCCCGGCCTACCCCGCCTCCTTCTCGGCCCTGCAGCGCTCTCTCCGTTGCCTAGGCAACTGCCCGCCGCCGCTTTACCTTCCAGCCGGGCTGGCGAGCTCAAACCAATCGCGGGCCGCTACGCCACGTGACCCTTCTCGGAGTAGGCGACGCTTAGAAACGCGGGAATCCAACGGCAGAGAAATGAAAGATTGGGGTGGGGTGGGGGGCGCTTTTCCTGTGTCTTCTTTTATCTAAAGCACAGAAAGTAGCATTTGGGTAGGAAGAGAGTGTGAATCGCCTTGGGAGGAATACCTCATTTTTACATTGGCAATATCCAGCTGATCTTGGATGGAACGGAAAAAGGTAATTAGATTTGGACCTGGTTAATAGGGGGATTGGGGACCACTAGAAAATCCCAGTGAAAAGGAAAAAGAAAAAAATAGAAGAAGAAAGAGTGGCATTGTTGCCAAGAAAACTGCATGGACATAGTCTTGTGATCACTAGAAATTCAGCTTGATGAAGACTTTTCATACACCCCAACTTGGATCTCTTCTGGAAAATGGAACTTGGTTTGGGCAAATGATGGAAAATAATACAGGACTGAAGATCACCCCTTGGCAATCTAGTTGTGCATTCCCATGAAGATGAAAGACTATTCCTTCTTCCTCTATTCCTGTTTCATGAAAAAATGGCCACAAAAGCAGTCCTTAAGATTAAATTGGCTTATGTGTGCATGAACCCCCAAAATTGGAATAATTGATAGAATCATGGTTCACTTTAAAATAAATATGTTATGTGAAGGCTCTTTGTATTGTCTGATTCAGATGATGATTAGGAAGGTGGTCCTTCTCTGCAGTGGAAAGATCCTTTTTTTCTATATCTAATATCAACATAAGTAGGTTTTATTTATTATTGAATTCATTTGGATGCCACTGATCTCCAACCAACTCTCAGTGACTCACAAGAATAAAATAATGTAAAAATCAACAAAATACCAAAAAATGACCAAAATAAGTAGAAAAACAATTACAAAATAATCACAAGATGGCATTCCAATAACAAAATAAACACACAACTTTATGAACAAGAGAATCCCATCCACACTAACCTCAAAGTCTAGATAAATAGCCAGTACTTTAAGACTTCAAAAGCATCATCAAGGTGAGAGCCATACACATCTCAGGGGCAACTCAATCCACATGCCATTACAGAGCAGGTGTGTTGACTTTTAATTGATGGTGCCAAGAATGTGTCTACTTTGTCAGATCATACTAGAGGGGCAGAAACAAGGGAAGCTCATTGTCTCGCAAAAAGCTGGACCCAATGCCATATAGGGCTTTACAGGTAATTACCAGCACCCTGAATTGTACCCAAAACCATACGGCCAATGAGTGCAACTTGTTGAGCAGAAGTATCACATGGTTACGCCAAGGAATCCCATCATTGCTTGTACTGCCACATTCTGAACCACTTGAAGCTTCCAAGCTTTCAAGGATAGCCCCTTGTACAGTGTATTAAACTTATTGACCCTGAGAGGACAACGGCATGAATGAATGGAGGGCCAACCAATTCAAGAAAGAATATAATCAGAAGGATGTAATAGAAAGAGTTAGGCAAAAGTCCTCTTATCCACAGCTGCCACTCATCATTCAAGCAGGAGCTGTGAGTCCAAGAAAACCCACAAGTTGCTACCACACCTGACGAAGTGCAATCCCATCCAGGAATAAAGATGGAAAATCCCTGGATCTGAGCAGTTTCAACACCCACTCAGTTTTAGTAGGATTGAGCCAGAATTGGTTTCTTCCCATCCAGGCACTGCAACAGGTTGTTACTAGGTGGCATGGAGTGGAAAGATGTAATTGGACATCATCAATAAACTGATAATACTGGACCCAAAACTGATGGATGACTTCATCCAGTATTTTTATGTAGAGATTAAACAGAAGGGGAGAGAGTGGGGTGCCCTGTAGCACCCTACAGAGGAGGGAATTATCTCCTCCTCCCTCCACTAATACCTAATGGAAGTAACTATAAAGGAAAAGAACCACTGGAGTTTGTTCAGAAAGATACTGTGGTTGATGGAACTGAAAACTGTTGAGAGATCAAAGAGCACAAAAATGGATATACCATCCCCATCCTGGGTTTGTCATCAACAAGCACGACCATGGCTGTCCCTTACTAAATCTCAACTGGAATGGGTCTAGACAATCTGCTTTCTTCAGGGTCCTCTGTAACTGCAGCCTGACCACCTTTTCAATCACTTTCTTTAAAATCTAGAATAGCTGAGACAGTCTCTTGAGGAGGGATGCACCACAGACTCCTTCAAGGCCAC
Source organism: Bothrops alternatus (assembly GCA_034064705.1). Classification (NCBI taxonomy): domain Eukaryota; kingdom Metazoa; phylum Chordata; class Lepidosauria; order Squamata; family Viperidae; genus Bothrops; species Bothrops alternatus. The sequence goes on from JARGCV010000166.1 coordinate 622,146, forward strand.
TGCATGCACCACCACCACCACCCAGATTACCTCAGCCCAAAAAAGCCAAGATCACTGTATGGACTCAATTACAGGCAAGCTGCTAAGTTGCTTAACGAGCCATAAAAGGTCTGGATCCAACAAATAGGTGGCTGAGCTAACCACACAGGTATCTTTCACCACTTCCATGAGAGTCAGTGATTTGAATTCATCCCAGATCACACCATCAGATTGTGCCTATACCTTGGTTAGGCCTGCCAGTCAGAGTCCAATTCAGAACAGATTTGACCATCTGTGTCTGCTAAATAGCCAGAATATTTTCATAGCAGCCCTGCAGATGATCTGTTCCTACCCAACAGACTGGATCATGATAAACAGGGCCTCTGGACAAGGTATCTGGACAGCTGTCAGCATATGCAATTAGGATGGAGAAATATAGGTAGTCTCTTCTGGTGCTTTATCTCTCAGAGCTTCTTGGTAAAACACATGGCAACCAAGGCTTTACCTGAATCACCCATATGTTCCTTGGAGAAAACCCCAACCTCCATCTGGAATCCAGTAGGAGCTATTAGTTACCAACTCAATCAAGCCAATTGAATAGGCCCTATCTTCCCACATAGGAGGGTGGCACCAGCTGGAAGGCAATCAGTGATGTGTGGTTTAGTTGGATTAAAACATGACTTTTGATGTTGGCCTTTCTCAGCCACTAAAGTACCCTAAGATTATCATCATCAAGATGGATTTTATTTGGTTACACATAGCTAAACCATACAGTACTAAGTTGCATTAGCTAACTACCATTTCCTCTCTCTTGTATAAGTGACTGCAGGCAGAGAAAAACAGATCTACTTTTGAGTAGGAGTAAGATGTACATAACAATGAAAATATTAGCATGCCCATGCTTTTGAAAGAGAACATTTTTGTTGCATCTGCTGTAATTAAAGACTTAGTCATAACATTAGTGTTACTTTAACAGCATTAGTACATTTGGAAAGATTTGCTGAATATTTGTGATGAATTAGCTTTTTTATAAGATGCAAATGAGCAAAGAATTCCTTATACTCTCCCTTTAGCGCAGGAAGTAGAAAAAATTACAAGGAGGCAATATATTCAAGAAATACTACCTAAATTCTACAGAAACTATCTCTCGTAACATAATCTGAGCCTACCATTTTAATATTACTGCATCAAATGATTGCGTACAGGAAGTCTGCTCAGGTTGCTTAATAGAGTAAAACATTTGTTGTATTTATATAGCACTTTTAGTAAAGCTGCTGCAGCTTAGAAGTAAGTCCTGCTGAATTCAAATTAAATGCTTACAGGTAGTCCTCGACTTTTAACAGTTCATTTAGTGACCGTTCAGAGTTACAACAGCACACTTTTTTCACACGACCATTGCAGCATCCCCATGGTCACGTGATCAAAATTCAGAAACTTGGCAACTGACTCATATTTATGACGGTTGCAGTGTCCTGGGGTCACATTTGCAACTTTCTGTTATGCAAAATCAATGGGGAAGCCAGATTCACTTAACAACTATGTTACTAACTTAACAACTGCAGTAATTCACTTAACAAATGTGGCAAGAATGTCGTAAAATGGGGCAAAACTCACAACAAATGTCTTGCTCAGCAATATAAATGTTGGGCTCAATTGTGGTCATAAGTCAAGGACTACCAGTATTTGCAGTCTCAATTTATTGAAATAAATGAGCTGAACTACAGCTGAGTTTGTTTTATTTTTTTTTTATTATTATTTTTTTTTAAATTCTTTTATTAAAACAATCAGCATTGGACATAAAAACATATTATGCAGCAATCAACATGATACCTGGTATACAATACTAAGTATTCGTCTTTGAAAAAGTCTGAATTAGTAAGCCTTTTTCCCCCCCCCACCCCTCGCGTCTAGTCTCAACTATACTCCTGTTACATTTTATTTGATTGGCGTTTCTTCTATCTGTTTCGAAATTAATGTGGTCAACATGAAACATAAGATCTTATTGCTAAACAACCCTCCTAGAACATAGCATACAACATTAGGTATTAATCTTTGTAAACATCTGTTTTAGTAGACGTTCTACCCTCCTCCCTTGCATCTTCAAGTATAATCCGAATACATTTTGTTGGATTGGTGTTTCTCTTATATATGGTCTATCTACTGTTTCTCTTATATATGGTCTATCTACTGTTTCTAGTCTATCGCCTATTGTATGTTTGCGCTTCTGACTCGATTTCATCCCATTACTAGTGCAATCTTTTATAGTCCCTAACCAGAGGTCCTGGGGTGAGAGTTTCATATCCTGAGGTAGAAATTCAGTCTATTTTAGCCATATTAAAGCAAACATCATTAGTCATAAGGTTATGTTAAGAGGTATTAGTTATAGAACATATACATTCAACATTGGGTGTTAGTTTTTGTAAACCTTTGATTTGTTAACCCTTCTTCCCTCCTCCCGTCGAGCCCTAGCTGAACGCCAGCTGCATTCTGTTTGATTGGTGTCTCTCTTGGATATAGTCTATCCAATGTTTCCAGTCCATCACAAATTGTTCATTGGAGCGATTTTTCAAATATGCCGATATTTTTGCCATTTCCGCCAGATTTGTTACTTTCACAGTCCATTCTTCAATAGGCGGTATTTCTGGATTCTTCCAGTACTGTCCCACCAATAATCTTGCTGCTGTAATTAAGTTCAAAAATAAAGTTGACTCTGAGGTAGTGATATCCTCTGTGATCCCTAACAAAAAAGCCTGAGGTAGAAATTCTATACGCTTTTTGAAAATAGTTTGGAGTGTCCACCATATCTTCCTCCAGAATGCTTTGATTTTTCTGCATGCCCACCATATGTGAAAGTAAGTAGCCTCCCCATCTCCGCACCTCCAGCATTTGGGCTGGGTGCCCGGGTAGATGAGTGATATTTTTTTCGGGTCCAGATGCCATCTATAGAACATCTTGTAGAAGTTTTCCCTTAAGTGTTGCGATTTCGTGAATTCTACATTCCTCACCCAGATTTTCTCCCACGTGTCTATGGCGATAGGGTGTCCGAAGTCTTGCGCCCACTTTATCATACAGTTCTTGACTAGCTCGGTTTCAGAGTCCATTTCTATCAGAGTGCTGTACACTCGTTTGATGTGCCTAATCCCTTGTTCTCTGATCTGTTTAATTAGGTTCTCGTCGTTCTGGGAGAAGCCCTTCTTCCTGTCTTCACGCCACCTTGACTGTAGTTGTATATATGATAGCCAGTTACTTCCTATTCCTCTGTTTGCTAGCATTGCTTGAGGTTTCAAGAGGAACCTGTTTTCTTCTCCCAGTACAAGTTCACTGTAGGGCACCACTCCTTGCCCTTGGGATGTGTTCATATCCCCTGTTGCGTGTCCAGGGATCGTCCAGATGGGAATCTTGTCGTGTAGGAGGTGCTTATATTTCTTCCAGACCCATAGCAGTGGGATTCGTAGTGGGTTCTCCTTGAAGTTCCTATCTGCCTTTTTGTCGTATACTAGGTATGCGTGCCAGCCGAATCGTAGACCATGCCCCTCAACATTCAGAACTCTATCATTTGTCATGTTGATCCAGTCACTAACCGCCACCAACGTTGCTGCATAGTAATATAGCTTTAGATTAGGCATTTTGAGTCCCCCTCTCTCCCTTGCGTCTTGGATGATTTTTAGTTTCACCCTCGGTCTCTTGTCGTCCCAAATAAATCTGTTGATGCCTTTCTGCCAATTGTCTAAGTCCGCATCCTTCTTGAGTATGGGTAGCATTTGAAAGAGAAATAGACATCTGGGTAGTACATTCATCTTTACTGTCGCTATCCTGCCGAGCAGGGACAGACGTAACGATTTCCACCTTTCCAGGTCTGCTTGTATCTTATTCCACAGGACCTCGTAGTTATTCTTGTATAATTTCGCGTTTGTAGATTCTATCTCCACTCCTAAGTATTTGACTTTCTTGACGATTTCACAACCCGTTATTCTTTCCAGGTTCCGTCTTGCTTTGTTGTCTAGGTTTTTGGCTAGCATCTTTGTTTTTGATATATTTACTTTGAAGCCTGACACCCTACCATAGTCCTCCATTATCTCCATCAATTTCCTTGCTGACTGTGCTGGTTGCGACATTGTCACCAGCAGGTCATCCGCAAAGGCACATAGTTTGTATTCTTGTTGTTTAATCTGTATGCCCTGTACATCCTCTGCCGCTCTTATTCTGTTCAGTAAAATTTCCAGTGTTAGGACAAATAACAGGGGGGACAGCGGGCAGCCCTGTCTCGTGCCTCTCTCTATATTAAATGAGTCTGTTAAGTCTCCATTGACAATGATCTGGCCTGTTTGTTTCTGGTAAATTGCCGTTATGGAGTTGAAGAACTGTGCTCCCATTTTCATCTTCAGGATCAAGTTCGTCAGGAACGGCCAGTTCAGTCTGTCGAAGGCTTTTTCTGCATCCACAAACATTAGAGCGGCGGGTATCTGGTTGTGCCTTTGCAGGTACTCTATTATGTTCAACAGCTGCCTCACGTTGGTTTTCATCTGGCGTCCTTGTATAAATCCCCTTTGGTCCGGGTGTATTGTTTTTTGTAGAACAGTCATTAGTCTATTGGCCAAAATTTTTGTGAAGATTTTATAGTCTGTGTTTAGTAGTGAGATGGGCCTGTAGTTTGCGGGCTGTGTGTCGTCTTTCCCCTCCTTTGGGATTAATGAGATGTAGGCTGTTTTCCAGGATGGTGGGACCTGGCCTCCTTCTTGAATGCTGGCAAATAGCTTTCTGAGGGGTTCTAGCATCTCCTCCTGTAGGTGCTTGTAGTAGATCGCTGTCATCCCATCCGTCCCAGGCGATTTTCCTGCTTTCAGTTGTGTGATCACTGAGTGTATTTCCTCCTTTGTGATTGGGGCATTCAGAGCTTCTCTTTGTGTGTCGGTAATCGCCTGTATCTTTTCGTTTTGTAGGAATTCCTCTATCTCTTTGTCTTGTATCTTATCCTCGGCATATAGTTTCGAGTAGAACTCTGTGAAGGCTGTCTTGATGGTTTTTTGTCGGAATTCTAGCTTGCCTTTGTATTCTATCTTTTCAATTATGCGGGATTTCTGTTTCTTTCTTATAGTGTAGGCTAGCCAGCGGCCCGGTTTGTTGGCCTTGCAGAATGTCTTATGTTTTGCATATTGTATATTCCTTGCAACTTGGTCCGCCATCAACATGTCAAATTGCTTTCTTAAGATCTTGAGTCCTTCTTTGGCGACTTTGTCTTCTGGTCTTTTTATCAGTAGCCGCTCCATTTTGCTTATCTCATTTTCTAACTCTTTTCTTTTTTGTTCTTGTTGGCGCCGGTGCCAGCTATTCATGGATATGAGGATCCCTCGCATGTACACCTTGCTGCCGTCCCAGATCTGTTCTATCGGTGTTTCATTGTTCATATGTGTGCTGAAGTATTCCTTCATAGCTTTTTTGCATTCCGCCACCTTGTCTCCATGTCTAAACAGGTTTTCATTGATTCTCCCGGACCTCCTCTGTGTCTGGCCGTGTCTTAGCTCCATCCTCACAGGGTTGTGGTCCGTCAGAGCTTTGGGTAGGATTTCCACTGCATTTAGACGAGTTAGCAAGTCGCTAGAAGTTAATATAAAGTCAATTCTGGAGAAGGATTGATGTCTGCCAGAGAAGAAGGTGAATTCTTGTTCTCTGCCATGTCTTTTCCTCCATACATCTGTCAGTTCGAGTTCCTCCTTCATGTCAAAGAAGGATTTAGGCAACTTGGGGTGTTTTTGTGGGTTCGGTGCAGTTCTTTTTTTGTCTAGAGCGGTCTCTATGACCCCGTTCCAGTCGCCCATGATGATGTAAGATCTGTAGTTAAGTTGTGTTATTTTCTTGTGTAGCTTTTTGTAGAATTTGCCTTGCTGCTGATTTGGTGCATATACGCCCATTACTAGAATCTTCTTGTCTTCCTGTGTTATTTCAATTGCCAGGTATCTACCCTGGGGGTCGGATTCTATTAGCTTCGCCATTATATGTTTCTTTACGTATATAACAATCCCGTTCTTTTTTCTTGGCGCCGCTGCCACAAATTGCGCACCTAGTTTGTAGCTGGTCAGATATTTCTGGTCTGCTGCCCTGATGTGTGTTTCTTGTAAGCAAATTATGTCGTTTCCTCCATGAAATAGATAATGAAATATTTTCCTCCTTTTCTGTGGAGAGTTTAGTCCGTTAACGTTCCACGTCAAGTATTTAGTCATCAATATCGGTTTCAGGATACTCTTCCGAGACCGCTTTCATTCTATCTCCTGTGATAGTCTTTGGTCTCGCTCCCATGGTATCCGAGTTTGTGATCGAGTTGCATATCGGGATCGCGTCGTGTTGATCTGTGCGTTTGGTGGTGGATCTTGTTATCCTGCCCTCTGCAATCTGACTTGTTCCCTTGTTGTTGTTGTTGCTTCCTGTTCTCCGTGTTGTCGTGTCTCTAGTTGGTCCTTTCCTTTCTCGTGTTCTTGCAGCAGTCTGTCGGTCTGGTGGATTTTCTGCGTTTTCTCTCGTGGCGTATTGGGATCCCTCCGGCATCAGTTCCTTTTCCAGGAATTCTCTGGCTTGTTGAACCGAGTTCAGTTGATGTCTTTTATTTTTATAGTAGAATGTCATCCCCGTGGGGGTTTCCCATCTGAATCGCAAGGCACGTGATCTCAGTTCGTCGACCAGGAACTTATATTCCTTTCTGTCTCGCAGCATCGTCTGGGGGATCTCTTTCAGTACTTTCACTTCTTGCCCCTTTATGTATAAACTCTTGTGGTAAGACGTGGCTGAGATGCGATTCCGGAATCCCTGCGTCACAAAGCGGATGACCACGTCCCTTGGTTGGTGTCTGTTTGTTGTCGTCCGTGCGCCCACTCTGTTGATTCCGTCAATTTGCCATTCGATAGCTGAGGCTGGTAGTCCCAGAAATGCTGCCAGGGCCTCTATAAAGGTTCCGGCCAGGCTTCCTTGGGTTTCGTCTGATGTCTCTTTCAGGCCCCTGAACCTGATTGTGGTCGCCAGCTGCCAGTACTGTATCGTGGTGGCTTGGTCTTGGTGCACCCCTCTCATCTCTGCTATCTCTGTTCTCTGGCCTTCTACTTGATTCTCCACTTTTTCCATCCGCTCGTCCACCTTTTCCCTGATTTCCTGAAAGTTTCTCTCCATTTCCTCCCCTACTTCCTTGTAGTGTGTTTGCATTGCCTCTTTCATTTGCTCCAAATCTGCAGCCATCGCCTTGCGTTGCTCCTCCCATTTTCTCTCTAGCCCTCTACCTTGATCTTGCAGCATTTGTTTTATATCGTTGTATCTTTTCTCCATCTTTTGTTCTGCCTCTATGCACCTCCTCTCCATCTCTCTACCTTGTTCTTGCAGCATTTGTTTTGTATCGTTGTATCTTTTTTCCATCCTTCGTTCTGCCTCTATACACCTCCTCTCCATCTTTGTGTCCCTTTCCACCAACCTTTTATCCATTCCATCCAACCTTTCAACCAGCATTTCTATTGCCTTTTGTATCGTGTGTGCTGTTGGGCTGGCCTGTGAAGGTATATGGTTCTGGATGTCTGTATTTGGATGGGAGGGTGTGGGGTTGGGTAGAGTAGTTCCTGGTGGTTTAGTACGCTGGGCTGGGGAGGATACAACTCCCTTCGTTTGTGTCAGTGTGGTCTGTTTGGAGGCCATCTTGAGCTTGTCCTCCCTTTGTCCAGGCACTGTTTTGGTTTTGGTTTCCAGCTTGGGCCAGGGTAGGCACTAGACTGCGATCTGGTGTTGGTTCAGTAATCTGTCCTTTCAGTGGGAGGGGGGGGCTTCAGGGTTCAGGCAGTGCAGGTCTAGGGGCCTGTAGGCAGGGAGGTCTGTCTGTGTTCAAGGAGTCTATTCAGTGCCTCTGCCTGTCTGTGATTCCAGGCCCCTTCTGCCTTCCCTCCACAGCCGCCCTGGATGCCTTTTAGTTTTCCTCTGACGCCCACCTTCCTCCCTGGTGGGTTCTGCTCTCTTCAGTGTCCCTGGGGCTCCCGTTCTGGGGGGTCTGGGGCACAGCTTGTGGAGTATCTCTCCCCCGTCCCTCTGCCACCCAGGGTACCCTTTTCCTGTGTCCTCTCCCACTGTCTGCTTTCTTGCTTCTTCCCACTTGGTTCTTCTCTCCTCCCCTCTATTGTTCTGGCTTGCCTGCAATCAGCTCCGTTGATTGCCTCCGTCCTTTTCCGCCGCTTCAGGCCGCTCCGCTGCCCTCTCGGCTGTTCCACCCTCTTCTGCTCTTCTGGGGGCCCTTTCCAGGTTGGGAGACCCCCCCAGTTGCCTTCGCCCCTCCTGCCTATGTCTCCCTCTCTTCTCTCACCCGTTCTCCGCCGCTTGGGGCCTCCTCCTTTTGTCCGGCTGCCCCCGGCCCTCTCCTCTTCCGATTCCTGCTGCCGGCTCTCACCTCCGCTCTCGCGTTCCGTTTGTTTTATTTATTAGATTTTTATTCTGTCTTTCTTATATTTATAAATAACTCAAGGCAGCAAACATACATAATACTCATTTTTCCCTTTTCCCCCCACAACAACAACCCTGTGAGGTGACTTGAGCTGAGAGAGAGTAACTGGCCCAAAGTCACCCAGCTGGCTTTCATACCTTAAATCAGGATTAGAACTCAGAGTCTGCTAGTTTCTAGGCCAGCAGCTTAACCACTACATCAAACTGGCTCTTCATAGGACTAAGCTGCTGGAATCTCATCTTCATTTTCAATTCCCTCCATACTGATCTCAACTAATTTGTTCTTCCTATGCATCAGGTTTATTATATTAATTTTTATTCCCAATCTGTTTTGTTACTTTTATTTATCTCCTTGGTCCCTTCAGAAGTTCCCTGTTTATAATCTGTTTTCAATTTAACAAATATTCCCCTTCTAAATGATATCACTGACTATCCCATTTGTTTTCCTGCTTTTGATCTTCATTTTATTTACATGGTCAGGTTTTGCATTTCTTAGCCAATATCTTTCCTGGCTATGAAAATGCTTAGGTTTTTTTTTTCATTCTTCCCACCCTAAATGTAATGGCATAGATTTCTTTTTCTCGTTAATAGTCCGCTCTATAATTATGGATTATTTATTTGAATTGTCAAAAAGTTTTAATGCATTTAATACAACTTATATTTGCAGAATTAAAGATTCGTACCAAGCCTAAAAATTAAAAGGGATGCTCATGTCTTCAATAGCCACTTTTTAAACCCAATACTTTTTTTGTTAACATATATTATATTTTGTGTCAATCTCATGGTTTACTAATACATACAAGTACTTTCCTCCAGCAAAAGCAATAGTAACTGGGTGTGAGACAATGAAGTTAGTACAGCATTAAGCATGACTTTTTTTTTTTTTAAAGGCGTGCTTAATACCACCACTTCTGTTTTCAGGGAAAAGCAATAGAACATTCCCAGGCTTTTTTCCTTTCTGCAGACCGCTAGAGTAATCCATAACTGAAAGCTATTGAGGACCATCACGCTTAGTGTTATAAGTGAGGCCCCTGCAGGTGATGAGACAACATCTAAGAAGCCTGAAATTAAATCAAATTTAAATGGCTAACACATCAAGATGATGACAAAGTTGAAGAGGTTTTGGAGTTATCTCCTCAAATGTGCAGTATGAAATGAAGATCAAGTGCACAAAAAAGTGGTGAGATTACGTATGCGATATATACTTTGTCAATTGAATTTTATGGGCATCATAGATACTTTGCATTTACAGCAGTAAATTACAATATATTTCCCCCTAAGTCACAGGTTGGGCAATTTACTGGTTGATCATAACAAGACATTTACTCACTCCATATTGCTCTCCCTCTAGGAAGCAATGCACTGGGCCCAATAATCTAGTCCCCTTCGTCATACTGCGTATTGGTAATTATGCACCTTCTAAGAATTTACTCTATTCTTGCTGTTTTCTTTTTTTTTTTTTTTTTTTTTTTACCGGTATGAATTTATTTCAGGGTTTTGCGGTACGTTTACCCACATTTTCTTTTTTTTTTTTTATTATAAAAATTCTTTTATTAAAACAATTAACATTGAACATAAAAACATATTGTGCAGCAATCATCATGACACCTGGTATACAATACTAAGTATTAGTCTTTGATAACGTCTGGGTTAGTAAGCCTTTTTCCCCCACTCCTCGTGTCTAGCCTCAACTATACTCCTGTTACATTTTATTTTGATTGGTGATTCCCCTATCCGTTTCAATATTAATGTGATCAACATTAAGCATAAGATCCTATTGCTAAGCAATCATCCTAGAACATAGCATACAACATTAGGTATTAATCTTTGTAAACATCTGTTTTAGTAAACATTCTTCCCTCCTCCCTTACATCTTCAAGTATACTCCGAGTACATTTTGTTTGATTGGTGTTTCTCCTATGTATTGTCTATCTACTTTATCTAGTCTATCGCATATTGTGCGTTTGCGCTTCTGAGTTGACTTCATCCCATTACTAGTGCAATCTTTTATGGTCCCCAACCCGAGATCCTGAGGTAAAAGTTTCATATCCTGAGGTAGAGATTCAGTCTACTTTAACAATATTAAAGCAAACAACGTTAGTCATAGGGTTATGTTAAGAGGCATTGGTTATAGAACATATACATTCAACGTTGGGTGTTAGTTTTTGTAAACATCTGATTTGTTAGCCCTTCATCCCTCCTCCCATCGATCCTTAGCTGAACGCCAGCTGCATTCTGTTTGATTGGTGTCTCTCCTGGATATAGTCTAACCACTGTTTCCAGTCAGTCACAAATTGTTCATTGGAGCGGTTTTTCAAGTATGCACAATCAGTAAAACCTTTTGTCAGGCCTCTGTCTCTGAGTGACACACTAGGGCAGTGATGGTGAACGTTTTAGAGACCGAGTGCCCAAACTGCAACCCAAAACCCACCTATGCATTGTCAGGTGCCAGATGGATGTGGCCCATTGGCTGGGCATGGCCAATTGGGTTTACATGGCTGTGATGGTAATGACAGACTGGGTGGGACTAAAAAGTTAATCAATCAATTCCAACTTTGCAAGATCTTTTTTTTTCCCGCAAGAAATTGAAATTAACTGATTGAACTTTTTTTTTTGTAAAAAATTATTTTATTGAAACAACTGAACTTTTTTTTTCCACATGGCGGCGGAGACCTAAAGCGAAAAGGTTTTATAAAACCCAGCTGAAGGCCTAGGACTGGGGCGATGGCGCGCATGCCCACAGAGAGGGCTCTGAGTGCCGCCTCTGGCACCCGTGCCATAGGTTCGCCACCACTGCACTAGGGTGAATGTAATTCTTCACTAGGCTGAATCTTCACAGCTACACAGCAGAGTACAAGTGTACAACTTAGTGGATTGTGATTGGGTGATCCACCTTCTCTGTTTCACAGCTCAAAAAACAACAACTGGTAAGCAGGATTGCTTCCTGTTTCTCTCTACCGGTATGTACAGTTTCCCATGCCATTCTGAGAAAGAGAGGAAAAAGAGACATTAGCAGCTGCTGCCAATCCCTCCATTTCCTAATCAACAGAATTTGTGGGAGGACAAGTTAGTGAGGGACAGGCCCAGGATTTTCCCAAATCCGAGCAGAAGGAAGAAGTTGCTATGGTCTGTTTTGTCTTTCATCATCTCATATTTTATAGTCTACTTATTTGACACTTTTTCTTCAGATTAAATGTTTTCTTTTTAAGCATGTTTATTGAATATAAAAAAATTCTCTTGATAATTTCACCACAGTCTCTCAGTGGTATTTTTTAGAATTTGAGCAAAGTTTCTTTTAATATTGTTTTAATAATAATAATCTCTCTCTCTCTCCTTCTCTCTCTCTCACACACACAAACACTAAAACAGTTTAGCATTGCAGTACATTGTTGTAGGATGTTTTCAATTATTCCAGTTAAACCTATATTTCTGGCATTATCTGGAGGTTCTCTCATCCAAGTATTCCCCATTTCTGACCATTCCTAGTCTTTAAGCCCAGGCAAGATGGGCAGATATTGCTGTTACGTTCTCCTCTATGGATGTTTTTAAAAAGCTTGTAATTTATGACTATCAAAGATATGAACTGGGGTATCCTAACTGGGGTATTCTACAATAGCCAAGATGAAAAATACTTTTTCTTCCTAAAATAGGCTGCTGACATGAATTTATTTATTTATTATAATTAGATTTTTATGCCGCTCCTCTCCAAGGACTCGGAGCGGCTAACAACATAAACAAAAACATCTCAACATTTCAAAAATCTAAAACCAAATCTACAAAGCATCTAAAAAGACCCCCCAAACACATTCATCATTCACACACAATCATAGTCATCCCCAGGCCTGCCAGCATAGATAAGTTTTTAGATTCTTCCGGAAGACCGGGAGAGTGGGGGAAATGCAGACTTCAGGGGGTAGTTGGTTCCAGAGGGTGGGCGCCACAACAGAGAAGGCCCTCCCCCTAGGACCCGCCAGACGGCATTGTTTCACTGACGGGACCCGGAGGAGGCCGACCCTGTGCGCTCTCACCAGTCAAAGGGAAGTATGTGGCAGAAGACGGTCCCATAATGCTTGTGTGTGGAAGGGGAGACATTTATGTAAAAAGACTTTGAACTCAGTGCAATTCTGAAAACAATACTTGGACTGAACAATTGCCTCGGAGTCACTTTTCTCCTTAATTCTAACTATTTGTGTTTCATTCTGAGCATCTTGAACAAAACAGTGGTTTTACTCAAGAATAAGAGGTCATAGGTCCTTCAAAAATAAAAAGACATTAGATCTCAATTATAATTTTATAAACAGCATTAAGCAAAGATGTGTAACGATTTAGGACAGAAATGCTAATGTAAATAAACCCCCTTTTCAAGAATTGTTCTAGAGTTACTTCTATGAGGCAGCAAATACAGAAGATAGCTACCAGGAGAACTGCTAAAGAATTTGCTTTTACAGGTAGTTCTTGATTTACAACCATTCATTTAATGACCATATGAAGTTACAACACATTGAAAAAAGTGACTTACAGCCAGTCCTCAAAATGTTTTTATGACATGTGTAGCAGCTTTTATCCTAAAGTTTAGAAACCAAGGGGTTGTGATTTCTGAGAATCAAACCAGATGTTCTTAATAGCACAATACTTATTAGCATTACATAACTGATGATGTCCCATTATGTTTTGGAAGAATACCATATAATGACCACTTTTTATATATTCTCTTTTATCTTTCCACTTATTAATTTCAATCACTTGTTGAAAAGTAAAATCTATCTATTTGGGAAGTTAACTGAAGTGACTCTTATGATAAAGCAGAAATATCTACACTAGCTTGATAACTGATCTGCACAGCTATTGGTAACAGATGCTTATAGTATAATATAACATTAACTTTCTATACTAGTATTCTCCCAAATATATCATGGTATAATATTGGATGATCTCTTTGTAGAAAGAAATTGATGATTGCTTAACTCTGAGCAATATATTTCCGTGCATCTCTTGCTGAAAGCTTTGTGCTGAAATGAATGATTGATTGACTGAGTGAGTGAATGGATGTTTATAAAGTAGAAGACTAAAACAGCTCAATGCAAGTATTACTAAATTGCTAAAGCAAAGTCAATGGGAAAGTCAAATACATTTAATAACAATGTTACTAACTTAACAACAATTCACTTAACAACTGTGGCAAGAAAGGTCATAAAATGGGGCAAAGCTCACTTAACCAATGTTTCACTTAGCAACAGAAATTTTGGGCTCAATTGTGGTCGTAAGTCGAGGACCACCTGTCGTATCACACTGTAAAAGAATATCACAGTTCCCATCTTGCAGTTGCAATGTCCTGGTGTCATGTGACCATCTTTTGTTACCTTCTGACAACCAAAGTCAATGAGGAAGCCAGAGTCAATTAATAACTGTGTTACTAGTTCAACAAGTGTGGCAAGAAAAGTCATAAAATGGGACAAAACACCCTTAACAAATTGCTCACTTAACAAACATAAATTCTGGACTCAGTTGTGGTCATAAGTTGAGGACTACCTGTATCCTTTACAACACAAACACTTTGTTTTAAGCCCTTTTAAACATATCACAATTCCTCTGTGCCAAGTATGAGCAATCCTGACATCTCTTCCTGTAAGATTTCCAAGCTTCCATATCAGTTTTAGGAATAGCAACAAAGATTTTAACTTTCATTATGGAAGAATTTTGTTGCAGGCAACAGTTTGGCACATTGTTAAAATCATTAGACGATAAGCATGGATTTAATGAACTAAATTATCAGCGCTGTGTTTCCAGTAACAAAAATTTACTCTGCTGTTTCATGTTAAAATTTACTGTGGTACTCTAAAGTAATATTAATTAAATGAATCAACAAAGGTATTAGTTAATTAATGAAGATGGGCCAGGTACAAATCCATTATTTTTATGGTCATCAGGTTTCGCTGTATTGAAACAGACATTAAAGATAACTTTTTCACGTAATAACCAGGGCTTTTTTTCTCATAGAACACCCAGAACGGAGTTCCGGCACCTTTTTTGGATGGAAACATGTAGGGTAGGCAAGGCGGGTTGTATGACATGTGTGAGTTCCGGCACCTTTTTTTTTTTTTAGACAAAAAGTAATAACTAATAGAAAGTATTGGCTGAAATCCTAGACCAATCTTCAAGTGCCCTTGAATGCAATAAGAATTATTTTTGAATAGATATGTACAGTATAGTATTGCCTTGTAAGTGACTGACAAGTTACATTTCTTATATTAGCAATACAAACAAGATAATCCCATAAACCGAACAACAGAAACAGAAAACTTGGTAGTGATGGGACAATGGGAGAAAAAATATATTATTCATTTAATGTATTACATTTATATCTTACTTTTCATTTAGGGACGTTTTATCCCTATACATTGGTTGGGTGTGGAGATAAATAAGGCCCTATAGTAGGGGTTCCCAACCAGGAATGCTCCCACCCCCTGGGGGTGCACAATGATATTCCAGGGAATGCGAAAACTTGGGTTTTCAAAATTATAGTGTATATGCATAATTCATTGCTGTTATTTTGAATTTTTGTAAGGGATGCAAGAATATATCAGAAGCATTCTAGGGGTGAGGGGTATAGAAAAGGTTGGGAACCACTGCCATATAGTTTTAGTTAGCTTTGTGACTTGAGGTTTTCCCAAACCTAGTCCACATGCTGATTACAATATACTTATTTAAAGAACAATTAGTATTATTGAATTCAAGAAATAATAAAAGGATTAAAATATTGCATGTATATGGTTGGACTTAACAGTAGCTTTCTTTGTTATTTGCTCAAGGCAAATGATTTACATTACGTTATAGTAGTTCCTTTGAAGTGTGAATTAATTGGAAAGAATATTAATTACAGTTGAGCTTAGGCATAACAAGTCCATGCCTGATTTCTAATATCCTCAGAAATGCCACCTTAATTTGTAAGAAAATGAAGCCTTCTCCACTGATATGGCTAGTGATTCTTTTTGTTCAATCAACGAAAAAGTAAACTTTTACATATAGCACCTTTAGTTAGCCCAGATATACCACATCTATAGAAGAGTTTATGTAATTCCAGTTGCGGTTAATGATGCAATGGTAGCTGTCTTAACAGAGTTATAGATTTGCAAACGTTCAATAACCAAATTATTTACTTCTATAACACCATCCATGCACTTGTTTTTATTCTGTCTCTTGGTTCCATCCACCCATGACCTTCCCTTCCTTTCAGTCCATTCTTTTTAATATATTTGTTTTATGACTCAGGTCTCATTCATTCTCTTTATAAAACCGAATCATTTCAATGAATTTTTGTCATGATCACTAACTTTTGTATTTCAACCACTTTCATACTTCACCCATTCATCTTTGACCCTTTCTCTTCTTGTTTTATTATATACACTTTTAAATTATCCCTTTCCTTTTGCATTCCACGTAATTTTATGTTTCTCCTGACATATTCAGCTCTGACTTTGATATTATAAATCTCAGAATCATCAATCAGGATTGATTTTTAATGTTAAAAGGACAAATATACACACACCAGCATAATGCAAACACATATTGCTACTTGTAGCCAAAACCAGGAAAAGCTGATTTAATAAAATAGATAAGTGGACTGAACTTGAATTAGTACAGCAAAGCTAGTTTAGATGAAAGTTGATAATTTAGAGAAAATCTAATTAGGCACAATGCCTATATCTTTAAATTATGGCAATTAAAGAGAAGATGGTTTTAGTGGAATTTTAATTCTTCTCAGAGGGACTAAACATGCCAAAGAAGCTACTACAACATATGTAACTGATTGTACTTTTTAAAATTATCAGCATAAGAGTGGCTCCAGATTTTGTTGAAAGAGAACATAAATTAGAGCCACTCCTTGCGCTGATCATTTGTCTTGGATGAGGTGGATATGGTTACAAGCATAAAGATATGCTTTAGATTTAAGTGTAAGGCATATGATACTGATTTAAGTGTTAAATAAAAAGAAAAATATTTATTTTTAATGACTAATTTTATCTTGGGACTCTCACATCAATATATTAAAGGTTAAATGATTTACTGTATCCAATGAATTTATTACACTATTGATCTGCTAGTGTTTTCATGTGCATATAGAACCAATAGAATCCTTTGGGGTTTTGCATTTCTTTTTTTATTAAGAAAACAACAAATGTTCTTCAGAGTATTTGCTTACTACTATGAGTCAAAGGTCTCATAGTTGATGGCTATGGATTTCACAAAATATGGTGATGATCTCACATTGAGAGGCTGGATTTTGAAACATAACAACTGAAACCCTTTAACAGATGTTCATCACTAAAACCTGTTAAGAGCAGTTAATCCTCAGTTAACATGTTCTGAGTATTAGCTGCTTAAACAAATCTTGTTTTGATTTGGTTTTTAACAAATTACAATTTCAGTGTTTGGCCAGATTATTAAAAACTGGGATTTGTTTAAAAGATTTTTAATCTCCTTTTTAAAAACAATGTCAATTTTAAAATTAGGATATGAACAAAAAGTCTATACTATATTTTGCACAATTTAGTAAATTTTTGAAAAGTATACAGTAGAACTCAACATCTAAGTAAATATGCACAGAATTGTGCAGATTATAAAATGAAAAAATATATTATAATATAATAGCCATTAGTGTATGTGTACTTCACCCTAGATACTTTCGTAGCTTGTGTGCAGAGGAATATCATTGTGCACTCAGATTTCACATGCATGAAAGCTCTTAGTCCTTGAGTTTAGCATCTGTAGCACCTCTAAACACACCTCTCATTATAACTAGCAATTCTGCCCCTTAGCAAATCTGATTCAAGAACACACATATTTGGACAGGAGCCAGAGGCAGAGTTTACCATCGTAAACATATTAACCAGTGAATCAATGAATCAAACACAGTAGAACCTATTTCATGATATACATGCTTAGCGTTGTAGGGATGAAGTACTGAGCAGTGTATTTTCTGGTGTAGTTTACATGCTAGTTCATTGCCTTCACTGAGGCAAGCAATTCAATTGTAAAGACTGATTCCCAGTTTATATGTAACTAGCAATGGGTTGACACCATGAGTCTCAAGTTTTTAAATCAACACATATCATTTATTTTGAAGAGGTTGCACAATGTAGCATTTAAATGGGGGGGCAGTTTTTGTACTTATTAAGTAAATCTGATCAATTCTTAAAGTCACACATTTCTAATTACTTTTTTTAAAATAAAGACTTCTGATTGTAAAAAGTGGTGCAGTTATTATTTTCTGAGAACAATTTTTATTCTAATAGTATACCATAGATTCGGTAAACCAAAATGTTCCTAAAATGTTTCCTAGGAATGCAGTAGATTTAAGTAACCTAAAGTTTTCCTTTCAAATCACTAGCAAAACAAACAAACCCCAAACCAGATAGCATTCAATGGATGACCAATTTTAAACATAATAATATTAATACAGTACCTGATTATCCTGATGCCCATCCAACAGCCCCGCTTCCTGCAACTGAACTTTACTCTGCCAGAGCTCCTATATTAAACACCTTCATCTTTTCAATTTTTTTAAACGTACAAGCCCAGGCAAACTTTAAATCCAGGAAAATGAAATTAAACACACACATCAAAGGCAGACTAGCAGTGAGACCAAATGCTTGTAATCTGATCAGTGATCTGTTGCCTTACATCAAAGGCTGTGCTTTGGAGACGAGAGAGAGAGAGAGAGAGAGAGAGAGAGAGAGAGAGAGAGAGAGAGAGAGAGAGAGAGAGAGAGAGATTTCTTCTTTAGCGGCTAATAATACTGTAGTTTCCTCTTTTCTTTACATATGTGTAATAAAAACTTATCAGTGTAGGTCAACCTACCCTCCTTCCTTTTTTCTTTGGAAAGGGAAAATATCCGTCTTTCTTGGAATTGAGTAGCTGGGTCTCTAGCTGATCTTTTCTTTTTTCCTTTTCCTTTTCCTTTTTTGTGTGTGTGGTTTTTTTTTTTTTTTGTTCTCAAGCTGTGCTCCTCACGGATTGTGTGTTGGAAGTTTTCCCCAGTGCCAGCGGGTTCCGCTTAATGCCTTTCATCTCGCTGAACTGATCCCATGACATCATTCAATGCTGTGGGACTGGTTAGAGAACTATAATACAGCCTGTGGGGAAACACAGCTGAACTGCAGCAAAGAGTCGGTGTGGTTTTTAATCGAGTTAGCTGTTGTAAACAGGGCAAGAAAGAACGTTCTGCTGTTTGGAATTTTCAATATGAATCTGCAAAAGGGTTCGCCCATTTTAAATGCCCTCGTAGGATGGAGTTATCTGTTCACGTTCAAGCAAGGGCATTAGCTGGCATGGTGTGTGACTTCCATACAGATTTCCCACACAGACCAAAAGGATAAACTTGTCAGAGCATTTGCAACAGCTGCCCCCCCAAAAAATACTACTGCAACCAGCAAAAGAATTAAAAAACCAAATACGTATGTAAATTCCCACCCTTAACTCCAGTACTCATATGACTTTTATAACTATAACTAAAACTAACTATAACTATAACTATAACACTTCAGATGTTTATGCTTCTTTAAATTTGGTAGGGGGATTTGTTCAGAATAAGTCTCATAACCAAATTCTATGCATATCAATTCAGAGATGTCCTGTCCCCCAGGAAATGCACATTGAACTACTAAGCTTTGTTAGAGAGCTCATGGGAAGCCTTCCATTCTTTTGCTTATCAATGCAATTGGTGCAAAATGATTATTTTTTTTTCTATAAAAAGAGACCATATGTTGATCTAACTGCTCTTTTTGCTGATTTGTGGCAAGGAAACCTGATCTGGCTACTGGTTTATTTTCTCTCCTTCAAGCTTTATTGCATGGGGAAGGGTTCTGTCGTGTTTGCCTGTGCACTTCTGCCAAGTGTGGTTTGGAATGGAATGTTTGCTTTGGTTCTTCCTCTGGTGATGCCCAAATGGCCTTTGCACAAGGAGCAACATCTGGATATGAAAGTACTAATTTTGGCCATAGAGTAATAAGCACAGGGACAGGAAACATGTGATATCTTTGTCAGAAGCTCTTCTAACCCCGCCTTCTCAAGAATGAAAAAAAATATGTCCATTCTTCCTTCTTGGAGAAGGAAATTACATGAGCCATAAATTTCTCTGTACATTGAAGTGTGAGGATCTATCCTTCTTAAGAAGGCACCCCAGTTTTGTATTATATGTTGAAAGTTATTTATGATTCATCAGTCTGCTGGATTTATTTATTTTTATTTTATTTATTTATTAAACAAATTTATGTGGCCACTCAACTCACACATGGTGACTCCAGGCAGCTTACAACATTAAAATTTCACATTGTTAAGAATCCATAATCCCACACCCTGGTTGTGGCAGCTACACAATCATACCAGATACTTAGTCGGCTCTATATTCCCCTGGACTTCGTGTCTCACTGAGAGAGCCATGTCTTTAGGGCCTTCTGTAAAAATGTCAATGTGGAGGTGAATCTTGTGTTCCAATATCTCAGGGGCTGCCACAAAGAAGAGGGAGTCAAGGTATTCTCCAAGGCGCCTGAAGGCAGGACAAGAAGCAACGGATGGAAACTGATCAAGGAGAGAAGCAACCTAGAACTAAGGAGAAACTCCCTGACAGTTAGAACAATTAACCAGTGGAACAACCTGTCTCCAGAAGCGGTGAATGCTCCAACACTGGAAGTTTTTAAGAATAGACTGGACAGCCATTTGTCCGAAATGGTATAGGGTTTCCTGCCTGAGCAGGGGGTTGGACTAGATGACCTCCAAGGTCCCTTCCAACATTATTATTATTATTAATAATAATATTAATATTAATATTGATCATTGCATAGTTAGCCAGATGTTCAGACTGGATTTGGCATTTTTGTCTACCTATTGAGTCCTTACCAAGGACCTGGGATAGGCAGATGTGGATGTTTGATGGTATTACAGATATCGTCGCAGGATGGAAGCAGTTCCTAGTAAGGCCGCCTTTTGCAATTGACTAATGGCGAATTTGTCAATGCCAATGCTGTTCAAGTGGTGCTCCAGTTGTTTTGGGATTGCACCCAAGGCACCTATTACTATTGGTACTACCCTTGCTTGCTTTTGCCACAGTCTTTCTATTTCTATTTGTAGGTCTTTGTATTTTGTTATCTTCTCCAGTTCTTTCTCGTCTATTCTGGTGTCTCCAGGCACTGCCACGTCCACTGCCTGAGCAGGGGGTTGGACTATATGACCTCCAAGTTTCCTTCCAACATTATTATTATTATTATTATTATTATTATTATTATTATTATTATTATTATTATTATTATTATTATTATTAGTAGTAGTAGTAGTAGTAGTAGTAGTAGTAGTAGTAGTAGTAGTAGTAGTAGTAGTAGTAGTAGTAATGCTATGTTTACTTTTCTCTATCATTTTATATAAGATAGAAAATTGGGTTTTATATAGTTTGGAATCATAATACAGGCTTGAATGAAGACAAAATAATGAAGACATTTTTTTTATTTAGAATCTTATTTGTAATAATAATTTGGAACAGTTTCTCAGTATTTTTCTCATTATCTTTTCAGAGCTCAATAGCAATTTGTAGTAGATCAAGACCAACTTTTTGTCTGTCCAGAGAATAATATTTCCAATTTTTAAATTTTTTTAACCAAGCTGTTGCTTTCTTGTAATCTAGGCAGTTTTATAATTCTTATTTTTCTGTGTTAAATATATGCATTTTAATGTTTAAAATTAAAAGGGCTGGGTGGGTTATGTTTTATTCACTTTTCTAAGAATAAATATTAATTAATTTTAATTAATCCCTGACAGTTAGAACAATTAACCAGTGGAACAACCTGCCTCCAGAAGCGGTGAATGCTCCAACACTGGAAGTTTTTAAGAAGAGACTGGACAGCCATTTGTCCAAAATGGTATAGGGTTTCCTGCCTGAGCAGGGGGTTGGACTATATGACCTCCAAGGTCCCTTCCAACTTTATTATTATTATTATTATTATTATTATTGTTGTTGTTGTTGTTGTTGTTGTATTCTGAAGGGAGGAAGCCACCATAGGAAGGGCCTTTTCTTTGGTTCAACTAAATATATTTTCCCAATAGATGGGATTTGTGACATATCTTTCTTTTCTGCTCTGGTGGGCTGGGTAGATGTAACTGGGGAGGGGTGGTCTTTCAAATAGTTTAGATTTTGGATCAAATAATTTAGATCAGGGATCTTCAAACTTGGCCCTTTTATGAGTTGTGGACTTCAACTCCCAGAATTCCTCAGCCAGAAGACCCCTGATTTAGATTATATGGAAATGTTTATTCAGTCTCACCATAAAGTCTAAAGAAAGAGAGCGAAAAGGCCACATGCAATATGTAAAACAGATTATCATTAGAATTGGATTACAGAATAATATTTCTGATGGAACTGTACATATATAAGATCATATTTGAAACACTGTGTGTATTGTTTTGGTCATCTTGTCTAATTAAATGCATTATAGTGATAGGCAAGAAAATGAAAGCATCATTTTATGGACATCATAAACATAAAAACTTTATTGTCACTTTAAATGTACACTAATCAGCATATATTAAAATGAAATTTCATTGCATACCATTACTCATATACTCACATACACACACATATGACACATATGTATACATATACAAGGCAAAAAAAAAAAAAGAATCCTGCGAATTTACAAGATGGATGGCATAAGGAACAAAGCTGATGCAGAATCTAGTAATTCTGATATAAATACTTCGAAACTTCCTCCCAGATGAGAGCAACAGAAACAGACTGTGAAGTGGGGGTGTTGGAGTATCCAACAATGCTTCGAGCTCTGAGCACATAGAGCTTATAAGAGTATCCTGAATAACAGGAAGTGAGCTTCCTAGAATCTTCTCAGCTGTCCTTACCACTCTCTGTATGGACCTTCTATCTGAGGCACTGCTACCACCAAACCAAACAGTGATGCAATTTGTTAAAATGCTCTCAATTGTGCCTCTGTAAAAAGTAGCCAGGACGTAAGGAGAAAGATGTGCTCTCCTCATCCGATGCAAGAAATGCAAACACTGGTTTGCACCCTTCACTAGAGATAACATATGAAGAAACCAAGTAAGATTGTTAGTTATCTGCACCCCCAAGATACTTAATACTATTGATCACCTCCACAGTTGCAACCTTGATACAAAGTGGAGTATGACTATGATTATGTCATGTAGCATATAAGTAACGAAGTGGTGTCCTCCTTATTTTTGGTCCTTTTTCTCAGGTTTGACTCATGGGCAAGTCCTTGTAGTTTTCTTGGCAAGATTTTGGAAGCGGTTTGCCATGCCTTTCTTCCTAGAGCTGAGAGAAAGAGGCCTGGAGTCACCCAGTTGCCTTGTGCCTAAGGCAAGATTAGAACTTCTGGTGTCCTGATTTTTAGTCTGGTGCCTTGACCATTACTGGCTCTTGACCTGTTACATTATTGCTCTTATAGTCTCTTAACACTGACTATGCTGGCTAACAATGAGATATAACACGTTTAGAGAGTGGCAGATTGAGTGCCTTCGGTGTAAAGAAAACAAAGCATTTTACTATTTCATTAGCATTGATTAGGCAGTAGATGCTCACAGGCTAAAATAAAGTACTTCTCATGATATGTTAATTAACAGAATTTGCTGCCACAAGATATGAAAATGGTTAGTATTTAATGCCTTGAGAAGATATTACTGAAACTTAAAATTCATAATAATCTTTAGATTATGAGGCAGTATGCACTAAGTACTGGGATCGAGCAATATACCATTTGAATGCCAGTGCTTCATATGTTGTTGCATTATTTAAAAAGACTCACAGATTTCATCAGCATGCGTGCCCATGAACAGATAACATGTTGGGATTCTTCTCAAAGTGGTTTTGTACAGCCCTACAAATAAACAGCTTCTAGTGAACAGCAATGGGATTTAAAACTCTGTTTGTGGTCTTTCTGAGGGTATATGATTGGCTGCTGTGGGAAACAGACTGGGTCTTTAATCTAATCCAGATAGAAATGTAAAACATTCAGATTTTATACTAAGATTATACATTATGCACAGCATTTGTGCTTTGTGCAACAAGTTCATTTTTATGCTGTAAGGAAGTTTTTAATTTTGAAAAGCTATGCTGGGAAGAAGAAAAGCATTTCTAAACAAGAGCTACATGTATAATTAGAAGAGGCCATGTGCAAGGGAGAACATTCATTTCATCTTCCTAGCTACTTTTTGTAGAATGCTGCCTTCAGATCTTCACGCAGATACCCACAGTCTGTCTTTTAAACCAGAATATAAGATAAGATTTGAATTTTGTCTTTTGTATGTTAAAATGTGCTAATGTGTTTTCTTAATGGTGCATAATCCTGTTAATCAACCAAATACATGAGATTATCTCAGTAGCCTGATTGCAGGAATAAGAAACATTTAGGTATGACTGAGCTTCAGTTTTCAGAGGATTCAAACAAATGGCCAATGATTCAACAATAGATTCCATGTTCCAGTTTCATTTACTTGTGTAATGTACTTGATGTGCTTTGTTTTTATTTCAGCATTCATGCATGACTCAACTGAAGAGAGTCCAAAAATGGTTTATTATATTTATTATATCACTAATAAACAAAATGTTCCCTTATATCAGGCTTATATATAGAAGGCATAGCAGGTATAATGAAAAAAAGAGGAAAATCATCCTCCATTTCTAAATGTATATATTTATTATAAAAAAAAAACCATTTGAATCAAAGTTATTCAACAAAGGAAGGAACTAGATAAAGCTAATCTTAAAGCTGAAATGAACTGGTGCTTTTTCTTACCATCTTTTCCCTTTTTTCAGACCATCTAAACTTTAAATATTATCTTATAGTGATTAAGGTATCAGTAATTTTAATTATTACAGATTTCTTAGCTCTTCCAAGATTGTGTAGATTGTATATGAGAAATTAGAGATACAAAAGTTCATACATTCTTCATAGAAATAAGCTTTTAATGGAAGTTGAATTTAAGGATTATAAGGTATTTGTCAATAATGTCCTAAACAGCAAATATACCAACTGCAATACTTGTGCCTGACAGAAAGCTGCACTACATATTTTTTTTCATTGTCACCTCTTTAGTAATAGTCCGTCAGTTAGAATTTTTATCAAAAAAACCTTCTTCAAAACAGTTAACAAACTACTCCCCCCAGTATTTTTAATATTTCCTCTTGTTAGTTTTCATTCAGTTTAGCAGAACTATGGGTGTGGATGGCTTATGGAGTGTCTGTACAGATTGTTCAACATGCATGTGCAGATTGAATTATTATTATTATTATTATTTATTTAATTTCTATGCCGCCCTATTCCGGAGAACTCAGGGCAGCTGAGTTCATGAAGATTGCATAACTGGCATTTATCAGGCACAGATGCAATCTTCATACGCATGTTGAACAATCTGCATGCCGGCTCCATAAGCCAACCAAACCCAGAGTTTAATATGTCTCCAGGTATACCATATACACCTGCAGACCTAGCATTTTTTCAATACTTTTCCTAGTTTTACCCTTTCCTTGATTTTTTATTTGGATACTAAATTTTATAGTGTTCTGTTAAGCGCCATGCAGCTGAGCAAGATTTAAGGAAGGAAGGAAGGAAGGAAGGAAGGAAGGAAGGAAGGAAGGAAGGAAGGAAGGAAGGAAGGAAGGAAGGGAGAGAGGACTATATGAATTTAAGTAAGGATTTTTATGCTAGTCTGGGATAAATACAAAATCTTGGAAGGTTATATTTTATATTCAACATATCTTTATCATTCCCAATCTTTTAAAATATTCTTTCAGTATTCCATTCTTCCCTCATTCCTTTATTTTAATTTCATCTCCAATTATTCAGTTGTTTTTACTTCTAATTTTGGAAACTCTTTGCTCTACTTCACCCATTTCCAAAGTAATGTCTTACTTCCATCAAAGCACAGTATTTTCCCTGCCTCTTTTATCTTAACCATCTCTTGCTTTCTTTGACATTGTGTAGGGAATTTCTATGTTCCATATATCTCTTACATGTTGATATATAAGTCATTGATGGTTTCTGAATATTTCTACTTTTGTTTGTGTGTTGAATTAAATATCAATGAATCTAGACACAATAGCCTTAATTAAAATTATTAAGCCTTAAACCAGCTGTCTAATATAAATGCCACCATTTTCTTTCATGGCATTTATCTTTCTGGCATTGTAACATGTGCTGTATTGATGAATGGTCTTTGATTCACTAACTGGTATGTCTCCATCTACAGTTACATTTTCATGGGTGTTTTTATAACTTTTCCTATTAAGTGAAATGCAGGGTGAAAGCATTACAGTGACAATCATTTCAACTTATTTCTCAAAGTTCAAGTATCCTGCATTACGTAGTGTTCTCTTTGAGACACCCAGATTCCTGTGTATCCCTATCAGTACTCTTTATCAATTATAAAACAATTTTTTGTTTATGGTCAGGTGTGTATTATTCTCATCTTCATTGTTTGTAACTCTGTGTAAGCACTTTGCTGACAAGTCCCTTGCAATCTTTACTTTTAACTGTAGGAGACCAGCAACTCAATGTACATCTAGTTCTTGACCTATGGCCACAATTGGGACTGAAATTTCCATTATAAGTGTAGTCATAAAGCAAGGCATCATGTGATTGGATCCGATTTTATGACCATTTTACCACTGTCATTAAGTGAACCACATGGTTGTTATGCAAATCCAGCTTCCCAATTGATTTTGTTGTTAGAAGCTGGCTGGGAAGGTAGCAAATCACAATCACATGACCATAAAATTTTGCAACGATGCCCGAATTACAATCCTATGACTGTGGGAGTGGTGAGATGGTCATAAGTTCAAGGACAGATTGCAAGTCACTTTTTCCAAGGCTATTGTAATGAATGATTGTAAGTTGAGGATTACCTTCACTTATTTCATCTGGCAGGACTGGTGCTCTTCATGTTAGCAAATCCTTAGATAATTTCTTTCACCATCACATTTAGCTGTAATTCCTTTTCTTATGTTATGACTTTCTTTGTTTTACTAATTATTTTTAACTTTTTTCCTATGCTCTTGCTTGTCCAGAAATGGAATAGCATGATGGATATGTAAGTTTGCCAATGTCGTGGTCTTCCATTTAATTATAATGATTTAGCCAAATAATTTCTAGAAGGACAATGTAAACATTTGCATTGCTCACAAAGTTTTTAGGATCAATATTTTTTCTCTGTAGAATTGCAGTACATTGTATCTATCAAACTGCTAGTTCTGCTCTTGTTTATTTATTTTGTTGATTATTTATTTATTTATGTGCAATAGATGTCCACAGGTAGCCCCGATACCAGAAAAAATGACCACTTATGTGATGACAATACAATGCAAATCCTGTCCTTAGGTACTTTGCCCTGATATCTGATCCAAGTACATAAGTGATGGAATTTGCTTACAATGTCATGTGCATTTTTCTTGCTTGCCTCTCTTGCACAAACTGCAACAAGCAAGCCATAAAGCAATATTTACAGAAGATCAGATGTTTTCAAAATCTAAATAGAGAAATATTTTTGAGTTTTGAATTTATCTCCCCACCTTTAGCATGAGGTACTGGGGAGGAGGACATTATATACTATAGAATGCTTTTAATGCATCCAGAGGATGCAAAAATGGCGTACGTCCACAGGTTCCCAAGGAGTTTACAAGTGAGCTGTTTTATAAATGTGAAGGTCTCTATAATTTAATAATTTTGAAGAATAAAAAAATCTTTTTCAAAAGACCCTGTACCAGCATGCAAAACTTTAATAAGGTAACATTTTTCCTGAGAAATTTGATTGACTCTATGAAACATTTTCCCCAGGCTATTGGAGTTAAATCAAGAGTATTAATATATCTAAAAAAGATTAGGATAAGGTTTTGTTTTTGGAAATGATTTACTGGGTTTTTTTAAATGCCTCTGCTCAATTTTTTTTTAGAATGACACAAACTTCTCTAGGGTCCACCTTTCACAAGACAACATCAATATTTGCCATACAATAGTTATTTTTTCCTCTTGTTCAAAAATAGAATATGTAAGAGGGGCATCACCAGATTTATTTGGGATGACAAGAGACCGAGGGTGAAACTAAAAATCATCCAGGACACAAGGAAGAGAGGGGGACTAAAAATGCCTAATCTAAAGCTATACTACTATGCAGCGACGTTGGTGGCGGTGAGTGACTGGATCAATATGACGAATGACAGAATACTGAATGTTGAAGGGCATGGTCTACTATTCAGCTGGCACGCATACTTGGTGTACGACAAAAAGGCAGACAGGAACTTCAAGGAGAACCCACTACGGATCCCATTGTTATGGGTCTGGAAGAAATATAAACACCTCCTACATGACAAGATTCCCACCTGGACGATCCCCGGACACGCAATGGGAGATACAAACACATCCCAAGGGCAAGAAGTGGAGCCCTACAGTAAACTTGTACTGGAAGAAGAAAATGGGTTCTCCTTGAAACCCCAAACAACGCTAGCAGACGAAGAAATAGGAGGTACCTGGCTATCATATCTACAACTGCAATCAAGGTGGCATAAAGACAAGAAGAAGGGCTTATCCCAGACTGATGAGGATCTAATTAAACAGATCAGAGAACAGGGGATCATGCACATCAAACGAGTGTACAGCATTCTGATAGAAATGGACTCTGAAACCAAGCTAGTCAAGAACTGTATGATAAAGTGGGAACAAGACTTTGGGCATTCTATCACCATGGACACGTGGGAGAAAATCTGGGTGAGAAATGTAGAATTTACGAAATCGCAACACTTAAGGGAAAACTTCTACAAGATGTTCTATAGGTGGCACCTCGACCCGAAAAAACTATCACTCATCTATCCAGACTCCCAGCCCAAATGCTGGAGGTGTGGTGACGGGGAGGCTACCCACTTTCATGTATGGTGGACATGCAGAAAAATCAAAGCCTTCTGGAGGAAGATATGGTGGACACTCCAAACCATTTTCAAAAAGCGTATTGAATTTCTACCTCAGGTTTTTTTGTTAGGGATAACAAAGGATTACACTACCTCAGAGACGAGCTTATTTCTGAACTTGATCACAGCAGCCAGATTGTTGGTGGGACAATACTGGAAGAATCCAGAAATACCGCCTATAGAAGAATGGACTGTGAAAGTAACAAATCTGGCGGAGATGACGAAAATATCGGCATACCTGAAAGATCGCTCAAATGAACAATATTTGGCAGACTGGAAACAGTGGATAGACTATATACAAGAGAAACACCAATCAAACAAAATGCACCTGGCGTTTAGTTGAGACTCGACGTAAAGAGGGAAGAATGTTTACCAAATCAAATGTTTACAAAGACTAACACCTAATGTTGTATGCCTATGTTATATGACGAAAGCCTCTTAATATGATCTTATGCTTAATGTTGTTTGCTTTAATATTGATAAAGCGGATTGAATTTCTATCTCAGGTTATGAAACTTCTACCTCAGGATCTTTGGTTAGGGACTATAAAAGACTGCACTATTACTGAGACGAAGTTAATTCAGAAGCGTGAATGAACAATATGTGATAGACTAGATATAGTAGATAAACCATATACAAGATTTACCTCAGGTTATTAAACTTTTACCTCAGGATTTTTGGTTAGGGACCATAAAAGATTGTACTAATACTGAGATGAATAATATGTGATAGACTAGAAACTGTGGATAGACTATAGAAAAGAAAAACACCAATCAAATAAATTGTAACAGGCGTCTAGTTGAGGCTTGATGTGAGGAGTGAAAAATGTTTACCAAACCAGACGTTTATAAAGATTAATACTTAGTGATGTATATCAGGTGCTATGATGATTGATGCATACTATGATTTTATGTTCAATGCTGATTGTATGAATGTAGATAGACCATATACAAGAGATGTATTTTCGGGTCTTATGAGGACAGCTTATTAATATGAACCCAGATTTAATGTTGATTGCTTTAATATTGGGAAAGCGTACTGAATTTCTACCTCGATACTGAATTTCTACCTCAGGATTTTTGGTTAGGGATCATAAAAGATTGTACTAATACTGAGATGAATAATATGTGATAGACTAGAAACTGTGGATAGACTATAGAAAAGAAAAACACCAATCAAATAAATTGTAACAGGCGTCTAGTTGAGGCTTGATGTGAGGAGTGAAAAATGTTTACCAAACCAGACGTTTATAAAGATTAATACTTAGTGATGTATATCAGGTGCTATGATGATTGATGCCTACTATGATTTTATGTTCAATGCTGATTGTTTTAATAAAAGATTTTTTTCATTAAAAAAAATAGAATATGTAATAAGAGAAAGAAAAAGAAAATAAAACAGGTAAAAACATGAAAGCTTGAAAAGAAGAAATACTGTTTTGACGTCTGTCTTTTCATAGCTAAGTTTTTCATAGGCAGAAAAAGGAAAGTATTAAAAATATTTTTAAAATTGTTAAAAAATGCTGTGGCTCCCTTGAGGTGAGGTCAGCCCCATCTTTGGTTAGCTTTCCAGAAAGAGCCTAAAATATGGTCTTCTCATCAAGCTGCAGGTTGGTTGTGTGAGGTCACGTGACTGTTATTCTCTTGCAATCTTGGGCTCTACATTTTTTATTTCATTATGTTTGATATTTTTAAATTGTTATATAATTTTAAATGTTTCTGTGTTTATATGCCATCCAGAGTCATGAATTCATGACATGTCTGGTTATATAAATATACTAAATGAATACAGATAACCATATTAACTCTCTTAATTTAATGTTTTTATTTTGGCACCAAATTGATCTCATCCAAAAGATCAAATGTGGCTTTTGCAGAAAAAAATGTTGAACAGTCATGAAGTAAAGTGTGCCTTCAGGTAAATCAATCTATTAAAAAAGGATGCATGATGACTATTTGATAAATGGCATATTTGTGCTAATGTAGTGCTAAAGAAATTACACAATTTACATACAAAAAATTATTGGTGGCATGAAAGCCTCTGGCATAACTGAAGCATTGATAACAGAGGACCATACAACAAGTTAACTGAACAATCTCCACAAGAAAGGAAGTAATGGCCTAATTCACATATACTCAGCATAATTTATTTAATTAACCATACTTTTCTGGACTTTTTCTACCATATTAGATCAAAGCCAAAGCAACTATGTTATGGCTTAGCATGTATGAACCCAATCTATTTTTTTTTTCAAAGAAAGAAGACTAGATTTTCTGTTAGTAGCATTAGATTTTATCTTTCTTTAAAAAAATCATATTTATTGAGAATTTTACACACACACAACAAACAAATACAAAGAAGAATAAATAATTACAATTTTGTAATTCTTCCTTATAAGAGGGATTATGCAAATCCCTTCAGTCCTTCATTTAATTTTTGTCTTTAAATCCATAAATCATCGTATCGCTTTTTTTCTTTCAGCAAAAAATCTATATAAGGATATGGACAATCACACTTTTTTTTAAAAAAATTGTTTTTTCTCTCTGATCAAACAGTTCATCTTTGCCATCTCAGCAAATTTTAACATTTTCACAATACATTCCTCTACTGTAGGAATTTTATTGTTCTTCCATTTTTGTGCATACAATAATATTGCTACAATTACCATAAACAAAAAGAATGCATCTTGAGACTTTTTAATTATCTAGAAATGTCAATAAAAAGCTCTATTTTTTTCATATTTAAAATCCTTTACAACTTTGTATGAATTTGTATTGAAAACTTCTTAGCTCTTCCACAAGTCCATCATGCGTAATAAAATGTTCCCTCATGATTTTCATTTGAGCTCACATGATTTCAAATACATTTGCACATTTTTGATAATTTCTCATATCATATAACAATATCATGTTATAGAAGTTTTCTCTTTACCGTGATACTGTAAATTTAATACCAGTGATCCATGTAATATGTCCAAAATGAATAACCCATTTTGTCATGCAGTCTTTAACCCGTTCTTCCTCTATTTCAAATCTTAAAAATATACATTTTTGCTATTGCATGTGCATTGCTTGTATATAGTTCATAACAACCATTTTATGTTTTTCAGTTCCAATTATCTTTTTATCCATATCAAACCTTTCTTTTAACTGAGCATATGAAAACCATTGAAAATTATATCCTGCAGTCAGTTATTCTCTTGACTTCATCTTAAATTCTTCGATAGCATCAGATTTTATCATTTGCAATCTGCTTAGCAGATGTCACATCTTCTATATATAGTTAAAATCACTCTTCTGTGGAATCATACCATTAAACTATACATATTGTTCACTTCCCTTTTCTTAATAATGACTTGTAATTAAAGTTAATATTGTTGTGTTTTGATAACCTGTGGAAAGATATTTAAGAAGCCACAACAGAGGTAATGGCTGGAGGTCAGGCAGCAGAACTTCTCCTGAAACTGAAGCTAAAAATGCTTTAACTAGAAGTTTAAAGCATTTAAACTGCCCAAAAGAAAATATTGGTTGCTGACTACTTCCTGGTCAGAGGTTCTTTGATAGTCACCTTCATCACTGGTGGAATGCGTATAGAATCAGCTTTCATAAGTGCATACGTTTCATACCTTTGTTTATATATATTTAAATGTATGTTTCTGGCCTAAAGTCATACTATGTCAGGCTTGAAAGTTCAAGACCACACAGGAAGTCCCAATAAAACTTATTACTAATTATGCATAAGAATCTAGTCTACTAACAGTTAGCCTCATCTTGGAATTAGATAATGGAATTCAAGAGGGAGTTGGGGCTATATAGAAAGGCTTGGCTGATTCCTCTGTTGAGTCCCCTCCCCCGGGCTCTGCCACTCCTCCTAATCCTAAGATTTAGGAAATAATCTTTGTATAATTATAATATCCTTTACAAAATTACAGAGTTATTTTAAAAACTCTAGATTTTACTTTAATAATGAAAAGTCTGTTATGGATATATTGTGTAGACCCCTGGTTACCACACCAAAAGGATATTTTTAGGGCTAGAAAAAAATCTGCAGAAAAAACCAAGCAAAATAAGATGTGAGGACTGGGTTGTTCCTGTATTGGTAACCCTATATTTGGTTTATTGTACTGTCAGAAGTAAGTCTTCATCCTGGTTCATCCAAGCTGGGAATAAATAAGCAACATGGCGACTGCTTTGGGAAGATGGTTACAGTTTATTGAAAAAGCAGAAAGATGGTTCTTGCAGGAAAGAGCAGAGGAGAGAAGGACTGAGCACATGGGCAGTAGGTTTTTATACCCTCTCTAGCCTTTTGTTTAGAAGTTTCCTGTTCCTGTGGCATTAACTTTGAGGCTATTTCCTGTGTCATGTATTCTGACCTGAGCCTAGGTGTGCCTCTCTGGTATACTTGATGGTAATGGGTTAGTCCTATTATGTCCCAAAAGTCATATCCTGCTTCCCTGGGGCTGGGCTGATGACTTAGAGTTTGGGTGGGATATGCAGATTTTAAGTCCCTTTGTCTTCTTGAGTTCTCTGGCTCCAACCTTCTGATGGTTTTACATTTGCATTTGTATAGGTCTGGCTACTGCTTGGGGGCAGAAAGATTTGGGGCCAGGTTTGGTTTCTGCTTTTAAAAATCCTTTTGAGGAAAAATATTTTTCTGCCTTTTTAATATTTCCTTCTCTGGGGCTCTGACTTCCCTCAGTACCATGCTTTACAGTATGTGCCACACTTAGTCTAGTAGCTGCATCATAGCTTTTAAACCATGTTCAAGGTTTTGGATAGAAGACCCGAAGGACCAACAATATCTATGAGATTGCCTTCCCTATTATAGAGATGGAACATTGCTATGATCATCAGAGGAGGCAGCATTGCTTGCACTGTGACTGGCAAGACTGCTATTCTTATGAGTGTAACTCAAGCATGCAATCCACATCACTCAAGAGTAAGTTTAGCATTTGGTCATGCAGAGTCAGATTACCCCAACCACTCCTTCTGTTACAAAAAACAAAAACAAAAACCCCTTTGATCATTCTAATCATAGGCAGACGTTTCTCTATCCAGGCTGGAAGGAGTGAATTTTATCGAGTCCCACAGACTCTTTTTAAAATTTTGAATCCAAGAAAAAAATATTTTGGAAGAAGGAAGCAGAGGATCTTTGTGTCTAGGGGATTCTATGTCTGTAGAAAAAGAAAAAAGAAATTTGACACTAGGTTTTCTGCTTATTTTCTGCGGAACTACATTTTTTGAAGATCCTGGAGCACTGGGGAACTACCAGATGACTGGAAATGAGCTGATGTAGTTCCCATCTTCAAAACAAGGGGAAAAATAGATCCAGGAAACTACAGACCTATCAGCCTGACCTCAATACCTGGGAAGATTCTGGAAAAGATAATCAAACAACGAATCAGCGAACACCTAGAGGCAAACAAAGTCATTACTAAAAGCCAACATAGGTTTGTTAAAAACAGATCATGGCAGACAAATCTTATTGCATTCTTTGACAAAGTGACAAAATTAGTGGACCAGAGGAATGCTGTGGATATAATTTACTTGGATTTCAGTAAGGCATTTGATAAAGTAGATCACAACCTACTACTTGATAAAATAGAAAAATGTGGGTTAAACAGCATCACCACCAGATGGATCCGTAGCTGGCTGACCGGCCGTACTCAGTATGTAGTTCTCAATGGAACTGCATCTACATGGAGGGAAGTGTGTAGTGGGGTGCCCCAAGGCTCTGTTCTGGGCCCAGTGCTCTTCAACATCTTCATCAACGATCTGGACAAGGGGATAGATGGGGAACTCATCAAATTTGCAGACGACACCAAGCTGGCAGGAATAGCCAACACTCCAGAAGATAGGCTTAAGATACAGGAGGATCTGGACAGAGTTGAACACTGGCGCTATCTAACAAAATGAAATTCAGTGGTGAAAAAAGTAAGGTTCTACATTTAGGCAAGAAAACCAAATGTACAGGTATAGTACAGGTGGTACCTTGCTCAATAGTAGTAACTGTGAGAGGGACATCAGAGTTCTAGTGGACAGTCACTTAAATATGAGCCAGCAGAATGCTGCAGCTGCCAAAAAAGCCAACACAGTGCTAGGCTGCATTAACACAGAGATAGAATCAAGATCACGTGAAGTATTAATACCACTTTACAATGCCTTGGTAAGGCCACACTTCGAATACTGCATCCAGTTTCGGTCACCACGATGTAAAAAAGATGTTGAGACTCTAGAAAGAGTTCAGAGAAGAGCAAAAAAGATGAAGGGACTGGAGGCTAAAACATATAAGGAATGGTTGCTGAAATTGAGTATATCTAGTTTAATGAAGAGAAGGACGAGGGGTGACATGATAGCAGTGTTCCAATATTTAAGAGGTTGCCACAAAGAAAAGGGAGTCAAGCTATTCTCCAAAGCAGGACAAGAAGCAACGGATGGAAACTAACCAAAGAGAGAAGCAGCGTAGAACTAAGGAGAAATTTCCTGACAGAACAATTAATCAGTGGAACAACCTGCCTCCAGAAGCTGTGAATGCTCCAACACTGGAAGTTTTTAAGAGACTGGACAGCCATTTGTCTGAAATGGTATAGGGTTTCTTGCCTGAGCAGGGGGTTGGACTAGATGACCTCCAAGTTTCCTTCCAACATTATTATTATTATTATTATTATTATTATTATTATTATTATTATTATTATTATTATTATTATTATTATTATTATTAGTAGTAGTAGTAGTAGTAGTTGTAGTAATAGTAGTTGTAGTAGTAGTAGTAGTAGTAAGTTGTAGTAGTAGTAGTAGTAGTAATGCTATGTCTACTTTTCTCTATCATTTTATATAAGATAGAAAATAGGGTTTTATATAGTTTGGAATCATAATACAGGCTTGAATGAAGACAAAATAATGAAGACATTTTTTTTATTTAGAATCTTATTTGTAATAATAATTTGGAACAGTTTCTCAGTATTTTTCCTCATTATCTTTTCAGAGCTCAATAGCAATTTGTAGTAGATCAAGACCAACTTTTTGTCTGTCCAGAGAATAATATTTTCAATTTTTAAATTTTTTTAACCAAGCTGTTGCTTTCTTGTAATCTAGGCAGTTTTATAATTCTTATTTTTCTGTGTTAAATATATGCATTTTAATGTTTAAAATTAAAAGGGCTGGGTGGGTTATGTTTTATTCACTTTTCTAAGAATAAATATTAATTTTATTTATTTCTTGTGAGATTAATTTCTCTATCAAGGAAGATCTGATTCCTTTAGACCAGGGGTTGGCAAACACTCAAAGATCCACTTGGACCCATTTCCCAGAGAAAAGAAAACACTGGGTACTGCAAAATTTGCGCACGCGAGCTTGATTGACGAGTTTAATTAAAAAGAAATAGAGGCTGTTGTGCATGAGTTCTCTCTCTTTCTCTTTCTCTCCCTCTCTCCCTCCCTCCCTCTCTTTGTCTCCCTCCCTCTCTCCCCCCTCTCTCTCCCTCTCTCCAATCTTCTGCTCACCTGGCAAGCTGGCTTCATGTTGTTCTCCAACAAGCTGACACACATTCTCCTGCCCTTGGTCTGCCAGTCCTCTTCCCCCACTCAGTGTGTGCGTGTCCCCACTCAGTGTGTGTGTGTGTGTGAGAGAGAGAGAGAGAGAGAGAGAGAGAGGGAGAGAGGGAGAGAGAGAGAGAGAGAGAGAGGGAGGGAGAGAGAGAGAGAGAGAGAGAGAGAGAGAGAGAGAGAGAGAGAAAGAGAGAGAGAGAGAGAGAGAAAAGGGAAGCGCAAGTGCCTCTCTCTGTCTCTCTCTCTCTGCAAATGGCGGAGGAGGCTGGGAGCCACAGGTTGCCGACCCGTACTTTAGACACATTCCTCTCCAGGAAAAGGCATTATAGAAGTTTATGGAGATTCTGAGACATCCAGGTCATGGTTGTCCCAAAGGTGCTTTTTCAAAAGGATTGCCTTCCCTATTATAGACATGGGACTTTCATTGAAGACAATTTGCTTCTTGCTTCTCACTTCTCTTTTGGATGAGAAGTGAAACATCTTCAAGGAAAAACAAAGTCCAATTGCCTTTTGAAAAAAACACCTTTGGGGCATTATAGAAGTTAATTCATGTCTTGCATTTTGACCTTTTATTTATCACATGGTTCAGGATAAGTTTACCAGTTCTCTCACATATTAAGGATTCCAAGTAAAGTGTCCTCTGGAAGATAATGTCAATTGACATTATGTTAAAACTGGAGGCAAGTGCTGGATGTATGACTGAAGATTTCTGAGAGAACTTGAAATCTCCAGTCTTCTACTCTAGAGCGGGGGTCCCCAACCCCCGATCTGTGGACCAGTACCAGGCTGTGGCATGCCAGCATCCGGGCTGCACAAACAAGCAAAGCCCCATCTGCGAGATACAGGCAGCACACAAAACTACACTCTCCAGTCTGTGGAAAAACCTTTCTCCATGGAACCGGTCCCTCTGCTCTAGAGGCTTTAAAGTTATCCTTTAAAGTTATCTTTGCCCTTCTTCACAATATGCACATACTCTCTCAAGTGCTTTGCCCTATGATGAATGAGAGGCAGCTCCAAATATATTTCTATCAAATATAGGGATTATCGAAGACTCAGTGCTACTTTAGAGCTACAACTCAATTCATGTTGGAAAGCTAAAAATAAATGTTTTTTTCTCTCTTTCAGTGCTCTGTATTTTAAAATGTAATTGTAGGTTTGAATGCAATGTAAGAGTACTTGTTGATAAAGTCAGGTTTTCCCCTTCTTATGCAACCTCTAAAGATAAGCAACTAATATTTTGTTGAGCAGGAGTTTTGGCCTTTTGAAAAAAAAGAAATAACATAGAAGTGCTAACCCCTAAGTTAATTGTCCTGTTTGCAAAGCTTTGATCTGATTTAGCTCTGGGACTATGAAAAGCTGCTGATTTCTGCATCTCAAACATCTGCTAAGGGTATAGAATTAGTCTAGGCAATCATGCTCTGACTAATTGGCAGTGCAATGGGGGAAAGGCAGCCCAACTCTGGGGCTAATCCTGCAAGCTTCCGTTTTAGCTGATTGATTTAATTTCTTGAACATAGTGAACTTCTAATAATTGGACATAAATCTCAGAGTTTGGCCTGTATAGAGTTTTTATTAAAAAGGCAAAAATCCAGGAAAATTGAGAAGAATTCAAATCTCTTGTTGACATATAAATAAAACGTTTTCCCTAAATTAATTAACCTGATCTGGTCTTATATGATTGCAAATATCAATTTGGCTGGTCACCTTTCTTGATTAAGAATCTGATCTAAATAGGACAATGTTTTCTAATGTTGCTTTGTGCATCACATATATATATACATATATGCTTATCACACTATTCCCTTTATGCAGAATATAGAAACAAAATAAGAAGTTAAAAGTGCAAAGTTAAAAAAAGGGAAGAATACCTGGCTAAAACTGATTTACACCACTATACTGCTGCTTATCTTTACATTTTTGCAAATTATCTTTGTTTTTGTTCTTTACATTTCTCACTATTTTCTTTTTGAGGATCTTAGCTTCATTCAACTACTACTTTCTCTTTTCTTTTCTTGTACTCAACCATGCAGTCCTCCTTATTTGTTTCGCAAGTAGCTTCTACTTCATTCTCATAATCTTTCATACCAGTCATTCAGTTTTGTATTCTGTCCCTATACCGTACTTTCCTCATCCACTTACTCTTAATATTACTCTTCTCATCCACTTACTCTTAATGTAACTCTTCTTTCATTATATACGTTCTTAAGTACCATATTCTCACTGCAACCTGGCTAATAAAAAGTTATTGTATCTTTTCTTGATTAATTAAGAAATTTGCTGGGCATGTTGCTAAATTTCAAAGGTGATGTCAACGCTGCTAACATTGGATATTCCCGCTCTGATAACTGGTGAAAATGGAGCCATTTTCTCTTCTCCTTTACTATGCTTTTTCTTGCTTTTAGAAATCAGGTGCAGCAGGGGGGTTTGGGATGAAAGCTCAGCTAGCCATAATAATAACACTACTGTGGGAACCCAAGGACAAGCTAATAATGTTTTGGCGGGCTGAGAAGCTGGGGAGAAAGCCCACACTTTTAGCTAATCGGAGAATGTGATTTATGACAGTTTATTGGGCCTGGGAATTGCACTTTGTTATTTTGTATCCAGGGGAAGGGAATTTAGTTTTTGGGTTCAACTATGTAGTGCCGATACTTTGCTTCTCGAATAAAATGTTCTTTAAGGAAGAATTTTGCCTGGAAGTTCTTTTGATGGGTTTCATCTATCAGAACCATGACAGGTAATTTATTTGCCTTATTTAATTTAAAATAAAGTGAACTATTATCTATCTCCTATTTTGCAGCACAGTGATCTGGAAACTAAACATTTTCATGTAGTATAGTATATATCAGCATGAAATTTGAACCTAGAATGTGTAACTCTGTTCCTTAGTGAGACCAATAGACTCTTCATTCAATAAACTTTCAGCAAGTTATTGAAAAACTTTATAATTTTGTTTCATCTTTGCTTCAAATTAGTTTTTTTCTTTTTTCTTTTCTTTTTGCTCTGAAGTTCCTTAGAAGTAACCTGTTTGGATTATGATAGTGCTCTGTGGGTGGGTATGCTTTGAAATAGCTTTCAGTTTTTAGCTAATACAAAATACAGCTGCAAGAGTTTTTATCTGTGATTAGCTATTTTAACAATATCATATCATGTGGTACTGTCTTGCCTATATTGATTTAGGTTTTAGCACAGGTTTTAATGTTTGAAGCATTTTATGGCTCTAGGCTTCAGTATTTGCTGAAGGATCTTATCCTATCTATACATGCCCACATCTTAAAATGATCCACAAAAGTTTTTTTTCCCCCAGTCTTAATTGTGACAAGGTGACAACAAGAGGAAGAGCTTTCTTAGAAGTATCCCTCATTGATGTGGAAATGTTCTTCTATGGGGAACTTGCCAGGGTATTGGACAGCAGTTTGAAGTTTTTCTCCTAGTCTTTCAAGCATTTTATGGTTTTTGGATTTATTTTTCCAATTGAAAGTATCTAACACCTATATTTTTGGATTATGCAGTTTTGTTCCCTGTTAGGTTTTTAATTTTGCATTTATATATCAAATTATATTGTGGGTTTGATTTTTTGGACTTTCAATATATATTGTTTTCAAGATTGATTGAAATACATATGATTACTCAACAAAGATATCGTTAATTAGTGTGAAAACTAAATATATATTTATTACGACTGTCAAAACCACATGTTTTTAATATGCTCTGCTAAAAGGGAGTGAGAATCATCAGCAGCCAACTAAGCACTGTCTTTTGTCCAGAACAATTTGATCTCTTTTGATGTGGTATCATGACCAATCAATGCTTGGTGTCACTTCTTTTTTTTATGTAAATATTTTTTAATATTATCATATATAAAATACAAATGAAAATAAAGATAATGGGAAAAAGAAAAAAGGAATGAGCGGGAAAGCAAAGTGAGGGATAAGAAAGAAGGGAGGAAAAAGCATTGACTTCTAACTTGTTTTATTGCAGAAAAGTACAAAATAAAATTATAGCCTCAATGTTTTACTTTTATCAGCTTAGTAAGTACTAGACATTTCTATAACAACAAAATGTATCAGTTCTCAAGAAGTTTCATACACAAAATCCATATCAAATATTTAGCTTCTCTGTTTTTAATATCACCTCATCTAAACTTGTATGGGAAGGTAAATTGATGTTTTTATTAGAAACTTGACTGAGCTTTCAGTCAGTGGTGAACAGTCTATGAGCCTTAATTTAATTTCGAACAACCTATGCTAATGATTTATCTGATGTTCAACAAAACCAATCTATTTTGCTGTATGGGGATAGGAAGAAACAAAATCAGGTAGAAAGAGGTGGAGAAAAAGAAAAAATAGATAATAAGCATAAATACTCTCCAAGTATTTAATACTTTCCCCCTTCTATTATATTAAAATATAGTAGTTTTGCAGCTTTTCTAAAGCTTTCAAAACTATTCAGTTTTCTTGAGGCAATCATTAGGCATACATAAGGCCTCCAAAATCTCTGTAGGACCCCAAGAAGTTTCTAAAAAGCTACAAATTTTAATTCTTCAGATTCCTCAAGAATAGGCAAGTCCACAATTTTAAAAGGCATCTGTAGATGCCACAGAAAGCTATACCCAATATGAAAACATTAATTATGCTTCTTCCAACCCCATTATTAAAAGGATGCATTATAACTATATTATTATTGTCTTTCATGTACATATCATAAGCCATCTTGCAGAAGAGATTACACTGTCAAACCAAAAAAAGAAGAAGAAGGGGGTGGATACATCTCACAAGAATTAAAATACCATTTGAATGAGTGGGATTTGAAAGGGAAAAAAATATTCATTTATTTATTTTTCACATTTTTGAATTGCCCAACTCCTTCAAAATTGATGCACATATGGCATAGCTTGAAAAAGATCTACATTTTGAGTCTTGATATGATATGTATTGAATCCTTATTAATATGTACTTTTGTGGTAATGAGAGGCTAAGTTATAATAGATTTTTTTTCTCCAAAACCATAAAAAGTTTATACTATTTAAACTATTCTGGTATGAAAAGATATAATACATAAAATATATTAGATTTTAAAGTGCCATTTGATTGTTAATTGATTGTTTGTTCAGTATTCCTGGAATGGGATTGGGATGGTATTCCTGAAAGCAACCCTTGTAATACAACTGGAAGACATTAAGATATTCTAGAAGATCTGCCAAACAAAGATATACTTCAGTACTAATAAGATATACAGTTGTTGCAATTAAAACTGCTAACAATTTTGACACAGACTTTGTACCGGTGGCATTGTAATCCATGGATGAGGAAATACCAGTTCCAGCCAGAGTATATTACTTCAGACACAACAATT
Source organism: Bothrops alternatus (assembly GCA_034064705.1). Classification (NCBI taxonomy): domain Eukaryota; kingdom Metazoa; phylum Chordata; class Lepidosauria; order Squamata; family Viperidae; genus Bothrops; species Bothrops alternatus. The sequence goes on from JARGCV010000166.1 coordinate 663,455, forward strand.
CTTGCTACATTTAGACTGAAGGACAATTTGCCCTCTCTTTGAAGGGCATTCTTGAATTCACTTCGTGTTCCATCTCCTGATTTGCTGGTTATTCTTTGAAAGTCATATAAATATGTTCATGCTCATGTCATTCTAACTTCTGAGCAGATCTGAAAACAGAACAGCATTAATGAATCTCGGTGAATTTGTACTTGGATCCAAAAAATTGGGACAGAAAATGTTTGTTCACCTGGAACAACCTTAAGACAAAGTCAAAGAACTTTCACTACAAGAGTTGCCTCTTCTTAGTCATCCTGGCATAAAATCCAAGAGAATTTAAGATGTGTTGCCACCCATTTCAATTTTACATGGATTAAAAAAATGAAAAAAGTCCCATGAGCCCATCATGACTCAATTTGTAGCAGTTCATATGATATTGGTTGTTTTTTTTCCCCTTCCATTTCCAGTTTCCCACTTAAAACCACATTTTTACTGGAACATTTTCCACATCGCTGCATGACAAGTTAATCATTTTTTGCTTCAGATTCTATGAATGTGGTTTTTCAGCTATATCATCTGGATTCCTCCTCTACTACCCTCTTTTACTAGCTTGAAAGCAGTTTGCTCCATTAACAGAGCCAGTCTAGTTTTTGCAAAGAATCCCTGTTTGCTTTATTTTTCATTATTACATAGTGTAGCTTTTCCTGATTGGGTATATTCTGGATGCATTGGACTTCCAGAACCCCTGAATTAGCAGTAAAATATGTTGCCAGGGAATTCTGAGGGTCATCCCAATATATCTATGCTAGATTGAAAAATTGAATTAAACGACCTTGCAAGCAATTCACTTCTAGACCAAATTTTGGGGGCATTATTAGATACAAAATTGATTGTGCCCCATGGATCAGTTGGTATCATCAGTTGAAAACTGGAGATCTTGGCTTCCTTTTCCTGCACTTACAAAGTTTGGGGCAAATGGGAAACTTCCAACTGCAAAAAATCAGAAGTATGGCAAATCCCTCTCCCACCTTCCCCCATGGGAAGACCTTCAAGCTTGGCCTTCTTTCCAGTTTCTGGTCTTCCATCCTGACAGTGGGCTCGCAAGAATGAATAAAGGGATAAAAGATGTCATGCAAAGAAAAACGCTACTGTTACGGTAGTGCTACACTACGGTGCTATATTGACAAAACACTTGCAATGTGTTCGCTTTTGTTATAGGGTTTTTGTTTGGTGTGAAATTGAGGGAGTTACTAGGCAGAAGTTGAACACTGATTGGCTGAGACATCTCATCTCTTGGCTGGAAAGGGTAAATTTTCAGCAGATGTCATTTCACAGAAGTAGATGTGCCCCTTCCTGCACACCCTGCTTTCTTTCAGTTATGGAACCAGAAAACTTGGGAAATAGGAAGAGTGATCAGTTGGAAGTAGTCTTGGATCTCTCTTTGCTTACAGAGATTTCAAGAACTGTCCCAGAAAAGAAACAATCCAAATTAATTTAGAAAATGTCTTTGACCAAGCTGCCAAAAGCCATTACTTCAAAGTGATATAGGAAGATTAAACACATTGTACAATGCAATAATTATAACTACATTCTTGAACATTTCAAAACCTGGCCTTGAATTATATATTCATGACAGAAGTTAATTAATAATTCTACCTTTAGTTAGCAGCTGCTGAGCAGGAATCCCCACATGTTCTGCTGCTGCTGTGTCTTTTCTTAATACTTTTGGTCAATTACCTGGCCAGCTCCACTTACTTAAAATACTTTATATGTATTTGTGAAAAGCTTCAAAGGAGTGTGCTGCTTCAGTGAAGGTTTGTGTGGAGCACCCTTTGAAGCAGCTTCATTTCATTACTGTCCTAAGGCTCTTTTGGCAGATCTAAAAGTATTAAGAAACTTCTGTATGTACAGAAACTTCTTCCAACAGTTGGAATTATTGAAGGAACTTCTTAGGTGAGGCCAAGAGACTTGTTAAGGAGAATTGTGTTGTGTCTCACCTTGATGAGGAGAAACTGTGGCATAAAGCACTTTGTCAGAGAAAAGCCAAGCTACCTTGCTTAGCTATGATTAGAACAGCTTGTTAGGAGCATGCTGGTAGAAATATTAAATATAACATTTATTGGGTTGTAATATTTATGTATAAAAACAGGCTAAAAACCTGTGAGAACACTACATTTGATGGTTGTGGTGTTTTCAGAAACGATTCAGCAAGATTTTAAGGGAAAAACCCACATCAGCTCAAGATTTCATCATTCTTTTATGAGATCAAGTAGGAGCTTGTGAAATTGGGGACATTAAAAAGTAGTTTATTTTGTGGCACCATGTTATTTCACAAGATTGCAAAATAATGTCAGCCACTTGAAAAGGTTACCAACACTTTTACTAAGAAATAATGGGTGTGTTTTTGCATCATTATACACCAGAAACAAACTGCATTATGGATGAACATTATGCGTAATCATAATGGGATTACAATAGTTACTTTGCAGAACCAAAGGAATCTTTTCTAAATTTTCATTTTTCATTGGTGGGGAGAACTTCAAGAAACATTCAGACAAATGTAAAAATTGTGAAGTGTTTCTGTGCATCTGTTCAGATGGCACCACAATTAAGCCAAATGATTTCCTTTGAGAAGTGTTGGCATGAAAAAGATTGTTGAGAGAATGGGCATTTAGTCCTTCCCTAGAGCTTTAAGGCAGAACTTTTTAACACATTTGTATGCATGTTAAAACTCATTAAGAGGTTTATGAATGAGGTCAAAAACACTGGGTGTTCTAAGGGCTGGTCTCTTACAATGGGACAATAGTGAGTCACCATAGTGCATGCTGACAGAATTTGCTAAAAAAGGTGGAGTTCCAAGTAAGGCAAAAAAAGGGAGGTTTTCTTACAGGTAAATAGAGTATTAAAAATTAACAATAATTAATAACAGTAAAAATCTATCAGATGAAAAATATGCCAGTAGAAACGTTACTAGAGAAGTTCTAAGTGCCATTATCTGGTGCTGCAAAAATGTCAAATATCAGAAGTAGACAATCCGTTGCTTGCAGTATTGGGGCTAATTTCAAAAACCCTCTTCACACGAACAATTCATCCCTTGGTTAAGATCACTGTTACCCTTGAGATAATCTGGCCAGGCAAAAAAAAGTGCTCATCCCTTTCTTCATCTCTGCTAATTGAGAAAAGACAGAAAGCAAAATTAAGAAAGATAGAATGACTTCATGCACAGCAAAGAATGCACAAATCCAATTTTTTTTCTTTCACTAGTGACAAATGCATGAATATGAAGATTGAATTATGAAAAGTTTCATGTGACTTTGGCATTGAAAATTGCTGATTGTAATAACTCTCCTGAATGGCAGAATTAAAACATATCTGAGAATAAATGGAATGCTTTGCTAACAATGTAGACTAGGGAGTGTATTATCATTATTTATTAGCCCAACTTCAGTGGATTTACAATAGAGTAAGAGAAGGGTAAATGATGTCCCCTTGTTTGCGTAAGGTACCCGTGGAAAAGTGTGTAAGAAAAGTTGGTTGTGATATTAGAAGAGTGTCATCTGAGGATATGCATGTGTATGCACTTTTGTATCTAGACAAAGCTACAATGCTATAGACAATGTTGGCTGAGAGCATGGATGTTTTGCAGTGAATATTACACTGATATTTATTTATTTGTTTGTTTGTTTAATCCCTCCTTTATTATTTCCACAAATAACTCAAGGTGGCGACCATAAGCACACACTTTCCTCCTCCTATTTTCCCCACCATAACAACATTGTAAAGTGAGCTAGGCAGAGAGTAACCAACCCAAAGTCTCACAGCTGGCTTTCATGGCTAAGGTGGATTTTAACTCTTAGTCTCTTGCTTTCTATCCTGATGCCTTAACCACTAGACCAGGGGTAGGCAACCTTGGCTCTTTTATGACTCATGGACTTCAACTCCCAGAATTCCTGAGCCAGCCATGCCTACCCCTGCACTAGACCAAACTGGCTTTCTATGATACAACACAGTAAAGATTACGCATCAGAAAATAATATCAAAAATCAAGCTGTGTTTCACAGAGGAAATCAACAATTACCAGATATACAGAAATAACAAAAAATGAGAGCAAATATGTTTATTTTATACCTTGGTAGAATGCTTGCTAGAAATACGAAAATGGGTGGAGAAATGTTTAGGATGTGCGAATGCTACATCAAAACTGTAATCTGTTGTGAGAAATGAATACAATAGTTCATGAAAAGTACCAGAAATGACTGTGTATAAGAGTGTGTTTCTGCTTACTTTGTGATTTTGAATTGGGAGTTTGGCATGCCAAAACTTGAATGCAGTGGTAAATGTATATGATTAAACAAGAAGAGATAGGATAAAAATGATTGTAAACCAAACATAAAACTGAGGTGAATTGGCCATATAAAGAGAATGAATGAGAGTTAAATAGGTTCAAAGGAAGGGGAAATGAAGAAAATCAAGGGCTGGATGGCATAGATTAAATTCTCTGAAGTTAGAGATGAACATTAAAGGACAAAAGACATGCTGGCTGGCAAATTAATATAGAACAATTAATCAGTGGAACCAGCTTGCCTTCAGAAGTTGTGGATGCTTCATCAGTGGAGGTTTTTAAGTAGAAACTGGACATCCCCTTGTCTGAAATGGTACAGGGCAGGGGTAGGCAACCTGGGCTCTTTTATGACTTGTGGACTTCTGGGAGTTGAAGTCCACGAGTCATAAAAGAGCCCAGGTTGCCTACCCCTGGTAGGGTTTCCTGCTTGGGCAGGGGATTGGTCCAAGGTCCCTTCCAGCTCTATTCTGATTGAAATTCTGGGAGTTGAAGTCCACATATCTGAAAGTTGCTGAAGTTGGCAAACATTGTATGGAATGACCAGAAGGTAGGAATGGAGAATTAGTGTAAACTAGATTTTCTTGTTAGAGTTCATTTCCTTTTTATTTTATCTTCTATTTTTAATTTCTTCTACTCACTGCTCTTTTTTCTACGAGATTACTTGTCATTAAAGGGGATAGTATAACATGCTATATGCATGTAATCATAGTTCTATTGCCTTTGGTATGCAACAGGGTAGAAATCTCAACTCAAGTGTAATGTGGAGCCTATCTTACTGAGAACTATCCATTCTATTTTTTTTTTCCAGAGAAGAGATGCTGATGTAAAAGACATACTTGGCAATGTAATTCAAGATGAATGATCATATGGCATGATCATGCGGCATATTTTCCCCATGGAATAAGGAGCAATATAGGATGGATTACTTATCTCCTTTCAATAGCTTTGCAACTCTAATTTAAACCTGGAGAGACCTTAACTGATTTTTCTTTCTTGTATAGCTTGATAGTTTTATTCTTGGATTGGTTTTGTGTCTCTTTCAAGCCTCTCCCCAATCTATAGAACAGTTAAGAAAGGAGCAGTAGAAAGGAATGAGTTGGCCCAACAAGTCATGCTTACTTTGCTTACCTGCAAAACCGGTTTCTTTGTAGATTGTTCATCAAACCAGTATTAAATCAAAACATGGTTTAGCATTATGTGTGAATCCAGCCAATGAGTTGGTTCTAAAGTAGAAATGTGGTAATATTAGAGTGAAAGGTGTGCCTAGATTATGCATGTTAGGGAGTGGAAATCTTCAAAGGGGTGATTTGCTTCTATAGTGCTTTAAAAAAAGCAAAGGAGCCACAGGCTTCAAAAAGGGAGGTAGATATGCTGCTTTGCTTCATGTTGTGTCTAAGGCAGGGGTGTCAAACTGCTGGCCCGTGGGCCGGATGTGTCATCTGGAAGCTGCGCCCACCCCATTGCCGGCAATGGCAAAACTATCCCGATACGTTGCACGACATCACATGACATTGCGAGTTGGACATGTCTGGTCTAAGGTCTCTTCCAGTACAGGCAGTAGTTAATATTCAGTAGTCTTCTAACTACTGGATGTGCCAGAGGAAGCCCTAAATGAAACACAAAGGGATTCCATTGGATGAATCTTACCACTACTGTATCTTTGGTGAACAAAGGCCTGCCATTTCACAGAAACTTAATATTAATTAATTAATTAATTAATTAATTTGTATGGTTGTCCAAGGGACTCTGGGCAGCAAGCAAAACTTAAAAAAATGAAAGCAAATATTAATACAAGTATTAAAATATATTGTCACTGAGAATAAAGCTCCCATCATAATGATTAAATTAAGCATAAAATGGGTTCCTGCACATGTTCAGGACTCAAAGCCACACCCAGAGCCAGGTGTTTAAGGACTTATAAAGAGCTAGCAAGTTCAGGGCCATCTGGATCTCTAAAGGGAGAATGTTTCAGAAAGTGGGAAGTATGGCAAAATGACATTTTCTAGGCCAGGGGAATTCTGGGAGTTGAAGTCCACAAGTCTTAAAGTTGCCATGTTTGGAGACCCCTATTCTAAATCTTACCAAGTAGCATTCCTTGGCCAACTAGACCCAAAGCATGTCCATCATGGCCAAATTAGACAGGTAGAACTCCCTGCGGAGACACTCAAGTAATCCAGTCCCAAGCCATTAAGGGTTTTAAAAATGACAACCATCACCTTGAATTGCACCTAGACACCCACTGGGAACAATGCAGTGAGGTGTTACATGTGCTGAATAACCAGTGTCATTTACTATTATCCTACCTCATTCTGTGTCAGTTGAAGTTTCCAAATACTCTTCAAGGGCTGCCTCACAAATAGCACATTGCGGTGTTCCAGACAGGAGGTCAGGAGTGCATGAATGACAGTGAGCAGGACCTCTCAGTCCAGGAATAGGCATTTCTGATGCACAATCTGAAGAGGTGCAAAAGCCCTCCTAGACATAGGTGTCAATTGGTCTTTGAGCAGGAGCCATGAGTCCAAGAGGACTATCACATTGTGCAATGGGCTATCTGAGGCAAGTGCCACTGCATCCAAGACTAACAATGGAAAGCCCCTGACCAGAGTGCCCCAATATCCAAAGCCATTCAGTCTTGGTTGGGTTGAGCTGAAGCCTATTGCAACCCACAGCCTCCAGACATTGTGACAGGACCTCCATGGCATCACTCAGGCAACTGCAGTGGGGATACAATGTTGGCAATCAACAGTGGCCATGGAGCTCAGACCCACCTGCGCTGAGTGGGCTGCATGGCCCCGGGGTGTTCTGGCCGATGGGCGGCTGAGGAGCTGGGGCTGCTTGCCACCTCCTGTGCGCACAATTGGGAGAGTGCCAGGCTTGGGTGGGCTGGGGCAGTGGGGCCAGTCCCTCGCCGTTTCTGGGGTGGCTCTGCCGGCCAGATCTGGGCTTCACAGGCCTTGAGTTTGACATGTCTGTTCTAGAACAAAATCTCTTTGAAACCGATTGGATCCATCAGGCACCTGCCACAGACCAATTTACTATGTCCAGCCTTTCTACAGAGGGGGTGTGTGATCCCAGCTCTGAAAACCATGGAACCTATTGATGACTGGAATAACATGTGAGAGGCATTATTGACTTATGATAATCAGTTTTCTAGCTTGAGGGCAGTTTTGTCTTTCCTTCTTGCTTTCAGTTTGTATATCAAGGCAAGCATTTTGTCTTTTTTTCAGATGCCACCAAATTTCATCTTAGCAGCCCAACCAGCAATGGACAATAGTGAAGGACACTAGCCATCATAGCACAGGAAATCTGAACGTGCACAGTTTGCTTACTGTGTTGAAATGTACACATTGAATGCTTAAAGAATATTAGCATAGCAACAAATGCATCTTATTAGTCTTCTACCTGCAGCCATTAACTCATCTTGTAAGTAGCAGGAGTCATGAGACTTCAAAACTTTAAAATAGACTCAAAGATCCCCAAAAGAATAAAGCTTTCATATGACTTATTTGTCAATAAGCTATGTTATAGTTTAGTGCATGGGTGTCAAACTCGCCACATCACGTGACGTGTCACGACGTATCACAACTTTTTTTGCAGTGCCAGAGCTGGGGTGGGCACGGCCTCCGCATGATGCAACCATCCCACGGACTGGCAGTTTGACACCCCTGGTTTAGTGGCTTATTGTGCCATAAGAATACAAAACAATATCTCTACCAATGAATACATTGTGATAATAATTATACATAATATTTATATTCACCAAAGGAGATGACTGATAACTAAAGGCCTACTTTAATTTTAAACAACTGAAATCTGATCCTCAGTAAAATTAGTCTGAATTGCAATATAATTTAAGGTGAGCCAAATTTTTCACACTAAATCTTTCTTTTATTGTCAATTTTTGGCAAGGGAGGGTAAAGAGAATGTACACAGATCTGTTTTATTTGGTAATTTCCAAATGTCTGGACATCTGTTTTTAATTTACAAAATTGGATTAAATTCAGCTCATCATAATGACAGAGAATTTATAATTTGAATCTTGCTATAATAAATTGATTGAATAATGAAGCCTATACCAAGACAGATGTTTTCTTTCAACTAGAAGTACAGAAAATGGTTGACTAGAATTAGTTGAGATATTTGACTGGTTGCTAGTTTAATGGGTATTAATAATCTACCATAATTCAGTATAGTTTAAGAAAAAATATGTTTAAGCAAATCATATGAATATAAAATATGTAGATGGTATTTCTCAGATTATAATTAATATAACATTAGAAGACAATCTAATTGCAAAAACCTAACAATGTGTTTATTTATGATTTATTTACTTGTGTAGAACTAAATAAATAGGATGACAAGGATGACATTTATATTTGAGATATAAAAGAAATAGCTGCCCTTAAGACTGTAGGGTAGAACTGTAGAGTGTTTGGTGCTCTCTGAGTTTGGTTCTTTGCTTCCAGATATTTCATTATCTGTCTAGGTAATAACATTTGTGCAAGTAAGTGTAGAGTGTGCTGTCTTTAAACGTAAGTGCATGTACCCCAATTTCTCTAGCAACCTAAGTTGCTTCCTCTAATCTTCAGTCCTGGTGACTTTAAATACTGAGATCCGGCAAGAAATGCCACAAAATACTGATCTTCAGCTGACCAACTGGAGAATAGAAAACACAAATAATGTAATAAATGCTCCATTTCCAAGTTATTACAGAGTGCAGAGTAAAAATCACTCCACATAAAAAAACAGTGCTAGTTATTTCAGATCCATAGCTTTAGTTGATGTTATTACTGTATATTTGTTTGATCACAAATAATTGGAAAAAAATCATCTACCAGTACCTTTTTTCCCTGCATTTATTAGCTCATTGAGGGAGCTTTCTTGACAATAGTGAGAGCTCATTTTTATATCAACAGGGTTGGTTGTATTTATTTATGTATTAAATTTATTTACTGCCATCTTATTGTGGGGCCACTCTGGGTGATTGTGGTCTTCTTCCTACACCTGTCCAAGCTCTACAGCCCTGGATAGTCTCTAAATGCTGTCCAAGATTAGATGGCCATGGTTTTATTTTGTTTTTCATTTTAAATTGTGTACATGAGATTCACCCATTGAATGGGATTCATGAATCTACAATGGGATTCGCGATCTTCATTGATCAGGAATCCCACTAAGAGAAAATCTGTATCACTTAACCTGCCTCACATATATCCCCATGGAAATTTAGATGGAATGAATAGTGAGAAGAGGATTTAAGAGAGGATAAAGCTCTTATAAATACAGAAGGCTAACATTGATTGCACAATTTATAGATTTTATCAGAGGATTATAAAGGGTCAAAATCTGCAGCTTATTTCTAAATGTTAGATTTTAAGATATGGTTCAAGTTATAACATGCAAACTGAGCCTAAACTGTTCTTGAATGGAGAGTTTTGCAATAAGGAAGTCTATACTTGTTGTTGTCCATTTAGAGCTGTATATAATTTATCTCCTTTCCAAGTCTTAAATATACAAATTAGCCTGAGGTCTTATACAACTATTTAAGAGTCCTCTGGTAGAGGAGGGCAGTAAAAATGGTTCTGCACAGTATTTTTCTTTAGGATTTTACTGCTCTGTGCCCTTGTTTTGGCTATATCTGATGATTAATAAATTAAATGATCAATACAAATTCAAATAATATATCTAATATGAATCTTTGTTTTACATCTAGAGTAAAAACAATCCTTATATTCCCTTCATTGGATAATGGTTAAAAAGATGGACAACTTCACAGAATTTTCACTGATAGCAATGAAACCTTAAATTTGCTGTGCATAGAAGGTGCATTTTAATAAACGAAGAAAGGAATAAGGATTATAGTGTTTCGTTCCAGTCTTTATTGGTCTTGATCCATCAGCCATTCCTTTGTTCTGGAGAAATGTTTTGGATAAAAAAAACCTCCTTCAGTGGTATGTCAGAGGTATCATGCTAACAAGTCAGCAGGGTCTGCACAGGAAATGAATTGAATAATATTTAATTGAATACAGTTAACAAAAGTAGTCTCTGTATATTTAACATTTCTCTCCTTCTCTCACATTAAAAGTTATATTTCATAGCATTTTGATGAGGAATCTAAGGCTTCAGAGGCCTGTTTGAAGCCTCCAAATTTTGTACCCTCATTACAAAAATAAAAAATGGTGCAACATTTTTTTTCTAATTTAACATTCTAGGGCTGTTCTAAGCAACTTACTGAGATTAAAAAACAAAAGAAGAATATGTTAAGACATTAAACCCATAAATAAAAAATGGTCATGCCAGGGGGATAAAAATATAATTATTAGCATTGGATAAATACAACTTCCATAGTAGATACCTGCCGTGACCTAGCACAGAGCCTAGAGAATGATCCAGGTCTTCAAGGTTTTCTTTTTTTTTTTATTATAAAAATTCTTTTATTAAGAACAATCACATTAAAAGTTATATTTCATAGCATTTTGATGAGGAATCTAAGGCTTCAGAGGCCTGTTTGAAGCCTCCAAATTTTGTACCCTCATTACAAAAATAAAAAGTGGTGCAACATTTTTTTTCTAATTTAACATTCTAGGGCTGTTCTAAGCAACTTACTGAGATTAAAAAGCAAAAGAAGAATATGTTAAGACATTAAACCCATAAATAAAAAATGGTCATGCCAGGGGGATAAAAATATAATTATTAGCATTGGATAAATACAACTTCCATAGTAGATACCTGCCGTGACCTAGCACAGAGCCTAGAGAATGATCCAGGTCTTCAAGGTTTTCTTGAAGGACAAATGAATTATTATTATTATTATTATTATTATTATTATTATTATTATTATTATTATTATTATTATTAATTAAATTTCTATGCCGCCCTATTCCGAGAACTCAGGGCGGCTCACAGCATAAATAGAAATCCAATATTAAAATACTACATAATAAATATATAAAAATACATATATAAAAAGAAAACCCCTAAATTTAAGAAACCATTCATTCAACAAACGTACACACAAACATACACTGGCTAGGGGCAAGATGTCAACCGCCCCAGGCCTGTCGGCAAAGATGTGTCTTAAGGAGTTTACGAAAGGCGGAGAGGGTGGGGGCGATATGGATCTCCGGGGGGAGTTGATTCCAGAGGGCCGGGGCCGCAACAGAGAAGGCTCTTCCCCTAGGCCCCGCCAGGCGACACTGTCTGGCTGACGGGACCTGGAGAAGGCCGACTCTGTGGGCCCTAACCGGTCGCTGGGTTTCATGAGGCAGCAGATGGTCCCGTAAGTAACCTGGTCCGATGCCATGTAGGGCTTTATAGGTCATAACCAACACTTTGAATTGCGTTCGGAGACCAATAGGCAGCCAATGCAGCTCGCGGAGTGATGCCGAAATGTGGGCATTTCTGGGCAGGCCCAACACTGCTCGCGCGGCTGCATTCTGCATTATCTGAAGTCTCCAAACGTTTTTCAAAGGTAGCCCCATGTAGAGAGCATTGCAGTAGTCAAGCCTCGAGGTGATAAGGGCATGAGTGACTGTGAGAAGAGACTCCCGATCCAAATACGGCCGCAACTGGTGCACCAGGCGGACCTGGGCAAATGTCCTCCTCGCCACAGCCGAGAAATGATGTTCCAGATTTAGCTGTGGATCGAGGAGGACACCCAAGTTGCGGACCTTCTCCGAGGGGGTCAAAAGCTCTCCTCCCAGGCTGATGGACGGATAGATTGAGTTATCTTTGGGAGGCAGAACCCATAGCCACTCTGTCTTGTCAGGGTTGAGTTTGAGCCTGTTGGCACCCATCCAAACCCTAACGGCCTCCAGACATCGGCACATCACTTCCGCTGCTTCACTGAAATGACACGGGGTGGAGATGTAAAGCTGGGTATCATCAGCATACTGATGATATCTCACCCCGAATTGGGGTTCTCAAGATTGTGGAGGGAGAGGAAATATTGTTACAACAGAGAAGGCTTACTTTCTGGGTTCCTTCAAGTGGCGCTGCTTAATAAATGGAACCCAAAATCCTGTTGGATCTCATGAGAAGCAAAACAATTGTGCAAATATTCTGGCACTATAGATGACAACCAGCATCTGAAAGTGACCAAGTAATTAGTGCAGTTCTTGTGGTAGAAGTATTATATGGGTGTACCAAGGCCCATTCATAGCTAGCCACACTACTTGGATATGGATATATATCAAATCTATAGTACTATTAGCTCTTCAATGAATTCGAGAGATTGCTCATTCTTCCTTTATTTCCTGAATGCTTAACTTCCTTGCCTATGTTTTTTGTCACTGAAGCTATTAATTTTGTTGCCAAGATACTTGGCTCCATTCATTTGTCAAATTATTTTTTCTTTGTTTTTGCAAAAGAAAAATATTATTGTAAGTTCTTTTCAGCTTGCAAGTAACAATATTTTTATTTCCAGATTTTTAAAAATATTAGTCTTTCTTTTCCTTCCTTTCTTAAATGTGCTTCGTGAACTTCAAATAGCTGGTTGAAGTATAACAAAGAAATGCTTAAATATCTGTTTTCTCCAAAATAATCCATCAGACTTGCAGCAACAAGCTTTTATCAACAGCAAAAAACAACAACAAAACAAACACACATTTATAGCTGAAGTAACATCTTGTGTTCTTCATTCTGGACTTTATGATCTCTTCCTGAGATACCCTTTCCTGTTCAACAAATAAAAGTTTTATAGCAACGGGTAGAATTCTATACTTTACAAGCTTTGTTTCAGTTTTGGTCCTTGGTTTTAAAAAATGTACATTTCTTTTATTTTCTAATAAGAGGATAGCATTTGTTTTGCTCTTCTAATCAGTAGCCAGAAAACTTATTTTTCTGGAAACCTTGCAATGCTCCTACATTTGCATAAGTAGTTCTGTGCCAAAATAAAACCTGTTTTGTCTTGATATCTGAAGGAAAATTGCCCATTCAGCAGTTTCCCTTGATAATCCCTGTGTTTGAGAAGCCCGGCAAGAAGACTTAGTCTCCCTCATAACATTAGCGGTTATTTAAATTAGGGATACACATTTTTTTCAGGACAACTGCCTTGAGGCATTTGAATAGCATGCTAGGGCTATAGTCCAAAAGAAGTGAGGTTAGGGGGAAAAAAAAATCTGCATTTGATCTAATGAAACTGGAATACAGTTAATATAATTATTCCCCACAAACATAGCACTTTCCCCCTTCCATAACATAACAAATAGCAAATGTGTGGCGCATTTTGGAAGACATTGAGAGTGGCACCAAAAACTTTCAGAGCCCAATATATTGTGTGCTCTCTTGGCTTAAACTTTTAATCAACAAAATTGAACTGGATAACTTTGGAGTTGGGCGGCTATTATATATTTGAATAAAGAAATAAGTGAGCATTTAGAACTGATGACAGTGGATTTGGTGTTTAAGGTTGGTTAATTTACTTACTGAGCCCCATATAATGCACCATGGGAATTTTATTTGTTCATTATTTTTGTATTTCTGTCATGCCTTACATGGGGATATTCCATTTTATCCCCACAGTAGCGTCCTATTGGGAGGGAGGGAGGGAGGGAGGGAGGGAGGGAGGTTGCATCAATCACCTGGTGAGGTCTATGGCCAAATAAAGACTTGGGCCTCCCCAGTCAAAGTCACTTATGCAGGGTTGTCCCAGAGGGGCTCTGAAAGAAAGCTGGCAGTGACAACTCTATGATTGAAGCCTCAAAATGAAGGGTGGTGGTGGTCCTGAGTCATGGGCACCATCTTAACATTTTTTTACCCCCATGGTGCCCCTACATACACATCTACACTTTTATATAACGTAACTGTCAAACCTGTGGCCATACACAAACTTTTATATTTCCTGCTGTTCTCTTGAAACTATTAATAATAGCAACCACAACAGATGGGGGAATGCTGGAGCCTGGCCTGGAAAGGAGGAAGAGAGCCAGATCCCAGGATGTAGAAGGCTGAGGCCAAAGCTGGGAGACTGAGGTTTCCAATGGTTAGACTGGTGGGAGAGCAGGGAGGGGGAGAGAGAGGAGAGAGGGTGGGGAAGGAATGTGGTGGCTGGATAAGAAAAAGAGGATGCAAAAGGAATAGAAAGACAAACCAGTTAAGAGAAAGAAACAGAGAGCCAGGGAACTGTGTGTGCATATGCCTCCATATATAATATATTAAAAGCAATTAATTTGGTGGAACAGTAAGTTAACTTTACCTTCATAATCAGAGCCCTTGGGTACCCCAAGGCTCATCATACTGTGTACACAATTGAAAGGGACAAACATGGTATTTGCATTTTTTTCTCCTGCCTCCTTGTCAGCTCAAAAGATAAATACTCGAAAAATTTGTAAGGTGGTGTGTCAGAAATCCATGTCATCTTGGAGAAAATAATTACACTTGTAAATTTCAGCAAATTTGGGGCATTTCATCCTTGAAGATCCTGTAGATTCTCACTTGAAATGTCACAAGATTTAGGAGTGTCACAAGATTTTAACCATTAAAAAAAAAAGTAATATGTAAAAATAATTTTACTCTAGTGGTCTGTAGATTATTACCTGTGGAAACTATATACAGATAGTTCTCAAGTTACGACCACAAAAGAGCCCAAAACTTCTGTTGTTAAGTGAGACATTTGTCAAGTGAGTTTTGCCCCATTATACGAACTTTCTTGCCACGGTTGATAAGTTAGTAACCCAGTTGTTAAGTGTTAATCTGGCTTCCTCATTGACTTTGCTTGTCAGAAGGTCACAAAAGGTGGGATACAGTAATGGTCATAAATATGAACCAGTTGCAAAGCATCTAAATTTTGATCACATGATCATGGGGAATACTGCAAAGGTCATACCTGTAAAAATGGTCATAAGTTACTATTTCAGTGCCGTTGCAATTTTGAACAGTCACTAAATGTACGGTTGTAAGTGGAGGACTATCTGTATTCCTTTTTTTGGACCAAGATTATTTTGCAAAATATGTCAAGAAAAGTCAAGAGGACAGCCACAGCCGTGTGATTAAAGCTGCACTCTTTTTTGTGTGAGTTGCATGTTTGTGTTCACCATCTTAACTTTTTCTTTTTTACTTCTCCTTTGGACTCCCTTGCTTAGGATCATGACTGAAACAGGATCATGATTGCATAACACTGAACAGCTGAATGTCATAAATTTGCACTCCTATATTGGTAAATATTTCTTTTACCTCTTTTTCTTTTGATATCATATTAAAATTGATTCTTGAGTAGCATTCTGCCTAAAAGACATTTGGAGAGAAGTCAATATTACCTCAAATGTTAAATAAAATCTAAACTTTGGCAACACTGGCGACCTTTCCATAAAACAGAGATGCATCATTTTACTGTTATATGCAATGACTGAACTAGATGTTAAACACAATTTAAAATGAAAAAATTGTGTGTATGTGAATACTGTTGAGGCAGTATGAAAAGGAAAATGGAATCCTAAATCATTCAGTTGCATTTGCTGTAATACAATAGCTGTAGTGCATTGATTTTCAAAAAAGTAATAAGGCAAGATGAAAAACATTGAAAAGAAGGAAAATTTCTAAGAAAGCAAGATAAAAAAGGAAAAAAGAAAAAAACGACTTTCAACTTGGTACATATATAAATAAAAAATATACCAAACACTTGTTTTACAATTAACAATAGTCTACATTATTTCTACAAGCCCAAATACTTCTAATCATCAAAATTTCATTTCTCCCATTTTTTTTTTTTGCAAAGTCTAAAAGTGAATTCCAGGTACGGATAAAATAAATCAAAATATTTTCTTTGTAGAACAAAGTCTTTATAATAAAAATACTTGTTATCATGTTCACTTTTTTGCATATTCATCTTGGTATCCTGTTACTAAAATAAAATTTTAAGAAACCTAAGAAACAGCTAACCTTTCCGTAGTCCTACAAGGGCCCCTGCTGGATAAAATCTAGATAGTTGTATTTGAAGGTACATTCAACAATATTTAATAAGTACTGCAGAGATGTTATGGTACTGTAATAGAATGAATAAGAAAAAATATCAGTCCTTTCATTAGGTTGCAGTTAATGAGGCAAACGTGTGAAATTTCATGCTTTTTCTGCTTTCAGGATGTATTTCTTTTTAAACGAATGCTAAAGTCAAAATAATTCTGAGATGCTTTTCTAATGTTATAACAATGGGATTAAAGTTATAAAAATAACAACCTTGATAATAATAATAATAATAATAACAACAATAATAATAAATAAAAGTTGGAAGGTACCTTGGAGGTCATCTAGTCCAACCCCCTGCTCAGGCAGGAAACCCTATACCATTTCAGACAAATGGCTGTCCAGTCTCTTTTTAAAAACTTCCAGTGTTGGAGCATTCACAGCTTCTGGTGGCAGTGAATCCACTGATTAATTGTTCCAACTGTCAAGAAATTTCTTCTTAGTTCTAGGCTGCTTCTCTCCTTGATTAGTTTCCATCCGTTGCTTCTTGTCTTGCCTTCAGTTGCTTTGGAGAATAGCTTGACTCCCTCTTCTTTGTGACAACCCTGAGATATTGGAACACTGCTATCATGTCACCCCTCGTCCTTCTCCTCATTAGACTAGACATACCCAATTCCAGCAACAGTTCTTTATATGTTTTAGCCTCCAGTCCCCTAATCATCTTTGTTGCTCTTCTCTGAACTCTTTCTAGAGTCTCAACAACTTTTTTACATCGTGATGACCAAAACTGGATGCAGTATTCCAAGTGTGGCCTTAGCAAGGCATTGTAAAGTGGTATTAACACTTCACATGATCTTGATTCTATCCCTCTGTTAATACAGCCTAGCACTATGTTGGCTTTTTTGGCAGCTGCAGTACACTGTGTTTTAAGAACATTTTAGCTGTTTTAATTTTGTGTATACATGAACTGAGAGCCCTAATTTGTCAAAATAGGAAATCTTTTGATCCTTAAAAATTGAGCATGTATTAGGGTGTAAATACCCTTGGACCATGACAAGTAATATTTTTAATGACTTACTTAATCTTTAGAGTCTTGATTTTATGGTGTAGCTGAAGGGAGAAGAAAGTGAAGCTCGGAATGATAATTGTATCAACTGAAGACTCAGAATACTTGATAGAAATTCCTTGATCTATCCCATGAATAAAGTAATAACGAGAGTTTCAAGTTTTAGTCTTATTTTTGACAGATTATAACTTTCTATAGATTGGAGATTTTCTTTGCCCTGCTTTATGCTAATACTTCTTTGTTTGGAGAAAGTGTCCTTCAAATCAAACGACATTTGAGAACTTTATGGATGTATCTTAAAATCCTATTCTGAAATACTTTTTTTTTGCACTAATTCCCACTTTAATGCTATACATCGCTGCATGGAATCTATTATATATGTCTACATCCAGTGAATTCACTCTGGCTCATATGTCTTGGAAGGTAGACATTCAGTACAAGCTGAAACATATCTATTCAAAAGCAAACTCTATTGAGCGATTTCCAGGTAAGTGGAACAGAATAATGCTCTGGGTCTTCAAAATACTGAAGTAACAGGTATTGCCACAGATACCTGAAATTAATGATATGTAGCCCTTTAAAAGAAAGGGAGAGAAGAGAAGAAAGAGGGCGCTAGAGTCTTTTACTGCATTAATTCTGTTTGGCTTTGCTAAAGCTGCAAAAAAAGATCATTCAGCGTTCCATAAAAAGAACTAATTTTACACAGAGTAAGGCTTGTGCTCCTCTGAAGGAGTTGATACAGTTAAACACACACCTCTAAAGGGTATCATTCAGGCTAGTATGTGAATGTCATTTAAAGTGAAAGAGTTAAATCTAACTCTTGATGTTCTTCTACGGATGTAAGTACCAGCTTGATTGAAAACTGCTCAAGCATTATTGTTGGTTGTCTGCTGTTGAGAAGAAAATATTAAAAAGGGCAGAATATTATATTTCCTCAAAAGTTCTTAAAAAGGCAGAAAAGCATGCCCAGTTTTTCTTAATAGCCCCAAGTCTCCTTCTCCCACGCAGAAACCAGCTCTGTAGAAATGCAAATATAATAATCCTTTCAGAAAGACTGGTACCTGGAAGTTTAGAGGTGATGGGATTAGAAAGACAAAGATTTATTTATTTATTTATTTATTTATTTATTTATTTATTTATTTATTTATTTATTTATTTATTTATTTATTTATTTATTTATTTATTTATTTATTTATTCGATTTCTATGCCGCCCTATTCCGGAGAACTCAGGGCGAGATCCCTAGAATCAACAATCCCTCACACCAAAAAAATCCAACACAGGACATAATCATCAGCCACACCCCCAGGGAAGCAGGATATGACCTTTGGGACATAATAGGATTAACCCACCACAATCAGAATACCAGAAAGGCACGCTCAGTCTCAGGTCAAAGTTCATGCCACAGGAACAACTCCAAACAAAAACTCAAGAAGGTATAAAAAACCTACCACTCCCTACTACATGTGGTCAGCTTTCCCAGAGCCATCTTTCTGTCTAGCTCTCCTCTTCAATAAACTACAACCTTCTTTCTAAAGCAGTCTCCATTTTGATTATCCCCAGCTTGGGCTGGACCTTGATGAAGATTTTTCTTTCAACACTGCTTATTGTCAGTAGCAGTTGCAGTTCCACTGTTTTGCCTGTAAATCTAGGAAGGTTTTAAATTTTATTTTATTACTTTATTGACATATGCTAAGATGTAACTGTTTGAAGCTGAATGAAATGCAGGCCTGGTTGATTTGCTTCTGTCTTTCTTTTACCCAAAGTTGGTGAAAATGCTCGTTTCTGCAGATTTACAGAGGGCTTATGCTGGTATATAGAATTCAACCTGAATTTCTATTAATATAATATTGATATTAGAAAGATTTTGATGGAACCAAAGGAGGGATCTTTGAAGCCCTTGAAAACACTGATTTCATGATCCTTGTCTTTGTTTGAAATGATGGTCAGTGTGGGGAAAAAATGCACGCACAGCAAACTGCCCTGCTTTCCCCCCCACAAACCTCATAACCTTTTGATATCCTTTGTCCCAAGGAAGCAACCAGAAGGTCATCCTCTTTTGACTTAATACTTCACCTACCTAAACAAATAATATGCTTAGTTCCTTCTCCTATCTTTTCCTGCCTTTGTTAGTTCCTCCTCCTGTTTGCTTTTTACCTGGTCTTTGAACAGGTAATACGTTACTAGAAAATAGTTGCTTATATGAAGAAAATTTATGTCAGCATCTAATGGTTAAACTTATGAATGTAAAATGTCAGCATTTAATGTAAAGCCTATGTATGTAACAAATATATAAGAAACAATAAACTCAGAGTTTGTCAAGCTGTGTCCGGCAGCTTCAAACCTCTGCTCAAGAAATGCCTGCGTCTTTCTCTTAGCATCATTACAGGTCCTAGCTACCTAGCAGGAGAATAAAAGCATTCTTTATACCCAACCCGTTGTAAGAATGAGAGACTCTTCCTCTGCTTTGACCATTTTTTCCTCATGCCTTAGCATTATGTTTTCTTGGCAGGTCTCTCTTAACTCTTCATTAGCAGATGTGAAGTATAACTGATGTGACTAGGGATCTTTGGTTTTTAAAATGATTTAAAGCATTATAAAAGCCACCAGTTGGATTTTGGATAATAAACATTATATGGAAACTTCATACCATATCTTTGGGTGGCTGGTTGGTGGATAATGCTTTCCATGTGTCAGGAGTATTAGGTATGAAACTGTATATTCTTAGTAACAGGTGGGACAAGGATAAACTTTCTTGTTCATAGGGAACTTAGAGAGACAATTGCACAGTAATAAACTGTGCTATAGTTGACTTTTTAGCCCTGATAAATTACTTGCAGAGAGTCCATTGTCTTGTAAAAAAAAAAAAGTCATATAATCAGCAGTGAAAGAAAAGCAGATGTTTACTTCCTCTGCAACATTTTTTTTAATCACATCCCTGAGATTTCAAATATAACTCTCTGGGTATCAATATTCTTTGGTTTCTGTCCGGCTCTTTGCCCTGTTCTGCTTATTTTAATTTTAAAGAAAATTTAAAAGGAAGCTGGTATGTATATAAAACACAAAAATAGAAGATGGTTTTACTTTAATGCAGACATTTTATTCCAGGAGAGTCTGAATTTATTTCAAAAAGTGGTTTTTCAAATATGTTAAGAGTATTAAATCATTTATGGATTTAACTTTTTAAGAGAAATCCTGTATATTGCCCTGAGATCTTTGGAGAAAATCTAGAAGACTGATAAAACAAAATGTTGTGTATTCAATTTTTTAAAGTTCATTATAAGTTATTCTCAGAATCACTTCAGTTCTGAGAATAGAAATGTGAAAAATGTGACGAATTTGGATAGCCTGATACAACCTGAAACATAATCAACACGTTTCCAGATCTTTTGGTAGGAAAGTATTTAAAGCATTCTGCCATTATTTAAAAAAAGTGCTTTTGAAACAAAAACCTATCCTAAGATGTTTAGTGCTGCAAAAGGCACAATAAATTAATCTTAAAATGCCATAGTACTTTTCACTATGCTTGCTGTAGTAGTTTTCCTTTGAATATTATAGTTTAACAGAAAACACAAGAAAGCTTAATGTCAGAGAAATGTACACTAAGAAATAAATCTTGTGTTTGCAAGTAGAAACCTGTGAAAATAAAAAAGAAAGCACATGTACCAATGTAGATTACAAAATCTTATATTGGAGGAATTCATGTTCTGGTGTTCCTTTTCACAGTGATCACCATTGTGACAGTACTTGTGACACCACAACATTTAGGAGAATTCTACAAGGAAAAAAAAGACCAGCCTGTAGCTGCCAAAAATAGTTCTGTCACTATTCTGCTGTCCCTGGCAAATATACTGCAACCAGTTTTGGTCACCATACTACAAAAAAGATGTTGAGACCTTGGGAAAAGTTCAGAGAAGAGCAACTAAGATGATCCAAGGCCTGGAGACTAAAACATAGGAAGAACGGCTGCAGGACACTAGTCTAAAGAAAAGAAGAAATAGGGGATACATGATAGCAGTATTCCAGTATTTGAAGGGCTGCCACAAAGAAGAGAGGGGGTCACATTATTCACCAAAGCACCAGAAGGCAGGACAAGAAACAATGGTTGGAAACTGATCAAAAAGAGAAGCAACCTGGAACTAAAGAGAAAGTTCCTAACAGTGAGGACAATTAACCAGTGGAACAGCTTATCTTCAGAAATCGTGGGCGCTCCATCACTGGAGATTTTTAAGAAGAGGCTAGAGACAGTCACTTGTCTGAGATGGTATAGGTTCTCCTGCTTGAGACGGGGGCTGGACTAGAAGACCTCCAAGGTCCCTTACAGCTCTATTCTATTCTATAAATTGGGAGATAAGAGAGAGAGAGAAATAGCTGCCATTGCTAATGGTAATTTGTCCTTGAGAAGCCTGAGCAGAAGAGAGCATATTATTTTCTACCTTACTGATAGAGCTATGATGTACCAAGTTAGAACATTGAATATCTGTGAGAAAAAAATGAGACTGCAGAAGATATCAATGTCCAAGAGCTCTGGATTGTTGCCAGTGGATTCAAACGTGAAATTGATTCAGAACTGTGCTGTTTTTATGAGGTTGGGTCTCTGCCTCATAGGCACAAATTACAATCTCTGTGGACTCATGAGAAACAAATTAGAGAATGAAAAGTCACATTCTGAGGTTTTTTTTTAAGGCAGGCCCACTTAGAAGTTCAGGTTAATGAGTTTGTAGAGTGCTGCTATAAATAAACCCATGCACAGTCTTATGAATCAATTATTCAGTTGCTGGGAAACAAAAGGAGATATGCATGTCTAGTTTCTGAATTGTTCTTCTCTGTTGGAGACTTGCTTCCAGATCCTTCCCACCAGTTTAATTTTGCTGCTCTAATAAGGTTGGTGCCTGGTTAGTCTTCTCACAGGGAGAAATGAAGATCAATCTGCTGTTTGGATTGAGAAGTGCTAAAACTAGAATTCCTTAATAAATGATATGGAAACTCTGGATATCATTAGAATGAGGATGTTAGTTATCTAGACTAATGTACTAAGTTGAGAGATGGAATACAGTCTTGTTTTTTCTCTCTTCTGTAGGGCTACAGCCATAGCACAGATGTCTAGAGATGCCTAAGTTTATAATCTGGTGTGGATATAAATTCACAGTTATTAATGGAGGATTAAGGAATCTTTGTAATTAGAGATGCCTCTTCCCATGTTCATCTGGTTACAGCATTTCCAATACAAGTACAGCCTCATTATAGGGATGCATGCATGGTTAACCTCATGATTGTATAATTGTATAGATCTGCCTTGAGATTGATGAAGAAGGTTCAACTAATGTAAAATGTTGAAGAGTCCACTTCAACATTTTAGACCAGTTTACACTTGTTTTGAAGGAGTTATGCTGGCTACTTGTGTGTTACTGAGACAGACAATTCTATTGACTTATAAAGCCATATATACAGTCCTTCACATTTGATCATGAACCATCAAGTCATTGTTGACCTCTAGAGGCAACATTGATAGATTTGCTCCAGGGGGATTTGTCCTTAACCTGGTCTTTCAGATTCTCCAAAAGTGTACCTGAAACCATCCACATTGCTGACAGCCGTCCTTTTATTCTCTTTCTTTCCATCTTTTCAAGCATTAGAGTTAGGTCTTTGCATAATGTGTCCAAAGTAGAATAATTTGAGCCTGGTTTAAATTGTGCCACAAGTGAGAACTCTGTGCTGATTTGTTTGACAATCTGTTTGTTTTCTTGGCTATTCATGGTATATTCAAAAGCAATAATACTCTTTTCTATCCTGCTTCTTGAAAACCCAACTTTTGCTTCCATGGAGTGTCATTGGGAATACCAAGGCTTCCACGATTCCAAACTTTGTAGGTATAGACATATCACAAATATTCTTTTTTTGTGGAAACCGACTTCTCAGTAACATCACCACTAACATCAATCAGAAAGATATTGCTTATTGAAATTTGTGTGCTCATGTAAAGCAAAGATATCACCCAAATGTTGTAGGAATGCCATGCCATAATCTTCTTGACATTGGTGTCCAGGTTATAGAATCCCACCCATCCATTTAAGTGAGTCTTTTTCAGCATCCATCAAAGACCTGCCTGTTTATCTAGCTTATGGCTGAATTTATGCAGCAGCCAAAAAATATGTGGGAAAACACAGTAAGTGATATTGAGTAGACTACTTGACCTTGTCCTAACAACGCAGCAGCTATATGAGATACCACTCTGTACTTTATACAAGTTGCTTTCTTTCAACTATTTTCTGCAAATACTGCCCAAAGCAATATGCAGCAGTAAAGTGTGTTTTATGATGAAAATAAGAATATGAGAACAGTTCTGGATTAATTGATTACTTTAAAAATCAGGAAATAGATTTCAGGTTTCAGCTAAGGGTCCATCGGATACTAACTCTGATCTCTGTAAAACGGTGAAAACAGGGACTGTTCTTCCTGTCCTCTTTCATCACTCCATCAGTGGCTCTAATGTGGGAATGGGTACAGACCTACATCATCTGCCTGAAATTTTGGGGAAAGATTCTGCTCTGTGATCCCCCTATTGCAGAATCTAAATAAACTGGGGAAGAGGAAATGAAGTGGCACTAATCACAGCCAAATTGTGAAATTCTCTGCTTGGCTAGAATATTTTTATGGAGTTGCTTCTGTTTCCTGATGGCAGCCAGAAAGGCATGGTATAAAGGATATGTACAGTATATGTATGTGTATATGCTTTGCTGGTTTAAAACTGCCGTGAACACATATACACTTGTGTGTGCAAATGCATTCCCAATCACACAGAGATAGTTGCATTGTAGAGTTGTTGTAAATTATTTTGGAATATTCAATATGCATTGGTTTCTTCTGCTTTATCTCTAATGTTACCATTTTTAAACCTTTTTTTAAAATAGAGAGTTCTAAGATGCTCTATAGAGAGTTCTAAAGTGCTCTTGCCAAATGACTGCAGGCTAATGTGTCTCTAATGGTCTTCTGTGGTTTTTCAGAACTTGACTGTGATGATGGGAAAGAGGGAGGCAGGAGAAAGTACTGCCTTCTTCTGTTTCAACTGACAAAGCAGACTACTGTGTTTTTTCCTGCAAATGTGATAGACCTTCAGGGTAAATCAGACAAAGAAATCCAAGCTATGTAGATCAGTTCTGTTTTTATGGTAAACCAACCTTGCAAGATTCTATGGTAACAGAATCTTGAAAGTGTGAACGCACTTTGTGACAAAGTTGCTGATCTCAATTTTGGTCATTATCTGTACTCATACTGCATTCTTGTCCTGGATCCAGGTTTCTCTTACTTGACCTTGGGAGTGGCTCTTCTTCTTTTTTCCCAAGGCCATTCCATCTTCCCTCTATGGGAATGGTTATACATATTATACAATTTTCTGTTTTATTTTCAACGAGTGATTAATGATAAACAGCTGATCCTGAAGAACTTTCCTATTAATCTGCTTTCGTTTTTTATTTCCGCTGGGTAAAACCAGTAGGGAAAGGTTTTATTGTTAATTTCCTCTTATTGATTTCCGTTTCACGATGTGATTGCAAAGCAAAGGGGAAAAAAAGAGAACAAATATTACAATGGTTAAAAAAATATATATCTGGAAATGCAGTAAGACAAAAAGCCTGAAGAAAAGCAATTTGTGAGTCTTTTTCATTAAACCGTGATCAATAAAACCAGTAAACTGGACTGAACTTTATAATCTTAATAAACTTTTTAAAAAAAAAATAAACATTGGAAAGTAATGAAACACACAAACATTATAGAAGAAACATGGCCATGGTGAACATTATCAAATATCACAGAATTATTCAATTACTAAGCTGAATCCCTGCTTTAATTTCAGTTTTATAATTATGCTAACAATACCAACTGGAGCTCTTTTAATTAAGCAGCTTAGAAAGAGAGCTTTTTTAAACCATCATTTGTACATCATTTCAATTTTTGCCTAGTCACCTTAATTCTGGTACATGCAAAATTAATGGTTGCCTATCTCTTTGAACCTCACATCTCATGACGTATTTATATCTGCATATGCAATTATACATATATGGAGTGACTCCAAATGAATTGCACAACCGATTTACACATTCAATCCCTACTGTGGATGGCTGGCACCCTTGTTTTTGTCTGTCGAAATTGACATTATCCCAAACTAAGTTTAGCTTAATCCTTCCATGAAAAAGAGCTTTTTCTCTCATGAATTTTCTCTTAAATTTAGTTGGAATGGTAAGAGTTTATCAAACAAAGAATAGCTGTAGTAGGTAAAGACTATTTTGCTAGATTATCTGAGAAAGGAGAGAAGACAATCCCGATTAGACCCAGCAGTTGTAATCAGTTGGCACAAACCTAGAGCTGAGTTTAATCTAGGGGTTTATGAAATTGCCCCAATAGGCTGGCATGAATTCTAAGAGTTTCGTTAGCCCATTCAAGTAGTCCAGGCAAGAAGCCACAAACCATGAGTACTAACGCTAGTTTTATTGTAAGGTTACAGTAATAGAATCTTCAAATCTGAAAGCATTTCTCTCCTCCTTTACTTTTTCCAGAAAAGAAGGGAGGGTCCCTTCTAAAATGCTTCTCATGCTTGTTTTGCTTCCATGAGCTGAGCTATCTTTTGCATGACAGTTATTTAATCTATGGCTCTTCCTCTTGTCTTCCAAGGTCATTCTTACATACCATTATATTTGTAGACCTAACACATCAAATGCTCAACAATTTTATGAAAGTTCAGTTAGAGCTGACATTCTTTCTGTGCCCTTGCATATCTCACAGTGTGCCCGGTTTCCTGGATCAACTGTACATCTTAATTATTACATTTTTTAAAAAATTATAACAGGGAAGCTGAAATGCTTCAAAGCAAAGCTGCAGTCTCCAGCCCTCTTCTGCCTTTCTTCTCCAAGAATGTAATTGTGTCCAGAGAAGTTTTGGAGGGATTCTTAAGAACTAAAAATGGTGGTTTCATGCTTCATTTAGAAATGTCTCATGTGGACTCTAAAATGACCAAGGTAGGATATGATAGAGAGTTCACTGGGATGAGATACAAAGAATTGTGCCACTTCCTTTCTAACAAATAGTTTATGATTGGCTAAATCACATGAGAACTATTTTATGAGAGCATTAATGACTTGTTCTCAATTTTTTAAATGTGCCTGCTAGCAACAAAGTTTGCATATTTAGACCAGTCAATTGTTTCATTCAGCATATAATCTTAAAACCTAATGTGGATGTCCCAAATTTATTTCTTAGTTTTGATGTAATAATCTATATTTGCTGATCCAATGTTTATACAAAGTAACTAATAAAATGATAGCATAAAATATAACTACACAGGTACATGCAATATGAGCATCAATGTAATTATGCAAGCAATGCATAGTATAGTATAATCTTATGGAATCATATCTTTATGCCCTGTACAGATCATATAATGTGGGCTTCAAGGAAGGAAATATTCACATATAAATAGAAAATATTTTTTCTTCATTATTTCTTATTTCTATAAATGTATAGCTTTTGCTTGTTAAACAAAGCACCTAAAGAAATCTTCATGCAAAATTGTCACTTGTTTTTGATGTATCCACTGTTTGAATTCAATTTACAATACCTGGAGGATAATATGTATTAGCATTAAACATAGGAATTCCTAACTACAAATAGATTGTAATTGTTCATAAAATGTTAGAGAAGTTATAGAGAAGAAGTAGATAGCTACTATAAATATTTGTTTACATTATGGGTTTTGTCAGTATATATCCTATAAAATCTATTAAACTAGATTCAGCCAAAGCAAATGGTTTCACTAACATTTCCTATGAAAAAAAAATCTGTAATATAACAATATATTGGAACGAAGAAGAAGTATTCTAAATTTAATCAAATGTCATTGCACAGCTTAACTTCATTATTATAAAGGATGGAAACCATTAGGATGATTATGTGTTGGGAATTTGAACAATTTTTTTGTACATGACTGTGGTTAATTTTAAATTTGCAAGATAGGCCTCACTTTTCGAGAAGGTTCAGTCTCTCACAGTTAGAATGATTCCATATTCAAATAAACTTAGCAATCTTTGAATGCAATATCCAATAATAAACCTTTAAGCATCAAGCTTAAAAATAAAATTGAAAGGAGGTATTATAATGCAAACATAACATCAGTGCATTAAATTTCAGAAACAGTAACTAATTCTAGATTAAATATTTATATATATGGAGGGGGGAACCATCCAAATTACAGTTTAATACATGAAAAATCAAATAGATCAGTAATTTTCATTCAAGGTATTAACACTGATCACATTACTAAAACAGAAATAATTATCTCAGTTTTCCTCCCCCCTCCCATTATCGTTCTGCTGACTTCAATAGACAAAAGAAAATGGGGAAAAAATTAGATGGCAACATGAAGACAATTGGAGTCAAATGAATATACTGCTGCCAAAGCTCTCAGATCTTAAAAAGGCTCAGACACAAATTACCCAAAGCTAAAAATATATTGCAGATAGAAAATTCAAAGTGAGGCTGGTTGCACAGTGTTTAATTTTTTTAAAAAAACATAGAAAAGACTCAGCTGCTGTCATTAATAACATCTGTTACTCAGGTTGCCATTCTTGGGTGGATGATTTAAAGGAGACAAAATCTTATTTCTGAGTCTGGTAGTCTGTTTTTGAAAATGCTTTTTAAGTATGCAGGAAAATCATGACCCTAATTTTCCCTCTTCAGTTGTCCTACGGATACATTTTCAGCATTGCAGAGGTTTCAGATAGCACATGTAACACATACATCAAACAGAAAGCACTACTCAGCTAAATACGTTCACTCTGTGGTCATGTTTCTTGCATGCCTTATACCAGCAAATAGAGTACAGCTGGGAATCTCCTGGGCCCCCTGAAGGAAAACATATCTGCTGCCTATTGTGCATGAATATTTGAGCAATTCAGCCTCTGCACCTTAAAACCTTCTGAAAAGCAATCCCCCACAGGAAGAGGAAAATAAAAATCTATATGGAATCACTGCAAGGTTTCATTTACTCTCCACGGGTTCAGGCAAAAGTGAGTAAAGAAAAATGTGGCTAGTGAAGAAATCTATTTGGTGTCCATTTATTTTTTTTTAGATGGAGTTATTAGAGCTACAGAAAAAAAAGCCAGCAATGTTTGTACATTCTCTGTATCACTTCCAATATACAATTATTTGTCTAAGTTCTTTTGTAGTCTGGTTAAAAAAAAAAAACAACAGCAGTTCTCCTGTCTGCACTGTTGTTCCTTTTTTTTTTTTTTTATCTTTTTAGGTTATGGAGAAAATCTATGTGGTTGTTAAAAGTCAGCAATGACTTGATGGCCCATAATTGATCAATCCTAGTTTTTGACATTAGACCTTAGAGAGAGTTCATCTTTCAGGATCAGAAAGGTCTCTGACCATTGCCCCATCTCTTGTCATCACTGAAGCCTTCTGAAATGAATTTATAAAACTGAACAGAACACCGCTGTCTGTTAATTTTTTTACTGCATAAATAAAGCCAGTGATTGTATATTCTAAGAAAATGAATACAATTGTTTCTATGGTTTCCCATCATAATGTAAAATCAGAGAGCAATACAACTGGGTAATGATATATTTGTATGTCAGCTGTAAAGCTCAACATAATCAACGGGGAGGAAGACAACTTAATTCAAAGGGCCCTTCAAAAGTGAAGCCTTTCTGCCCCTCCAGACCATCTACTTCTAGTATAAAATATACCTGATCCACCTTTCCTTCCTGGACCTTCTCCAAGTACTCCAATATGGAATTGACTATAGCTAATGTGCAGAAGACAAGCTCAAATTATATGTCTTCTATGACAGATCTGAAAGGTAACTCCCTCTTTCTCTTCAGTTGGAGAGAAACCATTGTGCAAACTAACAGGCTACACAGATTGCATCATACTAATGTCGGAAGCACCAAGGCACTTCCAGGTTGAAAGGATTAGCCAGTAACATCACTATTGTCTGGGGATGCCCATTTAGGGGCTTCTTTCATGTCCCCAGCAGGAGCTGGAGCGAAGGATGGGAGCTTACCCTGCCCCATAGCAGCACTTGGGTCTCGAATACAGCTTGATAACTTCCTACACAGGGTCCTAACCATGGGAAACACCGTGCTCCTGGGCTACACAAATGAAGGGACTGAATTGTGCCTCCAGCAACAAGGGCACCTATTCTTCATGTAATGCATTTAGGTCTCAAGATGATGGGAAAGACTTCTGCCTGAGTTTTTTTTTTAAAAAAGTAGATCATATTTGGCCAAATAATCTCATGTGGTATACAGATGTCTATGTAGTACAATCTATACTTCTTGAAAAGTAGCAAACTTAGCTATCCAATATAATTATGAAGATTATTGAGCATCAACTGCAAGAGATCATCCTGTTTATAAGTCTGTTATAGGCTTTAAAACAAATTGAAACATGAAGGATAGAGAATTTACTCTTATCTCCTCTTCCTCCTAGCCTTAAGAAGCCTTTCTTGATTTTTTTTTCTCTTACAAATTCCTGTAGAGAAATACATCGCTTCTTTTCTAAGAAAGTCTCATGATTTGTCTATTCATTAATGGCCAATTTCTTTCGATGCATATAATTAAAAAGAGGGGGTTGGGAAGAAGTAAACATTTGGCTTCAGGCTGATTGGCTGATGGCCAGGTCATTATGAGAAAGAAAGATTGAGAAGAAATTCACCAACTGGCAAATGAATGAGATATTCATTGATGTTGGCAACTCTGTGAGCCTGGCATTTTCTGAGGCTGACCCAGGGGTTCTGACCCAACTAATTTCAGTAAATGAACAAATTCTTAGCACAATAATTGCCAAGACCATTATTTTGAAAGATGAAAAAAATGATCTTGCAAGTAAATAAACCATATTAGGATAACTGTGTATACTAATGCAGTAAACTGTTTTGAATAACCTAATAACCTAATAGACCACTCATTTTTTTGTTATACAGTTAAATTACTAACTTTTAAATATGTTAAGGAAAAATGGAAAATTAAATATATAAACTTGCAGATGAAATCTAAATTTCTAAATAGTCATCTATTTGGGATGTTTATTCCAAACTGAATCAAGCAGCAATTTAAGTTATAAACACTTTGCAACCTTTGCATGCTCCTTCTGCTACTCCTTTTCAAATGGATCAACCTCCAGTTATCTATGAAGAAAATTATGAGTACAGTTTCATGAGAAAAGGTCAACAATAGTTACCACATCTTAAATCTAGCTCATATTCATCTGTGGCTTTATCACATTCTATTTTTTCTGTTGAAAACTAGAGTCATATGGTGTGATCCTAGGCTATTAGTCTCTCCTTGGATAAATATTTATTTCACATATTGGTTTTGTTTTGGAAAACTCATTGATTTTTGTAGATACTTAATTCTTTTGAATTCTAAATTTCTTTTCTAAAAATGAAGAGAAATTGTCATTTTGTCCTTTTAGGGTTGTAGAACAATTGATTTAGCAAAATTGATAGACTGCTATTTTCTTCCTAGGGTATGAGGAACTGAAGAATTCAGATTGCTTTTAGCAACTGTTATTACTTCTAGAGCACTACTTTCAGGGCTGTTCAGAAATCTGGAGTATATATAATAGTTTATATACTTACTTTTCTATTTTTAGTTACAATATCTGACTTAACATTCTTGAAATATTTTTCAAATCACACAAGATTTTGGTAATCTCAACCCTGGATCCATGATTTTGTATGATCTGGGTATAAGACGGAGGGAAGGAAAAGTGCAACCAGACTTGCATTATCCTGCTACTATAGCCTCGCTCAATAAATTTTAGTCTTCCTATGTAGTTGATTTTCAGATCTGGTCTACTTTGTAGGGCTGACATTTTGCAAGAATTCATGTAAGTAAGTAAAAATGCACACGATTTGGCAATCATGAACTTTTGACTATTTTTAATGATTTAATTATATCATTAATTATATGATCAAAATTATATGTAATTTTGAAGATTCAAAGAAGCTGTCTATGGGTTTTTTGCAACGACTTTGATTCCCGCAAAATGTATGTCTTATATATATCCTAAATATGATTATCTGAAAGTAATGAAATAAAAAAGAATGAAAATAATCAATGGGTTACATGAAAGTCAGATGATTATATCAGACTGGTAGTTTGCAACCCATTTTCTTCCCTATAAGTAAAAATATTCATTCATACAAAGGAATTCTATACTCTTATAATTCACAGAGAGCAAAAGAACGTTATAAGAATCTACTAGCTGAACTTCAGCTTTCCCAATCCCTTACCACTGGTGATTCCAATTAAGACTCTTAAGAACTGATGTCCAAAATATCTGAATGGCACTAGGTTTCTGTCCTGGATTAATAGACCATCATTTAGACAATTAATAGACCATCATTTAGACAAATAACTTAAACTAATACAGATAGATTTAAGCAGAATCCAATTGTCATTGAAGGGAGGGAGTAAATGTAGCTTACATTGTCCATGGGCTGAAATTGGAAAGAAAACAATGTGCTAAGGAACTTATAATTAGAAATATGACTCATGATAGCCAGCTACATTTTCAAAGGCAATGATTTTCCCAAACCTGCAGTGCCTTCACTTTAGCTTCTGCCTTACTCATTTTCTTTTTTTATCCTTTAGGAGCAAGCTATGATATCAAGCTTATTATCAGACTGAGAGAAGAAAACAGAATGGATTCAGCTTCAGCCTTCATCCCTAGGCTCTCAGGAAGTAGGAGAACATAAGATCTACATTCCAATTTATTCTCAATCAAAGGACACCATTAACCTATTGTTTATTGTTTAGTTTATTGATTAGTCCATAGGCCATATCGAAATACAGAGTTCGAAAAACAAATTGCTAATAAAATCCTATATAAAAACAGTTTAAAATGAAATTGGAGTAAAGTACAATAATTTGATATGTAGATAAGTAAAATAAGATAAAACTATGTTTCAGTATCACCCCTACAATCTACCCCAATCAATCCCACATATGCTGTTCAACCGAATCATTTTACTCAAGTACTGAGCTGTACTAAATGTTGTTTAATTTGGACTAAAGTTGATATAAAGGCAATATCAGACAGTCTCAAAACAGAGAATGCTGCTATTTGGGCTAGAACAATCCAATCATCTACTACCGACAGGCTGTCAGCCTCCAAAGCATTCTTTAATATCTGCAATATGCTGAAGAAATATTTAATAACTAAACCTCCTGCCAAAAGTTTTTGAGCGGGTAGATCTCGCTGGTTTGATTTTGAATGCTGAAAAAAAAATTGAAGGCAGCCATGAGACCCGTTCAGAGGAGTTCTACTGCCCATTAACCTAAATAAAAGAGAACATGGTATGATTTTCTTTCAAGCTGCAATTCAAATCCATATATTTTCCCATTATGGTCTCCTCCTCTGTGAACTGAAACTGAATCTAACTAACCTTATGAAGAGAATGACTTGGAAGAAACCAGATAAAAAGCAGAAGTTTTGGAAATAAGACTTTTTTTCTTAAAAATATGCTAGATTTTGAGATGATAGACTGATAACCTTATAAAAATGCTGCATTTATGTCTGCTTCATATTGCTAGTGAAGAACAATCATGTCTGCTAGGAAAAAAACCCAGGATGTCAGGTAGCCACTATTGAACATCAGTTGGAATTACAAAAATAATCTAATATTACTTCCTTCTTTTCAAATTCTTCAACTGATTTCTCTATAAAGTCAAGTCATGCTTCTTGTATTGTTTGAAGAAGCTTTGTGTTATGTATTCCTGCTAATATTTTCTCCAGAAATAATATGTAGTAAAGCATTTCATTCATTCATTCATTCACATTTCTACCTGCCCATCTTACCTAAATGACCCCAGATGGTTAAACAAGGTCTTTAAAAAACTATGAATTATTACCAAAAGTAGGTCAAAAAGGCAGGCGTGTACACAATCACTAGAAATCAAACCTGATTTAATTTTTTATTAATACAATCATGCAGTTATCTTGATTCCATAACAAAGATCTGTTTTATTATACAGTGGAATCACAATTTAATAGGGATTGGTGACAACACACTACATTCACTGGACCAAAATTCTACAGCGATTTGTCTCATTATTAGTGTGAATGGGTATATATGACATAAACTGCTTCATCTGTGTTATTATTCAACTGATACAAATAGCTGTAATGACAAATTTCATATTTAACAAACATTTAAGATACCATTGTTGCCAACTAGTCTGTTAAAAAGAAGATGGAATGTACTATAAATATGTCAACCATTATAGGCCTCCCCATGTTGAAGAGATGATGTAATATGGATTCTTCGTCACCTAAAGTCATTTATAAACTTTTGAAAGTCATGTGTAACTGGAAGAAGAGCAAATGATATCACGTACATTAAGATATCATTGTGCAATATATGAGAATTTTACATATATAATTTATGTCACTTTGTCATTGTGGCTTCTACCTGGACCCTATGTTGATCAAATGGTGCTTTTCATATAATAAATGTAAATAACTCCATTGTCAAGAAAATATTTTATTATTTATTATTTATATTTATTATTTATTTATTAAATTTCTATGCCGCCCTATTCCGGGAACTCAGGGCAGCTCACAGCATAAATAGAAATCCAATATAAAAAACTACATAATACATATATAAAAATACATATATAAAAAAGAGAACCCCTAAATTAAGAAACCATTCATTCAGCAAACGTACACACAAACATACACTGGCTAGGGGCAAGATGTCAACCGCCCCAGGCCTGTCGGCAGAGATGGGTCTTTAGTAGTTTACGAAAGGCGGAGAGGGTGGGGACGATACGGATCTCCAGGGGGAGTTGATTCCAGAGGGCCGGGGCTGCAACAGAGAAGGCCCTTCCCCTAGGCCCCGCCAGGCGACACTGTCTGGCTGACGGGACCTGGAGAAGGCCGACTCTGTGGGCCCTAACCGGTCGCTGGGTTTCGTGAAGCAGATAACAGTATATTTAAATCATGTATAAATTTATACATTGGGGTGTTGTGTGCATAAGTTAAAGAGCAACAACCTATTTTTGGATAAGTCCAGCTGCTTGACATCATTAGTTATGAACTAAGATACAATTAAAAACTGTTGTATCATTTGAGGGGATACTTTTGTCCAAAAGAATTAACTGATAAACCCAAGGGCCCTTATTATACTAATTCATATTATGCTAACTGACGAACACCTGGAGTCACAGTGAACTTCCAAAATGTGCATTTATTAACATTTTTGTTCTTTCTGAGAATTGAACATACATTTTATGCAGATAAACTATGATTGTAATAGAGGATGGCCAGTTGACCTGAATAGTGCAGTAGTCTTTTTTTTGCCCCCAGGAAATAAAGAGCAACTTGGAGAAATTTTGTTTTGGAAATTGGTAACTTCTTCCAGCATGCTATTCTGATCATTCCTCATGAGACATGCTATCACCAAATAATGCGTATGTATTATTCAGGGCAATGCTTTCTATTCACAATATGCAACTAACAATATAAAGCTTCGGCATGGCACTAAGGAATGGAATATTTAGACCAGAAGTAACATTTCTAAGAGGAATAGTGACTATACGTTTTTAATTTGATTACATTTCAAAAACCTGGTTATAGGTCTTGGCATGCAGGTTAGTCGCAGACATCTTAGGTTTTCAACATGGGAAACCACTTCTGCAGCCCATAATCCCCCCTTCCCTTTTAGCAGATGCCAGCACTCTACTTGAACCATTGGTTTTGGTTTCCTGTCATTTTGAGATTCAGAAAATAGTAAAAATTATTCTGATCTTGAGGTAGGCTGAACACTGGTGGTTTTAAAGCTATGAATAACTACAAACTCCTCCTCCACCACACTCCAGCCCAGCCCTTGTTCAGGATGCAGATCCATCATTACTTTGTCCATTGCTGTCCTTAAACTCCCTCAAAACATTAATTGCAACTACCAAAAGGAAGCCATCTACTTCTAATATACAGAGTATATCTATAACCTGGACCCTCCAGAAATGTTTTGCTTCATCTCCTAGAAAGCAGAGGTGATATGCCTATACAAGTAAGAATTCTAGAAGATGATCCAACACATCTAGAGAGCACCAAGTTAGACAAGCACAGGAAGCAAGCAATGAGGAAAATCTGCCTTTGCCTGAAAACAAACTCACACTGTGTCAGTACAAAGACAAGCTAGCATCAGGCATGTGTCAGAACGATAAAATTTGCCTACGCAAAGTAATACTAGAATGGATGGAAACCAGATTCTTCCTCTCTTCCTTGAACTTTAGAAAGTTCTTTACAAAGAAATTACATTTCCATGCTGTATTTTATATTACCAAGTCAGCAATGAACAACTTCTATATTCTCAGTGGTCTGCTAATATGTATTATGTTGCACAGATTGACTCAATATGAATACCTCATTGTATTATGTCTCTAATCTCAGACATAATTGTAGCATTAGGTACAAAACCAAAGAGAATGCCAGCTTACCTCATTCATCAACAAACTAAGCCCTATCCATCACTTTTCTTTTCTTTTTTTTTGAGTATTTTTTAAGGTTGCTATCACTCCCTGCAGGAAAGCGTTAGTATTTAGAGGCAGATACACAATCTTCACAATTGGATGGAAATTGTCCAAGGAAAAAGGATGACCCAGAATATTATCCCAAACAGTAAGAAACTTGAAATTCATTTTTTTCTGTGGCAGCAACTCCTCAATTCCAGAATGAGATGGTGGAAAAAATAGTTTTCAGAGATGAGAAGGGTGATACAAGTTTTGTTGTTAGGCTTCCATACAACAGGAAGTGAGCTCTTTGAGAAGTTCTTGAGAGCTTGTAGGTTCTTGGAGTAGTAGACCAACAGCGGTTTTAGGCTCAGGTCATCAGAAGCATTGCCACCTGGTAGCACAATTAGTCTATTCTTTGCAGTTCTGAAGCCTGGCATTATCTTCTCCTCCTAGGTGATATAGGTTCGGTCTGACATGTTAGTCCAATAAAGCCCCATTTCATCTGAATATTTGTGGAGCAAATAACCACCTTCCTCAACGATCTACTTGAAGGTTCCAGGAACTCCCTGGCTGCATTCATATCTGCCTTTGCTGCCTTGCCATTCACTTTCATGTTATGGAGATTTGAATGAGCCTTAAAATGCAGGAGTCACCCAAGACTTGCAACAAATGTGTCTTTAGCAGACCTTACCAGCCTTCTGCTGCAAGTCATGGAATTGGCTCTTAGCCCAATGCTGATCAAGAAGAAAGCTAAGTGGTACACACCACTGATTCAATCCATAAGCTGAGCACCATCTCCATATTTTCCATGGCTTTTCTTCTCCTCTTGCTTATTACTGTGAATTGCATAAGTACTGAATTTTTAATGTATTCCATGATCGACTCTTTGTTCTTAATGATCCACCAATAATGGAACAATTCATGTCATTAGAACGTGTGACATTCACCATCTTTCCCCCTCTCTATTTTATTCAATATCTCCTTCATTTGCACTGCGATGGATTGGTGCTTCTTCATGCCACCCCCTTCTTCATTATCACTCTTGTACTTAATTGCAAACATTTGCAGTTGCTACACACCACACACAACTAAACAGTATAACACCAAACAATATGTGAATGGATATGCGAATGGTATAAGAGCTGAAGTTGGGGGAAGGCAGGAGAAGATAGGAAAGAGACAATTTTCAGCATGCCACTTATGTGACATGCTGGAAAATAACTTTCCCACCTTCTTCCAACTTCCAGAACCTCTTGACAGACTGGGCTATATCTAACAAAATGAAATTCAATGTAGAGAAAAGAAAAGGTTTTACATTTAGGCAAGAAAAAACAAATGCACAGGTACAGATTAGGTGAAACCTGGCTCAATAGCAGTAGCTGTGAGAGGGGTCTTGGAGTCCTAGTGGACAATCACTTAAATAGGAGCCAGCAGTGTGCAACAGCAGCCAAAAAAGCCAATGCAATCCTAGGTTGCATTAACAGAAGGATACAATCAAGATCACCTGAAGTATTAATACCACTTTAAAAAACTTTAGTAAGACCACATTTACTAAGTGCATTGGGCTGGAGGCTAAAATGTATGAAGAGCGGTTGCAGGAATTCGGTATGTCTAGTCTAGTGAAAAGGACTAGGGATGGCATGATAGCAGTGTTCCAATATTTGAGATGCTGCCACAAAGAAGATGAGACCAAACCTATTTTCCAAAGCACCAGAAGGCAAGACAAGAAACTAATCAAGGAGAAAAGCAACCTAGAACTAAGGAGAAATTTCCTAATAGTGAGAACAAATAACCAGTGGAATGGCTTGCCTTCAGAAGTTCTGGGTGCTCCATCACTGGAGGATTTTAAGAAGAAACTGGGCAGTCACTTATCTGGAATGGTACAGGGTCTCTCACTTGAACAGGGGGTTAGAAGGCCTCCAAGATCTCTCCCAATGCTATTATTCTGTTAACCTTCCAGGTTGGAGTTGCAGAAAAGTTTGTTTTGGCAAAAGGTCGCAATTTGAAAGTTCCTAAGTACAGTAATGTCTATA
Source organism: Bothrops alternatus (assembly GCA_034064705.1). NCBI lineage: Eukaryota > Metazoa > Chordata > Lepidosauria > Squamata > Viperidae > Bothrops > Bothrops alternatus. The sequence continues at coordinate 701,290 of JARGCV010000166.1, forward strand.
TATCCAGAATATTAAAAAAATTACTGATAAATATGAATCTTAGCTTATCAGTATTTAATCTAGCACATATACGGAGGCTAACCAAATCCTTATTTGACTCCATAAAGACAGGGCACTGAAGATAATAATCTTTTTGTTGTTCTCCAGCTGATAGTATTCAGCAAAACAGTTTTCTTGGATCTGAAAGCTGTGTATAGCTATTTCAATTTATGATAGAATATTGAATAATATATAGATACTCTGGATTTAAATAGCAACTTAAATCATCATCAGAACTCTCCATTTCTACATGAAATATTTAAAATAATGGCATTAAAATCAATTAAGGGGTCTAAAAACTTGGATTAGATATAAACAACTAAAAGATGGACATTACATACTGTAGTATGAAAAGTTCCACAATAGCATTGCATTATTTCACATTCAAATGTGGTTGCTGAGTCATTGGCATTTTCCTGCCAACACTGCAGAATCTTAACTGCTGCAGCTATAAGTCCTTTGCTGCAGTACAGCTGCCTGCATAAGTAAGCCCCAATTATTTGTTCAGGTTTATGCAGACCTTCCCCTGGCTCTTTCTAATCTGATTCTTTATAGTTTTGCCCAATAACACCTGCTGCTTATTACTTTGGGAGGTGATTCCAATTAAAGAACCTAAACTAACAAGCAGCCCTAGTCATTCAGAATCAAAGTTATTGCAAACTCCCAAAAAAAGATTATTGGTCCCTTTGGTTTTATGCTAAAACCCGCAAAATTGCACTGTACTTGGCCGCAGTTCTTGGTAGGGATTCAAGACAGTGATTCAACACAAGTTTTTTCCACCATACTGGCCATACACGCTAACTTAAACCAGTCTTAAAGGAGCAACTCATCAGATGAATGTGGCAGTGAAACACTATGCTTTGGGGACCGGGGGGGGGGAATCTATCAAAATGGCATGAAAGATTAGGAAAGAGGAAAACTAATTTTTCTTTTTTAAATTCTGGAGTAACAAATTCAAACTTGCTGTGGCTGCACTTACTGCACTAAACCATGGTTTATAAATCACGATAATTAGCTTGAGAAAGACTGTTACACTCAACTAAATAAATCGCAATTGATTCCATCCCGTTATGCTTGCCACAGCACTGGGATGGCTAATATTTTAGCATTAAACTCTTACACTTTGCTAGCTGTCTGATGGTGGAATTTTGGCATACATCTTTTATTCCACAATTTTTACCTGTCAAAATGCTGCTATGCAACTACCGGTATTAAATAAAACAGGAGTTCCAAAACATGAGCTAGTGGTTGGATTTCCAGACAATCAGTCAAAGTAGATGACTCAGGCTATAAAACCTATCTACATAAGGGTGCAGATAAAGAAGCAACCAAACTATCATTGTATAATAATAGTTCTTACTGCTAAAATATCAAACAATAAGACTGGGCTTGAGATACAGTCCCAAGTGGGTATATATGCTGCATTTAATTTAATCAATCAGCTCATTACTGGTTTACATCTGAAATTTAATTTTAAACAGCATTCTTGCCCCTGGTATTGTTACTATTATCTGGGATTTGTATACGTACAACTACTTGAAGTGTCTGTTCCCTGAGAGAAGAATAAGTACAGCGATTCATGTTTTAGCACTCTTTATAAACACAGTTCTAAAACTTATAATCTACTGTGTATGCTATCAAAGTTACCTTTGATCAATGCATTAAGGATTATTTAAAACATTAATTGTGCTGACTCATTTGTGCTGACAGGCTTGGGGCGTATGAACTGTACTCTGCCCCTGGGCCTACGAACATGCCTCCATCAGTGACTGTGTGTTGATTGTGATTGTATGCTGTATGAATGTGTTTTGGATTGAATGAATGTGTTTGGATTGGATGGTTGATTGTTATTGTAAATTAATTTTATTGTATTATTGTTGTAAGCCGCCCTGGGCCTTAGGAGAAGGGCGGCATAGAAATTTAAATAAAGTAAAGTAAAATAATAACAACAACCTAATTCAAATCTCTTGTGGTTTCAAAAACATGCTTTATTGGCTAGAGAGTTAGTAAACCCTGCAAACTGTGATTTATTCCACAAACCAGGGTTTTACACAGTGTGTGGATCCATTCATTTCATGATTTCTAGGTTTCATAAACAGTTGTCATACCATGTTCTAGCAAGACTGATGATGGGTGAATACAGATTTTATTCTAAGGATGCTCAGGCACCATCTACATATTATTGGTGTTGTTATCTCCAAACCGCCAATGAAAAGTAAAAACAGATGCTCAAACCAGTTATCATAAATATCCTTCTTTCTTGCAAAACAGCTCATTCATAATTGATACGTCACAGGAGGAAACAGATGGGCAAGAATTGATTCAGGTACCAGTTTTTACTGTTTAGAAATTCTGCATAGGAAATTGTGACACTTTCAGTCTAGTCCACTAAGATAGTGGCTGAGCTAAAAGAGAAGTGGCTCATTCATTCCTGATTGGGGAAGTTACTCTGAACAACTTGGCTAGAGCTACTAAAAACTTAGTATTTCCTTGCCTAAACAGAAAACAAAGCATAAGCGATGCAGCCATTTTCTAGGCCTATTTTATTTCCTTACCATTGGAACAGAAGATTAGGTAATAATCTTTTTATAAAGCAGAAGCTCTAAAACTTCATTTATTCAAGGGAAGCATGAAATGCATGGTGACTTGTACTCCTAATAAATCTCACTGCAGTTTACAGGAATGTTTCTGACTTGGAAAAAAAATCCACCTTAGAAAATACAATTCATTTCATTAAATTCCCTTATGTATATTTGTATTAAGAAAGGTCATTATATCAATTGTGAAGAAACTATTTTATTGGAAGAAGTTTGAGGTGTAACAATATAAACCTTTCCTAATTAAAAAAGTTAGGCTCTAGCTAATCTTGTTTTTGTCAAAATAATGCCAAATAAAATGTTATAATTTTTAATTGATTTGGAAACAAATGCTAAACGTATTACAGACTTTTGACACTTTCATATTAAGGGGATTCAATTACTTTAATGCCACTTTCACCTCTGCTTCTTTTGATAATTTAGCATTCTTTACATTCTATTATTCCAGATAATAAATAAAAGATACAGCTTTTTATTATAGTATATAAATGAGTTTTAAGAAATCTTTACGTAAGGAATGTTTCAATTTTCCTTTTGGAAATGCTAGGTATTATTTGACATTTTAAATTATGAGGGCTCAAAGTTTTTTAGATATAACTGACTAAATATGTCTATGGAGATTCTCAATCATCCCAGTCATAGTTGTCTCAAAGGTCTTTTTCAGGAGGCAACTGGACTTTCTTGTTTTTTCTTTGAAGACATTTTGCTCAGAGCTGAAGAAGCTTCTTGGATGAGAAGTGAAATGTCTTCAAAGAAAAAAACAAGAAAGTCCAGTTGCTTCCTGAAAAAGCACCTTTGGGACAACTGACTAGATACGTATTGCCAGTAAGTCCAATATACGCTTAAATAATGCTAAAAGTAGGTAATCAAATATTATTAAGTAACATGACAAAGTACAATAGCTGATCAACTATTTGGTTTGTTTGCAGTCTTCATTCTTGTATGAATTACAATATAAAATGACATGACATTTTATTTATTCTTCCATTTCTTCCCTTTTGTGTTTTGACTGTCTAGATTTTAAGTTTACCAGTAGTGAATCTCTTGATTTTATTTTTGTAAGACTCAAAATAGTGGAATAACAATACAGTAGAGCAGTGTTACTGGAGAATACTGGGGGTTGAGGTCTAACACACCTTAAAGTTGTCAAGATTGAGAAATCCTGAGTAGAGAAAGATCTAGAAACTCAGTTTCTCTTGTCATATGTTGAAATCAAAACATTAGGAAATAGGCAATTCATCATAACATTCTCACTTAGACCTAGGTTTTTAGGTCTCCAAATATGTAAGGAAGTATAGCTCCAATATAAGTTTTGAGGGGTATATATGCTTTCAGATGGGCTCAGGCTTCAAAGTTTCTTGCATTTGTTTTCTTACATATGTACACTGCAGATCTGATAGAACTGAATGCAAATTCAAAGCTGCTCCTTTAAAAGCACATAGCAAGGGAAACCTTACTGAAAATAGTAACACTTCTGGGTAGACTTATAGCAACGGATTTTTGCATGCTATACTGCATTATTGATGTTTCTGAAAAAGTGCTCCCCAAGTGACATTATACTTGGCAGATTCTAAAAGCAAAAATAAATAAGTGGCTTTAAACCTGCAGAGTTTAGTTAACACCGCACTGATAAACATCTCTCTTTTGTACTAGGGAGATGTAAATGTAGCTTTCAGAAAAATTTTGCTTTCCCTCGCCTATGACAGGCAGTGCTCTGCATTTTCTGCAAGCCGAATGAATACAATGGGTGTAAAGATGGGGTCCTTTATCTATCTGGCCCAGCAAGAAACTCAACAAATACTTTTGTCATTTAGAAAACAACGGCCGTACAAGATTAGGGCATTTGTGTACGTACCCTCCTTTGGTCAGGAGTCACTCAGTGGTGGAGGGAAAATGATTAACCGGCAAACCGTATGGAGGCGTATGTGTTTCTGTCTTGTGTGTGTGTGTCTGTGTGTGTGAAGCATGACACATCGGGGTCAGGATTCCTCCACGTTTCGCATCCAGGGAGCTGAGTGCTATAAACCATGCAGCTGTCGCAGGCCGACGGCAACGCCATCTGCCACTCCTTTCCTTCTCCTTCACTACCCTCCATTTGACCCTTTACTGCTCAGGCCCTCCCTCCATGGGCTCCCTCCCCTCCTGCAGAGGCTCTCCTTCCCCCTCCTTTTCTCTCCCCCGCCCCCCCTCCGCTGTCGGCGTCCCTCAGTCCGTCCTCTTAGGGCGGTCTCTCCTTTTCCCCATGTGCGGAACCGGCGGCGCGGCGCGGCGCGGCGCTGGGTGGAGGGAGGCGTGAGGCCTGTCTGATGCTGCGGCTAGCGGATTTTTAGCCTGCCTCCGGATAGGCGGGCGCAGCCGCGACTTTCAACAGCCTGCCCGTCACGGAAAGGAGGCTCGGCCCGCGAAGGAGGCCGGCGAGGAAACTTTGGAAGGGCATGTGAGTGAAGCTGAGTGGCGCGCGTGGGGTTCCGCCTTGGGGAGCCGCTTGAGGCTCCAGCGCGATCCTGGCGTCCCAGGCTGGAGCTCGTCTCTAGCCCGCGAGGATGGCGCTGCGGCTGTCGGCTGAATGGGGCGGGGAAGGCTGCTGCAGTTTGGGAACGGCCGTTACCCGGTTACAATGGGAGCCGTGTTTCCTCGAGAGGATGTCCTGGGTCGGAAATGTGGCTTGCTTCATAGCCCTGGCCTCTCAGTCTCCTGCGGCAGGATTCCCAAACCGGGCGCCGCCTCTGGTTCCTCGGGTTGGCGACGTGACATAGGGTGACATTGGGTCTTATTGCCAAGCTTGGTGTTGTAACCGTGGCTAATTTTGTGCTCTTCGGCTGTTTTAGAATTAAACTGCCCTAATACTGCCCGGGAATTACCGGACGGTTAGTGCACCTAGAAGAGGCGGGGGGGGGTTATATGTAGCTATCTGCATTGAGCGTTTCCATCTTAAAGTGTAGATTCAAGCCCAAGCATACACCCAGTATAAATGTACTGGATTTTAGAGTGGCCCAGAAGGTCTTCCCATATCTCTGTATTTTGTTTCCCTTTAAAACGAATGCTTAGTACGGTAGGGGTAAGAAATATATGTAGGTATATATCACATTTTAAATTCTGATGTGAAAGGCCCACACCCACCTCTGCATTGTTACTCAGCTGACAGCGCTACTCCTGGCACTTTACCACTCCCCTCCTAATGATGCTTCTGCGGATTGGAGTAAATACAAAATGCCTGGAGAAAGAATAAGAGACAAGTGACCATCCTCACTCGTAGAGCAGAAAGGCCGCCCAAGAGGTTTGAGAGAAATTCCTCTAGTGTTTGCAAAAAACAAAGAAACTTGGAAATGAATGAGAAATAGTTGAAAGATGATGAAATTGTATAAAGGTATAAGCTGATAATTAATCATACACAGTCATACAACAGGAGATTATTTAATGTATTTATATCCCATCTTTCCTAGGAGTGCTTAAGGTGATAAGCAATTTCCTGTTTTTTCCCCCAACAACCTCTGAAAATAGATCTGTGCAGTGCAGAAGTACAAATGCAACTCTCGTAGCTGCTAAATTGTCTTGGGAAAAGATATGGCTGCTTTAAAGGGTTTCAGACAGGTACTGTGTCTGAACTCTGTGGCTCCAAAGAAGCTTCATGGAACAGAATCTTAACATGTACAACCTTGCTAGAAAGTATGGTCAATAGAAAAATAAATCTATAAAAAAATAAAGTATAGGCTTCAAAGACTGAGGGCAAACCTATACTTGGTTCACTGTGCCACACTGGCTTTGGATTATGATGCTTGCAGTTGAATTTCTCATGTAAATATCTATATTACAGTAGTCCTTCACTTAACAACCATTAGTTTAGTAGCTGTTCAAAACTGCAACAGCACTGAAAAAAGTTACACTTCCGACTGGTCCTCATATTAACTGTAGAATGGTTACAGCATCCCCACAGTCACATGATCAAATTTCAGATGCTTGGCAACCACCAACAGTTGCAGCATCCTGTTGTGGTTGTCTTTTGCGGCCTTCCCAGCTGGCTTTTGACAAGCAAAGTCAATATGAGAAGCTGGATTTGTTTTAACAACTGCATTATTCACTTAACAATTGCAGTGATTCACCTAACTATGGCACAAAAAAGTCATAAAATCAGGCATGATTCATTTAACAACTATTGCTTAGCAATGGAAATTCTGGTCCCAATTGTTATAAGTCAAGGCCTACCTATACAATTTTTTCCTATGTTTTCAGTACATATTTCCCATAAGTAAGGTTCTACATTTAGGTAAGAAAAACCAAATGTATAGGTATAGTATAGGGGGTACCTTGCTCAATAGTAATAACTGTGAGAGGGATCTCGGAGTCCTAGTGGACAATCATTTAAATATGAGCCAGCAGTGTGCTGCAGCTGCCAAAAAAGCCAACTCAGTGCTGGGCTGCATTAACAGAGGGATAGAATCAAGATCACGTGAAGTATTAATACCACTTTACAGTGCCTTGGTAAGGCCACACTTGGAATACTGCATCCAGTTTTGGTCACCACGATGTAAAAAAGATGTTGAGACTCTAGAAAGAGTACAGAGAAGAGCAACAAAGATGATTAGGGGACTGGAGGCTAAAGCATATAAGGAACAGTTGCTGGAATTGGGTATGTCTAGTTTAACGAAGAGAAGGACAAGGGGTGACATGATAGCAGTGTTCCAATATCTCAGGGGCTGCCACAAAGAAGAGGGAGTCAAGCTATTCTCCAAAGCGCCTGAGGGCAGGACAAGACGCAGGATGGAAACTAATCAAGGAGAGAAGCAAACTAGAACTAAGGAGAAACTTCCTGACAGTTAGAACAATTAACCAATGGAACAACCTGCCTCCAGAAGCGGTGAATGTTCCAACACTGGAAGTTTTTAAGAAGAGACTCCTATAAGCACGAAGCCGAAAGCACCAGCCTGAAGATGACGAATGGGACTTCGTCGAAACGTCGCCAAGACACTTCAAATTCTACGTGGGAGAAAAACCGAAGAACCAAAGACCTACATACAAACACCCGCGAAAACCTCAGAAAACAATATGAATTTGAGGCAAAAGTGCTGATAATCTCTGAAATAAACAAAAACACAGTATATAATGCTGATCTGTCTTCATTCCTGTCTTCTGTAGTTGTGACATATAAATGCGAAATGTGTTCCATTCAAATATGGTAATGCTCAAACTATTTTCTTAATAATCTAATGATTATTAGTTGGTATTCTTTCGTTGCTATTGCAGTAGTTGATTTTTCACCTCTTATCACAATAAACATTGGGCTTTTCTTTATTATTATTTTGACTGAAGATTTATGGTTACATTGTATACTTCTAAATACTGTAATTTCAACAGGTTGTCAATTTTTAATAGCTTGCTGAGGTGTTTTAAGAAAAACACTTGGTTCCTTATCGTCTGCCATTGCTTTCTTACATTGTTTGGCATGGAAATTAATGTTTTCCTTTCCCAGGCCACTTAAGACATTTCTGTGTTAGGTGGAGAACACAGGCATTTTATTTCTTTTCTGTTAGTCTACTTGGTTATCCGCACATAATGCCTTATTACCTATAGGTGCAGGCGAACTATTAAGTTCAATGCTTCCTTGCTAGCCCATATTGTTTAGGCTTTTGTAAAGAGCTAGGAAAAAGATCTTTTAGCTGTAGTTCAGTTTATAGAAAATTGAGGGGAAATAAATAGAATAAATAGAGTATCGTGTATAGATTTTGCAGTATTTTATCTTTTTAATATTGTGAACTTTCCAGAGTTATCTTGTACTAAGATGGACAGTCAATAAATTTAATAAATAAATAAATAAACAAATAAGGAAATTGAAAATTTTGAATTTTAAAGCAGCAAACACCATGATTATTTAGAATATATCCTTGGTGTGCTATATTTAAAATTATGAGATATGGCTGTTACATTTGTGTGTGTGTGTGTGTGTGTGTGTGTGTGTATATATATATATATATATATATATATATATATATATATATATATATATACATACATATATATATATATATATATATATATATATATATATATATATATATATATATATATATATATATATACATATACACACACACACATACATATGTGTGTGTGTATATATACATATATATATGTAGGTCTTTGATTATTCGGGTTTTCTCCCGCGTAAAATTTGAAGTATCTTGGCGACGTTTCAACGAAGTCCCATTCGTCATCACGATCACCAGGAGAATCCAAATAGAAAATTTTAATAAAACCAAGCTTTCATCAGAAACTTCCGACATCGTCAGGGTTAAAGCTAGTTAACGGGATCAACTTATATAAGGCTACCCCAGCGCTTGTATCTGGCTTCTGGACCGCGTCATCGGTCCCAGTTGATTAGATTGTATTTCGGACGTTTCCTTGACATCAGCTACAATCTAATTACAATCTAATCAGCTGGGACCGATGACGCGATCCAGAAGCCGGATACAAGCGCTGGGGTAGCCTTATATAAGTTGATCCCGTTAACTAGCTTTAACCCTGAAGATGTCGGAAGTTTCTAATGAAAGCTTGATTTTATTAAAATTTCCTATTTGGATTCTCCTGGTGATCGTTATTTATTCACTTTATGATATGAATGCACCCAGGAGTAGCATTTTTACTGATATTATTAATCATACACACACACACACACACACACACACAATTGTTTTTAACCAAGGTACATCAAATGGGCTAATGTACAGAATGCATCCAAAATCAGGCACTCATGAAATTAGGGAAAGTTGTGACTGCTTTAGTGCTACTGGCTGCTGATGCAGAGAGAGAGAGAGAGAGAGAGAGAGAGAGAGAGAGAGAGGGAGGGAGGGAGAGAGGGAGAGAGAGGGAGAGAGAGAAAATAGATGAAAAAAAATACTTCTTTAAACATAGTTCATGCCTAAAATTTATAGTAACCGGAATTGGATACCGTATTAGTATCTATGGATATTAATATGAAAGAATTATGCATTGAGGGTTAAATAACAGAAGCCCAATTTACGAACTTTGCGAAGACTTTGGGAAGCTTATAAATGTGATTTGTTCATAGTACTGTATTTGATGAGCCTTTAATCTGATAGTATTTATTTCTTATCAATTAAGGTCATCCACAGTGACTGTTCTTCATGATTATGTGGGTTGCAGAACCTTTGAGGTACCTTATTCAACAAATGTGGGAGCCATAAAAGAGTTAATTTATCCTGAGACGGGTTTTCCAGTAGCTGAGCAGTGTCTGTTCTACCAGGGAAGAGAGGTAAGTAAGAAGTTCCAAAGGTTGCCTTCACACCTTCAGTCACATGTTTGCACTTTGGGCACTTGGCAACATGGTCACATTTATGTCTGCTTGCAGCATCATGTCACCCTGTTTTATGATGGTTTTGCTGCATTTCCAGTTTTTGGGCAAAACAGACCATAGTGAACAATGGATTTGCTTAATAACTGTGGTGTTTCCACTTACAGCTGCAGCTTTTGCTTAACAACCGCCATAAAAAACATAAAATGAGGTCAGTCAGGTGATCAACTCATTTTGTGATCATTACAACTTATGACTGGAATGGGGAGGCTCCATTAGAGTCATAACTTGAGGACTACTTGCATCGGACCAGGTTACTTACGGGACCGTCTGCTGCCCCATGAATCCCAGCGGCCGGTTAGGGCCCACAGAGTTGGCCTTCTCCAGGTCCCGTCAGCCAGACAGTGTCGCCTGGCGGGGCCTAGGGGAAGAGCCTTCTCTGTTGCGGCCCCAGCCCTCTGGAACCAACTCCCCCGGAGATCCGTGTCGCCCCCACCCTCTCCGCCTTTCGTAAATTACTTAAAACACACCTCTGCCGGCAGGCCTGGGGCAGTTAATATCTTGCCCCAAGCCAGTGTATGTCTGTGTGTATGTTGAATGATTGGTTTTTTTAAATTAAGGGGTTTTATATATATGTATTTTTAAATGTTGATTTCTATTATGTTGTGAGCCGCGCTGAGTTCTCCGTAATAGGGCGGCATAGAAGTCAAATTAATAAATAAATAAAATAAATAAATTTGTGAAACTGAATACAAGTAGTCCTAAACTTACAACCATTTGTCTAGTGACTGTTCAAAGTTATAATGGCACTGAAAAAAGCGACATGACTGTTTTTCACACTTTAGACTGTTGGAGCATCCCCATAATCAAAATTCAGACACTTGGCAACTGGCTCATATTTATGACAGCTGTAATGTCCAGGTCATGTGATTATTATATGTGTGGGTGTGGGTGTGGGTGTACGCAAATGGTATTTTTTTTGACAGCTGAATGCAATGAAATTTTATTTTAATGTATGTTGATTAGTTTACATTTAAAGTGACAATAAAGTTCTATTCTACCCTACCCTACCCTACCCTACCCTACCCTACCTTACCCTACCCTATCCTATCCTATCTTTTGTGACCTTCTGACAAGCAAAGTCAATGGGGAAGCCAGATTAATTTAACAGCCGTGTTACTAACTTAGCAACTGTTGTGATTCATTTAACTGTGTCAAGAAAGATCATAAAACGAGACAATATTCATTTAACAACTGTCTTGCTTCTCAACAGAAATTTTGGCTCAATTATGATTATAAATTGAATACTACCTGTACTGAACATTTCTATCTTATTAATGGACTACCTGTTACTTCACAATATATCAATAAAAGTATAGTACTTTTCTTATTAGCATATAATGTTCTGTATCCCAATGATTTTTTAAGGTGGCACTTGATAAATGTAGACATTGTTTGATTGATATCATATAAAGTAATTTACTGTTGATGCTTATTTAGGAATATATAACATTTAAAAAAGTGTTTTTTCTTTTTCTTATAGTTGTTTGATTGTGTCAAGGTTGGGGAACTTCAGTCTTCTCAGAATCATGTATTTCTAAATCTTTTGTCCAAGGGGCTAAAAGGAGGAGGTATAGTAAATCATAATATACTATCCAATGCAATCTAATGAAAAAATACAGTAGGCAGTCTTGTGTATTATAAATGAAGTTTGTTTATTAGTAATTTGATGTAGAAATAAATCTCTTTCAAATTGTAGCAATAGCTTTATTCTGTTTCAGGAGTGTGTGTTAAATGCTGATGTTCAAATGTAACATATTATCAAAAAAATATTTTGCCACAACCAGTATTAAATTCTCAGGTGCCCACAAAAGTAATTGTCCTATATATGTTCATGAGATTGAATTTGTGTATCATATAAACCATAATTTACAAAGGTGATTTATGGTTCATTTTAGGATAGTAAATTAGTTTAAGGCCATAGTTATATTGGCTTACTTATTGCTGCTATAGCAAAGTTATATGAATATGGGCACTTAGATTTTCCAACTTGTTTTTATGCTTCGGCAAGATCTTTAACCAATCTAAAGAAGTATAAATGCAATTTCAATTTTTTTTTAAAAAGCAATGTAAGTTGTAACTTAACAAAATAAGCTACAAATATTTTATTCATCTTTAATATTGGTTGTTTAATGTTTTAAGTTGCATGGATTTATAGGCTGTCGCTTTCTGTAATGAGTTCAGATGTTAGTAGGTACTTTTTTGTGCAGATTTCAAAATCAGATTTCTCTGGGGAGATGTTTGCACTGGCTTTGCTTTTTAAAATGTATCTGGGTTTGGTAGTTTTTTTTAAAATTCCCACAATACATCTGATATAGCAGTGCCTCTAGAGCAATATGAAAAACTAAGGTGAGGCCTGATTCAGGATGCTGTTCCTGCATTGTATCAGTGCTTGATTCTACTGACCCAGGGAGAGCTTATGAGAGCTAAGGAACATGTAGGGACTATCTAAGGATCTTGTTGAGCTTAAATGGACTGCAGAAGATGGCAGAGGATAGGAAGGCCTGGAGGAATGTTGTCCAATTAACAACAACAAGGATCTTGTAGCTTTTCTGAGCATACATTTTCATGAGAGCTACAAGAACACTCATGTGTTCTATGGAACTAGATTTGAGATTTAAAGTTTTATGTCTTTCTCACTTTGGTTTATACATTTTGTTTTAATTCTCTGGTTGTTATTACTATTGATTTGATTTTTAATCTGCCTATTTGCAGAACAGCTTCTGGTAAGTGTAATTAAACTGTTATAAGGATTCTTCCTGTAAACATTTGAAATCAATTCTGCAATGAAAAGTGTATTTTCCAATGTTTTCAATTGCAGGAGTAAACACCAGTTTTATTTCTTTGATTTAGGTCGCTTTGGACAAACCACTCCTCCACTTGTTGATTTCCTTAAAGATATTTTAAGAAGGTACCCAGAAGGAGGGCAAATTCTTAAGGTAATTAAAAGTATTGTACTTATCTAATATTAAGTTGTTGTTTTGTTAGTTATGTAATGTTGTTTGTCAGTTCACCCTTTCTATTGTTTCCAAGAAATTGTAATGAAATGATCATGGACTAAAGGATGTTAGGTTTAGAATTCTAGATGGTAGTTTAAAAAATTAGCAACAATGCTAAAAGAAACGGGGAAAGTGAGACTTATTCCTGTCTTTTCCATCTTGATAAATCATGGTATGTCATGATAGCAGAGCAAATTCACTAACTGCACACAAGCAGACCCCGAATGAAACTGTGTATCCCAGACAGATTTATAAATATATTTTCCCCACAGAAATAGCTATTTGCAGATCTAAAATTTGGTAGTAAGATTTCATAACAGAATTTCAAGAATCGTAACTTACTGATTTGTCATGTGAAAGATATTGTTTCATTTGAATATTTAATTTAAATATAGAAGCAGAATTATGAAGGAAAAGTATAAACAGCCTTTTTCCACGCCTAAATATTTCGATAAGAAGCAGAAAAATTTGAAGTGCTGATAAGAAAATATTTGATCCAATTTATGGCAAAGAGAGAAGAGAAAGACAGTGTCAGCATTGATCTTCCATAAGGTTTTCCCTTATCTAAAGATTTATATAAAGTTGTGGTTAATTAACAGATTAATATCCTTAAACTGATTCTTACTGAATAGCGAAAACTTGTTATTTGTCATCCTAAAGGGCAGGATACATCAGTTTAAATTATAGGAAAGAAATTGTAGAATATTTTCTAGCAGTAAGATCAGTTTAGTAGCAGAACCAATTATCCAGAGTGACCAAAGTATCTGTCCAAACCTATTTTCCTTTGGCAGCAATCTTGGTTGAAAATTTTTTTGTTCATGTATGTGTATCTTCAGAGGATGAAGGAAAGCCCTCACGTATGTAGACCAGTGTTTTTTTTAACTTGGCAACTTTAAGATGTGTGGATTCCCAGAATTCCCCAGCCAGTTGGCTTGTTGCCAAGTTTGAAAAACACTATCTGTGGTAAGTATTCAAGAAAATGGGGCTTTTTGGGGGGGGAGGAAGGATGTTCCATGGTTGCTTTTTAAAGCACCCCTCTAAATACTTTGCTTAGCCATAATGCATAAATATATGTTGTGATTATTTTAATTCAGATTATGGAGTATGGAGTTTGATTCGGCAATCTAACTGACATTTCAATTTTATAATTCTTCTGTCATTCATGATTGTGTGCCTGAATATTCTTGCTTTATTTTTCCTGTGCATTCCCTTCTCTTTTATAACTTTTAGATTACAAGATTGAGATAAAGAACTAACTTTTTAAAATTTACAAACTGCTTTGTATTTCCAACTGCAAACAAAAAAAATTAATCCCCCAATCTTTCATCTGAGCTGAAGTATTTTTCCAAGTGTGTCATCACCACCTTTGTCAAGAGATACCTATTTGTAATTTTAATATAATTTTAGTGTAACTGTGTTTTGCAACATTCCTTCTTCACCTTTGTCCCTGTGTCACAACTGTCCCTAATTCTAATTAACTGAGCTTTGGGTTAATATGAATTAGAATACTTTAATATTTGTTCCATTCTATTTCCAGGAATTAATTCAGAATGCAGAAGATGCTGGGGCCACAGAAGTTAGGTTTCTTTATGATGAAACTCAATATGGAACAGAGAGCCTCTGGTCTAAAGACATGGCTCAGTACCAGGGTAAGATATTTTTTTGAGCTTTATTTTCATGTCTGAATTACAGTTTTCTTGCAACATCATAGCAAACTGTAAAATTCCATGTGTGCCCATATAAAGTTAGTAAGAAAAGTTTCCTGAGGATGGGTTCTGGCACAAGTCCAAAAATTCGGAAGACAAAACCTCTGGTTCCGGTGACCAACCCAGATTGGATCCTGCAACTTTATCCTGGGACACGTATAATTGCCTTTATTCGTGAAAGATAGTAATATTGAAACAGAAACTCATATACAATTGCATTATAATTCCCTTTGAGATGTACGTAAAGAGTTAGTTATATTTCTTCTAACCCCATTTCTGGTCTGATGGAAGAATCTTACGTTGGATTTTTATTAGCAGGCAGGAGCTCAAAGTAACTCTTGCCATTGCAAAATTTACTTTCACATCTTGTAAAAATTGTATGCCAGCTTTATCTGGTAAGATAACAGTTTTGAGTTTATATTACTTTTTCACCTCTAGGTCCTGCACTTTATGTTTACAACAATGCTGTTTTCACTGCTGAGGACTGGCATGGCATTCAAGAGATAGCAAGGAGCAGAAAGAAAGATGATCCGCTCAAAGTGGGGAGATTTGGAATTGGTTTTAATTCAGTTTACCACATTACTGGTATTTGCAATTATGTTTTTGAATACTTTAGAATTAACATTAAGGCATATTATCTCTGTATGCACTGGGATTTGCTCTGTTTTTAAAAAAATAAGTTTGTTTTTACATGAATTTAATAGGAAAAAGATGTCCATCAGAAGATCTCTTTGAAATAGAATGAGATTGCAAGATGTCTAGACCATTGGAAGACCTGAGAGACCAGATTAGGAACAGATCTTCATGAAGAAAAGCTATCTGTATGGTTGCTAATTGTGGCACATAATTTAAAAAAGGGAGAGTGGGATATGGGTTCTGAGTTGTTTTGTCATTTTTATGGTTCTTAATAGTGTTAGAGCCAGTCTGGTCTACTGGTTAAGGTACCAGGCTAGAAAGCAAGAGACTAGGAATTCAAGTCCTGCCTTAGCTATCACAGCTAGCTTGGTGACCTTGGGCCAGTCACTTGCTCAGTCCAATTCACCTCACAGGGCAGTTTTTTTTTGAGGGGGGGGGGGAAATAGAAAGTGGAGAAGGTGTGTTGGATAAGGAAGGAAGAAAAGAAAAGAAAGAAAAGTCTTCAAAATGTTTATTTTTGTACTTAATGCAGACATTAAAGTACATATTTCTGCTTTTATCTTGTAGATGTTCCTAGTATATTCAGTGATGACCAAATTGGAATGTTGGATCCTCATCAAAAACTTTTTGGACCTTCTGAGTCAGGCCAGTGTTGGAACCTGAAAGATGACATCAAAGAAATCAGTGAACTAACAGACCAATTTACACCATTTATTGGTGTGTTTGGAAGCACAAAAGAAACCTTCAAAAATGGACACTTCCCTGGCACATTCTTTCGTTTCCCTCTTCGCCAGCAGCCTTCCCAACTGAGTAGCAATCTATACAATAAGGATAAAGTTCTAGAATTGTTTGATTCATTCAGAGCGGATGCTGACACAATTCTTTTATTCCTTAAAAGTGTGCAAGATGTCTCCTTACATGTTAGAGAAACTGATGGAACTGAGCGGCTTATTTTTAGAGTTACAGCGAGTGAAAACAAGGCTTTGAAGCATGAAAGACCCAACTCTATCAAAATTTTGGGAAGTGCAATAAACCAGTATTGTAAAGGCATTCCAAGTAATAGTATAACATGTGTGACATACCATATAAACATCGTTTTAGAAGATGAGAGCATTAAAGATGCACAAAAGACATCTTGGTTGGTATGTAATAGTGTCGGAGGACGAGGAATATGTAATGAATTGGACTGCTTGGCTGATGACTTGAAATATATTCCAACTATCGGTATAGCCATGTCTTTATCAAGCAGTGGAGAAGAAAAAGGAGCTGAGGCCCAGTTATCAGGAAGTGCATTTTGTTTTCTTCCATTACCTCCTGGTGAGGAAAGTAAGACTGGCTTGCCAGTTCACGTTAGTGGGTTTTTTGGCCTTACAGACAACAGAAGAAGTATAAAATGGCGAGAACTTGATCAGTGGCGAGATCCAGCAGCCTTGTGGAATGAACTTCTTGTAGCCAATGTGGCCCCTGAAGCCTATGCAACTTTGATATTGGAAGCCATTAAGCAAATGGAAACAGAAACAAATTCAGATTTTCCTTTGTCAGCTGAGCTAATTTACAAGTTGTGGCCACAAAAAAATACAACAAAAGTTCATTGGCAGCCAATTATAGAACCTCTTCTGAAAAAGTTATTCCAGCACAATGTTATTTATTCCATCAGTGGCAATTGGGTAAAGGTGGAAGAGGTATATTTTTCAGAAATGGACGAGAGCTTGGAATCTACCCAGGCTGTGTTAAACTATCTTCAGGACTCAGGAAAAGAGGTTGCTAAAGTGCCAGACAATATTGGTAATGCAGTCAATCTTATGATTTCGGGTACAAAACCTATCAAGAAAGTGACTCCGGGAACAGTACGACACGTGTTAAGAAAATCTGGGCATAAAGGATCTGCTAATGAAAAGCTTTGCATTCTAGAGTTTGTGCTTGGCGACGGAAATTATGGTGAACTTATTGGATTGGAGCTTCTACCATTACAAAATGGGGATTTTATTTCATTCTCTTCATCAGCATCAGCTCAGGATGCAGTTTATATCACTTCAGAAACTTATCCAAGGTATAACCTGTTTTATAAACTCTGTTAATGAGAGTTTCATTGAAATACTAATTAAGTACTACAGGCAGTCCTGAGCCCAAAATTTCTGTTGCTAATTGAGACAGTTTTTAAGTGAATTTTGCCTCACGTAATGACCTTTCTTGCCACAGTTGTTAAGTGAACCACTGCAATTGTTAAGTTAATGATAGAGTTAAGTGAATCTGGCTTCTCCATTGGCCTTGCTTGTCGGAAGGCCGCCAAAGGTGATCACATGATCCCAGGACACTGCAACCGTCATAACTATGAGTCAGTTGCTATTCATCTGAATTTTGATCATATGACCATGGGGATGCTGAAACAATCGTAAGTGTGAAAAATAATCATAAGTCACTTTTGTCAGTGCAGTTGTAACTTAGAATGATCACTAAATGAATTGTAAGTTGAGGACTACCTGTATTTAATTATAACGTTTAATAGTTCAATCTGCCTTTAGCAGCATAATTTGATTTTGCAGACTGAGGAGAAAGCCTGCCAGATGCCTTCAAGAGGCCCACCAGCCCCAAGTGTTACTTGTACCTGCAGTAGAGAAGAGATTGATTTTTATAAGAGCTTTGGCTTAGATGGAAGTAGTAAGTCCCATCTTGCTGCACACAAGTTATTATTTTAATTAGCTCCCGGAATATTTTTTACATAATAAAAACAAATTTATTTTTCGTAGTATCTACTCCCTATGTTTTTCATCATTTGACAAATGGTATAATTCTGTACCAAGAAATCACAAATTAGAACTTTGTATGAAGCTATTGGATGGAATGTAATCCTGTCGTCTTTGAACCACAGGCCAGGTTGTGACTTATATTAGTGCATTTAGAACCATCTTTGGCTGATCTTGAAAAAGGTATGTAGGGTAAGGGCTAGTTGGTATTTTTATGGGAGCCCATCGGGTCCTTCCCAAATATGTAGGTGGTATTGGGAAATTGAAAAAAAAATCAAGAAGAAAATAGCGGTAAGCGATATCCATATTTTCTGTAAAAATATACTTAGAAATGGCGTTAACTAGAAGAAGTTTATGGAGGCTGAAAAGTATCTGGTTCATTGAGAGAATTCATTGACAGATTTTGTGAAAAGGAACAAAACCTTTTATTCACTCAGATTCTATGGAAAAAATCCCTATATTATTACATGAATAATATAAAATATCAAGATGATCAATACTCTGTTTTTAATGACTTACTAGGTCCCTCTTCCCAGGTCTTGAAGGAAGATTACTTGCTGATAACCTGAAGCCTCAAATGTTAGCTGCTTTAAAAGAAGCTTCGAAAAGTAGAGGTAAATATATGTTTATCTTGTAGATTAAATTAAAAAAAAACCTGCAATGAACTGAAGCACAAGTACTGTCAAGTGATTAGGTTACAGAGAATGGTACATAAAACTCACAAAGGAATGTAATTAAAAGGAAATCGCTTTATGTAGCCACATCACTTGATAATCAACTGTTCTAGTTCATGATAGCAATATAATTGGCTTAAAATGAAATGAGAAACATGCTCTGTAAAAATGAAACCAACTTGAGAGAGAGGGTGACAGAAATCACAAAATGAATTGATTAATGGCAAAACAATATAAAGTGCAATTGAACAAAAAGAAAGTCAGGTTATATAATCTATTTAAATTACCTATTTAGATTTATAGTTCTGATGGTCCCTTAACAAAAGTGCTGACTGTTTTCTTGATACAGAAATTGAAAGACTCTGATTATTAGCATTGTTTGGACACTTAACCGTACTTGTTCTGGTTCATACAATTTCATATATTGCAGGAACAAGGAATCCCCAAATAAATCAGATTTCCATAATACCAAAATAGTATATGGATTGAATGCTACTTACTTGGATTTGTTTGGCACTTCAGAACCGTTAGATCCCACAATCAGTATATGCCATTATTATAACTCCAAATAGCAAATGAACCATTTTTCTTTCCTGAAAATGCATTTTATTGTATTTTAGCCCAACAGCTTCTCTGGGGTGTTAAAGGTAGGAAGTTGTCTGAATGGCTGCTGAATTGAAATCTAACATTTGTGTGTGTTGGTTTACTGAATATTCTGCTCATATCGAATGTCAGATTCATAACAGTTTCCATGCTGGTTGACTTATGCTTTTCAAATTTAATTGACTAACTCTACTTAAACCATATTTGAAAAATAATTGATACCATTAACTTGTTATGCTTATAATAGTGTTCAAAATTGCATTATTAAATATATGATTCATATTTTTGGTATAAAATAAATAATTTGTGATCACCAGGAGATTGAAAAAGAAAATTACTTTAATACAACCTAGCTTTCATTGGGAACTTCCAACATCGTCGGGGTTAAAAAGCCAGTTGATAAGGGTGCCTTAAATAGGGTTAGTCGACGCTTGCACTCGGCTCCTAGACCACGTCACCGGTCCTAGCCGGTTAATTTGCGTTCTGGATGTTTCCCCTCCTCTGTCATGCCTCGAACCTTCTCACCTATTCTTCCAACGTTAGTTCCTAGGTTTATCAGGATCTTTGCATCTTCCTTCCCTCTAATGATGTTTACTCTCATATCGCCTTTCCCTCTATTGCGGGTCTTGGGGGGAGTATTTGGTTTTTCCTTTGTACTATCATATGTCAAGATCTTTACATCTTCCTTCCCTCCAATGGTGTTTACCCTCGTATCACCTTTCCCTCTACTGCGGGTCTTGGGGGGGTATTTGGTTTTTCCTTTGTATTGTCATATGTCCCGTTGGGGCTCCAGATGATTCCTCCTACCCCTTTCAGTTGTAGGTCGATGGTTTCTGTCTGCTCTGTACTCACCCCCCTCCCTCCCCCTCCCATGTGGGTAATACCCATCCGGGTGTCATGCAATCTAGTATCTGTGCCCCCACCCCCCATCTTGGTGCTGTCCATATTAAATATCTCTGGTGGTTCTGTCTGTTGCCAGCAGTCATCGTTCTTGTCCAAAGTAGGTATCCTACATTTCGCCAGAGAAGATTTCAATTGTGGGTGTGGGTATCCCCCATTGGTAATTCCTCGCATGTCTATGGAATGAGAGGGGGAGATACCTCCCTCCTCTGTATGGCACGAGCGAGTCATCATTCCGCACCTCCTTCTTTTTCGTATCAGTTGTCCCTCTTCATTGTCACGAGCGATGTTAGGCTCTAAAGCTTTACTGCTGAGTCTCTCGGGTTCCCTGCTGACACAACCGTCGCTCCTCCTCCACCTAAAGGGTGGGGGTCCATTGGAGTGCTTCTGGGAGATGCATAGACCATCTGTGCAACGGGCCTGCTCTCTTTCGTTTTCCGGAGAATACTCACCTCCCGGTAGATGTCTACCCATGTCAGGCACTGTCGGGCTCCTCAGTTGTTTGTCGGAGTGGATCTGGCGTTGGTAAGGTGCCAGAGAGGTGCCTGTGGATTGTTGAGGATTGATTGAAGTCTCATACCCCCGTTCATATCGGGAATTAGATGTCACAGTACCTCCTCGGTTTTGTAAACATCGGGCAAGTTGTTTATGGCGAGTGGGGTGTTGATTCGCACTCCATTTCCTCAGTGCCTGTTGTGTTGGGCAAAGATCTATATGGTGGTTAATGGAATTTTTGTCTGAGAACCAAGCTTCTTTTAATAGCCGGCCCCCTTTTGTGGCATTGCTGGATACAACCCGTGTATTGTCAAAGTCAAAACAATGGCCATGCTGTGCCATGTGCGTCCATACTTGGGAGTATTGTTCACCCCTTTTTATGGCCAACTTGTGCTCGTGTAACCGAGTTTTTAGCCGTTTAGCTGTTTCACCCACATAGTTGCTCTGACAGTTCTTGCAGTCAATTTTGTAAATTACCGCCAATTTTTCCATGGCGGGAAGTGGGTCCTTTGGGCGCATGACTTTAGAGCGTACCGTTTGATTTGGTTTATGAGCCACCTCTATATTATGGGGGGCCAACTATCTAGCTGTCGCTTCCGAGCCATTGTTGATATAAGGTAGTGAGATGCGTGTACATCCATGATGAGCAAAATCTTTGTTTTATGTACATTCATAATAGCAAAATTGGAATAATTGTTTTTGAATGTACTTCTTGGATTTTGTAAGATGGGTAAATATTGAGCTAATAAAATTGAGGATTTCATCTTAATTTTTAGAAGAGATGCAGATGAAACTAAATAAAAAGTAAAATATGTATGGGTATAATATTCATCATATACATTTCAGGTTCTGTAGGAAATATGCTATCTTGACATTTAGATGTCAATAGTGTAAAAAGTAACATGATTTTATTTATGACAGCTCTTATGAATGATTTAAATCTGGCACATAAAAATTAGTTATCAATAGATTTGATATTGCTGTTTACAATTCTTTCATTTTGAAATTTACATTTGCACTAAAAATATATCTGCATAATTTTTTAGTTTTGGTAATAATGAAAATTAAAAGTTTACCACAGTATGAATCACCAATTTATAGCATTAATCAAATTTTTAAGCATTATATTGAAAATCATGGTAGAGTTGTTTGTTTACTTGCTTGGATTTAATAGCTGTACAAGTATAACAAGTATATAAGTACAAATATATCAAAATAATCACAATATCACATGGACATTACTTAGAGGAGAGACTCCATTCTTTCCTAGACCTTAGTTCAGCTGTGAATGGAAGACATCCTAATTAGGATGTATTGTTGATATGCATATCTAAATAAACATTAATAGAATTCCATTATTTAAACTCTGTACTCTGTTAAACTTTCAGATTAATGTAAGAACAAAATAGGCTGATCAAATAAGAACAATAAAAACTTGAAAAGTGCAGTGACAGTAAACGTATCTTACACACTCTGTTGTCTGTTAACATGAATAAAATAGAATGTATTGTGATGGCATCAAGAGTCTGTATATGCCAGTAGTTCCCATTTTTCATGCTATGAAAAGATACATGACTGAAAAGCAAGTGATCTGTTTGATGAAAAAGGAGCATGAGTGTTTTGTTAGAGCCAAGCACATTATATTACATGTCATTTTGTGGGTAACAATAGCTACTGATCTCTCTTGGGTTTCTAGCATGCAAGATATAATCGGATAGTATACTTCTGCCTAGTATAGCATTAGGGTGCTGTTTTTGTCGTTTGTTTGCTTTTTTGTGTGGGGTGAAAAAACACCACAAAGAAACGATGTTCTTTGCTTTTGTTTTGATTTACTTTTCCTAAAAGATTTCCAGATTAGTTTTCAGTATGACTTAACTTTTTTTGTTTGTTTCATTTCAGGAAGACAGTGTACTCAGTTGCAGCTTCTAAATCCTGAACGATTTGCACGGCTCATCAAAGAAGTTATGAATACTTTATGGCCCAGTTCAGAGATTACAGTGCAATGGTTTCCTACTTCTGATAAGAATTGCCCGCCTGTTTCATGGCTGAAAATGGTATGGAAGAATTTGTATATACATTTCTCTGAAGATTTGTCTCTATTTGATGATCTGCCACTTATTCCGAAGACATTACTAGATGAAGAAGATGCAGTGGATCTTATACGATTAAAGGCTCCATCACCAATTATTCTGGATGATGGATCTGAAAAGCAGCTTCCGGAATTTTTACCTGAGATAATTGAGCAACTTGATGGGATCATTGTTAAGAAACTTGACCCCTCTATACAACATCCACTTTTAAAGAAATATATACATGCTCCATCTCCACATATAGTTTTACAGATAGCAGAAAAACTTCCCTTACAGAAGTTGGTAAATCAGGTTACCTCATTGCCCATGTCACACAAAAATGCACTTAGAAGCTTTCTTGCTAGTTTAACTGATGTTACTGAAAAAGAGAAGAGAGTCATTAATGAGCTAATAATATTTAGGAAAATTGAACAACCACTTGATAAAGATAGTGCTTTTACTGCTCTGAAAGGTTGTAAGGTACTGCATCACAATGCCAAACTTCCCCCAGATATAAAATTCTCTGTTTCACTGGTTGACAGCAGTGATGAAGCCACCATTCGTTTAGTAAACATACTGAAAGCAGAACAGTTGAAAACCACTGACTGCATAAAATTTATTTTAAAAGATATACAGAATGATTTTTATTCTACCAATGAAGCAACACAAATTATGCTATGGATTCTAGGAAATTTGACTTTCCTCAAAAATGAAAATGCAGAGGTGCTGGATTGGTTGAAACCATTAAAATTTATTAAAATTTCAGAAGAAAAAATGGTGTCTGCCAGTGAACTTTTTGATCATGAGGTGGAAGTATTACAAGATCTGTTTTATGGGGAAGAAGAGCTTTGTTTCCCCCCTACAGTTTTTAAAACTTCTCCAGATATTCTACATGCTTTGAGATTAATAGGCCTAAAATCTGAGAACAGTTTAGAAGAGAAAGATATTTTAGGTGTAGCCCATAAAATAGAGAAGTTGAAGGACTGTGCTAGTACATGTCAGGATGCACTGACACAAAAAGCCAAAACTTTGTTAATGATTTTGAACAGACGTTCACTACTGCATTCACTTGAAACAAAAGCTGCATTGAAAAAAATTAAATGGGTTCCAGCTTGCAAAAAACGGCCTCCAAATTACCCAAGTTCATTAATTTGGAAAGGTGATCATTGCTATTTGTGTTCACCACCAGAAATGTGTGATATATCCCAAGCAACTTTAATAGGTTCTTCTGTTCCCCTTGTAGAAAGTGTCCAACCTAATATTGAAAAAGCACTAGGGATTACCATCAAGCCTAATATAAAGTCAGTGTTAAAACACTTTAAAGTAGTAGTGGACTGGCACAGTTCCAAGAAATTTAGTGACGAAGATTACTATCAGTTTCAGCAAATCTTACTTGAGATTTATGGTTTTATGCACGATCATTTAAGTGAGGGAAAAGAAGCTTTTAAGGCCTTGAAATTTCCCTGGGTCTGGACTGGTAAAACATTTTGCTCACTATCTCAAGCAGTAATAAAATCACCACCCAATCTTGATCTCCAACCATATCTTCATAGTGTGCCAAAAACCATGGCTAAGTTCCATCAGTTGTTCATCAGTTGTGGGTCAATTGAAGAACTGACCCCAGACCATGTCTCCATGGTAATTCAAAAAATATATCTCAAAAGCGAACAGTCTCTTACTGAAGAAAAGAGTAAGCAAAATCTTCATATTATGTTGAATATTATAAGATGGTTGTACAGTAGCCAGATTCCAGCCAGTTTAAATACACCTGTTCCTCTATATTGTAGCAAAAAACCTTTTAAACTTACGATGAAGCCAATCCATGAATGCTGCTACTGTGATATCAAAGTGGATGACTTAAATGATTTGATTGATGATGCTATGGAGCCAATAATTTTAGTTCATGAAGATATTCCCATGAAAACTGCAGAATGGTTAAATGTGCCATGTCTCAGTACTAGATTGATTAATCCAGAAAATATGGGGTTTGAACAATCGGGCCAAAGAGAACCCCTCACAGTAAGAATTAAAAACATTTTGGAGGAATACCCTTCGGTGTCTGATATCTTCAAAGAACTGCTTCAGAATGCCGATGATGCTGATGCAACAGAGTGCAATTTTTTGATTGACATGAGGAGAAATAATGACATAAGAGAAAATCTTTTGGATCCAGGAATGGCAGCTTGTCATGGACCAGCTTTGTGGTCTTTCAACAATTCTGAATTTTCGGACTCAGATTTTCTAAATATAACACGATTAGGTGAGTCTCTAAAAAGAGCAGAGATTGACAAAGTTGGAAAGTTTGGTTTGGGATTTAATTCTGTTTATCATATCACTGACATTCCTATCATCATGAGCAGAGAATTTATGATCATGTTTGATCCAAACATCAATCATCTCAGTAAACATATACGAGATAAATCTAATCCTGGGATCAAGATAAATTGGAAAAAACAACAAAAGAGACTTAGAAAGTTTCCTAATCAGTTTAAGCCATTCATAGGTGTATTTGATTGTCAGCTACCTTTGACTGTGGAGGCACCTTACAGTTATAAAGGGACCCTTTTCAGACTATCCTTTAGAACGCAGCAGGAAGCTAAAGTAAGTGAGGTCAGCACTACTTGTTACAATACTGCAGATATTTATTCTCTTGTGGATGAATTTAGCATTTGTGGGCATAGGCTGATCATCTTTACTCAGTGTGTAAACTCAATGATTTTGAAATATTTGAAAGCTGAAGAAGCCAATCCTGAGGTAGCTCAAGACACTGTGACTATTAAAAAAAATCTATGTCAGTCCAAAGCAATTACTACACCCTTTACAAGCGTTCTGAAGGAAGCTGCTAAACTCATGAAAACATGCAGTAGCAGCACAAAAAAACTTCCTACCGAATTGCCAAAGTCTTCATGCATATTACAAATAACCGTAGAAGAATTTCACCATGTATTTAGACGTATTGTTGATTTGCATTCCCCAGTTTTTAGAGGGCCAGAAGATGAAACTCTTTCGTTCTTGGAAATGGCTAAAACTGGACAAACCAAAAGGCCCCCTGATGAACTGCCACAAAAAACAGTAGATTCTACCACATGGCTTCTGTGTGCTTGTATGGACACCGGAGAGGCCTTAAAATTCTCATTACATGAAAGTGGACGAAGATTAGGACTTGTCCCATGTGGTTCAGTAGGAGTTATGCTGTGTGAAAGACAGGATCAAAAATGGAAAGTGAAATCCAATTTCTGCAACTTAGGAGAAGTATTTTGCTATTTACCTCTTCGAATTAAAACAGGTCTACCTGTTCATATCAATGGTTCCTTTGCCATTACCTCAAATCGAAAAGAAATATGGAAAACTGACACAAAAGGAAGATGGAACGCTGTATTTATGCGGCATGTTATAGTAAAGGCCTATTTGGAAGCTGTAGTGGTTTTACGCAATATGGCTATAACTGGTGAGCTAGAAGATTACAGTTGCTTTGCAGTGTGGCCTGATCCGGATTCAGTGCATGATGATTTTTCAGTTATATGTCAGGGATTTTATGAAGAAATAGCCCACCCAAAAGGCAAAGAAGGAATCTGTGTGTTCTCCGATGGCTCATCTTGGGTATCAGTAAAGAATGTCAGGTTCTTGGATGATTCATTGTTGAAACGTCCAGACATAGGAACTGCAGCTTTCAAGATTTTTCTTAAATATCTTAAAAAAACAGGTTCAAAGAATCTTTGTGCTGTGGATCTTCCTTCTTGGGTTAAAACAGGCTTTGAAGAAGCAGGGTGCAAGCAAGTGTTATTAGAGAATACCTTTTCAGAGAAACAATTTTTTTCTGAGGTATTTTTTCCAAATATTCAAGAAATAGAGGCAGAACTTCGTGATCCTTTAATGCACTATGTACTGAATGAGAAAATCAGTGAGTTCTCAGAAATACTTTGTATTACTCCATGCATTCCTTGTTCTCTGATTGAACATCCTCTGGTGGTACCTTCCAGACTGATCTATCCTGAAGGTCGAGTTGCAAAGCTTTATGTTAAAGAAGATGGAAGGTTTCCTCATGGAACTAGCCAAGATTACCTTAACCCAGTAATTCTGGTCAAATTAATTCAGTTAGGCATGGCTAAAGATGATATTTTATGGGAAGACTTGTTAGAACGTGCAGATTCTGTAGCAGAAATCAACAGGACTGATCATGCTTCAGCATGCCTCAGAACCAGTATACTATTAAACCTCATAGATGAAAAACTTAAAAACAAAGATCCAAGAGCTAAAGATTTTGCAGTAAAATTTCAAACAATACCATTTCTCCCGTTTCTCACAAAACCTGTAGGCTTCTCCTTACAATGGAAGGGCTCTGATTTTGAGCCCGAAACAATGTTTTCTGCAATTGACCTTTACACAGTTGATTACCAAGACATACTTTGTCTACTAAAACCCATTCTTAATGAAAATTCCTATTCTTTTAAAGGATGTGGGACTATTTCCTTGGCTGTCAAAGAATTTTTAGGATTGCTTAAGAAACCAACAGTGTCTATGGTTATAAAGCAATTAAAGGAAGTTACAAAATGTTTTGATGGAATTACTTTGTATCAGGAAAATATCACTAATGCTTGCTATAAATATCTCCATGAAGCACTACTACAGAATGGAACCACAAAAACAATCATTGTTGAAGAATTGAAAAATTACAGTTTTATTCTGGTTGAAAATGGTTATGTCGACTCCACAAAGGTAGCTTTTCATCTTAATTTTGAGGCAGCACCACATCTTCACCAGCTGCCTAATAAATACAGAAATAATTTTCGTGAGCTCTTTGAAAGTGTAGGAGTACGTCATGCTTTTATGGTTGAAGATTTTGCTCTAGTTCTTGAAGTGATTAATCAGGAAAGAGGAGATAATCCACTCACAGAAGCAAATTTTCAACTTTGTAGGAGAATCATCAGTGAAGGAATATGGGGTCTTATTAGAGAGAAGAAGCAGGAATTCTGTGAAAAAAAGTATGGAGAAATTTTGTTACCAGATACTCGCCTTGCCCTTCTACCAGCCAATTCTTTGTGCTACAATGACTGTCCTTGGATAAAAATGAAAGATACATCTGTAAAATATTGCCATGCGGACATTCCTAGAGAAGTAGCAGTAAAGCTTGGGACAATACCTAAACGGCACAAAGCCTTAGAACGGTATGCATCAAATATCTGCTTCACTGCTCCTGGAACTGAGTTTGGCCAGAAAGAAAAGTTGACCAGCAGAATTAAAAGTATTCTTAATGCATATCCATCCGAGAAAGAAATGCTGAAAGAGCTCCTTCAGAATGCCGATGATGCAAAAGCTACAGAAGTCTGCTTTGTGTTTGATCCTCGGCAGCACCCAGTCGATAGAATATTTGATGAAAAATGGTCACCTCTTCAGGGCCCAGCATTGTGTGTCTTCAACAACCAGCCATTTACTGAAGATGATGTTAGAGGGATTCAGAATCTTGGTAAAGGCACTAAAGAAGGCAATCCATGTAAAACTGGTCAATATGGAATAGGGTTCAATTCTGTGTATCATATAACTGATTGTCCATCTTTCATTTCTGGAAATGATATTCTCTGTATCTTTGATCCTCATGCGAGATACGCTCCAGGGGCAACATCCATTAGTCCTGGACGCATGTTTCGGGACTTGGATGCTGATTTCAGAACCCAGTTCTCTGATGTGTTGGATCTTTATTTAGGGGACCACTTTAAACTAGACAACTGCACAATGTTTAGGTTTCCACTTAGAAATGGAGACATGGCAAAAGTTTCTGAAATTTCTTCTGTCCCGTGCTCTGACAGGATGGTACAAAATCTTCTAGATAAACTGCGTACAGATGGTGCAGAACTTCTGATGTTTTTGAATCACATGGAGAAAATTTCTATTTGTGAAATAGAGAAAACAACAGGAGCCCTTAATGTGTTATATTCTGTAACTGGCAAAGTAACCGATGGAGATAGATTGAAACGAAAGCAGTTCCATGCTTCTGTAATTGACAGTGTAACGAAGAAGAAACAGCTGAGTGAGATACCTGTGCAACAGATCACGTACACTATGGATACAGAAGACTCTGAAGGGAACCTTACAACTTGGTTGATTTGCAATAGGTCAGGTTTCTCAGCCATTGACAAAGTTTCAAAGAGTGTGGTATCAGCACATAAGAATGAGGACATTACGCTTTTCCCTCGAGGGGGAGTTGCAGCATGTATTACCCACAACTATAAAAAACCACATCGGGCATTTTGTTTCTTGCCTTTGTCTTTAGAAACTGGGCTTCCTTTTCATGTGAATGGACACTTTGCTCTGGATTCTGCCAGGCGAAACCTGTGGCGTGATGACAACGGAGTTGGTGTCCGAAGTGACTGGAATAATAGTTTAATGACAGCACTGATAGCACCAGCCTATGTTGAACTTCTAATTCAGCTGAAAAAGCGTTACTTTCAGGGAACTGATCCAACTGTGTCAGTTTTACAAAACACATCTATGCACACTATGAAAGATACTTTGAAAAAATTTCTATCATTCTTCCCAGTTAATAGACTCGACTTGCAACCGGATTGGTATTGCTTAGTGAAAGCAGTTTATAGCTGTATTCACGAGGAATCCAAACGTCTCCTACCTGTTATGCGAACCCCAAATGTTGATGGTTCTGATTTGCATTCTGCAATTATCATCACTTGGGTTAATATGTCTACCTCGAATAAAACTAAGCCATTCTTTGACAATTTGTTACAAGACGAGCTGCAGCACCTCAAAAATGTAGAGTACAACATCACGACTCGTAAAACTGTAGCAGAAAATGTGTACAGACTCAAACATCTTCTCTTAGAAATTGGCTTTAACTTGATTTACAGCTGTGATGAAACTGCAAATCTTTATCACTGTCTTGTGGATGCTGATATTCCTGTGAGCTACGTAACTCCTGCTGATGTTCGATCATTCTTGATGACATTTTCCTCTCCGGATTCTAATTGCCACATTGGAAAGTTGCCCTGTCGTCTTCAACAGACAAATTTAAAACTTTTCCACAGTCTAAAGCTTCTTGTTGATTATTGTTTTAAAGACACAGAAGAAAATGTAATCCAAATTGAAGGACTGCCTCTGCTCATTACGCTTGATAGTGTGTTGCAAGTATTTGATTCAAAACGCCCAAAGTTCTTAACAACTTACCATGAGTTAATTCCATCTCGTAAAGATTTGTTTATGAACACACTTTACCTGCGGTACAGCAATATCTTACTTAATTGCAATGTAGCAAAAATATTTGATATCTCCAGTTTTGCTGATTTATTGTCGTCTGTGTTGCCAAGAGAATACAAAGCAAGAGGGTGTATGAGATGGAAAGAGAACTTTGCAACTGAATCCTGGCTTAAGAATTCATGGCATTTTATTGGTGAATCTGTAAATGACAAAGATGACCAGGAAGAGGAAAAAACAACATTTGAAAATGTTATTGAGATCCTGAAGGATTGGACATTGCTTCCAGGCACAAAATTTACTGTCTCTTCTAATCAGCTCATTGTACCAGATTGTGATGTGTTGCTTCCTCTCAGCCTTATGCACATAGCTCTCTTCCCAAATTCCCAAACTGATAAAGTTTTCCATGCTTTGATGAAAACCGGTTGTATTCAACTTGCCTTGAACAAAATTTGCTCCAAAGACAATCCTCTAGTTCCCCTGCTGTCAGGACATACAGCAAATATAGATAACCCTTCAAGCATTTTAAGAGCTATACATTATATGATTCAAACTTCAATGTTTAAAACAGAAAAGTTAGCTGAAAATGACTTTGAGGCCGTCTTGATGTATTTCAGTTGCAACCTAAATCATCTGACTTCTGAAGATGACATAAAAGTTTTGAAGTCCCTTCCATGCTACAAATCTATCAGTGGACGATACATTAGCTTATCAAAATGTGGGGCATGCTATGTACTCACAAGAAGTATTCCCTCCATTGAAGTGGATAAATGGACACAGACAACTTTAGTTGCTTTCCTTGAAGAAAAAATCCACTTAAAAGATCTGTACACTGTGCTAGACTGTGTTCCAGTAGATGACCTTGAAGTTTATTTAAAGCACCTTTTACCAAAGATTGAAAGCCTGTCTTACGATGCAAAACTAGAACATCTGATTCACTTGAAAAATAGGCTTTCTAGCATTGAAGAATCGTCAGAAATAAAGGAGCAGCTGTTTGAGAAGTTAGAGAGCTTTTTGATAATTCATGATCCATGTAATAGGCTAAAACCTGCAAAACATTTTTATGACAGGACCGTAAAAGTCTTTGAAGCTATGCTTCCTGAAAAACTGTTCATACCTCAAGATTTCTTTAAAAAATTGGAACAGCTCACAAAACCCAAAAACCGTGCTGCTTTTCTGACATCATGGGTGGCATTCCTTCGAAATATGGGACTAAAGTACGTTATTTCTCAACAGCAGTTATTGCAGTTTGCTAAAGAGATCAGCATGAGAGCCAACACTGAAAATTGGACCAAGGATACTCTGCAGAATACAGTGGATGTCCTCCTTCACCATATATTTCAAGAAAGAACTGATTTATTATCTGGAAACTTCCTTAAAGAATTATCTTTAATTGCATTCTTGTGTCCAGAACGTGCTCCTGCTGAAATTGTTAGATTTCATCCACAATATCAAGAAGTTAATGGCACGCTTCCTCTTATAAAATTTAGTGGAGCCCAAGTAAACCCTAAATTCAAACAAACGGATGTTTTGCAACTTCTTTGGACTTCATGTCCTATACTTCCAGAAAAAGCCACACCTTTAACTATCAGAGAACAAGAAGGAAGCAGTCTTGGTCCACAAGAACAACTTGAGCAGGTTTTAACAATGCTTAACGTTAACTTAGATCCTCCTTTAGACAAAGTTATAAATAACTGTAGAAATATATGCAATATAACAACTTTGGATGAAGATATGATAAAAACACGGGCTAAGGTTCTAAGGAGCATCTATGAATTTCTTAGTACAGAGAAAAAGGAATTCCGGTTTCAGCTTCGAGGAGTTGCTTTTGTGATGGTTGAAGAAGGCTGGAAGTTATTGAAACCCGAGGAAGTCGTAATAAATCTGGAATATGAATCTGACTTCAAACCTTATCTATACAAGCTACCTTTAGAACTTGGTACCTTCCACCAACTATTTAAACACCTAGGCACTGAAGATGTCATTTCAACAAAGCAGTATGTGGAGGTTTTGAGTCGCATATTCAAGAACTCTGAAGGAAAACAGCTTGACCCGAATGAAATGCGAACTGTTAAGCGGGTTGTTTCTGGCCTTTTTAAAAGCCTTCAAAATGATTCTGTTAAAGTTAGAAATGACCTTGAGAATGTGCGAGAACTGGCTCTCTATCTTCCAAGCCAGGATGGTAGATTGGTAAAGTCAAGCATCTTAGTTTTTGATGATGCGCCACATTATAAAAGTAGAATACAAGGAAACATTGGTGTCCAAATGCTGGTTGATCTTAGCCAATGTTACCTGGGCAAAGACCATGGTTTTCACACTAAGCTGATAATGCTGTTTCCTCAGAAGTTGAGACCTCGCCTCCTCAGTAGTATACTTGAAGAGCAGTTGGATGAAGAATCGCCTAAAATTTGTCAATTTGGAGCACTCTGTTCACTTCAGGGCAGGCTTCAGTTACTGCTGTCTTCTGAACAGTTCATTACAGGACTTATTAGAATTATGAAACATGAAAATGACAATGCATTTTTAGCCAATGAAGAAAAAGCCATAAAACTTTGCAAGACCTTAAGAGAAGGCTTGAAAGTTTCTTGTTTTGAGAAGTTGCAAACAACCTTGAGAGTTAAAGGTTTTGCTCCCATTCCTCATAGTAGAAGTGAAACATTCGCCTTTTTAAAGCGATATGGAAATGCAGTAATACTGCTCTACATACAGCATTCAGATAGCAAAGACATAAATTTCCTTCTAGCTTTAGCAATGACCCTGAAATCTGCAACTGATAATCTAATTTCGGATACTTCCTACTTAATTGCAATGCTGGGCTGCAATGATATTTACAGAATTAGTGAAAAGCTTGACAGTTTAGGTGTAAAGTATGACTCTTCAGAACCATCCAAACTTGAACTACCGATGCCTGGTACTCCTATTCCATCTGAAATCCATTATACTCTTCTCATGGATCCAATGAATGTTTTTTATCCAGGTGAATATGTTGGGTATCTTGTTGATGCTGAAGGGGGTGATATCTATGGATCTTACCATCCAACATATACATATGCCATAATAGTGCAAGAAGTAGTAAGAGAAGATGCTGAAAACTCCAGTTTTTTGGGGAAGATTTATCAGATTGACATTGGATACAGTGAATACAAAATTGTAAGTTCCCTTGATTTATACAAATTTTCAAGACCTGATGAGAGTTCTCAGAACAAGGACAGTGCACCATCAACACCAACAAGTCCTACTGAGTTTCCAGCACATGGACCAAGGACAATTCCTCCTCTTTTTTCTGGCAGGGAGAGTCATAAATCATCATCATCATCTTCTAAACATCATTCTCCCAAAAAGGGAAAGGCAAATTCTCTACCAGAAATTTTAAGGGAAGTTACATCAGTGGTAGAACAAGCCTGGAAGCTTCCAGAATCTGAAAGGAAAAAGATTATAAGAAGGCTTTATCTTAAATGGCATCCAGACAAAAATGCAGAAAACCTTGATATAGCCAATGAGGTTTTCAAGCATTTACAAAATGAGATTAACAGACTAGAAAAGCAGGCGTTTATCGATCAAAATACAGACAGGGCATCCAGGCGGACTTTTTCATCCTCAGCTTCTCGATTTCAATCAGACAAATTTTCATTTCAAAGGTTTTATACCTCGTGGAATCAAGAAGCCACAAGCCACAAGTCTGAAAGGCAGCAGTCTAAAGAAAAAAGTCATTCCTCTACTGGGCCTTCATATTCACAGCGATTTTTTGTGCCACCTACGTTCAAGTCTGTTGGAAATCCCGTTGAAGCACGTAGATGGTTGAGGCAAGCTAGAGCAAATTTTTCAGCTGCCAGAAATGATCTACATAAAAATGCCAATGAATGGGTCTGCTTTAAATGTTACTTATCTACTAAATTAGCTCTGATTGCTGCTGATTATGCAGTAAGGGGTAAGTCAGATAAAGATGTGAAACCAACTGCATTAGCACAAAAAATTGAAGAATATAGCCAACAGCTTGAAGGTCTTACAAATGATGTCCACACACTGGAAGCATATGGAGTGGATAGCTTAAAAACTCGCTATCCAGACCTCCTTCCTTTCCCACAGGTTCCAAATGACAGGTTCACTTCTGAAGTTGCCATGAGAGTAATGGAGTGTACAGCGTGTATTATTATAAAACTTGAAAACTTTATACAACAGAAGATATGAGAGATGTTAAAAATATGGTGAATTCACACCATATTTTTCACCTTTTTTTAAAAAAGCTACTTTTTGGTGGCATGTTATTGTAGGTATGTCATGTATTCAGTAACAGGAATGGAAGTCATTTGTTTATCCCCATAGAAGGTAATTGCTGTAGCTGTGATAAGAATACATTTGAGTTCACTTTTGTTAGCAAGAAGTAATTAACTAAATATGATGGAATAAAATGTGATTTAGTTGTGTAGTTACTGTACTTCAGAGGATACACAGGTTTTGGCAGATTGTAAATGTAATATATTGTGTGTTGATTAGGGCAAAAGTAGGTGGTCCTGCAGACCTGGATAAGTGACTCTGTCCATTTCTAGAAAGCAGCAGAGGCAGGCTTTATAGCCGAGAAGGGTTGGGCAGGTGAACAGTCCTGAATTTTTCTGTAGTTTATCATGATTAAAATGTTACCTGCTAAAAGTTGTGCCATTCTCTGCTACTTTGCAACATTTCCATGAGAACTTTGATCTCTTTCACTGAATGCCATGTTCTGTCTTCAGGCATGCAGAGTTAAGAATATAGAGACTTTGTAAAAATCTGAGCCTATTAGCGTATAGTAGAATATGTATTTAAAGATTTGTTGGAGACTGGGCTGTAAAATATGTACACAATTAACAGGGCTAAAGTGCACTTTATATAACCAGAGCGTTGGACCAGTGTTTCTAAACCATCACCATTTTCAGATGTGTGGATTTCAATTACCAGAATTCCCCTTGCTGCCTGGGGAATTCTGGGAGTTGAAGTCCACACACCTGGAAATGGCCAAGACTGAGAAACACTGCTTTGGACTATGGTTGGTAAAATTTGCTTGTATGTATTCATCCAACTTTTTCCCAAGAGGTGTCATTTTCAGTGTACTAATGGAAGACTGAGTATATTATTCTTTTTTAAGAAGTTCAAAAATCTATGGAGAAAATTTCTGCTGGAATAATCTGTATACATTTGTTTGTTATGGACATTCATTTTATTCCAAATGGAATATGATTATACCTCTGCTCCTTTTTTACATGAAAAAGTTACCGTGGACTGCATATCATTTTAACCCTAATTGTTTATTGACTTTTCAACAATATATTTTTCATATAATTTGGTTTAGGTGCTTTTGACATGTTCACGTCTTTGGTTGGATGAGAATTGCATGTGTATTACATATCAAAAAACTTCACTTTCTGTACGAATTTTTAAAACTGCACACCAAACCATCTTTCAGACCTTGACTTGATTTAGCTTTGTGTTTTATTTATTTATTTTAATGAGTCACCATTAGAAATAATATAAAATTAAAAGTATTTTGGTATTCAGTGGGGTATTTTTTAAAAATACATTTTAAATGGTGCTGCAATGTTACGCTTTTTTATTTTGTCTCACACAGTGGCACATAAAGAAATTTGAGTTTTTTAGTTCATACTGTTTCTTTTATAAATTGTTATACTTTTGATAATGCCATGTAAATTATTAAATATTTGTAAAACAAACTTGTACCAATAAACTTCTTGTAGTTCGTACTGTATTCCATTATATAATGGTTGTAAATTTCACTGATTAGTACACTGAAATTATGATTTCACTTAAAAAATATAATTTGCAAAACAAAAAAATAATTACAGAGAAAATAAAATAAATATAATTGCAATACAGAAGAAAAAAATGGAAGCTCTTGAAACATGTAAAAAGGTGCTCGGAAAAATAGCTCAGCAAATTCTAGGCTTTGAAATCTTTAAGGCTTTGATTGCAAAGCCATGTGATTATTTCTGCTGCTAAGTGCCATAAAATAAATTTAATAATAAAACTCAAAAAGTCTTCAGGCTGTGTGTGTTGGTTTTAAAATAATTTGTTTTATAGTAGTGTTCAGGAGAGAACACACCTGCCCATCCCCCACCTGAACATTTTTAATTATTTTGTCGTTTTGCTTTCATGAGAAGAAAATAGCAATTTCCAAATTGCTTTCAGTGTCCTGGAAAGGGCCTCCCAAATGATTACAAGATTGTAATTCATGGGTTTGAAATACAGAGAAGCTTGGGAGTCAATTTGAGCTTCCAAAAATTGAAAGTGGGTGAGTTAGGATAGCAAACCGAAAAAATATTCATCCATGTTTACCACTTTTGCAAGGTTGAAACTTTTGTATTAGAACTACTGAAGATGGAATGGGCCATTTAGGTGATCATATCCAACCTTTTACTCAGGGCAGGGTCCCAGATTAAAACATTCACATGGTTGTTTAACAATTTGTTTGAACACATTCACTGAAGGAAAAATTACCATGTCTCTTGCTTTTAAAAAAAGAGATCATATCTTGGATTTGCCCTTTATTTTAGCACCTTGATTCCCATACTTTTGTGAAGTTTTTTGTTTTCTGTTCATTTATTCTTTCATGCATGCAAGCAAGCAAATTCATGTAGCAATCCCTCTTAACCAGGCAGCTAAAAGAGTATACACACACACAGTGTAAAATAGCAGAAACAATCTATGAAAACAGTTAAGGCATACTTATCTGTACCAGCATAAAAGCAAAACGCATATACCAGGCCCCAGTGTTTGAAGGAAGAACCAAGTCTTTAGGGTATTGCGAAAGTCCAGCAGGAAGACAGGTAGAAAAAGCACGCCTCCTGGTCTCATCAAATTACGGTGCTTCACACAAGGGACCTGAAGTGTGCCTAACCTGTCAAATCTGGTGGGATAGGCAGAAGTCACTATAGGCAAGCATTCCCACAATTAACTTGGACCTGGACTACATGGGGCTATAAAGATGCAACTGACATCTTGAATTGCACCTGGAAACCAGTGTAGCTCATGTAGCAGTAATATTGCATGGGCATCATGTGCTGTGCCCAAAATTCTATACCACATTCAGGAGCAGATGAAGCAGCCAAATGTTCTTCAAAGGAATGTAGAGCATGTTGTAATAACCCAAATGGGGTGCAACCGCGTAGTGATTTAACCTTGTGTGACTGAACAGTGGCTCCTGATATAGGAATATAATTGGTGTATCAAATGGATTTGTGAATTAAGTCTCCTGGCCTTAGTGCCACTTCTGCTTGAACAACAGCCGTGAGTCCATAAGGACCCCATATTGCAAGGGTGTCAAACTCAATTTAATTGAGGGCCGCATCAGCATTGCGGTTGCCCTCAGGGGGCCAAATGGGTGCGGCCAGGTTGGGCATGGATAGAGTGGGCGTGGTCTACTGGGTGGGCATGGCTAGCTCTACATCATTCACGTCAGGGGTGCCTATGGGGGCCTGGGCAGGAGTGGGACAGATCTGAGGGTCTCTGGCAGAAGGGGGGTGGGACCAAGGCAAGTGCCAAGGCATGGTCCACTGGAGGAGCCTCACTGTTCCTCTCAGGCCATGCGGGGAGGGCTGGATGGTGGTGCGGGCTGCCCGGAGCCTGGGCAGCAGAGGTCAAATGCCCAGCCTGGCCCTTGTGCACCCGTGGCACCAAATCCAGCCCCACTTCCTCAAGGCTGCTGCTCAACGTTCTCCTGGTTCCTCCCTGTTTCCAGACAGCCTTGTAGAGCTAAGACTGAATGCGTTTCAGCATAGATGGCCACCACAAAATTGTACATTGGCTCCCGGCTGGCCTGGGCCAGAACCAAGGCAGAGGGGGCCATTCCCTCACTGTTTCCAGGATGGCTTCGCGGGCCACATGAAACCACTTCGCGGGCCGCATCTGGCTCCCGGGCCTTATGTTTGACATGTCTGCCATATTGCACACCATTCTGTCTGTGGGAATGTTACCCCTTTCAGAGTTTTTTTTAATGGAAGATCACCAGACTGGAGTTTGTACATGCACTAAAACCCACAGCCACCCAGTTACGGTAGGTTTATGGAATGTTGTTCAGTTTCCCAGGAGGGAGAGACTGCATTCTAGAGGAGCAAGAGATAACATAGTTTAAATAGTTTGTGTGAGAGAAAGAGGGCGAGGATGGCTCCTTCCCAATAGTTCCCTTATGTTTTATGGTGCAAGTAGTCTGCTTTAGTTTGGCAAGATTTCTGCCTATAGCTAAGGAACAATAAAGAAATTTGCTTAGAAGAATAGCAAGGTGTCTTTCTTGCCTTGAAGCCTTTTTTCTCTTTCCAGACTCTCATAGCTTCCAGGGACTGGAAAAGACAGCATCACTTGAACAGCCTGAGGCAGAGATCTATGCCTGGATTTTATCAGCATACTGATGATACTTCTGTCTACCAGAGGCTTTGTGTAGGTTTTCAATAGAAACTGGGAGAGCAAATTGAGGATGAGGTAGGATTTATTACAAACTGACATTAGAGGCATTAAGCAGCAACAGAAAATCCGGAGTCATCAAAGCTCCCACAACAAGACCTGGGGCTGATTAGCCATTAGGGTTTCTTCCAGTTGCCCATGACAGATGGGATTCTGGGAATTGCAGTCTAATTTATTCAGAAGAGAAGCAATTATGGAATTTATACTCAAGTACTCAGGACTCTGGCTCAATCTGCTGTCAATCATAGAAGTTCATTGAGTGATGGGGGCAGACACTACTGCTCACCCCAATGTATCTCAAAGGAAAGTGATAACTAGGGAACTAGCTGATTTGATGGAGTCCTTATATATTATGTTTGAGAATTGCTGGAGAACTGATGTTTTCCTGGACTTCAAAATGGAAGAAAAGAAAATCTCGCAAAATATAGTCCAATCTGTTGTGTCCTGAGCCTGCAAAAGCAGACTCAGGATGTTGCATTGCTCCCGGGTATTCCAAAAGCTGCCCAGGACCAGACAGAGCAGCGCCAGCCTTGCGCACATGCGCAAGGCGCGAAAATGCTCTGTTACTTTGTTTGCCATTTGTCGGGTCTCTGGTCACATAAAGAGGCCTGCGTGCCTTTTGCCTGTTGTTCGGTTGTTGTTAGAAGAAGAATAAAGAGCTGTTTAACATCCAAAAAAAAAAAAAAAGACCTGGGGCTGAGCACAAAGACTGGAATGCAACATAGGAAAAATGCGGAGTCTGCCTTCCCCAGGAACAGCTCACCTGCTGTCTTCCACTCTATGTTCCCATGTCTATTTTTAATTACTAGTTTGGGAGTAGATGAAAAATGATTAACAAATCCAACCGAGGAATTATTTCAGAGTAGTTTACCTTGGCAGTTTTTTTCACTGCTCCCTTACTTAAACCCAACTCCTTAGACAATAGATATAGTCACTATCAAGTATGCAGAGACCAATGCAGGTGAAGGGATTTTTCAGATCTGTTTCCTGTCACTTAGTAACCTTTTAGTAACCTTACTAGAGAACAACCCAAAGAATATTCTGCTTATTAACAGGGTTTGGGGTGACTGAAGGTGAAGAAGCCTAAAAGAAAAATAGTGGTGTAAGAATACACAGGACTTCTATTATAGTCCTATGCCCAACAAGCAGAAAGTCATAATATACATAATATAAATAATAGCTTTGTTGGGAAATTCTTTTTAAATTAAAACACTCTTGGTTTGGTTTGGATTATTGAGATGTTTAGTCAATCTTGGTGTTCTTTTGGTAGGTTACCAAAATATGCAGATTAATCAAAGTTCCTTTTTCATATTTCTTTTAAACTTGATAAATAAGGAGTATCTTGAAACAATGCCCTGAGGAATCTCCGTAGATTTTGGTAGTAAATTGCTATTCTGAGAGTTTGGAGTTCTTACAGAACTAAAATAGGTTTTGTGATTCATTTAAATAAGACTTTAAATTGGTAAAACTCAACATGCACAGAGAGCAAGATTAAAAGTATCTACAACGAAAAGATTCATAAAATAGCTGCCAGAGTGGATATAGCTGTTTTCTTAGAAGACAAAGTGAATAAGACTGAAAGGAAAGCATTCTACCCAAGAACTTGAATTCTTTTGCACTCAATTTTTGAAAAATACAGGTAGCCATCAACTTATGTTTGTTTAATGACTGTTTGAAGTTACAGTGGCACTGGGAAAATCGACTTATGATCAGTCCTTGCACTTAAGACTGTTGCAGTGTCCCAGTGGTCATATGATCAAAATTTAGATGCCTGGTCCCCAACATGTATTTATTACCCAGGATCAGATCTTCCCAGGGGCCTTCCAACAAGCAAGTCAATGATCACGATGATTTGCTTAAGGACCACAGCAAAAACCCCTCATAAAATCAGTTGTGACTCATTTAGTGATCTACATCACCTAGCAATGGAAATTCCAGTCTCATGGTTATAAATTGAGGATTACTTGTACTTATGAAAAAGCCAAAGTCACAAAGCAGAAAAGAATATATTCAAGAAACTTAAGATGAAGGGAAAAAAGGAGTTCAAGCTACAAATGACAAATCATATGCTTATCTACCTGATATAACCTAAAATCATTCATGTTTTATAAACAATTAAATTACATTATCTTAATCTTCCACTTGATGGTTTTACAAACCAAGCAAGAATGCCAAAGAATATCAAGTTGTGTTTTGGTGCTTTATTGACAATTATGACTGTATTGTAAGCAAGTAGAAACTGTATCAGCCACTGATAAGTATAACCTTCCATCTGGGCAAGCACAAATTTCATAAAGTCCTTCAGATCTCTCAGATTCTCCATTTGTTCCTTGAAGCAAATCTGGCAGTAGCAAATTCTGAGCATCAAAGATCTGCAAGGAAAAAGCACACCAATCTACTTTGTAGCTTTACTGTTAACAGAGAGAACTCTTGCTGTGCAACATTTACCAGGTAGAAATATCCAACTGTTTTCAAATATACCCCCAGTAACAACTTCAGTCTAAAAAGAAGAGAGATATTAGGAAGGAAAAATGTTTAAAAACCACTGCTATAGTGGGCCCACTCTTTCCTTTGATTCATTACTGAGCAATTTAATGGAAGCTTTATTATGAATTTGCAAATGAAAGTTCAAAGCCTCCTTTACATTATTCAATATGTCCTAATGAGCTAAAAATGTTTTAAATATAGCCTGGAAAACCACTTTGAAAACACTGTCAAATTGTTGAAGAAAGTCTCCTTTAGATCGTGCCCCAAACCTTGGAAAGTATTTCAAATTGACCCTTTAGTTAACCCAAAGCTATGTGTTCCAAATTGTAAACATTTCAGCATGCTGCTGCTTTCATTTATTTAAAACACACCTACCATTTTTTCAAGGAGTTGAGAGGAAAAAAAGTATATTTTTTGTTTTTTTATTCACAGCTAACATGTCAGTCTGAGGAGCAGTTGTTTGGATCAAGGTCTTCTATTTCAGTATATTAAGAAGACAATCTTGTCTCTTCTTAATCTGAAAGTCAATTGCTATTTCAATCAGCACATTTTGTTGGCTGCATGATACTTTATATACATAGAAAGTTTCTATTATACATTTCTAATGCATTTCTAGTCCATCATCCAGGGTGCTTTTATTGGTAAAACAGAGATTCTTTGGGGGTCAGGGGGTTTATATGGGATTTTAAGAAGATGATGGGCAGGCTACTGCAAGAGATGTCACTGGTTACAAAATATTAATTTACCAGAAGACAAACTGGTGAATTTGTTCCCCTTTAGCCTTCCAATCACCTTAATTTACTTCTGCCCTTTTAACTGGCTTTTTCTAAAGAAATCACTGGAATGAAATCTTCTGCTACTTTCATTTGTGAGATTCAGAAGCATTCTTAAAAACAAAGGATTTGCTTTGCTACCTAATATTAGCTTTCCAATTAATTTTTGTTTAAAAGAATTGTTTGTTTAAAAGTACATAAAAATAAAATCAGGTGGGGCTTAGATGCATGGTGGATTCCAAAGAAGGTTCTGCTAACATCACGTTGGGTATCCAAGTGTTAAGGAAAATAAGTACTAGGAACAAACTCAAATGAAACAAATATGAAACACACCAGTGCTTAGCCAGTCAGGTTGCACCACAGCATGCTATATCTGGTACTATTGGCAGTTGCCAAGCACATAACAAACACCTGCAGAGCACTCTAAGGACTGCCCATACCTGTATCTAGCCATCTTTTAAAGTTCCCTCACTGTCTCTCCACCCAGCATTACCATGGCTTTGTATTGCTCAATCAAATTGTGCAAAACAGGAAACTTACACTGAAACTGATATCTCCCTGTGCAGGAAATGTAAGGATTTCTGAGACATGAAACATTCGAAAAAGTAAGGATTTTAATATGGGAAATTAATAACACTAACTAGACAATGTTGTATTTAAGAAAAAAAATCCCTTTGTATACTAAGTTTCCTCTTTTTTTTCTCCTGTATTTTGTTGACATTGATAATGATCTAAGAATATTGTGAGCCTTTATATAAATTATAAAAATATAGAAATAACAGAATTTCTAAAGGATCAAATAGCCTTTATCATAAACCTGAACTTTCCAAAGCCATAGTAGTCTTTATTTACTGGAATTAAAACTGATAGTTTGACTTGCGCAGCAACCACCCCCCTTGAATATCAACTGCGAGTAGGAAATGTATTAATGTTAAATACATCTTTAACATCTCACCATGCCATTGGTACTATGGAATGTGATATCCAAATGAGAGAGTCCAATAACATCTCCATTTTCTGCTTTGATGTGAACTTCTCTTGGAGCATTCATGGTGAGAGACCGTGTTGGTGATTCAAGTCTGAAACCAATCACAAGAAGGGTAATCTTAATATTACAAAAAAGA
The DNA here is from genome assembly GCA_034064705.1 of Bothrops alternatus. Classification (NCBI taxonomy): domain Eukaryota; kingdom Metazoa; phylum Chordata; class Lepidosauria; order Squamata; family Viperidae; genus Bothrops; species Bothrops alternatus. Next base: position 744,147 of record JARGCV010000166.1, read on the forward strand.
AAAAAAGTATTTTCTGCTTCAATCCAAACAACAAACTGGGTTTTATAATAATGTTTTCAAAGTGATTCTGGAGGCAGATTTCCTTAGTGTGATGTCATCCTGCCATCTTAAATTCTTATGGTGGGATTTTAATCTGAATATTAAGTTTCCTAGGAAGTATTGCAAGCCTGATCAATGGGAGCCTGAATCATATTCTGTGTATAGCAGTGGTGCTCAACCTGACCAACTTTAAGATGTGTGGTCTTCAGTTCCCAGAATTCCCCAAACAGCTGGTTTATTAATTATCTGGCTTGCCTGAATAACTCTGTGATTGCAAAGGGTCAAACATCCCTTTTTAGAAACTAGACTCAAATTACATAATTTGCTATAATGAGACAAGGTGCAGCTCCTGGAGGCTTGTATGTACTGTATATTTGGAAACAGTGAAGGCCCCTCTTTGACTAGCTGGCATTTAAAATCAGTTATTCCCAATTGTCCATTTAATTGGAAAGTACATCAGCCATGTTAATGTCATTATGTAAATGACACATCCTGCATCATTTACTTCATTTTACAGATTTGACAAATTATATAACTACAAAAAGAGTTTTACTCTTTGCATTCGATGTCTGTTGCACTGAGGTAATTACTAATCTTTTAAAACTTATCCACAAATTAATTCACAAATAATAAACTTCAAATGTCAAGTAAAACTATTTGCTATTTTTAAAAAAATAATTTAGACAATAGTCATTACAATGTGTAATGCCTGAAGGTGCCAGAAAAAAACCACAAAACTTTTGATATGCTTGCTAGGTTGCTTGCAAACTTAAATGCAATGAAGTTGTGCATAATCCAGTTTCTGCCCAATGGATTCTTAAGGGAGACTTAATACCGGTACTTCTATATACTTTAAGAAAACAACACAATTTGTAGAGGTGAACTTGTAGAGGTGACTTGGTTTTATATACCAACTTAGTTTGGTTTTTAATACAGGAACGTTACAAAAACTAATAGATGTTTTCTCTGGATGGAACAATTTTTCAAGATAGCACAGGTTTTTTTTCAATTGGCAAACAAGCAACAATTTTGAGCTGAAGGAAAAAAATTAGACATTTGAATCAGTGGTGGGATTCAAATATCTGAACAACCGGTTCTCTTATTCGATGCAGGCCTGGGCCTCCGATGCCTAGAACGGACTTCTGGAAGTGATATCCATGCACTTCCGGTGGGCCATTCTAGGCCTGGGAGGCCTTCTCCAGGCCTCCCAGATCTAGACTGGACTTCTGGAAGCCAGCTGGTTTTCCAAATTCAGGTAAATTTAGTTACCTGTTCTCCCGAACCGGTGCAAACTGGCAGAATCCCACCACTGATTTGAATCTTAGAAAATATGAATCAGCTATGGAATAGAAATGATACCGATGTATCTTCATTCAATGTCCCCATGGTTTCCAACAATGAAGATTCAGTATTTATATTTATCTGCTGTTTCATGGAATCAACTTCTTTAAATCTTACAAGAAGTATATAAACAATCATTCACAGCCATTCTGAATTTTGGGATTAGTTTTAATATGACACCATGTGATCCTATTTGTTTTAAATAATATAAAATGTTCTTAGTCATCTGGTTCCTTAGCAATCTTCAATTACCTTGTTCAGGGTTGGATATCTGACTTTACTCTTTTGAAAATTTCCAATTTCAGTAATGTACGTATGTACATATTTCAGTATGCTTTCATATTTTCTTGTTACCGTTTCTTGCATATGATTTTATTTTTGCAAACTGCTTTGAGAAAGGTTTTGCCCTAAAGGAAGTTTAAAATTATTTACAATGAATATACTTGCTAAAACAAAAGGCTAAAAAAGGACAAAAATGCATAATAAAGAGAGCAAGCCTATCTAAAGGCTTCCCTAACAGGTTTTAGTTTAGTTAATGTATAAAAGAATACATTCTTTTAAAGTAAATAAGAATCACTAGAAGGAATACAGGTAGTCCTTGATTTACCTGTATAACCACAATTGGGACCACAATTCTGTTGCTAAGCAAGGCAGTTGTTAAGCGAGTCACCCCAATTTTATGACTTTTTTGCCACTGTTACTAACGAAATTACTGCAGTTGTTAAGTGAATTGTGGTCATTAAATGAATCTGGCTTCCCCCATTGACTTTGCTTGTCAGAAGCTGGCTGGGCTGGTTGCAAATGGTGATCACATGACCCTGGAACACTGCAACCTGTCTGTTGCCAAGCACCTGAATTCTGATCATATGACCATGGGGATACTGCAGCTGTTTTTAAGGATTGGTTGTAAATCACTTTTTTCAGGGCTGTTAACTAAATGAATGGTTGAAAGCCAAAGACTATCTGTATGAGATTAATATACCACCATCTGCATTTAAAGCATTTGCACCATGATTGCCTTCAGAGTAAGCATGCTTTTCTGTAATTTGATTCCTGAGATTTTAGCAATGTCATAATAATAATAATAATAATAATAATAATAATAATAATAATAATAATAATGTTGGAAGGGACCTTGGAGGTCATCAAATCCAACCCCCTGCTCAGGCAGGTAACCCTATACCATTTCAGACAAATGGCTGTCCAGTTTCTTCTTAAAAATTTCCAGTGTTGGAGCATTGTTATATATATGTTGTTAGCCGCTCCGAGTCCCTTGGAGAGGAGTGGCATACAAACCCAAATAAAATAAATAAATAAATAAATTCACCGCTTCTGGAGGCAGGTTGTTCCACTGGTTAATTGTTCTAACTGTTTCTTTTAAGAAGTTTCTCCTTAGTTCTAGGTTGCTTCTCTCCTTGATTAGTTTCCATCTGTTGCTTCTTGTCCTGCCTTCAGGCACTTTGGAATAGCTTGACTCCCTCTTCTCTGTGGCAGCCCCTGAGATATTGGAACACTGCTATCATGTCCCCCCTCGTCCTTCTCTTCATTAAACTAGACATACCCAATTCCATCAACCTTTCCTTATATGTTTTAACCTCCAGTCCCCTAATCATCTTTGTTGCTCTTCTCTGTACTCTTTCTAGAGTCTCAACATCTTTTTTACATCATGGTGACCAAAACTGGATGCAGTATTCCAAGTGTGGTCTTACCAAGGCATTGTAGAGTGGTATTAATACTTTGCGTGATCTTGATTCTATCCCTCTGTTAATGCAGCCTAGCATTTTGTTGGCTTTTTTGGCAGCTGCAGCACACTGCTGGCTCATATTTAAATGATTGTCCACTAGGACTCTGAGATCCCTCTCACAGTTACTACCATTGAGCAAGGTACCCCTATACTATACCTGTACATTTGGTTTTTCTTGCTTAAATGTAGAACCTTACTTTTTTCACCATTGAATTTCATTTTGTTAGATAGCGCCCAGTGTTCAAGTCTGTCCAAATCCTCCTGTATCCTAAGCCTGTCTTCTGGAGTGTTGGCTATTCCTGCCAGCTTGGTGTCGTCTGCAAATTTGATGAGTTCCCATCTATCCCCTCATCCAAATCGATGAAGATGTTGAAGAGCCCTGGGGCACCCCACTACACACTTCCCTCCATGTAGATGTGGTTCCATTGAGGACCACAGGCTGAGTACGGCCGGTCAGCCAGCTACGGATCCATCTGGTGGTGATGCTGTCTAACCCACATTTTTCTATCTTATCAAGTAGTAGGCTGTGATCTACTTTGTCAAATGCCTTACTGAAGTCCAAGTAAATTATATCCACAGCATTTCTCTGGTCCACTAATTTTGTCACTTGGTCAAAGAATGCAATAAGGTTTGTCTGGCATGATCTGTTTTTGACAAACCAGTGTTGGCTTTTAGTAATGACTTGGTTTGCCTGTAGGTGTTCGCTGTTTCGTTGTTTGATTATCTTTTCCAGAATCTTCCCAGGTATTGAGGTCAGGCTGATAGGTCTGTAATTTCCTGGATCCATTTTTTCCCCTTTTTTGAAGATGGGAACTACATCAGCTCTTTTCCAGTTCTCTGGTAGTTCCCCAGTGCTCCAGGATCTTTGAAAACTATAGTTCAGTGGTTCTGAGATCATGTCTGCCAGTTCCTTGAGGACCTTGGGATGTAATCCATGTGGTCCTGGTGATTTGAACTCGTCTAGGCTGGACAGGTGCTCACTTACCCAGTGGCACTGTGTTCTTAGTGGCACAGTGTTCTCAAATTGCTTCTTTAGCTGTCTTACTATACAATATGAAAGTGGAAGATGATCTTGAGAACATGATTATTTTGTCAATACTGACCATTCTTGCCAGTGTTAAAGTTCTCAAAGTTGTGGATATTCTTTTTGCTGATATTTTGAATGCTGTATACATGGCCAACTGGGAGCTGATCATATTATCTGTGGTATTATGTAGTTAGTTTTTAAATTAGTTTGCAATAACTAATATGATAATATGGAGTTTGATTCCTTGTTTCTCCTTAGTAATCCTTTTCCTTTTGGGTTCTTCCTCAGTATATTACTGCTTACTTATCATCTTACTGCTCTACAAGTCTAGCTTTACGGAGAATACCGCAAAAAAAAAAAATGAAATAAATAATAAATGTTTACTCATTTTGGAGGGATATTCTTACTTAAGTGTTAGATTTTTGACATCATCTCCCACACCTTGGACAAGGGGTGTTTCTACAGAATGTTCGCAAAGGGCACCTTCTGGACCTGAAGCAGAAAAAAAAGACAAATCATTGTCACTTTTTAAAGTGTCAAATTAAGTGCATTACTAGTGGAAAACAAGTTTTTCATAACCACCCAACAAAATATCCAAAGCTAATTCAGAGTACATACGGTCTTTTAAGTGTCTAAGATTCCACCATATTTTGAGTACTCTGATATTTGGGCTGGTTTAAATATTTGAGGTTCTAATGCAGGGGTTCTCAACCTTGGCAACTTTAAGACTTGTGGACTTCAACTCCCAGAATTCCTCAGCCAGCTTTGCTGGCTGAGGAATTCTGGGAGTTGAAGTCCACAAGTCTTAAAGTTGCCAAGGTTGAGAACCCCTGTCTAATGTAACACTGTGGGCTTTGGAGGTTTTGCCGAACATTAGAATAGCATATGTTTACAAGCCGTTAAATCTATACATTCAAAATGAAATATTCACATAACTGAAATGAAAAATTAGATCTATGGAGAAGAATTATTAGATATAAAAGTTACCAGGCAGTAAAAATATTGCTTAGAGGGATAACCCAACTGGAACAATCTACCCACTGGGTAATAATAACTGTTTAACTTATACATAGAATTTCCATTGTAAGTTATTGCCAATGTAAGTTGAGTTGGACCTGATTTTACAACGATTTTTACAGCAGTTGTTAACAAATCACATGGTCATTAAATGAATCCAGCTTCCCCAACAGGTATTTTTTTGCTCAAAATTGGCCAAAAAAAAGGTTAGAAATGTACGTGACTGCACAATGCTGCAACTGGTCTTAAATGCAAGATGTTGCCAAGTGCCCCAATTGCAATCACATGGCTGACGGTTGTTGCAACGGTTTTTAAGAGCAAGTACAGGTCGCAAGTTATTTTTTCTGAGACCATTATAATTGAAGACTTCCTGTATAAGGACTTCCCCATTTGCTAGTCCTGTGGACCTCTATCTATCTGTTGGCTAATATGGAACTATGTTAGCCTATATGTAAACTTGTTTGAAAACCACAATATGTACTCTAGGTAGTATAGGGAGTGAAGCAGACAACTGTAACCTCTTCAGTTCCATATGTTTGCTTACTCATTCCTCACTTCAACCTACCAGCCTACATTATGACCCCCTATTAAAAGGTAAGAGGTTTTTCTCATGAATTCCTGCTGCCATTTGACAATTGCACATTTCCTATACCATTCCCCAATCCTCAGAAGCCAATTTGCAAGTAAGTAAACAAAGTTTTAGAAGTAAGGTAAAGGTGATAAAAATCTCATTCTCAGAAATCTGCTTGGTTCACAAAAACAGAAGCTAGTTCCCAAACCAAAAATTGTTGTGCAGTATTGTCAGATCCAAAGATCTTACATGTCTTTCACGTCATTCAATAGGTTGTACAAGTAATTCAATGAGGTGCTTAACTCATCAGCCAAATCAGTGATTTTTACAACCTCAGTATTCAACTGAGTAATGTTGCCTTATTTTGACTGATAAGTCTACTTCCACATCCCATAATTTTGCTAGCAACAGAACAGAAATGTTCTGTCATTTCCTTCTTCTGAGAAGTTTTTTCTTCAGATTTCCAGTATTGCCAGTGGTCTTCCATCATCTGGCCATATTTAGCTTTCTTTTTTACAGATGCTGCCTACCATCTAGTTAAATATTAATTACTACTAATAAATAATTACCAATTACTCAAAATAATTATTTTTAGACCTCAATGTAAAATACAGTTTTAAAGATGTTTAATGTAACATTTTAGCTAAAAACATCAGTAATAAAATATTCACTATTCTCTTAAATTTGTTATTAAAATAACGGATTACTGTTATTTATATAACCAATTTCAGATTATAGTCTTTATCTTCAAAATAACATTTTTTTGTAATTTTAGACTTGCAAACAAACCTGTGACTCGAAGTTTCTCTGTACCAATCACAGTGTCACTCTCATGCACTGTAAAAAGTGGCTTTTCATTGAGATTCATAGAGTTGATCTGAAATTGTTGACTATGGAACTGTACCATGTCTGGATCTAAAAAGGACAAAACATTATAAAATGGATTTTCTTTGCTGATGCTTTAAAAATACATAAGTACGCATCCTCAATGATGCAACATATAGTTATATAATTAGGATATTAAATTTGTAGTCTTATGCTCAGTAATTTGTGATTAAGACTCATTATATTAATCAGTTGATACATATATTGAACTACAGTGCTAGGTTAGCATTTGGTTATGTTCTCCGTTTCTGGTTGATTTGATCAGAAAAAGCAGAATGTTCTAAACCAAATGGAAAGAAAAATACTTTAGATGCCAGCATGCAAAAATATAAATATAGCTCTTTGTGAATATATACAATGTGGACAAAGTAAGCCAAATTAAAATTCCAGATTTGATAAATCCTTAATATGCAGCATCTTGTCTCTTTACACAGAATCTTTAATTCAAATAGGGCTGTATTTTTAATTATGAATGTATCTATATCTAAACAATATTTTTATAATTTACATAAATTGGATATTCGTATCTTTCCAGGAACTGAGTCACTAAAGAGATTTATAATTGAAGTCAAATTATTCATATGTTCATTTTTTGATAATGACATAAAATTATTTTTCTTTATTTCAAGTATTTGACTAATTGACATATCTAGACAATATATATCCTATAGTATATGAGCTCATAATAAGAAACACATTCCTTTCTTTGGATATAAACCTTTCAAAATCCAAACTAAAGAAAAATATATTACACCTACCTACACTTAATCTGCCTGTGACATTTCCATCACTATTGCGTGCATTCAAAGTCACATTATGAGAAGATTGCAAAAGTAAGGGTGAATCCTAGGATTAAGAGAAAAAAGAATGTAAATGTTTAAGACGTTTGGCTAGATCTTACTGAAAAATAAATACATCCACTCTTTTCCAATTCTCCATAACTTACAATGAGATCTGATATAATCTGACATAATCTATGATATGATATGATATGATATGATATGATATGATATGATATGATATGATATGATATGATATGATATGATTAGCAGGACTGCTAATTAGAATTTCTTACAATGATGCTGGGGAAATTTATCATTCAATAAATCCAAGAATTAGCATTCTTTAAGCATATTTGTTGAAATGGAAAGAGAAATTACAGAACTGAATATTGCTGGAACAATGCCAAAATGAGCAGAAAAAATATCAGATCTGTGATGTGCTTCAAAGTAAACACCCTGAAGTATTTTAGTCATGTGATATGTATTGCTGCTTTGAATCAGGTCTTTACTTCAATTTCAAAGCAAAACGGCGTTGTAGGGCCGATTTTATTGAAATTCTATCAAATCAAAACAGGCTTTGCATAACTCTAGTAAATAACTTTTTTCCAATATGACAAACCACAGCACATTTCTATGTGTATTAACTCAGAAATAAGCCTTGTTAAAATCAGTGGGATTTATTTCCAAATAGCTGTGCATAACATTGTATCATTACCTTTCTGGAGTGAATTTCTTTGACATATAATGGATATAAAAATTCAGACTCTCCTTCTAGACGAAGCCCATCAGTATTAACCTGTAAGTATCCCATTCCAGCCTGCAAATGCAAAACACATTTTAAATATTAGTTGTGTGAGACATTGTCAAATTCTTTTCAAAGATACCAGATTTATTTTTTCCAAATACTGTATGATTTATTCAAGAAGTATATCCCTAATGAAAAAGAAAGTCAGAAGATAAATATGTTACAGATGGAAGAAAGGTGGTCATAACAAGCATTTTTTCACACAAGGTTTTCATGAGAGCCATCTGCAAATATGCCCATCCAAGCAGAACTACATTAATAAAAAGGTGCTGCACACAAGGACTTCTTCTCCAATCCATATACCAGCAATGTATACACAAGCTCTCTTCAAAAAGCAATAATTCCAAGAAAAAAAAAATATAAATTGCATAACAGAAAGGCTAGAAGTCCACTTTTTCCTCTTCTCCGTTTGGATTAATCATATATTACTGTTATTTGAAACAGAATCATATATTTATGATTGCTGGCATGCAACTAAATCTACATGGTTATCTCTCCCATTAAGAATTTAGATATTTGAGCGCTGCATTACATTAAGCATTAAAGAATGAATTTCAAGTAATACAAATCAATGAACACAATTCAAAGCATATTAACGCTGAGATAAATACAAATTATCCTAAAGTATATTTAAGACTGTAGCTTCTGGCTAGTATTACATATCACATGAAGTGATGTTTTTTTAAATATGGGTTAACAAACCAAAATGTTTGACTATTAGCAATACTGTGATTTGAAAAGTACATAGCTGGGGGGGGATTTCATACATCAGGCTAAACTAAAACTAAAAACACATAAAGAAGGTGAGATATAGAAACTCATTTACTGAAATAAGATAGAAGCAGGGGAAAATAACTTTATTTGCTGCAAATAACTACCGGTACGTTAAGACTAGATACTTGTCAGAGCATCTGTGTTCTGTCTGTCTGTCTGTCTGTCTGCCTGCCTGCCTGCCTGCCTGCCTGCCTGCCTTTCTATCTATCTATCTATCTATCTATCTATCTATCTATCTATCTATCTATCTATCTATCTATCTATCTATCTATCTATCTATCTATCTATCGTTTGAACACAGATCTATCCCAGCTCCAGATGTATCTAGTTCCTGGCCTGCCGCTTTGTTATTGTAAATGTAAAATGTGGATCCTGTACATTAGGAATAAATTGTATTATGAAGTTATTGTATTTTTGTTGATTTTTATATAGGTATTCCCCAGTGTTTGAAAATTATTTCCAAAATTCCTCTAGGGTAAATAGACTGAAGGATGTTTTACAAAGCACCATCACTGGGAAAAACTTAAATGCGACAGTAAGAATATAAGCAAAAGCAACAGTAAAACTCAATTAAAGGAAAAAGAACACTTACTGATGAAAACCACATTATTTTAAGAATCCAAATTGTCAGAGCAAGATTCACAACTAGAATGATGATCAAGAGGAGGATAAATAAATAAAGGCAGCGCTTTCTCCAGCCATAAATGCCAACATTGTACACATACGGAGGTTCTGGTCTCTGTATGTCAGTACCTGGTGTTGGTGAAATATATTCTTCACGTACCATCTGCTACAGAAAAAAATAATGGACATAATTAACTAAAAATAAATATTTCAAACAGGGCATTCTACTTCAAATTTGAAAACTGAACATCTAATAATTAAAAGTAGATTTCTAAGAGCTAAGAATTTAGTAAGCTGATGATCCTCCAAACAAAACAGTGAGGCATTATTGATTAATAAAAAACATTAATTATATAATTTCATTTAATGAGAATAGAATAGAATAGAATAGAATAGAATAGAATAGAATAGAATAGAATAGAATAGAATAGAATAGAATAGAATAACACAGTTGAATGGGACCTTCAAGCAGGAAACCCTATACTATTTCAGACTTCAAACTTCCAGTGTTGGAGCATTCACTGCTTCTGGAGGCAGGTGGTTCCACTGGTTAATTGTTCTAACTGTCAGGAAGTTTCTCCTTAGTTCCTGGTTGCTTCTCTCCTTGATTAGTTTCCATCCGTTGCTCCTTGTCCTACCTTCAGGGGCTTTGGAGAATAGCTTGACTCCCTCTTCTTTGTGGCAACCCCTGAGATATTGGAACACTGCTATCATGTCACCCCTAGTCCTTCTTTTCATTAAACTAGACATACCCAATTCCAGCAATTATAGCAATAATGGGAACACCAGTGGAGGACTTGAAGGGACAAGTTGGGACAGATCATCCTCGAGAAAAATCTATCAATGTGATCACTAAGAAGCCAATACCAAATTGGTGGTAAATAACCAATCAATGATCCATCACATGCATATATATAGATCCATTTCTGCCTTTTTATGTCTATTGAATAGTCTTAAAATTAGTAAACTGATTTGTCCTAATTAATATAGTCTCCTGGAAACAATATATTCTGAGAAGAAGGAATCTACCTATTTGTGTCCCTAGAACACAGAACCTGATTTTCAGAGTTGGGCATGCTATTCCGTAGGTAAAACATTAGGGCCATAGTATACATAGTATACATAGTATATAGTATACATATGTCTGATTTGCGCATCTGTTTGGTATTCAAAAATTATATGTCAGAAACTGACATATAGGACTATTTGGGATAAGCAGTCGGCCTTCCTGGGATCCAATATAGATGCAATAATAGGTATAAATGATAAGTCTCAGAGAGACTTGTTGGCATTAAGGGAAGAATCTATAGATAGACTGCAGCCCTAAATACTGCAAATCTGGTCCTAAATAGTCAATTGACTGACAGTGTCCAAACAAAAATCAGTTAAGGGGTAGCATTTTAAAAATTAAATAATCAATTAAAAATACTAAATTATAAGCTACTTCCCTACTACTCCAGTTGGTTCCAGATGAATTTATAAAAATCTGGAGAGTGCCACAGTAAGAGAAGGTTCTTTAGATTACTCCTAATGCAGGAATGGTGATCCACTTATGAGAACAACCTTCCTTAAATTATAATATTAAAGTGCAACAAGTATTTGTGGAACTCAAGCGTAGGTACTGCATCATGCAAGATAGTTAACATGACTGACAAATACGCAGTCTCCATGAAAAGACAACTGAAAGCATATGATTTTATACTCAAGCCCTTATATGGCAGAAGCACCCATTATTAAGTAACATGATCCTTTTTTTTCCATAAAAGATCGGCCTTTCAGTTGGAGCATGCAAAAAAAAGGGGGGGGAACCAGCAAGGAAAAGATGCAGCTCACTGCATTAAAAGCATACTGTCCCACCAAAGGAATAACATTTGTTATTTCGATATTGTTATTTATTTCACTGCACATATGTAATGCCAAGGACACAAAGTTAGAGTCAGATGTTGCCACATTTACATAGTTACTACAATCTAAACTACAAAAATAACTTGTGTATTGTGTTTCAAGTTAATATAATAATAATCTAATGGTGGGGGGGAGGCAAAATTGAAAGAATTATCATAGGTTTTTAAAATAGTCTATTAATCCTTACATTAATTGATTTATAATTTATAATACCTATGCAAATAAGGTTTGCCTAAAAGACTTACCTTGGAAGATTTTAAACAACAGCAGAAACTGCAGATCTAACTCAGATCAAACGCCTTCAGCCTGACAATGAATTTCTATACTTGTACCCACAGTGGAAAATATTTTAGGCGGGGCTCAACTTGTTTACATGTTTGGCCACATTTCACATTCCACCCCCTTTCACTAGCGGCACAGACAGGGCTAATTTTACTCTATGACAAACTGGTGCTGCACTAATGCTTTAGGAGGTATAATTTGTATTTTCAAAATAGTATGCACCTCTTATTAGAATGTTACTCACACTACTCTGAAGACAGGAAAAATCCTATCGAACTGCTAGCTATTAAAAAAAAAGAAAACACTTAATTTTGCTCATATTCAATTTACCAACATAAAAATTCAGAGATTGTTGTACATGTACAACAGCAGCACACAACATTTGGTGAAGCAGAAACATGCAATTGGTCTAGAAGCATATGCTTACCCCAAAATGGGTAAAACCAAGAAGTAGGTAAACCCTGGAGAAAAACTATATGTGATTTAACTGAAATATATATTGAATTATCAATATATATCAATATATTGCAATTATCCTACAACTTACAAAATTATTTTAGAATTTTCCTGTTCTGTTATATTAAGAATTATTAATAGTGAGAAACCTTCTCAGTTTGGAGCAGTGTACAAATGCCTGGGCTAGGGGTTGCAAACATTTATTTATTGAAGAAACTAATATAGTTTTTATTTAAGAAACCAAACTTGGAAGGCTCACAAGAGTTATATAAAGCATCTTTAAAACACAATAAAAACAAGACAGAAGGAAGGAAGGAAGGAAGGAAGGAAGGAAGGAAGGAAGGAAGGAAGGAAGGAAGGAAGGAAGGAAGGAAGGAAGGAAGGAAGGAAGGAAACAAACTGCACAGCTATCAACATTCAAGTACATTTTTTTTCTCACACAAATACATATGGTATATATACAGAGAGACAAAATGATCTTAGCTTTCTTCTCTCTCTCTAAGCCAGGAGTAGGAATCTTTCAATGGCAGGCCAAGAAATCCATTTTGGGAGGTGGCTGAGGGTGTAATAATTGGATAGATAATATAAAGTGGATAAAACCCAAAATTTTCTGAGGGTTTTGCCTGGAAGGGTTGTTGGGAGTGGGGGCGAAGTTTGTGAGTTTTTCTATGAGCCAATACTACAAAGGTTTTCACACAGTGAATCACACCTCAAAATGTCAGGTAATTAAGTCTAATCTTTAGCAATAACTATAATAAAAATAGCTTTAGGGGCTGCAAAAATAGACTTCAGCATTTTTAAAAAGGACATTGAAAACACAAGAATCATTCCTTTTCAACAATTTATTGGTTTTTCTACTCCCATTAGCAGCAGGAAAATTATAGTGTGATTTGCACCAACAATTGGTTGACTGACTGGTGAGAACTCTTTTGTGCTATTGATGATACACTACAATTCCTGCCAATTCTATTATCTTTTTGTTTATATATCTCTAATTGCTGGCAAGCGACTAAACAGAGTGCACCTTCCTACAATCAGACATCTGAGTGGCATATTGCATTTGCATATGAAAGAATCCAGCCCTATGAATATATACCAAATTACAGAAAAACAATAAGTCTCAACAATCTTCTTTCAACCGTACAGATAGTCTTTGATTTATGACCATTTGTTTAGTGGCCATTTGAAGACACAGTGACACTGAAAAAGGTGATTTACAACCTGTCCTCACAATTAAAAGTGTTGCAGTGTCCCCATGATTACATGATAGCAATTAGGGCACTTGGCAACTGTGGCACATTTACAATGGATGCAGTCCTATAATTGCTATTTGCAGCCTTGCCAGCTAACTTCTGACCAGCCCAGCCAATGGGGAAGCTGGCAGGGAAGGTTACAGGTTGCAATCACGTGATGTCTTACTTAACAACCATGATGATTTGTTTAACCACCATGGCAAAAAAGGTTGCGAAATTGAATGCAATCATGTGTGATGCCTCGCTTTATGACTACAACTGCTCAACAATTGAAGCCTGGGAAATGGGCACCTTGTCAGTCAACAGGAGTGCTGTCCCAAAGGTGCTTTTTCAGGAGGCAACTGGACTTTCTTGTTTTTCATTGAAGACGTTTCGCTTCTCATCCAAGAAGCTTCTTCAGCTCCGACTGGATGGTGGGGAATGGAAGGATTTATATTCCTTGCAGACAGCTGGTCATTTGCATTCTTTTGGAGAGTTGTTTGGGCCATTTGGAGGTTTGGAGATTTCCAGAAAACCCTGTAAACTACAGGAACAGGACAGAAAACATCCTGCAGCCAAGAAGGCTCCACACGCATTTCCAATACTCAGGTGGCCCTGAGGATACGGATAACCCCCAAATGGCCCCAATGGTCAGAAGAGCACGAACACAGACATCCCCTAAAGATGTTACCAAGCCTGGAAATGAAACGTTTGGAAACCAACCCACAAGCTCATAGAACAAACCTTCACCTTCAACCTATACCTGAGCTACTGATATTCACCACTATTGCAAATCCTTCCATTCCCCACTATCCAGTCAGAGCTGAAGAAGCTTCTTGGATGAGAAGTGAAATGTCTTCAAAGAAAAACAAGAAAGTCCAGTTGTCTCCTGAAAAAAAGCATCTTTGGAACAACCATGACCTGGATGATTGAGAATCTCCATAAACAGGTGTTTTGATTTATTACCAGTTTACCAGGCACTTAGGAGACAAGGTACTGTGAACCAGGAAACAGCAACTAATGACTTAATAGTAGGCTATTAACACCCTAACAATTAAAACCCACACACAACTAAGCACCATATAAATACAATGTGTAGACCAGCCCAGTGCACACATTCTGGAGAGGGAGAAGTTCTCTAAGGATGGGCTCCAGCAAAGACTCAAACTGGATCCTGTAACACTTCTTAATAATGAATGTTGCAGTTCCTATTGTTGTCAAAGATCAAGGACTACCTGTAACTAAACTGGATTTTTAAAATCTCCACTTGGGAGAAGAAGAATCACCATAATATTAAGCTATATTGGAAATAAAAGCAATTTTAATGAAACACTACTTTCACTCAATAAATAACTAATGTTATTCAAAAAGAGTAGGCTAATAAAAGTTACCCAGTCTCCTCATTCTATGCCAGTGACCCAAATTTTACATATGTGGAAATCCTGCAAAGAGAAGGAATTTAAAGTACATGTTTTAATCACATTAGCTACAATGTTCAATTCACAAAAATAAAAAAAAAAGCTTAGGGATTGCTAAATGAGTTTTGGATAACTGGAAAACTTCCTCAGTATTTTAAGAGCTTCAATCTTGCCCTAATATGGCTATTAAAAAGAGCTGTTATATTTCTGTTGGGTAACCACATTGGATCCTCCTAGATTAACAGTTTGAACTGCCTAGCCAGCTTAAAGTATTTTTGTTCAGTGGAATAGTTCATATCTCACAACAATTATTTTCCATAATAAAAAACAAAATCAGAATCATACTCAATCATACTCAAATGCCTACATATTTTCATCTAAAGAAAAATGCTATTGTGAAAGGTAGTGTTGAAATGAAAGATGTCACAAATCTACATGCATGTCAATATTATGAAAATAATTGAAACAAGAAAATGCAATAAAACACAGCAAATGCAAGGAAACACAAGTGCAAGCACAACTTGTAGAAAAAAGCAACACAAGACTGCCATTCTTCTTCAGTTTAAACAGGTCAAAATAGGATGCCAACCCTGATGCATTTTATTTACCTTTCACTGGGAATAGTGGGAAAGAAAAATAAAAGCAAAGTTACTGCATGGACAAATTAAGAAAAAAAAAACTAAACTAAAAGCTGCATCCCACTTTTCACTCTCCTGGCATTAGAGGTGAAGCAGAAACAAAAGTGATTCGTCTACAAAATGTCTTCATTTCTACTTGACCAGGCTTCCCAAGAGTGAGCGAACCGTGGCTCCTTTTTGGTGTGGCTCCACCTTCCATTTAGTAGCCTTTGAAATTGGCTAAAAGAGCCAATGACTAAAATTGGATATTGTGGTGTTGGGAAAGGTAACATCAACAGTGCTGATTAAAATACATATTACGACTCAAAGATGGGGAAGGAGGAAACAGAATGTATAGGGGAGGAGTGAAATTTACTATTGGTCCATCAACCCTCCAATGTGATACTTCCCCATAGGGTGCCCAAGCCAACAGGAAGAACCAGGTCTTCAAGCCCTTATGGAAGGCCAAGAGGATGGGAGCCAGTCTGGGGGCAAGATGTTCCAAAGGACCAGAGCCATTGCAGAGAAGGCTCTTCTCCTGGACCCCACCAGCCAGAATTCCCTGACCAATGGGGTCTGCAACATGGGTGGGGATGGCCAGTTCCATTGGGGTGAGATGGTTCCTCATGGACCCTTGCCATGTAGGACTTTAAAGATGATAACTGCCAGATATGATGAATTAAGTGAGGGTAACACAGTACTAATTTCAAGGCTCTCTTCTGTGACATTAGTTTAATTTTTTGAAATAATCTAAAATACATGCTACAATTTAGGAAGTGGAATGTGTCAGATAAAAGCAATCAAGATAATAAGTGGCCTGAAAAGAAAAAAAAAATGTGATTTATAGGTGTGCTGGGTAGGTTTAACCAGAAAAGAGAAAACTGTGTATAAGCATGGCAAGTATCTGGATGGCTATGAAGCAGAAGATGGGCAGAACTGAGCAGACCTGTTCCAGAAGAGAAGACAAGAAATAATGTATTGAAACAGTGAGGAAATCAATCTTGATTGGACATTTGGGAAAAGTTCCAAATAGGAACAACTCTTCAACAATGGAAATCGGGCTCAGAAGACGATGGTCTTTCTCTCTTTCCTGGAGGTTTTAAACTGAGACTGGATGGTCTTCTGTCACAGATGCTAATGGTATATTATTTATTATTATTATTAATCAAATTTCTATAATAGAGGATTCCTGCATTGAACAACATTATCTCTCACTGTGCATCTGAGATACATATTTTCAGCTTTTTAATATTTATTTTATACTATTTATCATATGTAAATGAAGAAATTCAAAATTAAGAATTTAAAATTTCCTTAACTTTTATTCACCTTATATATCAGAAAAGGCATACTGTGGATAGGTATAGATTTGCCCTTGCCTTCTTCCCAGATTTTTCCAATCTAGTTTACAGCTCTGGCATTCTGTGTTGGTCTCCATTCAAGTCATAACCAGTTCTGTGCTTGCTTAACATTTTCAGGATCAGCTAGGTGCTACCCCCTTGCTCTGGCATTCATATGCATACGTTCCTTTAAAGCTGAAAATTACACTGCTTACCACAGCATATCGCACAGTCGTAGTATGATGTTTTTAAGGAGTCTAAAATACTTAGAAAAGGGAAATGTTACATTTCCATAGATACTCGGTACAGGGAATAGCCATAGAACCAGATTAGAGGGCTTGGCCTAAGACAGGGGTAGGCAACCTTGGCTCTTTTATGACTTGTGGACTTCAACTCCCAGAATCCCTGAGCCAGCCAAGCTGGCTCAGGAATTCTGGGAGTTGAAGTCCACAAGTCATAAAAGAGGCAAGGTTGCCTACTCCTGGCGTAAGAAAACTGGCCACCGAATTGACCAACAGGTTTGCCAGAAGATGAATGGTTAAATGAGGAGCGGAATCATTTTAACTTTTGGAGCTTCTTGGACAAAAGAAGAAATGAAAATGTAGGAGAGGCAAATACTTTTGACACATCAAACGTTGGAGCAAAGCTGTACATGCCGCCTTAATGAAGGGGAAGTACAAAGACTGGAAATGAGTTGGAGTACATCCATATTCCCAAAACCAGGGGCCAGGATTTTTTGGGTTGAGAAGCAGGCAGGAATAGAGAAGGTCGTGCTGGAGAGGTGGGGCATCTACAATCTGGTGCCTCCCGAAGGTAAAGCATTAGGTGTTAACTCTCCTAAATCCCACCGCCTCCTCAACCAGGAACCCACGACTTCTCCGCTCGCCTGCCACCCTAAAACTCGCTTATTCGGAGCGAGCCTCCTTACAAGTGTATTTACTTCTCAATAAATCCGCTAGAAAAGAGGAAACGTGGAAGGAAGGAGCGGGCTTTACCTGATCTTCCCACGGGTGTCCTCTTCGCGGGGCTGAGCGAGGGCGAGCGAAGTCATCGCATCTCCCTTCTTCGCCAGGGAGACCGTCGAGCGCGCCCAGGATTCACCAGCTTTCCTCCGGCGGCGGTCCCGCCCCTTCCATCCCTCGCAGCCCAAAGGAGCTCGTCCAGCCACAAGCGCGGCTTTTTCGTCTTGTCGGCGCAGCTTCGTTCATCGCGTAGGAGGGAAACGCCCCGTCAGCGCCCGCTATTCGCCGCTGGAGAAGAAGAGCGGGAGCCGGTTCCTCTGGGCCCGCTTTTCCTTTAGCCGGCAGAGTCCGGACGCTTCGCTGCGCGCTGACAGCGCGTCCCCCTCGCTCGATTGCCCGCCAGCAAACACAGAAGCGCCGCCAGTGGTTTAGCCAACGCCGCCAGCGGCTCTGAGGAAAATCCATCTCTTCCCTGCCCCTGAACGACCCCAAAGGCGCTTTTCCAAAAGGCAGCTGGATTTGGGTTTTTTGTTTGTTGAAGACGTTTCGCTTCTCATCCAAGAAGCTTCTTCTGAGAAAGAAAATCCAGCTGCCTTTTGAAAAAGCACCTTTGGGACAATCCTGACCTGGATGGCTGAGAATCCCCCCAGACGCGTCCCTTCTTAGCAGTTGCTCACTCGCGGGACGAGGCGCGGTGGCTTTTGGCTGACCAACAGCAGAGAATCCGGGGGTAATTCCTGTAAAGTGCCGCTCTCTTTGTACCTTGAACCCACCGGAAAGAAATTGTTTCTGTATTAATTTTGACCCAGAGGGTTTGCTAGTTCCTTCTGATGGCCTGGTGGCGTTCTCTTGAATAGTAATAGTAATAATAATAATAATAATAATAATAATAATAATAATAATAATAATAATAATAATAATAATAATAATAATAATAATAAACAGCAACAACAATAATAATTATTAATTGTCACAGTTCAGACTGGATTTGGCATTTTTGTCTACCTATTGAGTCCTTACCCAGGACCTAGGATAGGCAGATGTGGATGTTCGATGGTATTACAGATACGATGGAAGCAGTTCCTAGTAAGACCGCCTTTTGCAATAGTCTAATGGCGAATTTGTCAATGCCAGTGGTGTTCAAGTGGTGCTCCAGTTGTTTTGGGATTGCACCCATGGTGCCTATTACTATTGGTAATACCCTTACTTGCCTTTGCCACAGTCTTTCTATTTCTATTTGTAGGTCTTTGTATTTTGTTATCTTCTCCAGTTCTTTCTCGTCTATTCTGCTGTCTCCAGGCACTGCCACGTCCACTATCCAGACATTTTTGTCTTTCTTATCAACAGTTGTTAAGTCCGGGGTGTTATGTTGCAGGTGCTTGTCTGTTTGATTTCTGAAGTCCAAGAGCAGTTTAACTTTATCATTTTCTATGACTTTCTCTATTTTATGATCCCACCGGTTCTTGCTTACAGGCAAATGATATTTTTAGCAGATCTTCCAATGCATCATTGTTGCTACTTTGTCATGTCGCTGCTTGTAGTCAGTCTGTGCGATCTTCTTGCAGCAGCTTACCAGGTAGTCCACTGTTTCTTCAGCTTCTTTGCATAGGCAGCACTTACTGTCTGTTGCTGTCTTCTCAATTTTGACTTTGTATGCATTTGTCCTTAAGGCTTGGTCTTGTGCAGCCAGAATTAGTCCCTATTATTATTATTATTGTTGTTATTATTCATTAGACGTGAACCTCAGTCAACTGAACATTCAAATTGACTGGCGCTGATGGTTGACATGGGTTGCTGCCAGCATCCTAGGTATCAACCAGGTACCTCCTTAAAATGTAAGAGGTTCCGAGTAGCGCAGTTTTTTTGTAGCATTGTTGGAGTTATTGCAGGAAGCTGCAGTTTCTTGAAATATTTTGCAAAGTTTTTGGACATAGTTCCCAGTGCCGCAATGACAATGGGTATCACTGTTACACATTTCATCCATAATAGTGCAGTTTCGATGGCCAGGTCGCGATATTTTGTAATTTTTTCCAGTTCTTTTTCTTTGACTCTGGCATCCCCTGGTACAGTGATATCAATCAGCTGTATTATTATATTATTATATATTATTATTATTATTGTTGTTGTTGTTGTTATTCACACAGCCAGATGTCCAGACTGGGTTTGGCATTTTTGTCTACCTAGCAAGTCCTTACTAAACACCTGGGATGGACAGATATGGAAGTTGTTGTTATTATTATTGTTGTTGTTGTTGTTGTTATTATTATTATGGCTTTGAGGAAGCATTGCTCCTGGCAAGAGGACAAGTCCCTGCAGTTTTGATGGCAAGAATTGAGATGTGGTCTTCCATTGCCTTTAAAGGCTGACAGGGAGTGACTGGCCCAAGGTCACCTCGCTGGTTTTGTGCCGGGGTGAAGCTGGAACTCACAGTCTCTGGATTCTAGTCTAGTACGTTAACCACTGCAACAGACTAGCTCTCACCTTGAATTACATACCAATGGAATTATCAGAAAGGTAACAGAATGTATGGGGCAATATTAGAAAGCAGTTACACAAAGTTCTGATGTACTCACTTCACCTTGTATATGTGAACAAGTATTTTACTGCTGAGAGTGTCTGTTGGAGGGCACGTCCTTGAAGTTTTCTTGGCAACATGTTTGGAGGTGGTTTGTTCTTTCTGGGGCTTCTTCCTGGAGCTATGAGAGAGTGACTGACCCAAGGTCACCCAGCTGGTTTCACACCTAAATCCGAACTCAAACTAGAACTCACGGTACTTTCTAGCTCAATGCCTTTAACTATCATGCTGGCTCTCAGTTTCTATGTTTGATTTCCTATTTGTCTTCCAACAGTTAACTAAGTTTAAAACATAATAATTATAAGACCACATAGATACATAAGATAGATTTTAATTGAGGAACATATCAGACTCCATGGACGAGATCAAGGATTCAAGAACTACACCAAAGTTAGTAAAGGAATGCTAATCTGTGTAAATATAGAAACCCTAGAAAGATAAATTGCTCACCCTCATTTATAGTGAATTCATTAAAGCAGTAGCTGTCTGAACAACTTAAATATATAATCTTCCCAAGTTTCTTGTCACCAGGTCTGAATTGCCAATTAGCTTTCCTTCTGTCTCTTGATTGCTTTTTATCTTCTCTCCTTTCTATTCCTTCCCAATCCCTTATTGTTTTAAGGTTGAATGGGTTTCATGGATTTTTAATATATGTATATTGTAAGCTATCTAGAGACATAGAGACATACAGATCTTTGTTATAAATTAGTAAAAGCACATGTATAAATTGGATTCACACAATCTGCTAAACCACAGCTTCTTTTTGGTTTATTGAACTACAACCATGTTTGTACAACATGCTAAACTGAAACCAAATAAATCACAATATGTCTTGTTATATGAACTAGGCCATAGGAATTTGACTTTAAAATGTACCCATGTTGCATTGTCAATGTCTGGGAAGTAAAAAAAAAAATGGTCTCTAGCCCAGAGGGTTACAATCTGTAATTTGCCTGAGAGATAGTCCCATCTGAAACAGGAGAGGGAAATGGAGGAAGGGATAAATGCAATCCATATTTATTTCAGTTAATGAAGAGTCCGAACCAAGAAGATTCTGTCTGACCTTGAAAAAAAAACGAAGCAATTTTAGATCTGCCTAAACTAGCTGGAAATTCTAGACTTATAAATTTATCTAGAAACTGGAAAAACCCTTCCAGAGAGAACCCCCAAAACAAACCAGAGCCATTGCTTGTTTTATTTTATTATTATTATTATTATTATTATTATTATTATTATTATTATTATTATTATATTATTTTATTTTATTTTATTTTATTTTATTTTATTTTATTTTATTATTTTATTTTATTTTATTATTTTATTTTATTTATCACATTTTAAAGCCACCCATCTCTCTCCCAGAGGGACTCTCTGACCAGAGCCATTATGGTTTATTGATGAAGGTGCTGGCCTAGAAGCAGAGTCACCCAGATTCAAGCCCGCCCTCAGCCACTGGACTTCATTGGCCGACTTGGGGCCAGTCTCTCTCTTTCTCCTTCCTTCCTTCCTTCCTTCCTTCCTTCCTTCCTTCCTTCCTTCCTTCCTTCCTTCCTTCCTTCCTTCCTTCCTTCCTTCCTTCCCATGGTTGTTGTTATGGAAAAAAATTGGAGAAGGAGTCTTGTGTATATAACCTTGAGCTCCTGAATGAAAGACAGGGTATCAATCTAACAAAACACTTCCCTGCAATCTCCATGAATCAAGCTATTTATACTCAATTTGCTTTACTTAGTTGAGAATGTATGCTATATCTTTTGGAATTATGAATCCTAGTATGTTTGACCGCTGGCTACCACTTCCCGTCTGGGAGCTAAAGTGATTGAAATAAGCTGGTCATCAGAAACAGTAAATTAATCAGAAGATATTCTGGGCTTCTGGGATTCTGGATAGATGGCAATTAACACACAGATGCAGTATTCTGATTTTTCTTTCCTTGTGTTATTTTATGTTATTTTCTACTGGAAATAACAGTAGTATGTGCGGAAACTCAACTCTCTTGTATAAAATGCAAATGAGGCCAGGTGATAGTTTGGTGGAATTTCATTCACCTCCATGGAAGACTGCTGGTCCTCACTGCTGGTCTCCACAATCAATAGCAAATCAATCAGCAACTGAGAATAGGCCCATTGCTGAAAAAACTTCTTCCTCCCTCTCATATCTAAGTAGATGCCAAGAAGGTGAGAAGTTTCTTTCTTTTGAAAACAACTTTATTAGTACTAATTTTCTGGCATGAGATTAAAAAAAATAAGTTTTGAATCTGGATTATTCTGCTTTCCTTTACACATTGACTTATGCCGTCAACCCAACTGATGAATGGGAATATGGGGGGGGGGGGTGCAGATGTTTTTGTTAGAAAGGAAGCTAGGCGTTTTTAAGAACAGCCATCCAGTACAGCTGATGATATATGCGATAATGAACACAGATTCTATATTAATTTCAGAAATAAATCTCTCTGCAACTGCAGTTGCTGAAGCTCATCAATTTGGGAACAGGATTGACAAATGATAGCAACTGGAATCCCTTCTTCCTGTTTTCATAGCCTGAAAATTTCATCATCTCAAAACTGCCAGTCCACTGAAACCATATAGGGAGAACATGTTTCTGATGTTTACCTGGAATTCCTCCCATCATCAAGAAAAGTATTTTTTTTAATTTACACTTATGTATATGTCTCCAAGGACATTAGTTTTCTTTTTAAGTAAATTACAAATATGTCTTAGACTATAAAAACTATTGTAAATCTATTTTTGAATGATTTCTCAGAGCTCTGATTGCAATGCTATACAATTCTGTTGCAATCCTGTATCAATTTACCTAGGAATAACCACCACAGCATTCATTTAACATATTTTCAATAGGCATGAATGTGCCTACCTACTTAACCATCCTAGAATTACTGCCCACTAATTCTAGGCTAGGAATGTTATGACTGAATCTCTTGTTGATTCATTTTGCAAACTGAAAGATTGCCAAAATCCATTCCAAATTTTAAAAAAATAATGTTGACAATTGCAAATGAAATATTTACAAGTATACATTTTTATATATAAAAAAAGATCTGATGTAGATACTTTTGAGAGGTTGCAGTCAAGAACAAATAAAAATGAAGTATGCTGTTGCATATAAAAAGGTCGCAAAAGGTGATCACAGAACTCCAGGACAGCAAAACCGTCAGAAATATGAACCAGCTGCCAATTGTCCGAATTCTGATCATGTGACCATGGGGATGCCTCAACAGTCACAAGTGTGAGAAGTAGTCATGTCACTTTTTTCCAGTACCGTTGTAACTTTGAATGGCCAGTAAATGAATGGTACTAAATTGAGAAATACCTGTATAAGGTTGAAAGTTATCATCCTCATTATCCAAGATGCTTTTATACCAGCCAATTTGAAAATGTTCCTGAAATAATGGGAAAACTAAGTAGAAGGTCAGGAAAAAGAATGGACTTTCGATCTTCTTGAAGGAGAAACTTATTTGTTTGTTTGTTTATCAGAGTTATTTACTGCCCATCTCAGGCAACTTTTTCTGTCAGCCATTTACATGTCAATGAGAAGGCTTGGACTGAACCATGATGAAGACTTTTCCTTCAACAGGTTCTTGGAGATTTTTTTTTACTGTACTGTCCTCTGCAGGTTTTGAAATGCAGTTCTAGTATTCCTGCTACTGTTACCTTCACTTTCTCTGAGACTTGTGTCATCAGTTCCTGAGGTTTGAAGCCATTCAAATTGACAAAGTGTTTTTGTTCTTTCTACTTTGAAACATTCACAGCCTGTGCCACAATCTCTTTTTCATAAAGGGAAGTGCTGTGCTCAAAGGACCCTTAAAATTAGTTTATATTCTATTCAGGAACCAAATTTTGAACGTAATTAATCTTCATCGCTCTCTGGTCTTAAGATCAAATGTAGTATCTGTTATCAGTTTAATTTTATTCTTCACAAAATACTGTAGGATTTCAAGTGGAAACCTGCAGATATTAACAGGAATGTGAAATCCCCTCCCTCTTCATATAAAATGATCTGTCACTGGGCACAGTAGTTTCAATTTTTATTTGAAGCAATATTAACGTTTCTCTTGAGTGCACTCTTCTGCTGACTTTCTGCTTCAATTCAGTAGTCATTCATGGAAACTATTAGTTTTGACTACCAACTTTTCTTGAAGATCCAGGCAGAATTCGTAATTAACAACTACTCAGTATTGCAGATAGTTTCTCATTGCAACTGTACTGTACAGTTATCCAGTGCTGAACTTAATGAAACCATCATCGATTTTATTACTGCCAGACCCAGTTTGGTGTAATGATTAATACACTAGGCTAGAAACTGGAAAACTGTGAGTTCTAGTTCCTGCTTAGGAATAAAACCAGCTGGGTGATCTTGACTCAACAGGAGGGAGGAAGGAAGGAAGGAAGGAAGGAAGGAAGGAAGGAAGGAAGGAAGGAAGGAAGGAAGGAAGGAAGGAATAGCAAACCCCCTTCTGAAAAACCTTGCCAAGAAAACTGCATGGGTTTGTCCAGGCAAACTCAAGAATCAGACATGATTGATCAAAAGGGGAGGGGGAATACCCCAGAAAGCACAGAAATAACTAATTTATGACTTTCAAAGAGGTGACTAAATGCAGTGTTGTCATTCAAAGTTGGTTGCCACAAAAACCTCCACTGTATAAGGAATTTCAGCCAGGACATAGGGGTGCTTTATGTACATCTTTCACATATCTGAGGCACAAGTAGATCTTGACTTACCAGTCACTTAGCAACCATTTGAAGTTACAGCAGATCTACTGGGGCTGCTGACTTGGGCAGGTCCATTATGAACTTAAGTCAAGGACTATCTCTACTCTTAGAACTTTTAAATATTGAATGCTTTATTCATTATTATGCTATTAATAATAAAAGTGGCTCAATCAGTTTCATTTTCCAGAAGTTTGAAGCATTGGCCCATCTTTTGCAAAATTATTTATAGGGGGAATGAAAAGGACTCTGGGCCCTTACCTGAGTAACAAATTTTATTAAAAGGAATAAGCTTTTGTCAGTCCATTTCAACAGCTGCACTTCATCTGGAATGGAGTGTTTGACATGCAGGATTGCAGCCTAAGGACAATTCCATACTGCAGTCTAAATTGCTTATCTTCCATGCTGCTTTTGGTTGTTTTTTAAGATGTCATAAATTATAGTCCAATAATAAACACAATAAAAAGTCAGTTCCATAAGCAGCTCTGTCCATGTACCCTATAGTCTTGATCAGTGCTTTTTTTTGGGGGGGGGGGAAAGGTGCCGGAACTCACACATGTCATACAACCCACCTTACTTACCCTACAAGGTTTACCTTTGTAGTTGAAAAAAAAAACCCTTCAATTTTTAGTGTATCTAAAAGACTAGGATTTTGTTCAAGGTAAGTTAATACTAGTATTAATGTTACCATGCACTGTGTGGCTTTAAATTACAAGAAGGCATTTTATTAATCTTTTGGGACATTTATCACTGTCATACCCATTCAGTTTAATGAGTGGAAATGCCAACTTTCTATGTGGAATGAAATTGGCCAAATAAAACAAAATTTGGTTGCTTGTAAAAGATTGAATTATTTTTAAGAAGTTGTCAAACAAGGTGGAAAAAATTACATTTGGAGTTTAATATGTATATTGACTTGAAACAAATTAAAGTTGAAACTTTGTCAGTGAACAGATTACTTTTAATTTACCTTTAAGTTAAACCCAATTTAATAAATAGATCTGATTAAACCTCACACTGTAGGTCTACCTTTACATCTGACCAATACATAATTAATATATATTATTAATAATATTAAAACCTCCAAATCACAAGACATTGGCTTTATTCTTATTCTTCCCCTCTGCAGTTTGAATATAAAGTATAAAAGACTAAAAAGAGATTTTCGTAGACATCCCAGCCTTTGAACTACCCAAGGAACTGAAACAGCGAAGTTTCGCTGTCGGGCAAGCTTCCATGCCAGCTGCCTTTCTTTCCTCTCGCTTCACCTCTTTTTAACATCTAGTCCAGGTATAAAAAATAATTACCTCATTTTACTATGGCTTTCTCTTACAATTCTGTTTTTTTTCTTAATGATATAACTTTTCCAAAGAACTCACAACTTCAGGAATGTTTCGCTTTCTCTCATCTCCAGGAGACAAAAGTCAAATTCTGAAAGAATCTTTCCTCTTAATATACTATAATTATCAGCATCATACCTAAGAGTGATACCTAAACCTCCTAATGATAGGTTTTTTACTTAATTTGATTACTTAGTGGAGTAATTTTTTTTCTTTTATATATCTCTGTCCATCCTCACCCTTTTTCTGAGTTATTTCTTTACAAAAGACTGGTCTTTCCTATCAGAAATTCAGTCCTAGCTACATGATAAAACTTGAAGAATATTTATGCAAAGCCTAGAAATAGATAAGGCAAGGAAACACCATATGCCACTTAACAAATAGTTTTCCTCCAAAGAGGTTAACATTATGTTACACCCAATGGAAGCAAAAGGTCAACTTAGAAGAAGCAGGACAGGAAGGGGATTGACACTTTTGAACTTTGTTTTTGGAGAAGGCTTCTGAGAATACAAAGGATAGCCATGAAAACAAATGAACCATTGAACATATTAACCCAGAATTCTCACACAAGACACAAATAATCAGTCGCAAATTATCCTGTTTGGGATTCATTATCTGAAGACCGAGCTCCCTGGGAAAGGCTCTAATTCTGGAAAAGGTAGAAGGAAAGAACGGAGAGAACAACCAACAACAAGGTGGATGGGCTCAGTTGCAGTGATGAGGAAGAAACTCTTGGAGGATCTGAAAGTCCAAGTTAGGGACAGATGGTTATGGAGAAAATCTATCTATATGCCTGCTAGGAATTGAAAATTACTTGATGGCACATAATTTATCAATTGAATAGCAGTAGCAATAGCATTTAGGCTTACAATATATACCACTCCATAGCGCTTTAAAGTATTCTCCGGGCAGTTTACAATTCGAAGTCTTATTTGCATGTTGCCCCAACAATCTGGGTTCTCATTTTACCAACTTTAGAAGGATGGAAGGCTGAGTCATTCTTGAGCCGGTCAGAATCGAACTACTGGCTGTGGGCAGAGTTAACTTGGAATACTACGCTTAACCACTAAGCCACCAGGGAATCATATAAATGATGAGAAAATCAAATGTGATCATGCGTTTAGAGACAGCCTGCAAGAAACTTGGAAACCACATGGAGTACAGTTTGCCCACACATGTAAAGTTTGAGCTTGTGTAGCATCAGGACGTGAATTTCTGTGTTAATTCATTTTTCCATTTTATATGCTAACAAGATATGAAGTTGCTATGACAAAACTCAATTCTTATAGCCTATCATGAATGCTGAAATTTACAACTCATCTATCTTTATACATTTTTTCCACATGCATCTAATACACTAATAAAATTAATAATGTTTCAGCAAGATTTCTTTTTTAAAAAAAAATCCTATTCATCATTTTATGTATTTCTTTTTCTCTTCTACAATGATGAATGTGCCTATTCTGCACATTAAGGTTTTTTATATATTTAACATTATAGCTTTAAAAGCTCTTGAGAAATATTTCAGGAATAGATAGAATGCATCAATTAGCACAAAATAAAGAGGAGCATTTTGCGGCAAAAAATAAGATGTTCTAAAAGAAAAAAGCTAGGGAACATTATATACTTATGTGCATATTGAATAAATCAACAGAAAGCTATTTATGGAATAACATTAAATAAATCTATCTGCACGGTGTGCATAGTGCTTTTAGCTGTATAATAGAAGAGATAATGAGTAAAATAGACAGTGGACCAATAAAGGGAATAATTAGCTTCTTATGATACAGATCTGAGTGTCTCAAATATAGAGAGCCTCATAATGTAGTTTTAAGTACTGTCAGAAACATTACTGTTTAGCCCACAGATGTCTACTCAAAAGTAAGATTACTATTGTACAGAATAGTTTATTCCCAAAAGAGTTCTACAGCATGGATTGTTCAGTCTGTTTTTTTTATACCACTGATGAGCTTTTTGGCCCTTAGAGACTTATAGTTCTGGAGTTGGAAAGGATGCATCCTTCTGCCAGTGAAAGAAGTCAAATTGCAGCAGACTTGAGTTATATGCTCATATTTGATCAATAAAACACTTTAGGATAACAGCAATTTTATCACTTCCATTAATCTAATTAAATTGACTAGGTATCAGGCATGGCGTGGTCTTTTTCAATATTAGAATTATTGTGATGCCCTAAGCAGCAGAAATTATTATTGAAATTATTCAAAATAGATTAATTAGACTATTTACTTCTCTAGGCTGTTATACTGTATTTGATTTTCAATAAAAAGATATGATGGGCTAAATTTTTTTTCCATTCTGCATCAGTACCCTATTGTGTTCCATTATAAGAAGATGAAATATTTCATCAGCAAAGTAAACCAATTTTGTACAAAAAAGTTAATGTATGAAATTTCCCTCTAGAACAGTTGTCTGTTTGTACCTGATTCTAGAAAAACCCAATGTCTATGCATTTTCTCTATCCTGACACAATTATTCTATTTATAATTATCCTGCAGGTTTCTCCGCATAATGCAATCTTACCATTAGATAAAGATAAGGAAAAAGCAAAATTCAACTTGAGTCTATCTTCCTTTAATTTACTACTTAGAATAAAAGAAAGGAAAATACAGTTTTATAAGAGGGACAATTTTGATAGATGAGAAATTGATTCTAGACACTTAATTGTCAGTTCAATTTTCAAAGCTGTATAGTTTGCTGCTGACTCATTTTTTAAATTAATATAAGGCCAACATGATATTATATATGCATTCTTGGTTTTGGTTGCATTGGCTTATGGATTTTGTAGCTTTTTACTAGTGCCTAAGGGAGGATTTCATCATATTCATGAAAATTTAAATTATTTTATTTCCATTGTTATTCAAGCAAATATCCAGGGTATCCAGAGGAAAGTTAAAAATAAATATCAATATGTTGGCCATGAACTCTTTTATATGTGAATTCTATGATCCCTCCCACTCCCACCTCCCCAGATATCACAAAATGCGTTGTGAAAATATTGAAGGAGAATTGATGTCTTGAGAAAGGTTGAAATTGGCAGTTGAGAAGTTGTTGTTGTTGTTACTGGCCTTAACTAATAACAAAGCAAAAAACGAGAAAAAGTTGAGGGTGTGCCAGTAACCATATTCTCCTTTATGTATGATTATTTTGTTTACTTGTTCAATGCAGAAGCCACATTAATCATCCAAGTGATTTTAAGTTATGTACAACATGTTGAAAAAAATAAAACAAGTAGTACACCATGAGCTCATATATACAGTGTAGAAATAGTCTGTCCCAGAGTCCATTGAAAAAGCCACATTTTAAGGGATTTCCTAAACAACAGGATTTGGGAATATCCAGACTTTGGGGAAGATATTATCCCAAAGGGCATGTGCTGCCCACAGAAAAGGCACATCTAGAGGTTCTACAAAATGAGTAACTTTAACAATGGCTCCTGCAGCATGTTGTCTGTACTACGGTAGATCTAATAGGATAGGCAAATACAGCAGGAGAGATGAAGTCCCACAGAAAATCAAAGTTCTTATGAAGAACCTTGACTAGTGAATACACAATTAAGCATATTGAATTCATTGACCATGAACCAAACAAAAGCATTTACATGTTGAAGTTTAGCATCAGGGAGGCAAAAATAGCTATGGCTGATGAAGATGCAGATGTCAGCATGTGTAACTGGGTTGCTATTTGATTGGATGCCCCACATTATCAGGCTACCCAAGCGTGAGGCATGTAATAATTAAGTTACAACCGACAGAAAGCAGATTCATACCTTCTGCTGGGCTCATCAGCAATATGGGTCACTGACCACTGCCTTCATGTAGAAACAAATGACCCTGTCTTCCTCCCACTTCTAGTCCATTGCAAATGTACCCTGCAGCCTTATTTCCAGGCTTCAATACACAATTTACTGGGCAAAGGTGTATTAAGCTTTCAGAACAAATGGTCTCTACTGCTTCATTCCATTCTAGTAGCAGCCACAGCAATGACTGACTGTGATCCCTGGCATGCATCTTTCCCTGCTTTCTGCTTTGTTTCTATGCAACTGAGCTGTCAGTTCTTTCTTGCTAGAGAGTTTCTATGGGTCTACAAAGGAACACAGGAACAAAAAAACCAACTTGTTCCTTATTGCTTTTATTATTGAGGCACCAGAGGGGGTGCTTTAAGGGAGGAGGGGAATGAGAAAGGGTCAGCATTAGTATCGTAGTATTAGAGATAATATGGGAAGAAGCAGTAAAGACATCCATACATGCAACATCTGTGGAAGCAAAGCAAAGACACAGGGACTTTTGAGGAAGAAAGTTCCAGGAACCATCCCTAAAATGAAAAGGTAGGCCCTAGCAGACCAGTTCATACAGAAGCCTCCATTGCTGGGAAGGACCAATCAGATCTTGGAGTAGTTATAATTTTGACTAAGCACCACTTCAACCCTATTGTCAACTCACTGCAATCTGAATCAGAATTTCTGAGGTTGGCTCAAGGAAGCAACAAGCACAGGAGATGAGCAGCTTAAGTGGCAAGGAAAAATTGCCCTGGCAAGGGTTCGCATGTGCATAAAAATATGTTATGAAAGAAAAAAAAATCTAGCAGAAAAAGAGTATCTAATTAGGGTTTTAAAATTATGGTGGTAATTCCCTGACATGTTTTAAATGGCATGTTATAGTTCTCAATTGACTGAAACACGTAGATGGGGGAAAAAAAAAGAATGTGGAAAGTCTCTCTCTCTCTCTCTCTCTCTCTCTCTCTCTCTCTCTCTCTCTCTCTCTCTCTCTCTCTGTGTGTGTGTGTGTGTGTGTGTGTGTGTCTCTGTCTTGTTCAAGCAGTTAATTGAGTTCTGTTCTAATTATGGCTTTTTATATCGATAATAAAACTAGCTTATCAAAGAGCTATGCCCCTGAATTTCTGCCTGCTGTCCTTTGAGTTTAAACAACAGTGTAAAAAAACCAGACATCTCATTTTCTTCCATTTGTTTAGTTTGGGATGAAAGTCCTGTTTAATCTCCTAAATTCTCTTTTGAGCATCAAATGTGCGCTGCTGTGTATTTATTTTAACTGTGATAGATCGATTTTATGATTGTTTGCCACTCAGAGTCCTTTGTTGACATGGCCAGCCATATACATACTAAGACAAAATGATAAAGGCTTACTTGTCTGGTCGTCTCCCACTCTAGGGTGTGGGCTCATCTCTTGTTTCTTGGTCGAGGGAACCAGCATTGTTTGAAGACATTTTCTGTGGTCATATGGCCAGCATGGCAATAGATCAAAGGCACATGGAATGCTGTTACATTTCCACCAAAGTAGTGAATAGAATAGAGCTGAAAGGGATCATGGAGGTCTTCTAGTCCAGCCCCCTGCTTAAGCAGGAGAACCTTTACCATTTCAGACAAGTGATTGTCTACTAGTCTCTTCTTTAAAATCTCAAGTGATGGAGTGCCCACGATTTCTGAAAGCACATACTGAGAGAGAGAGAGAGAGAGAGAGAGAGAGAGAGAGAGAGAGAGAGAGAGAGAGAGAGAGAGAGAGAGAGAGAGAGAGAGAGATTAGAAGCATGGATCTTTTTACAGTCCATAAAATGTTTGGACTTTGAAAATAGAACGCTAGTGTCCCCTGGTGGTAGGAAAGCCTATATCATATTTTTTAAAATAAACGCAATAGTTTGGGAAATAATTATTTCTATTCTATTTTATATGTTCAGACCACTACTTTAAAACAGAGAATATCAGAGACCTTTTAAATAAGGTGCTCTCTGAGCTTTCTGACTACAACTGATGATGTTACCTAGTGAAGGAAGTTAGCCCAGAGAAGGAAATATTAAAAGGGCATAAAATATATTTTTCCTCAAAAGGATTTTTTAAAAACCAAACCTGGCCCCAAATCTATCTCTCTGCCCCAAGCAAGAGCTAGCCCCATACGAATGCAGATGTAGAACCATCAGAAAGCTGAAGCCAGGGCACTCAAGAAGACAAAGAGAAGATCTGCATGCCCCACCCAAACTCTAGGAGTCATTAGTCCCATCACCTGGGAAGCAGGATATGATAATAGGATTAAACCACAGATATCAAGTCCTAGAAAAACACTCAGAAATAGCCTCAAAGTTCATGCCACAGGAACAGGAAACTATTCCAAAAGGCTAGAGGGGGTATAAAAACCTACTGCCCATGTGCTCAAGTCCTCTTTCCTCTCTGCTCTTCCTCGCAAGGACAATCTTTCTGCTATTTCAATAAACTGTAACCTTCTTCCCAAAGCAGTCGCCATGTTGCTTATTTATCCTGGCTTGGATGAACCAGGATGAAGACTTCTGACACTAGTTTGGGTAATGAAACGTGTGCAAGAAAACAAGCAAGCTCAGAGAGCACCAAGGACTCTCATGTCCATCCTGAGTTGCAAACATTCACCTTTATTTGTATCAAGCAATCTTCTCTAACCTGACATACACTAGGAACACCAACTAGAGGTCCATTTTCACATATCACGAGAAATAGCTGGCTGGGTATTGTGGAAGGGGCTAGGCTGAATGCAAAGGTTTTTATTTTTTCTTTAGAATTCTTTAGAATTCAGTACAGGTAGTGCTCGCTTAACAAGCTTTTGAAGTTACAATGGACTCAAAAAAGTTATTTATAACTTGTCCTCAAAATTACGCTTGCTGCACAGACCATGGTCATGTAATTGCATGTCAGGTACTTGCCAACTGGCTCGCATTTATGACTGGTGGCAGTGTTCCGTGGAATGTTTTTTGCCTATTCTATTCCATTCCATTCTATCCCCCCCATTGCACTCCACTCCACTCCATCCCACTCTTTCTACCCTGCTACATTTCAAAAATATTTGGTCAAAATCTAAATTATCTTCAGTGATTATCTCTACACATTACAGGATAATACACATGCCAAGCATGTAATCCAAAAGTGGGTACTTAAGTGGATTTTATATGAATTCCTACTGCAGAGACTAAGGAGCAAATTGAAAGCTTTATTACTATTATTATTATTATTATTATTATTATTATTATTATTATTATTATTATTATTATTATTATTATTAAAGTTGGAAGGGACCTTGGAGGTCATCTAGTCCAACCCCCTGCTCAGACAGGAAACCCTATACTATTTCAGACAAATGGCTGTCCTGTCTCTTCTTAAAAACTTCCAGTGTTGGAGCATTCACCGCTTCTGAAGGAATATTGTTCCACTGGTTAATTGTTCTAACTGTCAGGAAGTTTCTCCTTAGTTCTAGGTTGCTTCTCTCCTTGATTAGTTTCCATCTGTTGCTTCTTGTCCTGCCTTCAGGTGCTTTGGAGAATAGCTTGACTTCCTCTTCTTTGTGGCAGTCCCTGAGATATTGGAACACTGCTATCATATCCCCCCTCATCCTTCTCTTCATTAAACTAGACATACCCAATTCCAGCAACTGTTCCTTATATGCTTTAGCCTCCAGCCTCCTAATCATCTTTGTTGTACAGAGCTGTCCTGCATAATGAAAGCTACCATATCAGGACTACGCAGAGGTGTAGTTTATATGGGAGAAAAACTTTCTTGAAAGGGCAATGATCCAAATGTTTCTTGTTCCTGGTAGAAGAGGAACATATTCACCAATCTCTCCCGGCCTTTTTAATCAATGGCTAAACTAAGCAGCACTTGTTTGCCAAGGGCCCCGCTTTTTTTTCTGCTACACAAAGTAAGCAAGCTGTGAAACTAAGAATTTCAGCAAAAGGACATACTTCTTGATAGGCAAAACAATGAAGGTTTTTCTTATTACTGAGATTTCCCCTCATCAATTGTATGTTTCTGTGTTTTGTTTTGCATTACTAGTCTACTAGGCTAAATAAATATTTATTTTTATAATGTTTAGAGTAAAATGAGCAGAGATGGAATCAAAGGCTCTTAACCTGTGATATAAATGTAATCTCTTTAGTTTTTATCTGTCAAAAATATAAGCCTTGTTTCAACATTGAATAAATAGGTAAGCAAAATAAAAATTATAATTCTAACCAAGTTAGTTAGAAATGGTTAGTTCCAAATAAGTTATTATGTGAGTTATAAAGCCAGGCCATTATGTAAAATAATATGTAAATGTATGGAGAAATCTTTAAATGTACATATTTAACACCTTTCTAGCTCATTTTCTTCATGTAATGGGCTGGCTTCCAGTTCATTCCTGGATGCAATTCAAAGTTCTGCAGTGGAACAGCTGGCCTCCAGAAATCATGGGTGCCCCATCACTGGAGATTTTTAAGAAGAGACTAGTAGACAGTCACTTGTCTGAGATGGTATAGGTTCTCCTGCTTGAGAAGAGGGCTGGACTAGAAGACCTCCAAGGTCCCTTCCAGCTTCTATTCTATTCTATTCTATTCTATTCTATTCTATTCTATTCTATTCTATTCTATTCTATTCTATTCTATTCTATTCTATTCTATTCTATTCTATGGCACTGTTTACAATTAGAAGTTGTAGTTTCTGAAGGTGCACTGTGTTTCAAGTATTGTTGTCCAAAGTCATAAATTGTCATCAGAAACCTTGCTTCAAGCACGCCTGCCCATTGAGGTCTTGTGAGTGGCTACTTGGTTTTGGACTTCTATAGTTCCTTCCCTGAACTTGATTTACAGTTTTATCTACCTTGTTCCTTTTTGATATCAGGCAAAGGCTTTTTTACTCTATCAAAACTTTTAAGCATAGCTAAATTTCCAGTGCTGTGTTTCTGTTACATACTTTTATTTTCATGGTAAAACTATTTTTATCCTCCACTGTTTTTAGTGGATTATTTTAATTTCTGACATAAAGTTGATCTCTATGAATTTTGTATGTGTTTTCCTGGTTTCTGGGACTGATCCGACAAACAAGTGAATAAATGGATTTGAACCATTGCTTAAAACAATATGAAGATATGATTGTGATTAAAGAAGCTCAGGGACATCTGAAATTTTGGAGCAATGTAAAAAAGTACGGTAGTTGATTATCCTCATAGATTGTCATGTTTCAGTAGCTGTATCCAATAACACCTTGAGGTTCTCCTGTAGTACCATTAAATGTATTTATAGGCACCTTGACAGTTCAACAATATATGGGTACAAATGAGGTAATGGGGCCTCATAATATCAATGCCATTATGCCTGGGATCATGTTTGTCAGCTTATGTTATTACATTGTCACCATAATATATTGCATTATTAAAATGTCACGATAATATTCTCTGCTGTTATTTCTGGTGAAATAAACTTCCCCAGTTTGTCTTTGACTGTAAAAATCTACACACTGGTAATATTTAACGCATAACAGGATGTGGATAAATCTTAATTTAGCCAAGGTTGTCATTTCTGTAATGGTAGGCTGCATTGCCAAGAAAAAGAAATAGTAAAATGAAATGCATGAACTGCAGCACCCTAGCAAGGTGACATTAAACCCAAAATGTAATTGCTTAACGTCATAGCCAGGAAAGGTTAATTTATAAGTTGTCTGTGTTGATGACAATGTTTTATATATCCATATCCATATCTATTTGTATGCAGTCTTGAAAGTATATGAATAGGGACATAAATATACACATACACAAATATAGACACAATAAAATGACATTTTATTTTGGATCAAAATTATCAAATGACAATGAAAAGGGTTTTGAGCCTGTTAATAAAACAGTTTCTCCAAACTGATGACTTCCAATGTTAGCTTCCAGTATTCCCAGCTAGCATTCCCAACGATCATATTAACAGGGGATCTGGGAAATTGTGGTTTCAATAAACCCAGAAGTCGCTGTGCTGGAAGAATCCCAAAGATGCTCTTTGAGGAGGCAACGGGACTTTCTTGTTTTTCTTTGAAGACGTTTTGTTTCTCATCCAAGAAGCTTCTTCAGCTCTGACTGGATGGTGGGGAATGGAAGGATTTATACTCCTTGCAGACAGCTGGTCATTTGCATTCTTTTACAGAGCCACTGAAGCCATTTGGAGGTTTACCTGTGTCCTCAGGGTAGTGCAAAAGTAGGCTGGAAGAGGATGCTTCATGAACATTAGACTGAAGGATTACATCGTGAAGGATTACAGTTAATATAATTCCCAGTTAATGTGGTCCTTTACAACATACTGAATTGAGGTGATGTTTATTTGTAGTACTAGGAAACATTGAACTAACTCAAGGATGAGACTCTAGATTAATTTTTTTCCACATTATCTGCATGTGCATATAATCTGTATACATAACAGCCATTTATGATATCAGTAAAGGCTACATTTATCATGGCGTCATTTATCATTACTTCATGAAAAATACCAGAATAATTTTCCTTTCGTTTTTGTATCCATATTCAATAGTATATTTTAACAGAACAAGTATATGGTATGGGCCTTAATATTTTTTAAGGTGGAAAGATAAAGAGCTGTTATTTTAATTTACCCTACAGTTTGAGAAAACGATGGAAGTCTGTACCTGAACATTTTTTGCCAAAGTGGATCTCATTGAATTGTAGATCTTAATTAAACCTTTAAATAAAAAAGAGGGATTATTATGCTTTTCATTAAAATTGCTTGAAAGATGACACTTATAAGTTTTCATGCAAGGGACAGTAGGAAAAATGATACTGCATGTAGCAAAATTACTTTAGGATCAGAATAAAATTGGAAAAGACATTGTTAGGCTGCTTATTATGGGATAATCTTCAAGACAGATATATGTAGAGCATTTCAAATAATCAAATCTGCAAATAATAGTACTTATCAACTGTATTTTGTTTTTTCTTCTATTTTTTTTTAACCTCAACTTGCTAATTTCCATAGGGGTTTCATAATAGGTTATCAACAGTTATAACTTAAGTCAGTTTCTTCTATTTTTTATGGAAATAAAACTCACAACATGCTCTCTTGCCTATGAAAGCCACATCCATATTTTAAAATTTCATGATTTCTCCAGCATTTAGAAAGTATTCATCATTTTTATTTTATGTCTATCAGCAGATTTGAGGGGAATAAAACAAATGTGAAAAAACTTCATGCCAGGAGGTGGAGCTGACGTTCCAACTATTTACTTTGTTTACCTATTTCTCTAACAAGTCGCTAAAACGCTTACCTAGTCCCAAGTTGAGCCATTAATTTGAATAGACAAGTCACTGCAATAAAACTAATTTTATGAAAAATGTTTCCCCCCCCGATTATTACAAGACAACAAGGGGGGGCTGCAGGATAAAAAGGAAAGACCAAAGTATAGGTTGATTGTGTTCATCTAACAAATAAAAGTGCCCCAGTTTGTATTAAATGTATATTAAATGTAATTTGTATTAAAATGTTTTAAAAGGTACGTTTGCATCTTTTTTACTCCTAATAGATCCAGGCATCATCAATTAAAAAGAATCAGGATTACTGGTGATTTGAAAGATATCCAGCAGACAACCTTGGAGAGCATTCTCACTTGAGGTAAACAAAATAATAATAATAATAATAATAATAATAATAATAATAATAATAATAATAACAATGACGATGATGATGATGTTGGGAGGGATCTTGGAGGTCATCTAGTCCAACCCCCTGCTGAGGCAGGAAACCCTATACCATTTCTGACAAATGGCTGTCCAGTCTCTTCTTAAAAACTTCCAGTGTAGGAGCATTCACCGCTTCTGGAGGCAGGTTGTTCCACTGGTTAATTGTTTTAACTGGCAGGAAGTTTCTCCTTAGTTCTAGGTTGCTTCTATCCTTGATTAGTTTCTGCACTAGATATGCACATTTTACTTGATCTAAGCCAGGGACCAGCCATAGGAAATTACTTATATTTATGTTCCCTTTCCTATACCAATGGTGCAATGCTGAATGCCCAGTCTCACTGAAATTTGTTCTATGGTTTTTCATGGATAATTTCATAATACTGTTTTAAGGGCCAGTGAATTTAAATAGACCCTTCCTCCCACACTATTGTTAGTGTGAACTCCAGTGAGTTTGGTTTATGGTGGGCCTGTTTGCAATGGACAGCTAGGAATATTTTTTTTAATTTGGCTGCAACCCAAAACATTGCTTATACTGTCTGCCTCTTTTATCAGAATAAAATAATTTGCCTGGAATGTTAAGACACAAAGTCCAACATATTTGGAGGACGTAAGGTGCTACTGGACTCACTGGTCATCAGGTATAGTGTGTGTACATTAGAAGGGAAGTAGATGA
Organism: Bothrops alternatus; assembly: GCA_034064705.1. Classification (NCBI taxonomy): domain Eukaryota; kingdom Metazoa; phylum Chordata; class Lepidosauria; order Squamata; family Viperidae; genus Bothrops; species Bothrops alternatus. The sequence continues at coordinate 782,757 of JARGCV010000166.1, forward strand.
TAAACACAGAAGACTCCATTAGTGTCCACATACAGTCTGAAATTTTAAACATGCAAATTTTCAAACTGCACAAGAGCCAGACCACATAGTAATCTGAGTGAACAAGCCAGGAAATCATAGGATATTGCTTTATCAAAAATACCTTGCTCACTTTCTTCTTAATTTATGCTCTTCCACAAAAGAATGAACAACCATAGGATTGCCCCAACTGACCTTATCTTAATCCTTGACCTTGGGCCAAAGCACAAATGGGTAATGTCAGGAGCAGCAGACATAGTGCTACTAAGCATCTCTGTGCTCAGATAGTAGCTGACCATCATCAAAAAGTCTATAATGTCCCAGCAGAAAGAAGTTCTTCGGATGCTCTTTACAGAATACAGATTGTATGTAAGTGAATGAGTTAAATCTCTTATCTTCAGTAGTGCTGAAATAAAATTTCTCAAATGGCACTTTTCTAATTACATTCCTGAGATTTATTTCCCCTCATCATCATATAAAAATGATGTCTGTTTGCCAGATCTTTTCTGCATAAAGAATGTGAGTATTACAAGTGTCTGCTGGTACAAAGAACCTAGACAAATTGAGTCATTGGTAGAACCAATTCAGTTAATTTGATTTGTTTGGGAGTTTTAATTGGATTTCCTATGATTTTATATTACCTTGGGAACACCATATATTAATTATCTGATAAAGAGGAGAAAATCATGCATGATATAATAATAATAATAATAATCTTTATTACGGTCATAGACCAGCAATAGCCATAACTTTTTACACTATATTAAATAATAATAATAATAATAGAAATAGTACAAACATTAATAGCAAATAATAACATCCCTGTTAAGAAAATACATCTTCTCAAAATGTTAGGGTCACTCCCTAATTTACGTGAATGGATAGCCAATTAATATCTGAGTAAATATAATGTTCCAAACATAATTAGAGATATCTCCCAAAAATTGGCACAAGTTGACGACTATAAATCTGTAACCAATTTTTTTCTTGTGGACATTGCCACAACACAGTATTTTGCCACTGCATGCATGATAGAAGGGTTTGAGTCTTGGAGGAGAAAGCCTACATAAAAATTGTCTGCCCTCCCTGGCAATCTCTCTAATAAAGGGAGAATATACACTGTCCTATAAACTTGGTATAACTCACAGTACAATAAAACATGTGAGATATCTTCGAGTTCTCCTTTACCACATATACATACCCGTTCTGCTATTGGTGTTCTCTTATACCTGCCCTGCAGGAGTGCTGAGGGAAGAATGTTAAATCTGGCTCTGAAAAAAGCTATTCTTTGTTTTGGGAAGGTCAGATTATTCAAATATCTTTCCGCTTCCCACACACCCTGTTTGATTCTATCCCTACTGTGGCTAGGCAACCTATTTAGTTCTTCTTGGAACTCCATGTCCTTTATTCTATTGGATATTACTTGCTTTGCTTGGTCAAAGCCTAGGGACATTAAGAACATTGAAGAGAGCCCATAAGAGCCCAGTTTATGATCTATCGCCTGCTTCCAGGGGGAAGGAAAGTTGTCAGTCAGCACTAAGGGGGACAATCCCTCTGGAAAGAAATGCATTTTAAGCCAGTGAATGATCATCATCTTCCAGGCTCTTACCTGGATTTGGGGCATGCCTGTCTCAATTCTTAATTGGGCATTTGGGGTTCCTTTGGGTGCAGCTAAGATGGCTCGCAGGAATTTGGTTTGTATGGTTTCCAGCAAGTTTTTCTTTGCAAGGGTTCCTGTTTGTGCCCCATATAGAATTTACGCCAATGTTTTGGCCTCAAAAAGTTTTAAGGCAGCAGGTACTAATTGACCTCCGCCTGTGTAAAAGTAATGTTTGATTGCATTTAAGGACCTATTGGCTGCTTGCAATGTGTGATCCAGGTGTGCCTTCCATGTCCCTTGCGAGTGGAAGACCACCCCAAGGTATCTAAATGTTCTAACCTGTTCCAAACTATGTCCTTCTATTTTCCAGGAGTATTGGCTGGGTCTCTTAGCAAAAACTAAAATTTTTGATTTATCAAAGTTAAGGACCAACGTGTTGCCCTAATGGCTCTCTTCAGTCCTATAGGAGTTTGCGAAATAATGACCACATCGTCGACATATAGAAGAATCGGGATTTTGCGATGTGCTAGGTTGGGCGGATGCAGATCGGGGTTCTGTAAGAGATCGATCAGGGGGTTGATATAGAAGTTAAAAAGGGCGGGAGACAGGATGCAACCCTGCCATACCCCTTTTTGTACCCTTATTAAGCTGGTTAAAGTCCCTTGGGGATTACACCTCACTTTCAAGGTGGAATTCGCATACAATTTTTGTATGAGGAAAAGGAGGCGTTTATCAATAGTAGTGCCTTCTAATTTCTCCCATAGGGTGTTCCTAGATATTGAGTCGAAGGCCTGTTTAAAATCTAGGAAGGCCACAAACAGAGAGGATTTTTTTTATGTGTGTATTTTTGTACTAGATGGTGAAGTACCAAGATATGATCCACTGTTGATCTTCCTTCTCTAAAACTGGCTTGTTCATCTTTAATTATCCCCCCCGAAATTAGCCAATCCTGAAGTTTATAATTTAGATGTTTGGCATACATTTTACTAATAACACTCAGAAGACTAATGGGTCTATAATTTCCTGGGTCATTTCTACTACCTTTTTTATAGATTGGTATGATAATTGCTAATCCCCAATCTCTTGGCATATGACCTGTTCTATCTATAAAAGTAAACAGAGATGCTAAAATTGGGGCCCACCAACTGGAATTATTTTTTATTATTTCTGGCAGGACATTGTCAGCACCGGGTGCCTTATTAGCCTTGAGGGCTCCAATCAATCGGGATATCTCACCTGGTGTAACAGGGGGTCAATAAGGGGTTTGGTCCAAATTAACTTGGCTCTCATTAGTTACATAGTCAGGGTCTGCATATAGCTCTATAAAATATTCTTCCCAGGCATAAATCGGTACCTGATTAGTTGGCGGTAGGGGGGATTTCCCCAATCCTCTGGTAATGTGCCAAAAAAGGGATGTATTTTTTGTCCTGACTGATGCAATTAGTCTGTGCCAAGACTCCTTCAGAGCTGTCCTTTTCTTTTCTTTTAGAAGGGTCTTATATTGTGCCTCACTGCTTTAAGCAGTGAGTGTGATCCTCAGAAGGGGCATTTTTACTTTTTCTGTATTCCTTGTTATATATTTTATTTAGTTGCACACAATCCCTATCAAACCATCTTTTATTCTTTAAAACCAGCTTTTTGGGGTGAACTAATATTCTATTAATGAGAACCGATTTCAAATTTAAAATTAAAGTTTCAAACCCCTCTAAGTATGATCCTTCAAACTTATTCCTTAATAGAGATGCATGTAATTCTATGGTTTCTGGGGCTAACATCTATTCAGTAACTTCCTTTGCATTTTTCTCTGACCATTTAATTTTTATCTGGGTATTTTGGTTCTCTAACCTAGGTAGATAGGTTGAGCCAGCCCTTAGCAGTTTCTGGTGTAATGTAAAAGTAAGGATTAGTGGATCGTGATCGCTTTCCAGTCGCGAGTCTACCTCCATCTTCTGCAGGAACTTCAGGAGGCCGTATGATGTTATCCAATAATCAACTGTGGATGTTCTTCCTGCTCCCCGATAGGTATAATCTGCTGGGTAGTCATCCCATGTGGAGCCATTAAGGATACAAAGGTCCAAGCGTATTTATTTATTTATTTATTTTATGATTTTTATACCGCCCCCCTCCCGAAGGACTCGGGGCGGTGTACAGCCCAATTAAAATGACAACATACAAAAATTAAAATTATTAAAAATAAATTAAATAATTTGGCCCGATATTTAAAAACCCAATACATAATCTAAAAACACAATCCGTGTACAGTCATCTGTCTTACACACAGACCTGCCTGATTTGCCTTGGTGTCTTTAAATTGTCTGGCAAGCAGGGGTTCTCCTGGTACATTCTCATCATAATGGAGCTTAAATTGATTAAATAATGCTTGATCGTTTGGGCCCATTCTAGCGTTTAAGTCCCCCCCAATAATTATTGCTGCTGTGGGATATTTATCCAAGCAGCCCAGGATAAAATCTTCTATATCCTCCCAGATCTTATTGAGCAGATTATTTTTGTTGAATGGGGGAATATATTTATTTATTTAATTAGATTTTTATGCCGCTCCTCTCCAAAGGACTTGGAGCGGCTAACAACATAAACAAAACAAACATCTCAGCATTTAAAAAAACCTAAAACCAAATCTACAAAGCATTTAAAAAAAACCCCCAAACACATTCATCATTCACACACAATCACAGTCATCCCCAGGCCTGCCGGCATAGATAAGTTTTTAGATTCTTCCGGAAGGCCGGGAGAGTGGGGGAAATGCAGACTTCAGGGGACAGTTGGTTCCAGAGGGTGGGCGCCACAACAGAGAAGGCCCTCCCCCTAGGACCCGCCGGACGGCATTGTTTCGTTGACGGGACCCGGAGGAGGCCGACCCTGTGCGCTCTCACCGGTCGAAGGGAAGTATGTGGCAGAAGATGGTCCCGTAAGTATCCAGGTCCCGTGCCATAAAGGACTTTATAGGTAATAACCAACACTTTGAATTGCGCTCAGAGACCGATAGGCAACCAATGCAGCATGCGGAGGGTTGACGAAATGTGGGCACAACGTGGAAGGCCCACAATTGCTCGCGCAGCTGCATTTTGCACTAACTGTAGTCTCCGAACACTCTTCAAGGGTAGCCCCATGTAGAGAGCATTGCAGTAGTCGATCCTCGAGGTGACAAGGGCATGTGTGACTGTGAGGAGAGACTCCCGATCCAAGTAAGGACGCAACTGGTGCACCAGGCAAACCTGGACAAATGCCCCCCTTGCCACTGCGGACAAATGATGTTCCAATGTCAGCTGTGGATCGAGGAGGACACCCAAGTTGCGGACCTTCTCCGAGGGGTTTATGGATTCACCCCCCAGAGTAATGGAAGGACAGATTGAAATGTCCGTGGGACGCATCACCCACAGCCACTCTGTCTTGTCAGGGTTGAGCCTCAATCTGTTAGCACCCATCCAGACCCTCACAGCCTCCAGACACCGGTACATCACCTCACCCGCTTCACTGATTTGGGCAGGAGTGGAAATGTACAGCTGAGTATTGTCAGCATACTGATGGTATCTCGCTCCATGCCGATGAATGATCTCTCCCAGTGGCTTCATGTAGATGTTAAAAAGTAGGGGGGAGAGAACCGACCCCTGAGGCACCCCACAAGGGAGTGACCTAGAGGTGGACCTCTGACCCCCCACTAACACCGACTGCGACCGACCAGAGAGATAGGAGGAGAACCACCGTAACACAGTGCCCCCCACTCCCATTCCCCCCAGCCATCGCAGAAGGATACCATGGTCGATGGTATCGAACGCCGCTGAGAGGTCAAGAAGCATCAGGACAGAGGACTGGCCTCCATCCCGGGCCCGCCAGAGATCATCCATCAGAGCGACCAAAGCAGTTTCGGTGCTGTAGCCGGGCCTGAACCCGGACTGCAGAGGCCCCAGATAATCGGCTTCCTCCAGAGACCACTGGAGTTGAAGTGCCACCACCTTCTCAATAACCTTCCCCACAAAGGGGAGGTTAGAGACCAGACGATAGTTAGTGAGAATTGCTGGATCCAGGAATGGCTTCTTGAGGAGGGGGCGCACGAGTGCCTCCTTCAAAGGACCTGGGAAGAACCCCTCCCTCAAAGAAATGTTGACAATCTCCTGGATCCAGGTACGTGTCACCTCCCTGCTAGCAGAAACCAGCCAGGAGGGACACGGGTCCAACAAACAGGTGGCGGAACTCACAGCTCCAATGGCCCTGTCCACTTCATCAGGAGTAACAGTCTCAAACTCGCCCCAGATGACCGGACAAGAGCATGCCCCTGTCCCCTCTACTGAATCATTATCAGTCGACTCTGCTATACAATTGGAATCTAGGTCGGCCCGGATCTGAGCTACTTTGTCTGCGAAACAGTTGTAAAATTCCTCGGCGCTACCCTGCAAGGGAGGCCCTGGACCCCTCGGGTTAAGGAGGGACCGGGTCACCCTAAACAGGGCGGCCGGGCGAGATTCTGCAGACGCGATCAAAGCGGAAAGATACAAAGATCTTGCTGCCTTAATCGCCTTCAAATAGGCTCTAATAAATGAGCTCAATCTGGTTCGATCAGATCCGGACCTACTTCGTCTCCATCGCTTCTCTAGACGTCTCTTATGGCGCTTCATCCCCCTGAGCTCCTCAGTAAACCAAGGAGACCTCCTGGGGCCAGCACCATGGAGAGGTCGCAAAGGCGCAATCCGGTCAATAGCCCCCTTCGCGGCCGAATTCCATGCCGCTACCAGGGACTCCGCCGAATTGTAGATGAACGAGCTCGGTAATTCCCCAAGCGCCGTCTGAAAACCAATTGGATCCATTAGGCATCTGGGGCAGAACCACCTAATCGGTTCCGCCTCCTTGTGGGGAAGGATTGGGGCCATAAAATTCAGTCGTAGCAGAAAACGATCAGTCCATGACAAAGGCAAGATATCTAAGCCCCTTAAAACCAGATCATTACCCAACTGTTCCGAAAGGAAAACCATATCCGGGGCGTGCCCACCCTCATGCATCAGACCCTGCACTACTTGGGTCAGGTCCATGGTTGCCATGGTGACCATGAACTCCTGTGCCAACCCCGAGGACTCGCCGAGTGACGGCAGATTAAAGTCCCCCAAGACCATAAGCCTGGGGAACTCCACCGCCAATCCGGCAACCTCCTCGAGTAGCACAGGCAGGGCAGATGCCACGCAGCTGGGAGGCAGGTACATAAGCAATACTCCCACCTGAACCCCAAGGTCCAGCGTCATAAAGATGGACTCGCAACCCGGAATATCGGAAACAGTGAGCCTGCGTAGGCTGAGGTTCTCCCGGGCCAAAAAAGCCACTCCTCCCCCCCTTCCCTGGGGTTGCGGCTGGTGCCATACCTGGTAACCTGGTGGGCACATATCCGAGAGGGGAACTCCCCCCTCAGGGCCCAACCAAGTCTCAGTTACACACGCCAGTTCGGTCTCCTCATCCATGAAAAGGTCATGAATGAGGGAAGCCTTATTATTAACCGACCTGGCATTGAGCAGCAACAGTCTGAGCCCAGGGCCCGAGCTACGCTCATCACCAGGGTCATGGGGTGAGCTAGGTTTTTCAGAAGGGCCAGAACAAGGAACTGCTACGAGACAGCAGGACCGAGTTCCCCGAGTGCGGCCTACCCTCCTGCTCCCGCCATATCTTCCTCTTCCATGAATGACCAGTATACTCCAACCCTCAGTGACCCCAGAGTCCGCATCTCCCCAGTCCCCGGCCTCCCTCAAGCTCGGCAGGCCTGTCCATTCATCAGGTCCACAACCACCCATCCATTCAACCCGATTCATTCCACAGTCAATCCCCCCCACATCATTCATAGTTTAAAATAAAAACTAAACAGTATTAAGATTAAACAATAATTAAAATTAAATTAAACTAAACAGTCTTAAAATTTAACAATATTAAAACATTAATAATTAAAATTTACATAAAAATTAAAAAAAACATATTAAACCAGTCCGGGCTCCCCTCAGAGAAGTCCTATATATAATGTTATAGCTGGAGCCGTAGTGCCTCCCAAATATAAAAGCTGGAACAATTGGGGTGGCTAATCCAGCAGGGTTACTAAAACCCAAACTAAGGCCCGTAGTAGAAGAAATAATGCAAACAGGCGTGCCAAATGTTAATTCTGCCGAGATAGTTATAACTATTCCTGTGTTAGTCCCTCCTAAGATAGATCCTGTAGTAGGCTTTAAGCTAAAGGGTCCAAAACTAAAGCCCACAGTAGGAGTAGTTGTAAAAACAGTAGTAGTTGTAAAAGCAGGAGTAATTGTAAAAGCAGTAGTTGTAAAAGCAGTAGCTGTAGCTGTTAAACCCCACGTAACAAAAGTCAACAAGCCGGCTCTAAAAGAGACGCCCACCGACATAATGGTGGCAGCGACGGAGAAGAAAAAGCCCGCCGACATAATGGCGGCAGCAACAGAAAAAACTCCCGAAAACCTGCCGCTTCCACCGACTCCCAGCTGACGTGCACACGCCGATCCGACCCGACTCCCAGCTAGATATTGAAAAGCAAGATCTCGAGGGTCGAAATAGCCTTGTTCGGAGGCTCTGCGACACGGGACCTGTAAAGCCGCCAAAACAGCGCAAAACAGCTGTTTTTCGCAGCGAAAAAACCCCTCCTCGGTAGGAGAAGGGGCGAAGAGCTGTGAGTGTGGGTTGAGATCCTCTGAAAACCCCCTGAAAAAACGCTCGGGGGGGAAGAAAGAGGACTCCCCGTGCGCTCACAATAGCTCCAGTCTGGGGCAGCATCTGTCAGCTGACAGACCAAGACGCTGAGACCAGCCACCACCCGAGGAACACATCTCAAAGAAGCACAGAGATTGACAGACTGAACGCAGGAGCTTAAAAAGCAAGTATTTTTTATATTTTACCTCGGATCACTTACGTTCACAATGAACAAAAGGCACCCAAGATGGCGACCGCTCTTAATTTAAAGTGATAGCTACCGGAAGAGAAAGGCGGAAGAGAAACTGTAATGCGAAAGAGACCTCTAGAGGGCAGCAGAGATGCATAACTTAAAAACTTTGCAAAATAAACCTAAGGATGTATATAAGCTCTCCAGAAATGACGATGAAAGAATTAAAAGATGCAATGTCAACAACTTTTGAAAAAATAAGGAGAAAGATGGACATGATAATAGACATGTATGAAAAAAGATGGGAAGAAAGGATGAGGACGATGGAGGCAGTGGAACAAAGCAGAGAAGTGGAGAAGATGGTGGAAGATCAAAGCAAAGCAGTTATTGAGGACCTGGACCAAACCGGAGAAACAGTACAAACGCACAGTGGGGGAACGAGAGAATATACTGGGAGAAATTCGAAGAGGGTCTGGGAAGGGGTTGAAGAAAAGATGGCAGAGGTGGAGAGACAAGAAGAGAGACAACTTACTGAAATGAAAAGTGAGGATTTGAAAAGAATTGTTATAAACGCATGGGGAAAATATCTAGGAGAGGAGGCTAAAAATTTCTCTTGGAAAACTGACAGAATCCATAGAGTATGGCTTATATGGAACCAAGGGACATTGCAAGCAATAAAGAGAGACTTATTACTTGGAAGGGAAGCTGTGTTATGGCAATCCACCTGGCAGAGGAAGAAACCCAGAATTCGACTGAAAAGAAGAGAAACTTAATATTTTATGCAAGGAATTAAAGGCAAAGAATTATGGACTGATTTAAGGACTAAGTGTAAGAGCAAGAGACATGAGAGGGTGATTAATGGAAGATATATATTAAATAGACTAAGAATGTACACGTTGAAGGGAGGGGTGTATCGACATGAAAATTATTAACTTTAATAAGAAGACTTGTTTGTTTGATGTACAATGGATAGATCTGAAAAGAAGTGAAACTTAAAATTTATAAAATGTAGTTGGCTTATAGTTAAACTTTGATATACGGATTGTATTAAGTTGAATGGCTTTAACTTGAATTTTTTCTTTGTTTGCATGTACAAATGGATATCTAATAATAAATTTTTTTAAAAAAAAAAAGCAAGATCTCCAGCTGTTTAAATAAAAGTAGGGTAGTCACAACCCATGGCTGAAGAGGTGGCAATGGTATACATTTAAAATACAAAGATGTATTCACTAATGTCATAATGCCCCCTTTAGCTCTCCCACCCACCTTACTTGGAACTGCTGGGATATAGTTACCCCAGTAACCATCTAGCTGTATTTCTGTAGGGGCCCAGGTTTCCTGTAAAAAGAGAATGTCAAATTGTGATATATAGTCCAAAAAATGTTGGTCTTTTGATGGCACAGACCAACCCGCTATATTCCAGGTTATAATGGAGAGGGGGTCATCTTTTGCAGTTCGTCAGGAGATTTGCTTTATACAAAGGGAAGTTGTAGGGTTGTTGCAATGGCTTGAGGTTTGATCCTGCATGAAATTGGCCTTCTCTAGATGGAGGGGAGCCCCATCAAAATTCTGTGTAGACTCCTGGGAAATTTGATTGAGGTATGAAGATTTAGCACTGGCTAACAAGGCTTGCCATTCTGGAACCTCTTTACTTTAGGTGTAGAGCAGGGGGTTATTAGGTCATGCTCCATTCGGCTTTGCAATGATGGCACTGACAGGGGCCCACTCTCGAGAAATTGATATGTTGCAGAAGGTATCATTGGAAAGTCACGTAAGGATGCTAGCATCTCCTTCTCTTTTGGGGCCTCTACTGGCCCCTGTATATCTTGGCTTCTGCTTTCCATGCACTCATATTCTTGCAAACTGATGCCCGGGGGAGGGGGAGTAAGAGGCTCAATTATAGGGGAAACCAAATCAATAAGTGGTTCAGCTGTATCAATTGTGACCAATAAGGATTTCTTTAGATTTTCTAACTTGAATAGTATATTATCTTGTTCACTCCTTGGGAGAGCACCAAAGGCATTAATGAGCCCAGTTTCTGTGCTATTAAGTACATCTTCTGTAAGTGCTGGCTTACTCCCACTTTCTCCCTCTCCCTTTCTCTGGGTTGAGGATGTGGAAGAGATAGCAACCTTGGGAGCTCGCCTGTTAACAATTAAGGGTTTAACTCTTTCCTTGTGGAAAACTCTGATGGGAGAGATTTGAAAGGAGGCTAAATAAGCCTTCATCTTAAATAGCATCAGTGGTATGGTGGGCTGTTTGAACGAGAGAAATATCCGCTTCCAGTTAGGGGGCTCAGGGAGCCACTCCGCAGTATGTAAATCAATCTGCCCCCAATGACAGTGCAGAAGCTGGCTTAGGGAATTTAGTATAGCATGCTTGGAGTTCCAGTGACCATGATTAATCCTGTTCATGTGGATTCTCAGCACCACCTGATGTGTTTGTAATGAACGATGTGGTTGATGTGACTGATGTAATTGTAAATGGGATGCTTTATTGTCTTCCCATGAAATTTCTCTATTGATGCTTCCTCTTCTTGTTGCCTTAGCTGGAGAAGGACTGTTTTTCCGAGTGGGCTGCCACCTTCTAGCAGGCTCTTTATCTGTCTCCCAGGATCTGTGCTCATTTTCCTCCCCTCTTTCTTCCTTCTCCTGATTACTCGATCTACCCATGTCTGCTGCAAAGACTTCAGTGGAAGTGCCTGTAGTCCAATACTGCGCCTGGATCAGAACAGCTATATCTTTTTTCAGTGTCTCTATATCATGTTGAATGGTTATTAGCTGTTCAAATATTGAAACTATAGTTTGTGCTGTGAGAAGACATTGCTTTGCCATAAACTCTGTTGTATTCTCCCACAGTAAGCACTCCTCACTTTGAGTTAGACTGTTGTTGTCAGCTTTCTTAGTCTTTATCTTAGGCTCCATGCCAGTTGTATCTAGACTCGTTATTTGTGAAAATAGCTGGCTGTCATTTTGCTCCCCTCCCCCCAGATTGGGAAAGTCCAGTAACTGCTGTTTAGTCAGATCTCTTTGCAGGTCCCATTCTAGGCTCTCTGGCTTGTTGGAAATGGAGGGAGGGGGGAAATAGTTTTACTTACAAGTCTCTTGCCAACAAAGTGTTCCTGAATTTTTGGTTGTTTTGCATTCTTCGCTGGTAGGAGAGATCCCGGGCTGGTGCCATGACGTTTCCTTCTTTTACCCATGACTCCGTCCTCTTCCGGTGGCTTCTGATTCCAATATATACTGGCCTCTCTGGTATATATACTTTATAAAAAGTCTTTGACTATTATAAAAAGGTCAAACCAGGTTTAAAAAGGGTTTAAAATAGGTTAAAAAGGGTTAAAAATAGGTTAAAATAGGATAAAAATAAGTAGGTTAAAAATGCAAGGTTAAAAGAGATTAAAAGTTAAAAGTTAAAAGTTAAAGGTTAAAATAAAAATAAGAGAAAATAATAATAATAAAACTTTTGCTTTTGGAGGAGCTCTTTACAGCCTTTGCTGCCTGTCCACCATCTTGGCTCCACCTGACCAAAACTGGATGCAGTATTCCAAGTGTGGCCTTACCTTACTTCACGTGATCTTGATTCTATCCCTCTGTTAATGCAGCCTAGCACTGTGTTGGACTTTTTGGCAGCTGCAGCACACTGCTGGCTCATATTTAGGTGATTGTCCACTAGGACTCTGAGGTCCCTGTCACAGTTACTACTATTGAGCAAGGTACCCCCTATACTATACCTGTGCCTTTGGTTTTTCTTGCCTAAATGTAGAACCTTACTTTTTTCACCATTGAATTTCATTTTGTTAGATAGTGCCCAGTGTTCAAGTCTGTCCAGATCCTTCTATATCTTCAGCCTATCTTCTGGACTGTTGGCTATTCCTGCCAGCTTGGTGTCATCTGCAAATTTGATGAGTTCCCTATCTATCCCCTCATCCAATCATTGATGAAGATGTTGAAGTGCACTGGGCCCAGAACAGAGCCCTGGGGCACCCCACTACACACTTCCCTCCATGTAGATGCGGTTCCATTGATGACTACTTGCTGAGTACGGCCGGTCAGCCAGCAACGGATTCATCTGGTGGTGATACTTTCTACCCCACATTTTTCTATCTTGTCAAGTAGTAGGTTGTGATCTACTTTATCAAATGCCTTACTGAAGTCCAAGTAAATTATGTCCACAGCATTCCTCTGATCCACTAATTTTGTTACTTGGTCAAAGAATGCAGTAAGATTTGTCTGGCATGATCTATTTTTGACAAACCCATGTTGGCTTTTAGTAATGACTTTGTTTGCCTCTAGATGTTCACTGATTCGTTGTTTGATTATCTTTTCCAGGGTCTTCCCAGGTATTGAGGTCAGGCTGATAGGTCTGTAATTTTCTGGGTCCATTTTTTTTCCTTTTTTGAAGATGGGAACTACATCAGCTCTTTTCCAGTCCTCTGGTAGTTCCCCAGTGCTCCAGAATCTTTGAAAAATATAGTTCAGTGGTTCTGAGATCACATCTGCCAGTTCCTTGAGAACCTTGGAGTGTAATCCATCTGGTCCCGGGGAATTGAACTCGTCTTGGCTGGACAGGTGCTCACTTGCCATTTTCTTGCCTATCTTAACTTGTGTTTCTATTCTGTTTTTTATGGCACTATTTTTGATAGGTTGGTCTGTTTTTTCCCTTTGTGCAAAGACAGATGCAAAAAACAAGTTAAATAGTTCTGCTTTCTCCCTGTTGCTTGTCACCTTCTTGCCACTTTCACCCACTAATGGACCAATCATTTCCTTCACTTTTTTCTTGTTTTTTATATGTTGAAAGAAGCTTATTTTTTTGTTGTTGCTATTTTTGACTTTGGTCACAAGCCTTAGTTGATTTTGAGCCTTGGCTTTCCTCACTTCATCTTTGCAGGCTCAGGCTATTTGCTGATATTTTGACTTACCGGTAGTTATGTGCCCCTCTTCCCACTTTCTATACTTGTCCTTTTTATCTTTCAGTTTGTCAGAGAGTTCTTTATGCAGCCATGCTGGTTTCTTTTGAGAGCTGTTACTTTTTATAGTTAAAAGAGTAGTAGTATTTCTGTCAATGGAACACATTCTTCATTTTAGCAGAAATGCTGATAATCCAGCGTAAATCCCTGTTCACGGAAGGGAATATTGAAGCAATTTTAACTTTCTTCTGCAACCTTCAGTTTCAACCTGATTCCTGGAATTGTCCCAGCAATTATGGGAACAGGAGGCAGAGATAATTAGTGGGAAAAGAGATTAAATTAAAAACACTTTTTTTGTGCTTTGGAGAGTAAGAGATCCCATGCATTAAGCTTTACTTAGGATCTCTGGTCATTTAAAGTTTTACAATATTCCAACTGATTGTTATACAGGTAGTCCTCAACTTACGAACACAACTGAGCCCAAAATTTTTGTTGCTAAGTGAGATAGTTGTTAAGTGAGGTTTACCCTGTTTTATGACCTTTCTTGCCACAGTTGTTAAGTGAATCACTGAGTTGTTAAGTTAGTAACACAGTTGTTAAGTGAATCTGGCTTCCCCATTGACTTGAAATTCCTACCAACATTGAAGAAAAAGAAAAAATAAGTAGGATATATAACAGTAGGAGAGCTCTCTGAACATTGCAAAATATTGTGCATCATTTGCATTTTCTGCTTTTGATTTAACACTAAGCATACAAAAATAATTCCATGAAATTTCAGACTCAATCAGGGAATTTCCACTATGCATTAGAAAATCATTTGTCTGAGTGGCTTGATTGCACTAGAAAGATACAAGGGGAACATGTTTTGTTTTTCTCTGTATTTACTTTGAAACATGTTTTTGTCTAGGACATACTGTTCACAAGATCTGAAATATTTTAGAAAGATGCATTGGAATGTGTTGGAATAAAACTCAAAAGTTAGAATTCTGTGGGAACTTTAGTTTCAGAATGATAAACTAATTCAAAATTCTTTAGGATTAAAGAAAAGATACAGCAGCTACAGTATTCTTAGGATATAACAATATAATCTTTTGAGGCTCTGATTAAAATAAAGAAAATTATGGAAGTTTATTTCTATTTAACCTGCCTAACAATTGTTCTTACATTCTCTGTTATCTACATCATGGAAATGAATGAAACTTAGGATGCTGTCTTAATGGATGGGGGAAGCTCTCTCCTTCCTCCCTCCCCCCCCTTGCTCACATACTCACACACTTACACACTCTCTCTCAACACACCATATACATTTTTAAAACTACATTTACAGCTGACACATTACAAAAGAAAAAAAGCTGAGAAAAGACATTGAGAGGAGAAAAGTGCATGTAATTATTGATGTTCTGTCTTCCTATTAACTTTTCTTGTTCTTCCATTCATTCATTCACATCTCACTTTATGATGAACCCAATCATTTTTAGATCATGTTAAAAGAAAGCAAAGTCCCCAAGATTAAAGCTAGCTATTCAAGGAGAAGGAGAAGGAGAAGGAGGAGGAGGAGGAAGAGGAGGAGGAGGCAGATGGGATATTGAATGGAGCTGACCTTCAGAGATTCGAGATTTGCTGTTGTTGATGTTTACATTACAGATGTAAACATTTTTGTCTTTACAAGAAATTCTTGATTTAATTGCATTTTAGCTGACACATACATATAACTTTTACTCACTGTTGTATTGATTCATGCTACATATTTTGAAAATGGTTCATTCTTAAAATATGATTGTAATACAGTTTACATACTTACGTTATATATGATACACTCCGAGTGTCAGCCTTTTGACACTTTACAAAAGTAGCTCATAGAGCAAATTTGGGATGCTTTATAGCATCTTCTTCAAAATTCTCCCCTAAGTCTCAGCTTAAGGTCTCCAATTCACAGTCCAGCTGTTGCAAAATAGCATCTGAGCATTCAGAACTTGAATTGGGAGAGAAAACCCAGCTACGTTGGCCCATGATCTCTGCCATGACTATGTCACCAGAATTGCATTGACTGAAAGAAGACTTCCTGAAGCCAGCCAAATAAAGTATCTGAAGACCAAATTTTGTTTCTTCATAAAGACAATTTAACTAAAGGCAGATGCTTGTGTTAACATGCACAACAGACCCTGAACTGGCAGAAAAATATGTTAGCATCTAATTTGCTGCCACAATTGATGAAACCATCATGGTAACAAGAATGGCAAATCTTTGCTGTTTTGATATGGGGCAGGCTAGTGTGATAGATTCCCCAAGATTTATTTCCCCCTCTATTGAATATCTCCTGCTGCTAGGAATGGCATGTTTAACACCATTTTCCCATGTCCTGACACATTTCTGAAGACAGTTTTAGCACTCTTTGAAAATGGGTCACAGGTACAATTTTGGGAAATCTGCCTCTCATTCATCCAGCATTCTTCTGGGATCTGCCAGGAATCTGTCACCTGTCTGCTGGGTTGTTTTTCTAAACAACATTAACCCATGTAATATAAAGAGCTTGTACGAAATTTCACAAAGCTTTGAAAAGCTCTGATCAGGCATTATGCAGACAGATGTCTCTGTAGAAGCCTAGTGTCTACTTGTAATATTGCTTTTTGTCACTTACATATAAAAAATAGGTTTTGATCCACAGCATCTGCCTAGTAAGGCCTGAAATTCAATGAGCAACCAGACAGGTTGATACAAGTCTTTTGTTGCTTTCTTTAAGTAACTAGTTGTAGTGAAACAAAAGGGGGAAAATAGATTTGAGATTCACCAAATGGTTACTAGTTAAAATCTGATGTTCATCAGTGACAAAGGAGTTCTGAGCACAAATAATTTTTTCCAGTAACTATCATGCAAAGAACATAAAAACTTTTCTAAGACCATGTCATTTTACTGGAAACAATAATCCTATTTTGTATAGGCCAACTGGTGGAGGATCTTTGCAGTCTTTCTCAATTCTGCTTATTCAGATCTTTTTATAACTGAAGGCAATAAACCTGACAGTGGTAGTGAGTCCTATGAAAGAAGAAAATCTGGGACTTTCCATTTTAGTCTTCCATAACCTGGTCAAGAATCTTCTTTTGGAGGCATACAGGAGCTAGATGTTCCTGTTGATTTTCGGGGGCGCCCAATTATAGCTGTATGTATCTCTGTACTAAATTTATGTTGCAAACAGTCAAGAGTTCATTTTGAGCTGCATGTTCATAAAATGAACATGTTTACTTCTGTGTACACATGTATATGTTTGTATGGACAATCCAGCTTTCCACCAATCGACTGCCTTCCAGATTACTGGATTAAAGAGAGATGCCCTCAAGCTGAGCTCAGTTTTTGTCTTCATGTAGTTCCTTGGCAGGCAGAAGAATGTATGTGAAGGGTAGCAGATTGGAGTAAGGTAACAGAGCCAATGAAACAAATGAAGTAAGAGTAAATTAAATCCTCCCTCCCATCTAGCTCAAGTTCCTATGGTCTTAATGGACACATAACGTAAATCCCTACTTGCTCTACTTACATTACGGATGTAATTTTGTACTACTTTCAGCATGAACCAGATCAGATTAAATTTTTCCTCTTGCAAAGACAACCTTGTGTAATTATAGCTGGTAAATGGTAGGTGAAGCTAAGAATGAAATATTTTTCTTTCATTCTTAGCAGTTCTTAAAATTGTTAAAACTCAAGACAATAAGTGCTTAATAGAGATAGTTTTCACAAACATTTTGGGTTGTTTGAGTTTAAGAAGGTAGGTAAACAGAAGTTTCTGAGGTGAGAGAAAGTAGGATTTTGAGGTAACAAAAATTTCTGAGGCAAGAGAAAGTAGGTATATTCAAGTTTATGGCAAAAATAAGGCCATCAGGTGGAGCTCAAGTCTTTTTGTTGCCTGAAGAATACATTAATGCTTTATATGCACAGAAGCTGCTTGGACAGACATTTATTTCAGTGCAATGATACTAGGGTATTCAGATATGAAGACCACAGAACTTTGTATTCCATTGTCGGGTTGTACACAGCTTCATACTCTCTGAGATACCTGTTTCACTTGTCTGAAGGCCCTGAAAGTCTCATTATAAAATAAACTGCATTACCAATATAATAATATGAGGAGAAGATGCAGAAAATTCCTGGATTATTGCTGATTATTGTACTTTACCATGAAATTTGTTTCTGAATCAGAAGACAAGGTTATGCCCAATTATGTCTCTGATTTTCTTTTTCTGCCTTCCCATTCCTGATTCCACTGAAGGGGAATTCATCCATTTGTTTATATCAAGGTTGGCTAGGAAGATTATAGGGCTGAGGGAGAGAAAAACTGAATTTGCTAACTATACCTCATTTTCTCCTTGTTTCAGCAATAAATACAAAAATAATTATAGGATAGCTACATGGTTCTCAGGCAAAGAATTTCTGATCATTTGCTACTTGAAGTCCATTTTTGTCTGGACTTCAAGAAACCTGGACCTTTTGCATAACAAAAAATAGATCTAGCAACAATTGTAATTTTAGGTCTTACTTCCCCCCCCCCTTTCCCCTTTTGTAGCATGTTTTCAGTCTGGAATACTTTTTTTAAAAAAAATAACTGTTCTGAAAGCTCTTTTAGAAGAAAAATCTGATATAGTTCTTTAAATAAATAATAAATGTTAAATGCTTAAGTTTCTTATGATCCCAGGATTAGAAAGAATGGAGTTGTTAATTTCTTTTTAAAATAGTCTTAGGAAAGAGGAACATTGTAAAATAAAGCAATCAATGCAATCCAATTCATTTTGTGGGAAGTTATTAAATCATTTTAATAGTATGTTTCTTGTGTGCTTTACTGTTGCAAGCCGGTGCATGTTCTTTAAGAAGTGGAATAAGGACAAAAGTAATTAGGATGTGCTTTCCTAAGAAGCTTAGTATATTTATTTATTCCTCAGTTAGTTCTAACACTAATTTGTTTGGTTTGTGGCAGAAAAATCTTAACGTTCTGGAAGGAGTATCTGAGATGCATAAGTGTGGGATGAAAATCCCTCTTTAACAATGCAAAGCAGAGATGGGCAGAATTTGTCAAAATCTCCAAGCTCTACTGCCAGGGAATTTTCAATTAATAAACAGTTGATACATTCAAAATTAGACTTTTGGGGAGCAAAAGGTGGATTTCTGGCCATGAGGCCCAATTTTTGTCCTTATTTACATTATCTTCAAGCTACATTTTGCCTTCCATTGATTTTAGAAGAAAGGGATTTTTCTAAAACTGAGAACTGATAGGTGAAAAACCACTGCGGTATGTACTTGTGATTCAGGATGTGGATTTTTTCAACTCTGAATTTCTCTGTTAATAGGATTTGTCCTCCAGGCAGTCAGGAAGGAATTTCTGTGAGAATAATGAAACCATAGGTATGGTTTTGTGGAGTAGCCATCAAGCCACAGCTCATGGGTGCCCAGTTCACTGTCCATCTCGCCCTGAACATGCAAACATTTGACACAATATTTTAGCAACTCTGTCACAACATTTCCTGCTCCTCCTAGATGACAGATTGGTACCTTAATCTAGGCTGATGCTAGGTGAATTACTGTGATGAAAAGGGATAAATTGGATAAATTAGTGAATACCAACCATGAGGCAACCAGATCAGCAATTAAGATAGTTAGCAGATAAAGTAAAAATATATTTGAAATACTTTGTAGTTTGCTTTTGGCTTAGCATCCTTTAGGAACCAGGGCCCTTTTGGCTAAATTCACAAACCAGGGTTGAACAAACCATGGCTTAGCATTATAGGTATACCTGGCCATTGTTTGAAAGCCCAATATGTAGCCAAGTGAGAATTCAGTCAAGATGCTGAACTAAGTTGGTAGGTGTTTCAGCATAGACTTATTGATTTTTGCTGATGCAGTTGCTGGAAATGTAGTAGTAACACTGACACAAGGATATCAAGGTCCACAACATTTTTCTGGGCAGGTTGCTACTGCTATAGAACGTTTTTACATCAGTTAAAAGACATGGAAGGCATCTTTTTCTTGATACAAATATTGGTATGGAGATGTTTACATAAATAGTGGTAACATGAACACTGTATAATGGATTTTTTTTCTCTTTTTTTCTTTTAATGACCCTGTAATCCCTTGCATTGGGGTGGAGTCAGGGTGACTGAATGGAGCTGAGCGTTTACTGGCCAGATGCCCTTCCTGATGCCTATGCTGAGCTCACAGCAGAGAGAGAAATATCTGCTGCTACTTAGAATCAAACTCACAGCTTCCTGATTGTGAAGCGAGAGCTTTAGCTCTAGGCCAGGGATAGGCAACCTTGGCTCTTTTATGACTCGTGGACTTCAACTCCCAGAATTCCTGAACCAGTATGGCTCAGCTTGGAAACTCTCCCTTTCCCCTCAGCATGGCTGGCTCAGGAATTCTGGGAGTTGAAGTCCACGAGTCATAAAAGAGCCAAGGTTGCCTACCCCTGCTCTAGGCTATCACATAACTCAATTAATACTGTATAATGGAATGGGAGAGCATAATCCTTCTTTCTGTTGGTTCATTTCCTAGATTTATATCCTGATTTACTCTACAAACTGTAGTATTGTAAGCTGCCCAGAGTTACCCTGTGGTGAGATGGGTGACCAATAAATTTTACAAACGAACAAATGAACAATAAATTCCCCCATTTTCATCAGCAACAAAAGCACTGGGTGAGTTTCCATGATATAGGGCAGACTTGAACCCAAAACCTTCTAATCCTATGCTGCATGCATAGGAAACCATTAGCTGCTAGTACACCTTACACTGGATGTACAATTTCTGATTTATAAAGCTTCTCTCTATTTCCTCTCCTCTCCCAAAAACATGGTGATGATGAGTCATAGAAATCTAATCATGTAATGTATGTGTCTCCAGTCGAATAGTCTAGGCATAAAGATGTAAAGGAAGAGAAAGATGTTCAGCCACTCTATTGCGAGTTCTGCAGTGTCAAGACATTGGTATTTCACTGAAAATGTAGATTGCATTCAACACCCTTGAGATATATATGGCTGAAGTTTATTGTTCGGGATGCTCAGTGAATTAAATTTGAATCCAGTGTTTTGGACACGGCTTTTTCCAGGGATGTATGTTTTACCACCACTTGAATGATTATATACATATGGACACACACATACACACATACAATACATATAGGTAGTTCTCAACCTATGAACACAATTGGGACTAGAACTTCTGTCACTAAGTGATACTCTTGTTCAATAAATCACCACACATGTTCAATTTTGCAACCTGTTACCAATACATGCTAGTTGCCAAGCACCCAAACTTCAACCACGTGACTGTGAGGGAACTGTGTAAATGTGAGGATCTTTGAACTGTCACTAAGTGAATGGACATAAGTCAAGGACTAGAAGTACAGTACTGCATTGTGAAAGGAACTGAGCAAGACCACCGCTTATATTGACCTGCAAGTAAAAGATTCATTCTTGTTTTGTATTGCCGTATTTTAAAGCAAGCACCAAAATCTTGTTTAGTTCACAAAAGGTGTCATGGTTTTTTTCTGTGCTGATTCACAGCAGCTTCAAGGAGCTTCCAATCTCTTATCCCTTATGTACTCCCCACCACCAGCCACAAACTTTTATAAACTGGAACCTGAAGGCTGATCTCAGGCTAAACTAGTGATGAAATCCTTCATTAGTACCTCATTTGTAATTTATATCCACTGAAGTAGCTGACAAAGAATCAAGTCACCCATTTCTTAGAAAAGCAGCCTTTGAGGTCACTGAACTGGATTAATTATAACCATGTGTAAAGCAAAGCCTGTCTCTGTGTCAATTATCAGTATTTGATAACTAAAATTATGTCCAGCTCTGTTCTTCTTCAAGATGTGGCAATTTATCTTTTTTTTTAAAAGGCAAATATGCTCACTAGACAATATGCGGTAGATAACTAGCAGTGCTTACTACTTATTAAATATTATTTTGATGTAGGACATAGAAACTCAGTTATATAAATGTAAGCTGCAGGAACTGAAATCTACTTCTGCAAAAATGAACCTTTGTACTTAATCTTCTGCCTTTAATTATTATGAGTTTCAAAATATCTGGTCTATTCACTAAGGAGCTATTGAAATGTAAAGTAAAATTGGGGTGGCAAGGTTTGTCCTCTGCTGTTAGATGAGAGGCGGTCTTAATGGTTATAAAGGCTTTTAATTATTAAGCTATGGCCTTAATAGACAAATCTCTTGTTCTAATAATTAATCCAGTCTTCATGTTTACAAACATTCTCCTTCCATCCAACAAAGTGTCCATGATTTGGGATCTTTCAGACTTGGAAGAAATATGAATTGCATTTCCTTATGCATTAATGCAAAGAGCTTCCCTAGATAGCCTGGTTTATGTATTTATAAGATTAAGCTATTTTTATGGTAAATCCTCCCAAGGCAGTGCAAAGTAAAAGCTGAACTCATGAGAAAGCAATATAAAATTAATAACAATTTCAGTTGCAGGTGGTCCTCATCCTGCAAACAATTATTTTGGTGAAGAAAGTGGCTTACAACCTATCCTTGCATTTATAATCATGGCAGCATCCCCACAGTCAGTTTGGGTGCTTGGCAACCAACATGTATTTACAAAGGTTGCAGGTCCCTGGGTCATGTGATCTCCATTTGCAACCTTCCCAGCCGTCTTCCTGCAGCAAAGTCAATGGTGGAAGCTCAATTTGCTTAATGAGCACCTGGTTTTGTCAACAAGTACTCAAATATTGCATAAAACAAGAATCCCCAATCTTGCTTGAGAGTAGCAAGATATATAATAATTTTATATATTTTTATTAAAGATTTTTTTAAAAGAATAAATAATACAGATTTGGCAAGAGAAAAATAAGGAAAGGAAAGGAAGTAATAACTTTATATTTGCATAGCTTTTTTTTCCCCTTCCTTCCTTCCTTCCTTCCTTCCTTCCTTCCTTCCTTCCTTCCTTCCTTCCTTCCTTTCTATATAATTTTTGGTTGCTGGACACCATTCAACTTATATGTCATAGCTTACCTGATATAGGACACCAGAAGCTATAGTGAGGGTCTTGCTATGGAAATATTATAGAGATTAATATTCAGTAAATTGAGACCTTTAGGATGTGGTTATTTCCACCTACAAAAATAACTAATGCAATATCGTATAATGTAATACCGGTAGTAGGAAAATTTTTAAGGATCACGGACCACAGAGCAGTGAAGGTATCATGGAGAAAGTAGGGTCAGGCTGTTATTTTTGTTTTCTTTTTATCTTATTTTGTTTTTTATATTTCTATACAAATGAAACCTATTTGATGCCAAATTTTACTTTCTTATCCATTTTCAACTAACAACTGAATGATAGGAGGAGTCTGCAAGAGCTTTAAAAAAACTGGACTAGATAGAAAAGCAGTTCTTCCAATGTGACCGTAATGTCTTACAAAGGCGAATTGTGCAATTAC
Source organism: Bothrops alternatus (assembly GCA_034064705.1). Taxonomy (NCBI): domain Eukaryota; kingdom Metazoa; phylum Chordata; class Lepidosauria; order Squamata; family Viperidae; genus Bothrops; species Bothrops alternatus. The sequence continues at coordinate 805,598 of JARGCV010000166.1, forward strand.
CTGTTAAAGCCTAAAAATGTATTTTCACACTGCCTTCTCTCTGTAAAAGAACAGAGGGCAGGATGTCATAATGATCAGTTACAGCTATTTCTGTACCAATATTTTCAGGTAAAAACACACCTGTTTAAAGAAACAGAAAGGAAGTCAGAGATCAAAACATACAAGAGGTGGCAACAGACATTCCTGCAAAGACCAGATTTTAGATAATGGTGGAGAGAGAAAAAAACGGCAACAGGAAATTAGGGCTGGTAGAGGCAACAAAAGAAATCATTTAAAAAAAATCTACTGGAGATTAAATAGACAATATTAAGGCAAGAGAAGAATTTTCAGCATTTTGAAACATATTAAAATTATTTCATGCTCATGTTGCACAACAGTTGGTTTACTTTTAGGACTGTAGCTAAGTTGGAAAGAGTTGATGTAAACTTAATTTTTTTTGGTTGCCTAGCTGAATTTTACAACGAATATTTATTTATTGGGTGACTAAAGGTTCTCAGCTGATTGATTATCTCTCTTAATGGGTGAAATGATTAAGAAGTTAAAAGCATGCATTTCATTTTAAAGGTCATTTTGGTTCTTCTGAGTTTCTGTATCAGGGATTAAATAAACTAAGATAGCTCAATAATTCAAATTTACATTAAAATACCATACTTAAATAAAAAATAATTTAAAATAAAACAAATGAATGAAATTATAGCATATGATTTTGAGGCTTAGAAAAAATAGATTATAGAAAAATGTAAGTAATACTAAAATTATAGAGTAAAAGATTAATTTACAGTTATAAGTGATGTGAAAGAAAATTGGAAGTCACTTATTTTTTTTCTGCACCTTTTTCTTTTTCTTTTCTTCTCTCTTCATTCTAAATACTAATTCTTGTTAACAGAATAGAATAGAATAGAATAGAATAGAATAGAATAGAATAGAATAGAATAGAATAGAATAGAATAGAATAGAATAGAATAACAGAGTTAGAAGGGATCTTGTAGGTCATCTAGTCCAACCCTGCCCCTGCATAAGCAGAAGACCCTACACCATTTCTGACAGGTGGCAGTCCAGTCTCTTCTTGAAAACTTCCAGTGATCAAGCTCCCACAACTTCTGAAGGCCAGCTGTTCCATTGGTTGATTGTTCTCACTGTCAGAAAAAACTGTTAGTTTTTATCTTTATGTTTAAAGCTATTTGTGTTTGTATTTACATTAATTAATTAACATGAATCGGGAATAAAAACTTTGCTTGGCACCAAAAAGAGAAACTTAAAACCAGAAGGTGACCTTATCAGGGAAGGGGCATTGCAGCATGGAGTTACGATTAAAAAGACTGGCTTCAGAATAATTGCAGCAGCTATCCAAAAGGACATGAAGATAACATAAAGCATGTGAATATGATTTCAGATTATGGGAAACATACTGGGAAACACACCAGGATCAGATTCATAAAAGATTGTACTAAAACCTTAATTTCTTTACTGCTTCCTGTTTCTGGTGAAGCTGCTATTACACTGCTAAGGAGTCTAGATATAATTTGACCTTCAGCTCTGTATCATTTTGACATTCAACGGAATACTTCTGATCTTTGAAGATTTTTCTGCCTGACTTGAAATAGAACTTGCAGGTTCTGTCCCACTACCTCACTCACTAAAACAATATCCTATCTTCTAATTTACTCCAGGTGCTTTAGGTTTTTCTCCTTATCTGGCAGGTATAGCAATAAAAAAAACTGTAAACTGTGCTGTACTATCCTGTGAGCAAAAAAAAAAAAAAAACCATGCCCACCTGCTTTATTGTGATCAATTGATCATATTTTGTATGTTTTTACAAGAACAAGTTATGACTCATGTAACCTGCAGTAACTTTCACCACTTACATACTGAAGTTAAAACAAAAAACAACGAAGCCTATCAGGCGTTTGACAACTAGGTCTTTGTTTGAACTAGGAAATGCTTTCATAATAGAATCTGGAGAAGGAATTCAGAAGATATTCAGCTCATTACGTTTGGGAACTCAATAGTTATTGAGCATATTGTTTCATTTCTAGGAATTATATATTTAAATTATTACAGAGATTATCCCCTCTAATCGTATCCCCTCCCATCCCATTGCTTCGTCCTGGAAAAAAACCTATTTATGTGGTTGCTAAGAGTTGAACCAATCTGATGACATGAAATCAAATAATCAATCATCCCATTTCTAATTCTTGCTTTTAATCCATTCTAAAATGTTTATAAATGCCTGGGTCATGTTTTCTGCATTTTCATTTAATCAGTTGATGAGATCATTTACAACCTAACTAAACCAAAAACTTCAGATCTCAAGCCAATCTGCATTTAGATTCCAGACAGGTAAAAGGTCTCAAGTTTTATTTGCATTTGTTAAATATACTTACATTATGCCACTTAGGCCGAAAACATGTTCCAAGCATCAATTTGTAGTTGTAGGGGAATTATTTAATACTCTGATATTTCCAAGTTAGGACTGAGAAAGGCCTGTGTCTGAAATTTCCTGGAGAAAAAAACATTTTGCTTATCATCCAAGAAGCTTCTTCAGTTCTGACTGGATGGTCCCACCATCCAGTCAGAACTGATGAAGCATCTTGGAGGAGAAGTGAAACCTTTTCTCCCTCAAGGAAAAAAAACATAGTCCAATTGCCTTTTGAAAAAGTGCTTTTGAGACAACCATGACCTAAATGACTGAGAATCTCCATGGTTTCTCCCATTTGCTTGCTAACTGAGCTCTCTGGAAATTCATTAATGGAACATAAGAAGAAACACTCTTACCACATTGCTGCTAATTCTGGAAAGTAAGACCTATAAATTAAATTAAAGGTAAATAGCAGCCACTGAGTGCCATAAAGTTTCTGACTGATATTGGCATTGCACCACTCTCTGTATTGGCTATTATGCCTTTAAATTTATTCTGCTAAAACTAATTAATATTTTACTTATGCCACTATAAAATATGTAAGCAGTAGAATTGTTCAGATTATCTTCTGCATTTGCATTTCCTAGATTGCTTTTGAGAAGAAGGATTTTTTTTAAAAAAATGAATTTCTAGGCTCCCGCGTGACATAAATTCAGTTTATTGCGCAGTGACATAGGCTTGCTGTGTGCACATAGCACATTAGCAAGCAATAAATCTTCCCTTGCTAATTCATTTTGTGCTGCAGAGATCAGATTATGGAAAGTTAAATCATGAGACAAATGCTAATGCACCCTTGAGCCTGGAGCTTGTCCAACTGAACCTGTAGCAGCTGTTGACCTAATTAAGCCAGATGTGTGTTAAGCATAAATGGACCTCCCAGGAGGAAGGGTAACCAATTTTAGATCCCTAGAGAGCACAAAGTACCAGGCAGTATAATATTTCTGAGGGGAATATCGTTCCAATTTTACTGTTTCTCAGTTCATTAATACCATATTGGTTATCATCAGCTGATGCTCACTTTGGTTGGGGAGAAAGAGGAAATGGGCAATCCAATAAAGGGCAGAGTTAACATTTGCTTTCTGTTCTCTCTTTCAGATGTAGCATTTAATCATTCCATTTCTATTTGTTCAACATATTCACCTTTAGTCTGCAGCCATGTTCATTTCCCCACCATGCCAATTTTTAAGGGGCCTCTATAAAAACTGAAGAAGCAAAATCCTTTTTATATTTAACATTAACAACCAAGTAAAAACAAGAGAAAATGGAAATAATTCAGTAGTAATACCGGTATCTGTCTATCATCTACCTACTCATCTATCCATCTATCATTAATCTATCTATTGAAAGGCATAAGGGAAAATAATATATGTTTGAAAGAATATTGTAACATTTTGGGGGTTAACCTATATATGTAGGAATCTTTAGCCACTAGTCTACCTTAGTGTCTTGCTGATACTTTGACTCCCAGAATCATCAGTGAGATAGGACAAAATTTGTAGGAGATAGATAGATAACCTTTGTTGTCATTTTTTATTGTGGGCACAATGGCACACATTAAAAATGAAATTTAGTTGCTTGCTCTCAAAGCTTACAGTCCCTTTGATTGGGACTGTATGTTGTATGAGTGGGTATAGTTTTATTGTTTTTTATATTGTATATTATTATTTTAACTAATTTGTATTTTGTACTTGTATTATTTGCTGTGAGCCACCCTGAGTCTGAGGAGAAGGGCGGCATATAAGTCAAAATAAAGTAAAGTAAAGTACACATACATAACACACATTTAAACATCCTATATACAACATATGTATAGACCTCGATTATCTTTTTCAGAATCTTCCCAAGTAGATTCTGAAAAAGATAAGCAACGAATCATGAACACCTAGAGGCAAACAAAGTCATAACCAAAAGCCAACATAGATTTGTCAAAAACAGGTCATACCAGACAAATCTTATTGCATTCTTTTTGTTGTTTTCCAGTTGACAATGCCCACATCCAGGATACTGTAGTGAACATATGGTACCTCATCATCTACCTTGTTTCCATCATTCCAAGGAAAAGGATATGGAATACAAAGTTGGCTCTCTTCCTATGTGATAGACTTTGGAATCTGATCATGATTCCTGAATGTTGGTCTTCTAGCATAAAGCTAAAGAACTGTTTTCTAAAACAGAGCTACATAAGTTTTCAATTACAATGCAGTGTAATTGACATGATTACTCTGCAGTCATGCATTTAATATTTTTCTGTCAAATTAAAAATTATAATTTAGAAACCACAATTTAGAGGTTTCTGAGAATTGCATCCTTGTTTTGGGAAGACCTTTGAAGACTACATATCAGCTTGGAGCCTCAGGCTGTACATCTCCAATTAAAACAACAAAAGCATCATGAACAATAACAGCAGTATAGTATAACTCAAACCAAAATCTTTAGAAAGAATGAAAGAGGAATTCACTTGGAACTGGGAAATGTTTGAGACAATATCAAAAAACACAGGGCTGCAAAATTTATATCTATGATTTAGTTGAATTAATCAAAGTGGGAGGACGAATAATTCAATAATACACATGAATACATCTACTACAATAACCCACATGGGATAATTAATATAACTTCTGTGCATTAAATATTTTAGGTTGGGTGGTGACATAGATTTCCCATACATTTAGCATTCTCCTTCCTTCTGATATGTGAAAATTACCAATTTTTCTGGTAGTAACTTTATTGAACATTACAATTAAAAAGAGCAAAACTAATAAAATCAAAAATATAAAAAAGAAAAAAATAGAAATAAAAAGAAAAATAAAAGAAATAAAAAGAAAATAAATATATAAAGAAATGACTTCTTCCTTCATCAAAAGTGTAAACAATTTTAATAACTTATGACCTTCTCTTAAAGTACAACAAATGGTCTTTTCTTCCCATATCTCAACTTTTTTTTATACACAAATACGTACAACCTCATTATTCAGTTTGGGTTAGCAAAAGTTCATTAAGGGTTATCAGGAATAACAACAAATCTATTTTAACATGGTTCAAATAAGCCAACTTTATATTCCTTCCTTTAACAATCTTATCTTTAATCCCTTCAAATAATGTTGTGCAACTTAATTTCTTATCATTATTTCTTTGTCTTTTCTCAAAACTGCAACACTTTTACAGTTAGCTTTTATAAACCCAGTATAAAAAAATTATCCAAGTCACACTTTTGATTTGTATATCCCTTTTAATTACTAAAATATCACCTGGTTTCCTTTGAATGTCCAGTGCAGCATCTTTTTCTATGTCATTTTTGTAGCTTGTCATTTTTAATAAAACCTATTCCTCTTCCATATCATCTTTTAAACACAATCTATGTATAATGGCAGACAATATTAAATTTATCTTTTGGATCCATTATTCACAAATATCCTTCAATACATCCAATATTGAGGTATTTTGCTCAATTCTGTATTAGCAAGTCAAATTTCAGTGTTCTCCTATAATTGTAACCTTTGATTCCTTCTGGTTTCCTCTAGTGTATAACCTTCAAAGTCTCATCCTATCAGGTTTTTGTTTTTTTGTTTTTCAAAACAACAGCATTTTCCCATGGAAAGAATTCTTATAATTAATTTCCAAACCTCATTTCAAATCTATCTGGACTCCTTGACTTTCCAAAATGAACATTCTAATCATACTTCTGCTGTTTATTAAAAATGTCCTTAAACTTATATTTAAAAAATTCTTTCTCTAAGGATTGAAGGGAATTACTTGGTGTTATAAAAACTTCTTGGTCTAAATATGTTTAATAGTTGAAAAGCAGTCCCAATGTATAGGCAAATCTCCTGCATGACATTTGTTCAATGAACTGTATTCTAGAATTCTTCATCCACTCTTTATGATGATGAATGTCCTACTCACAGTTATTTTCCTGTTGTGATTGATTTTATGGACATAAAACATATTTCTAGTTGCTCATCAAGAGCTATAAAATGATTCTTTTCTTAACAATTTGAAGCATTTTTTTCAGACAAAATGCAAATTGTTTCAGTGTAGAAAGAACTCAAATGAGAAAAAGGGATGACAATCTCAATTTGCAGCTCCACCACTGAATTTCCCACTGGTTAAAACTGTGCAGTTGAAGAAACAATTGGTCTTACTGAGTTGATATTAGAATAATACCTTGATAAATAAACTCGACTTTTCTTGGTGCTTTGTAATCAAAACTAAGCCTTGTACTAGAGTCTCAGAAGATTTTTGAAAGTCAAAGTCAGACATGGTTTGCTTTCCTGGTATGTAATCTAATATCCTTTTTCAAAGCTGAACAATAACTATATGTTTGTTTAACCATTTCACCGAGGCCTCTGTTTCCTCCATGATGAGGTTGCCCTGGCTGTGGCAACTTGCAGGAATTTGGAGGAAACATGGTACTTGCTTGCCTGCTTTCACTCCTCATGAAAGAAGTCTGGAAGATTAGATTTTGTTCAAAGAAGTACAGGACTCTGTTCACAGGAACAAGCCGGCTTCTCCAGCTGTACTAATCTGAGAAATCCTCTTGCATTTTTCCTTGCCAGTTCTAATTAAATTTTGGTAGAAATGAATTTTATTTTGAAATTCTCTCAGAAGAGAAGGAGAATTCTAAATTTGGAATAATTCTCCTTGTAGAATTTAATTTTCTTATTCTTATTAATTACTTGTTTTTCACTGCACATTCAATTCTTTAGCTAATATATTAATTTCCTGTGCACCCATGAACCTAAGGAAAGAATTTATGTGGGAATTCCTCTTATGGGAATTGTGCATATCGGCACCAAGGGGTACTTAGAAAACATCAAAGAACTTATTTCAGATTTGGAAGAAATGTCAACATTTTCCCATAAGGTAGGTTAAGTGTAAAATGTTCCAAAAGGCCACTTGTACCTACTCCCCTCCTCTTACAAGAATTTTTTTCATTTGAGGAAGGTCAGTCATTCTAACTCCCCAAATATTTCCACTTTACATATCTTTTCTTTCTTTCAACTTTACTGGGAATGTTGAAATCTCTTATTAGCTGCAGTGCATCATGAAAAGATATTGAGGGGTCTGGGAAAGTCCTATCACAAATACAAGAATCATATCTAGAGAATAGTGGACATTGAGGAGGCAGGATGGTTGCCACATGTATTTCAAGAACTGCTTAAGAGAAATCTATCTATCTATCTATCTATCTATCTATCTATCTATCTATCTATCTATCTATCTATCTATCTATCTATCTATCTATCTATCTATCTATCTATCTTGTTTTGTTAAGAACTAAAATCCAATCCTAATTTATTTACTAACTACAGCAATATTTCTCAAATTTGCTTTTATATCACATTCATATATTAAATATTCAGCTTTTCTGACACTCATTATTCTGAAATGAAAAATAAACAATGTCAAAAAGGACTTATAGTTGCCCTTAAATAACCTTTTCCTGTAAGACATTTGCAAGAAATAATATATATTGCACCCAGTGGTCATTGGCTGTATATATGTATATTTTCTAGGGTGCTAATACTATTTGGCAGGTTACCAAGAAGTTGACATAGGAATGCAGTTGAGTAAGGGTTCCTGAACTAATATATTTTAGTCAATATACTCACACATGTCCCATTTTATTACCTTATTTGATTTTTCCTTCCAAGTTTAGAATCTTAATAATGATAATGAATGATTAATCACAATAATGGATTTGAAGTGGTTGCTTCTTGCAAATATATTATCTCAACTTGTCATTTAGTTAATTCTCAATATTCAGTTAATTATTTTTATAGTATAGTTATTCTTCTTTAATCCCCAAATTGAATTGACTAATATAGATTTCTTGATAAATATAGAAGGATCTCAGATCAAGTCCAGAATGGTCTCCATTCACTGTACTTGCATATATAAGTGTAGGAAATACACATTGTGTCAGTCAGAAATACTCATTGTTTAAAATCTGCACAAAGTAAGATGTAGCACAGAAGCAAAATGAACTCTGCTACCGTATTGTTGTTAGCCTCTATAATAACCCAAGGTTGACAACTTGATGGCGCAAGACCCCTGGGCCCATTTCTGGCCACCTTTACCAAGAATCAGTATTTTGAAGTGGACAATGCAGTGGCAAAAGTGCTGAAATAAGAGGCTTAGCCTTAACCGATCCATGATGTAACTACACACACAATTATTCCATCTGTTCATTTGAGAAATGAATGATTTCTCTGACACTAGTCTGAATTCTTAAAGAGCTGTTGCCATTCAGTGTTAGTCATTGGATAGCATAGATGAATCAATGATTTCTTGCATTGCTGTGATCAGAATTGTATTCCTGGTTCTCTTCCTGCTTGCCAAGTCATCTGCTTTTTCTGCACCAACATTATAAAACATTCTGCTTTTTCTTTTCTGATTTTGTTTCTTCTGTTTCACTGACTTTCATTTCTCTCTTATTGCTCCATTTCAATTAACCTTAACTACCTCTAATAAAACTATTTCTTTCATTGCCTATGTAGTATTTATTCTTTTTAAATTATGTTTTTAATCCTGCCTATAGTGGCACAGTGGTTAGAATGCAGTATTGCAAGCTTACCCAGCTCACAGCCAGGAGTTCGATCCTGACCTGCTCAAGGTTGACTCAGCGTTCCATCCTTCTGAGATCAGTAAAATGAGGATCCAGATTGTTGGGGGCAATATGCTGACTCTGTAAATTACTTAGTGTGTAAAGCCACTATGAAGTGGTATAAGTCTAAGTGGTATTGTTGTTGTTATTTTTTTTTACAAATAACTCAAGGCATTGAACATATGCAATACTCCTATTTTCTGCCTCTTATTTTTCCCACAACAACATCCTTGGAAGGTGAGTTTGGCTGAGAGAATGAATCACCCAGCTGGCTTTTATGCCTAAAATGGGACTAGAACCTATGGTCTCCTGGTTTCCAGCCTGATTATTATTAATAATAATTTTATTAGATTATCAGAGCAATGCATTTCCTTAGTTATGTTTGTCAATTATCAATATCATAGAATTATAGGGCTGTAATGGACCTTAGAGATCTTCTGTCCAACTCCATGCACAAGACCAGAGTTCTCATATCATCTTGGATGGGATTGGTCTGTAGAACGAATTTAATTTAGGATCTAGGAATGTAAATGTATTTTAAAAGCAATTGTCTTATTTTACTTGACAATAATGCTAATTTTCATCATAATTACTAATTGGCAAAAAAGAAAAAAATTAGTAGAGTTATGTATGTTGATCAGGATCAAAATAAATAGTGTTATTTGTGCAGATTCATGTAAATTCTGACTTTCAAGAAGACAACTTCAGGCAGATTTCTAAATAAGATGTAATTAACAATAAAACAACAACAATAATAAAGTTGAAAGGGACCTTGGAATGTATCACAGTTACCCAATTAACTGTAAAGTTAAAGATACAGTTCTGAAATTGTTTTAAAAGATTTAAGAAGGTGCTTTAACTTTAATCTTCCTCTGCTTTCCCAGGGTGTAGAGAAGAAACTAAGAGAAGTTGCTCAAGGTAAGTGAGAAGTGCTAACATACTCAAAATACATTTGTAAAAATCCCTATGAGGAAGAAAACAAAACTGAAGAAACTAAAAAGGGCCAATATAACTTTAAAAAAAAACCTTGCTGAAAATAAAAAAGGACACATATAGGAGGTGAAAAGATAAACAGCAAACCAGGAGACTGTGAGTTCTAGGCACAAAAGCTGATCGGGTGGTTTTGGGCTTGTCACTTACTCTCAGCCCAACTCACCTCACAGCATTGTCCTTTTTAAAAACAAAATAAATTTTGTTCAGAACAAGGCTAAAGTACAAAATACAAAACTAAAAAAAAAAATCCAAGTAGATAAAAAAGGAGAAAACACAAAACAGTCGAAGCATTATACACATTATACACATATTATGCCCTCTAGTTGAATACTGATTAATATATTATTACAACATTCAGGGCTTTTTTTCTTATAGAATGCCCAGAACGGAGTTCCGCCACCTTTTTTGGATGGAACTTTGTAGGATAAGCAAGGCGGGTTGTATGACAGAGTTCTGTCACCCCCCCCCTTTTTTTTTTTTAGAAAAAAAGCACTGACAACATTAGTTCCCACCCTTTGTGAAACAGGCCCTCCCAAAATTTTTAAACTACTAAATCTGTCTTCTATATGTTATACCGGTATTAATGACAAAGGAGTTAACAGGAAAAACAGTAATAGTGAAACAGAACAAAATTAAAGTTTCAAAACTCTCTATTAACAAACTGTTATTGTGATCCATTCATAGAAGATTTATCACGGCATCTTAACTATCCCAAATCATCCCAAAAGTCATAAATAAATTGTTCTGGGTCAAATATCCATGTTTGTTTCTTTTCAATTGTTTAATTAAATGTAGTAACCTCACAGCATTGTTCTTGTGGGGGAAATAGGAGGAAGCAGTATTAGGTATGTGCTGCCTTGGATTATTTATAAAAATAATATAGGTGAGATAAAAAAAATCTTTAAAAAAAGATAAGTACAGAACAATACAGATGTAACTGTAGAGATAGTGTCAGGAAAGCCAGACTTTAGAATGATCCAAGATTGGCAAATGATACTGCCAAGAATAAAAAGAACTTTTTCGGATAGGTTTGGAATGAAAGGGAAGAAAAAAGAATTAGTACAGTATAACAATTGTACAATAAAAACAGCAACATTCTTGCCAGTAACACAGGAAGAAGAAACACTATTCAAATCCTGTTTTACATCAGGTTTCCCCAATTTATACCAAGATGGTATAAATTCCATCAGACAATTGTGAAACATGGGATAAAAGGGAACATTTGAGATTGTCAGAAACATAATCAAGGAAAAGTATTTTTAAAAATACATCAAAGAAAGAGAACTTGTTTTCTAGGGTAGTTACGCAACTGCTGCATAGGATGACCCTGGAAAATCTCTCAGATACTGATCCAGAAGATGGGAACAGAAATAGTGGGTACTCTTTGATATACCCATGTAACATTGCTCTTTTGTGGGCTGCATTGGCTAACTATAGGCTTCCAGTTGTAATTCAAGGTCATCTCTAAAATCTTTCATGGCACAGGGACTTTCTCTGTACAATTAGCCAATCCTAAATGATCTGACAAGGCTGATGGGCTCTTGGCCCCAACAATTAAACACTGCACCATAGGGGATGCAGAAACATACTATCTATGTCAAAGACCACGAGGGATTAGCAAATTTGGAGATGTCCACAAGTAGTATTTCACCACTCCGGTACCCAATCTAATCCAACAAGGCCTTTGCTATACTGCAGCCTAAGGTAAACTTTGTCTTTTGTACGTCATGTCCTGATCCTACCTGCACCTGTGTACAATATTCATATATTGTTGGAAAGTCTGGAAGCAAAATTAAAGTGGTTTCTCATGTATGGATACTGTGCTTAAGCTGAAATTGCTTTGGTAGAACAAATATACACAGGACTATATTCTTAGCTTTTTCAGCCAGACAGTCTAACCATGTAAGAAAGAATGCTCCTTGGAATTAATGTTTCTGATTAATTTTTCTTTGTTTACGTTACAGATGGAGGATTATAATGGAACTGCAGATGTGGGGAACATACAACTTTATATTTATATATTCCAACTCCTTGCCACACGTCAAATGGATTTTAAAAACTGAGGAAGAAATTTGTAGCTGCAATCACATTTGAAGTTATACAAAGAATTTGAGTGTTTCCAAATGAAAAGTAATCTGAAAAACATTTTTGAGAAACAAGATACAAACATCACAGACACAAGGAATAAGCAATGTACTTTTCTTGATGCAAAATGTTTTTAAATTCAAAAGCTAAGTTCTTAAGAAAAAAAGCATACCCAGGTTATAGAGTTATATCAGCACACAAATTTGAACATTTGTTGTATGAACAACATCATTATACCTTTCCTGGATATTCTCATGGAAACTTCACAAAAAAAATATTTCATTAACTTTTCAAGTTAAGTTTTAAGCCAGGAGATGGTGAATTCTAGTCATGAAAACCAGCTGGGTGACTTTGGTTCAGTCACTTTGGTTCAACCCACCTCACAAGGATCATGCTGTGAGGAAAATAGGAGAAAGATAGCGTTTTAGTTTTGTTTGCTGCCTTGAGCTATTTATAAAATGAATAAAGTGGGATATAAATAAATAAACCTACTTTAATCATCCCACCGGCATCTTTTAGAACATTATCATCTTTTGGGCCAGTCATACTCTGAATGTTTATGGATAAAGGGGCAGCAAGGTAGAAGTTATTTAATGTACTATTAAATATATTAATTACTATTGAATTCCAACTGAACCTTAATTCTTAGGGAATAGGGAAATATATAGGGAAATATTTGAGATATGTTGGGGTGGCATGACTGGGAACTCTGAAATCTGGAACTCCACATGTGTCTGGCGCACATCTAGGGACTGGGCCATTTTAGAACTCTGTCAGCTATATTCCCATAACATTCAGTGAATCTAGTGAAATATGCTGAGTCATCATGATAGATGCTGCCTTACTTTCTGATTCTTTGAAATAGATTACTTCAGGCACCATTCATGTCAATGAAATTTACTTTAAAGAAAACCTACAATTTGGATAGCAGATTTTAATATTGTTTCCACTTTAATATCAATGCCGTTATGTGTATACATTTTTGCAAATGTAACGTACTATAAAAGATAGCCATACGCCAGTGGTGGCGAATCTATGGCACGGGTGCCAGGGATGGCACTCGGAGCCCTCTCTGTGGGCATGCGCGCCGTCGCCCCAGTCCTAGGCCTTCAATTGGGTTTTATAAAACCTTTTCACTTTAGGCTGCCGTGTACAAAAAAAAAAGGTTCAATCAATCAGTCAATTTCAACTTCTCGTGGGAAAAAAAGGATCTTGCAAAGTTGGAATTGATTGATTGAACTTTTTAGTCCCACCCAGTCTGCTGTTACCACCGCAGCCATGCCCACCCAATGGGCCACACCCACCCAATGGGCCACACCCACCCAGCACCCGATGATGCATAAGTGGGTTTGGGGTTGCAGTTTGGGCACTCAGTCTCTAAAAGGTTTGCCATCACTGCCGTATGCTATAACATTGTATGACTTCAGTTCTGCTGGAGACTATTGAAAAGAAATTTGCACTGTTACAAATATTTTGGCCATATACTTTACATCTGTTCTCTCCTATATAAATATGTATACATTTAATACTGAAAAAAATAGAGTGGAGTTATTCTGTTAATAAATCAGTGCATTGTCCTCTTTACAATGCCAAAATCTTTTTAAAGCTTCCAAAGTCAAAATGGAAACTTAGTTGTTATCTTTCATGTTCTTTTTACAATGTGCTCACTCAAAAGAAAAGCTATCAGTGAATGTGACATACAGATGAATGAGAGTGTTTCAGTTCTGAGATGACAGATTATGGACTGGATTATTTTAGGTTGCCACCTCTAAATAACAACAACAACAACAAAATCAAACATCTACATCTGCCTATTCCAGGTCCTTGGAAAGGACTTGATAGGTACACAAAAGTGCCAAATCCTGTTTGAACATCTGATTGACTGTGGGATGAACCATAACAACCATAACAATAACAACAATAACAATAACAAAAGCAACAACACAGTGGAGGAAATATCATCAAAGCAATCAACACCTGGGCAATTCCAGTCATTAGGTACACAGCTGGAATAGTGGACTGGACTCAAGCAGAACTAAAAGTCATCGATAGGAAGACAAAAAAAAAAAGATAATGAATCCTCGTAGCAATATAGACAGGTTCTACCTACCAAGGAAAATAGGTGAGCTTGGAATGTTGCAAGTACATCAGATGGCTAAAGAAGATTGCACAGACTGATTACAAGCAATGGCATGACAAAGTAGCAACAATGCTGCATTGGAAGATTTGCAAGAAATATCATTTGCCTGCAAGCAAGAACTGGTGGGACTATAAAATAGAGAAAGTCATAGAAAGGGAAGAAGCTAAATTGCTCTGGGACTTTAGAATTCAAACAGATAGGCACTTGCCACTTAAGAATTGTCTATAAGAAAGACAAAAAAGTCTGGATAGTTGATGTGGCAGTCCCTGGAGACAGTAGAATAGAATAGAATAGAATAGAATAGAATAGAATAGAATAGAATGGAATGGAATGGAATGGAGTGGAGTGGAGTGGAGTGGAGTGGAGTGGAGTGGAACAGAACGGAAAGGAACAGAGAACAGAACAGAACAGAATAGAACGGAATGGAATGGAATGGAATAGAATAGTTGGAAGGGACCTTGTAGATCATCTAGTCCAACCTCCTGCTCAAGCAGGAGTGCCTACACCATTTCTGAAGGGTGGCAGTCCATTCTCTTTTTGAAAGCCTCCAGGGATGACGCACCAACAACATCTGAAGGCAGTTTGTTGCATTGGTTGATTGTTCTCACTGTCAGGAAATTTCTCCTTATTTCCAGGTTGAATTTCTCTTTGATCAGTTTCCATCTGTTATTCCTTGTCTGGCCTTCAGGTGCTTTGGAAAATAGGTTGACCCCCTCCTCTCTCCAGCCCCTCAAATATTGGAACACTGCTATCATGTCTCCTCTAGCCCTTCTCTTCACTAGACTAGCCATGTCCAGTTCTTGTAACTATTCTTCATGTTTTAGCCTCCAGTCCCCTAATCATTTTTGTTGCTCTTTGCTGCACTTTTTCTAGAGTCTCAACATATTTTTTATAGTGTGGAGACCAAAATTGGTTGTAGTATTCTAGGTGTGGTCTTACTAAGGCTTTATAGAGTGGTATCAGTATCTCATGTGATCTTGATTGAATCCTTCTGTTGATGCAGTTTAGGATTGCATTGGCTTTTTTGGCTGTTGCTGCACACATTTAATTGATTGTCTACTAAGACTTCAAGATCCCTCTCTCAGTTGCTGCTTTTAAGCCACCCAGGCTTAAGTAGAACTAGAACTAGAGAAGATAACAAAATACAAAGATCTACAAATAGAATGACTGTAGCAAAAGCAAGCAAAGGTAGTACCAATAGTTTTAGGGGGCTTGGGTGCAATCCTGAAACAACCAAAGCACTATTTGGACAGCAATGGCATTGACAAATTCACCACCTGTCAATTGCAAAAGGCAGCTTTACTCAGAACATCTTCCATCCTGTGATGATATCTGTAACACCAATAACATCCAGATCTTCCTATCCCAGGTCCTTGGAAAGGAGTCGATATGTAGACAAAAATGCCAAACCCAATCTGAACATCTAGCTGACCAGATGATGCATGAATTGAAGAGAAACAGCTAAAAAAAAATAACAAAATATTATGATTTGCAAATTGAAGTTGAGTGACTATGGAGGAAGAAATCGATGGTTGTACCAAGAGTAATAGGAGCCCTTGGAGCAATAACCAAAGGGCTGTCTAGACACATGGAAAATTTGAACTTATTAGACCTGAATAGTCTGATTTTGCAAAAAAACCACCCTACTTGGAACTGCCTGTATACTCAGACGCTACTTTAACAGCTCTTAGGTCCTTGGTTAGGACTTGAACTGTTAAGTTTTTACCAGTCCCACACTGTGAATCAAATTGAAGATTAATCATAATAATAATCTGTCTGGAGATTCATTTCTATATTGAAGGTAATGATGCTAATACAGTTCATTTGCTTGCTTGTTTTTAAAGGAGAGTAAAATAATGATTCTTCCTGTAGATGAAGTGATTGATCTAATTCTGTCATTTTGGAATGCTGCCTCTTTATTCTTAGCTCTGCTGTTGCTTTTATACATCATATCTCATAGAGGTCCTAATAAATTAGCCTCTCCACACAGAGAAACAGAGAGAGTTTTTCCTCAGCAAGTCCCAATGTATGCAAATGAAGGCAAAATATTCAGGAACAAGTTTCAGCAGGAGATGACTCCCAGACTTTACAGGAGATAGACTTGAATCGTGGAAAGGGTGAAAATCTTTGGAGTGCATAGGTCACTGTCTTGGACTGCTGAATCATTAGGAAAGATTTTCAAATATTGTTTGAAAACATCTTGGCATCTTCTTACAACAGTTCTCTAATCATATTAATTTATTTTAGTATATCCTTTTAATTTTACTCGTTTCAAAAATAGGAAGTGGACGTACTACTCCTACTACTGTGATGAAAATGCCTTCATCTAGAAACATCTTTGATTAGTAGAATCCAAATAAAAAATACGAAGAACTAAAACGGATGACATCTCAATTATCTGTTGAGACTTTTCTAGAATAAATTGGTATGGTTTGTATTTATTTAATGTATATGCTACCTTTCTGTCCTGTTCTCATGGAATAATAATTCTGCTTGCCAGCCAAAAGACTTCAGTTGCTAAAATATTATATCAACACTAGGGTGTGGCTTTCCCTGTTTTCTTTACATTGCACCTAACTGAGGTCATGTGAAACCAGTTGATGCTTTGCTTTAAAGTACAGATTTGGGATTGGAAAAGCCCAGAAACAATGTTTTTCACACATGTGCCAAGCTCTTTAGCTCTGGTCTGTTTGTTTTGTATTACCATTTTAAATTTTTTTGTAGGATTTTAATCAAACCAAGCAAATTAGAGTTTTTGAACACCATATGTCAAGCAGAAATGAACTCCCTATTGAAGCAATCTCAGATCCAGAAGAAACATGTCATGTGGGTTTTGCCAAATAACTTGGAAAAGGAAAAAGAGTAAAATGTGGGTTGGAAAAAGAAGTGATATGTTTTTAAAATTCAGCTGTGCAGTCAAGGAAAACATTTTGTTTCTGCAGCTTTTTCTAGATTATTTATAAATCTGCAAAACATTCTATAAGGATTTTTTTATTTGTTTTCATGCCTTCAAATCGGTCCCTGTCAGCAGTTATATTTCATAAAAGATGAGACTGAGAAGTAAAAAACGTTTTATGGTCTTGGGAAATAATGAAACCCATAGCAAGTCATTTCTGTAGAATATAGTGAGCTTTTTTCTTTCAAAACTATGTATTGTGGGTTTTGATGTATTAAAAATGCCACATACCTGAAACTTGTGCCAACAACACTGAACGATCAACCAGTTGTTGTCTTACAAGAGAAGAAACATTGGGGAAATACTCTGAAAATCTTGCATACAAAGCAGTAAATACCGAGACTGGTATCCACTTTCACCCTCAATTCTATGTCCATTGGATAAAAGTTAACTGTTTCTTCATCTACATCTGGAGTGTATTTTCTTAAAAACTAATTTTCCTGAAAATCCTGGAGCCCTACCAGATTGCTCCACCAAAAACCAGCAGCAAAAATTTAGTAGAATAATGTTTCAGCTTTTTTTTTTTTGAGTGGGAAGACAAAAATAAAAAAGCAAAATAGATTACTTAAGATTGTTCTATGCTTAATGAATTGATGTTATGCAAATCCCTCCAAAACAAGATCTCTACACCCCACATCAAATAGTTTGATCTTTCTTGTTGAGGGAATATTACTGTCTCACTGACATCTCCCTAGAGCCCTCCAAAGGGGATTTTTTTTTAAAAAAATGAAGAGTTTCAAAACAACTTATTTAAGAACCCCACGTTTTCTTTTGAGTATCTTCCTTTGTTTTGTTGTATTCTTTCTAAACTTGGTATATGTTTAAATTAGTTGTTTTGATTGTCATTCATGAGATATGTATTGGATTCAACTGAATCTTGAACCCCAAGAAAATTAAATACTTCAGACCAATTATAGGGATCCATAAAACAGACTGGGATTCTCTCCAAGAACTACACTGAAAATGACAAAGACTTTTGAGAGCTTTACAGGGGAAAGAAAGCTTCCCTGTAGAATATCCTGTACTGTTTGATAAGGTTATGAGCTGATGTGTTTGAAGGGCCTTCCTTGGAAGCTGAAATATAGATACTATTATTCCATAATTATTTGTCCTCCTGTTTAGTTTTATCTAAAACATTCCATTTTAATCCATACATCTTTGGTCTTAGCTTTCTGCTAGAAATGTCACTCTTACTTTTTGTTAATATATAACTCTAACAAGGCACAATGTCCTTCTCCCCTCTTCTCCCTAACGTTACCTTTGAATGTAGCTAGCAAAATAAATCCTTTATGTTTGTCCTCTTAATTGGCAGATTTTTTCAAAATTATAGAATCTCTACAGTGTCAAGATGTGTTCATAGATATAGTGCACTATGTTTTTACACACCTTATATATAAGAGCTTATTTGAGATATGGCAGATTTGACATCTGTGCTGCAGATACCATGTAATTCTGTGGTTATCCAAAAACATTATAACCATTTTTTAATCAAAATTTAAAGGATAATTTCTGTACATATTTCATGAAATTGGGGAAGCTTCATACTTCAGAAAGATCTATTGCTCTGAAAATGTTATGGTATTATCTTAAGCATAACACATTTACCATGCTAAATTATGGGAAGCATGCAGGGTTTAGGGTGGCATGTATGTGTTTTTCTGAGTTGAATTGGGCATCTCCTGATTCAATCAGAGTCAAATCAGATTGTATTCTGAATTATCAAACTGTAATCCAATGGCTCTCCTGAGAGTCCCTTGGACTGCAAGGAGATCAAATCCTCGAATCTTAAAAGAAATGAACCCTGACTGGTTGTTTTGGAAAGACAGATACTGAAGCCGAAGCTCATATATTTTGGCCGCCAACTGGGAAGAGAGGACTTGCTGGAAAAGACCCTGATATTGAGAAAGACTGAAGAAAAAAGGAGAAGGGAGAACAGAGGATGAGACAGATAGAGTCATTGACACTGTGGGTATGGGATTGGGAGCACTCGGGAAGACAGTGGAGAACAGGGAGGACTACAGGGAGGAGTGTGCTGTAGTCCATGAAGTCAGAGAAAGTCTGGCACAACTCAGCAACTGAACAACAGCCCAAGGGCTTTTCAACTTCTGAGATATCTGAGGTATTAGGACAGGGGTGTCAAACTGGCAGCCCGCGGGCCGGATGTGTCACACACAGGCCATGCCCACCCCAGCTCTGCAAATGAAAAAAAACATCGTGATAGATCACAATACATCATGTGACGTGATCGAGTTTGACACCCGTGTACTAGAACAACTTAAATCCTTTAAAACAGACAAAAAGCCCCACTATTAGTTCCTATAGATGTTTGCTATCAACAAATCAATTGGATATACAGATGCTGAGAAGTGAGTGGCATAAAGAATTAGAGTTTTCCGCCCACCTTCTCTCTCCCTCCTTCACTCTCCTCCCTCCTCTCCTACTACCTATTTCCCTCCACCTTCACTCCTCAATCTACCCCCTCCAGATGTGGTCCAGAGGTACTGCTCGAGCAACCCCTCTTATTAAGGTGGGCGGATGGTAGTAGGTAGGGAGGAAGAAAGAGGGGGATGTGGTGAAGGGGGTGCTGCCGAGCAACACCCATAGTTATATTAAGAATTTTAAAGTTGTAAAAGATTGTATTAAGTTGAGTGGTATTCTATTTGTTTTTCTTTTTTGTTTATTACTAGAAAAAATTAATAAAAAATTTTTCAAAAAAAATTAGAGTTTTATATATTTATATATTGTCTAGACAATGTCTTAATGTCTATTAATGTCAGAATTGAAGAGGTTTCTTGGATGAGCAGCAAAACGTCTTCAAGCAAAAACAAAGAAAGCTGGTTCTTGAAAAAGCACTTTTGGGACAACCATGACCTGGATGAATCTCCTTAGATGTTATTGAGTGTCAATGGACCTCAAACTATGACTTAAAGAACAAAAATATAATATTTAAAATGTATTGGACTCCACTTCGATTGTATATGCATTCTGATGGAGATGCAATAAGGGCAATACTTCTTTAAAACACATTTTATATTATCCTATACTTACTAATCAAATACTTTGGCCACCTAATGAGAAGGAAGGACTCACTGGAGAAGAGCCTAATGCTGGGAAAGATTGAGGGCAAGAGAAAAAGGGGATGACAGAGAATGAGGTGGCTGGATGGAGTCACTGAAGCAGTAGGCGTGAGCTTAAATGGACTCTAGAAGATGGTAGAGGACAGGAAGGCCTGGAGGAATGTTGTCCATGAGGTCACGATGGGTCAGACACAACTTCGCAACTAACAACAACAACAATACCTACTCAATTTTGAGAGAAAGTAGTGTACTATATATATATGACATAAAACCAAAGCTAAATTTTTCAGAGGATAATATTCTCTTGAATTACATTCCTATTTCATAGAATTTGATAACCAAATAATGTAAATGGTTCTAAAGACTAATGTTGCAGCATTGGAAAGCTAAATGTATGGCTCCTTTTATGCAATGGACTGAAAAGCTGATTCCATTTGTCACCTATGAGCAGATTGCTTGTAGATGTAGACTTTATATGGACAAATATGACCAATTATGGAACTCGCACATACAAAATACAGTAGATTAGAAAGAATGGTAGTTATAAATATCATGGAAGATAAATAGATATAAAATTGTAACTGTTGTCATAAGGATATTTTTTTTCACTTTTTGAAAGCACTTTTTTTGCATTTTTTGCTTGAGAATGTATGTATTTGTATTGCAATTTTCTTTGTGTTTTAGTTATTTTTCTTTTTTTGTTACTATGTACGTAGTCCTCGACTTAAAACAGTTCACTTAGTGGCCATTGGAAGT
This sequence comes from Bothrops alternatus, assembly GCA_034064705.1. Taxonomy (NCBI): domain Eukaryota; kingdom Metazoa; phylum Chordata; class Lepidosauria; order Squamata; family Viperidae; genus Bothrops; species Bothrops alternatus. The sequence goes on from JARGCV010000166.1 coordinate 826,631, forward strand.
TACAACGGCACTAAAAAGTGACTTATGACCATTTTTCACACTTATTTATTAATCAAATTTCTATACCACCCCTCTCCCGAAGGACTCGGGGCGGTGTACAGCCTAAAATTTAAAAAACATATAAATATACAAAATTTAATATAATTAAAAATGAATTAAATAATTTGGCCGAAATCCCCATTTAAAACCCAAGACATACAAAGCTTAAAATCTTAAAAATACTCAGTCCCCCTAAAACATTTTGACCCTATTGGAACCGAAGCTTCTATGCCAGGCCCGCCTGTCGAAAAAGGAATGTTTTTAGTTCCCGACGGAAGGTGCGTAAATCTGTTATTGTACGGAGTTCAGGGGGGAGCTCGTTCCATAACGTGGGAGCTCCCACAGAGAAGGCTCTCCCCCTGGGGGTCGCCAGCCGGCACTGTCTGGCCGACGGCTCCCTGAGGAGGCCCTCTCTGTGGGAGCGTACCGGACGGCGGGAGGTATTTGCTGGCAGTAGACGGTCCTGTAAGTATCCTGCTGTAACTTATGACTGTTACAGTTACAGCATCCCCATGCTCACATTCAGATGCTTGACAACTGACTCACATTTATGATGGCTGCAATGTCCCGGAGTCATGTGATTATTTTTTGTGTCCTTCTGACAAGCAAAGTCAATGGGGAAGTGAGAGTCACTTAACAATCATGTTACTAAGTTAACAACTGCAGTGATTCACTTAACAAATATAGCAAGAATAGTCATAAAATGGGGCAAAACTCACTTAACAAATTTCCCACTTAGCAACAAAAACTTTGGGCTCAATTGTGGTTGTAAGTTGAGGACTACCTGTAATTCAAAACTTAAAAAAAATAATATATCTGGGCCTAAGCTGAATCTTGTGGATGTTCTAGTTCAGAGAAGGACATAGCTGATACACCCATCAAAGTAGAAAATAGATATTATTGCCTTTAGAGTTTATGTTGGGCTGTTTTGATAGGGATGATTTTAGGAGCACCTCCAAATTATGTAGTTGTTCTTTTTTGAAAGATTTTAATCCTATTAAAGATTACAGGTAATCTTCACTTAGTGACCAGTCACTTAGCAACTGTTTGAAGTCATGTTGGACCTTCTCAGCACTATTTACGATTCAGTTCCAGAGTTCTGATGGCGGTGCCCCCCACCCAGTAGAGGGATCACATTTTGGGTGCTTGGCAACTAGTGTACATTTACCAGTGTTTGCAGTGTTCCATAGTCACAGTGATTACTCTTTTCACTCCGCAGAGTGAGGTGAGCAACATACAGATTTCCTAAATAAATAAATAAATCTTCCCCACAATTTTAGTATAGAGACTCTATTGTCTTATTATTCTAGTCTTCTTGGATCTGATATCTTTCACTGGTCATTCTAGATAATGACAATTTCAATATATCTGGAGAGTAACAGACTCTGACAATTAATCACTGCTCTTCCTCTTAACTTTAGGATGCAATCTTGGCCACACAGTCCCTTCTGAGATTTACTTGAGACTTTCCCCAAACAGACCACACAGTTAATCAAGCACACACAATTCTTGATAAAGAAACAGATGAAAATATAATTCTTCAAATAAATACAAAGGAATTGCTGGTTATGAAATTCTGGGAAGCAAATCTATATAATTTACATCACAGAACATTTTTGCAAGGGAAAAAGTATAAAAATCCAGTTGGAAGGGTCCTTGGTGCTCTCTGAGCTTGCTTGTTTTCTTGCAGACGTTTCATTACCCTAACTAGGTATCATCATCCGTGCTAGTAAGGAGTGCTGTTTGCTGCCAGTTTATATTCTGATGTTTTGCCTGTCTGTGTGGGTGTGGGTGGTCTTAGAGATTCTTTGGTTGGGCTGTTTACCAACCGCCCTTTGGCAGTTTTTTGATTGGGGTATTGCTGACTTGATTCTTGACCTTGGACTTAATCTATGCTGATCTGAGTGCTGGAGGTGCTGGAGTCTTTTTCTCTTTTGGACTAGTTGATTGTCTCCGGTTTCTTAGGAATAATGTTTTATAGAAGGAATATTTCTGGCTTTACTGGAAAAGGAGTAGCTACAGTATATCTTAGGGCTAAAGAAGTAGTTATAAGTCTGCACCAACTGGGAAAGGGCTGCTCTTTTTGTCCCTTAGCATTTACTACTTGAAGCAAATGCCTCACTCTGACTAATAGTAGGGTTGGCCCAGCTTCCAATGAATATTCATGCACGAAATCATTCTCTAATTTTTCCAAATTGAAGCAACAATTTATCTTTACCTAAGATATTTCCCAGAAGAAGCTTCTTGAATGAGAAGCAAAACTTCTTCAAGGAAAAAAAAGTCCAATTGCCTTTTGGGAAGAGGAAAAAAAAAAGCACCTTTGGGATAACCATGACCTGGATGACTGAGAATTTCCATAGAAATTTATCTTTACATTTATCATATTTAGGAGCTAGCTAATTATGAAAACCTGTAATTTCTTTCTTGGTTTGTAACTCAGCTTCTTCTGGTCCTATGCTTTCGCTATCTCTTTCACGCAGTCTTCAAAAGTTCAGTGCAGCATTACTAACCCAGTTCATGTTAGATAAATCTGTAGCTCATATCAAATCAGGAAAAAAATGAATAACAAAATACAACTCTTCCCAAATTTTAAAATCAAAATAGAATACATTCCAAAACAGAACACCATTTTGAATATTTATTTTTGAATTTTAAAAATTCCAGACAGCTGATGTTTTCCAAAACTCTTAGGCAGCATTCCCTATCCTAATATCCTTTAGATATGCTGAAGTCTCATTAGCCCATCTGGCTGAGAACTGTGGGGGTTCAATTTCAACATATTTGGAGGTTACAAAGATTAAAATATTATTAGCAAACAAAAGACCTGGCTACATTTTGTGACTTGAATATTTCCAGATCGTGCACACGTGCTATCCCTGCATTCTGTTTTAACTGCAAAGTTTCTCCAAGAGAAAAGGAGCTAATGCACACTATTAAAGCACACTTTAATATGGAAATATGAAATGCAGTTCAGTCCCACTAGAGGGTGGTCTGGTCTCCTTCAGCTTAATAAAGAGGCATGCAACTATGTGAGCTGCTTCTATTAAGCCTGTCTGTACTGCATTTATTGGAGGGACATCAAAGGATTCTTGCTTCCAGCATTTTCCTATTCCTTTATGTCTTCTCAATAGTAAAAGTATCTTTTAAATTTCAAAAGAATTGCATAAATCCCCACATACCTCAAACTAAATAAATATTAGTATGTTGTTAAGAGCCACTGAAAACTACTGACGTACTCAGAGGAAGTCTAATGCCAGGATTCAGAAGAACAATGTTGTTTTTCTGCATGTAGACGTAATATCAGAGCTAAATGCTAAGTACTCTGTGGGACTAAATGGAGGCTGGATATTGCTAATGGTTTCCGTGGTCGATATGAGAGGTTGGACATTTCAAGCACTATGAATGCACCCTTCCTTATAAAAGGTCAATTGTTGACCATTGGCAATCTCAGCTCCACCTGCCATTATCCAATCCTTTGCCATTTGTGATCAGGACCAAAAGCAAGGAAGGATGAATAACAGTTTAATGTACCTTGCCTACCCTTTTTGGGCAATGGTGAGTTTCAGATCTAAAAGAAGAAGAAAGCAATACTATAGCGGGTGACATGGGGTTAATGAAACGGATGAAAGCATTTTACTGTGTTTAGGAAACATCTAACATTTGGAGATGACTTGACTTGCCTTCTTCTCAAACTGAAATGACAAGTGATCCATTTTTATTGAATGAAAGGTAGAAATATTACCAAGTAATAACATATCCATGTCTTAATAAATCAGATAATTTCATTTTTGAAATAATTGTTTCAGTTCTTAACAAATCCTGAATAAATCAGTGCTATTATATTAAAAAGAGTCAAGACTTCATGTATATGAGGACTGCTCTGATTTTTTTTTAACCATTTCAAGGTCCAGCATCTTGGAATTTAAGAAGAAAAAGCCATATTTTGCTTCCTTTTGAAATCAGTGTGAATGTACACTTAGGAATTGTGCCTCTAGAAGAAATATAGCTGTCTTTCCATAAGCAAATTAAATCCTCCAGGAGAGTTCCAAGAGGTATGCCAAAATTGTCCTGTCTCAGTTTCACCCTTATTAAATTATTTTTATGACCACATTTTTATCATTAAATGGACATACAAATGACTTAATCTGAAAGACTATCAAATTCATTCCATAGGTCTGGTCTTCCCATAGGAATATTTTGACATCTGCATAAGCCTGGAGAAAGAAGCACACAGGCTTCATGGAACATTTTTTTTTGTGCCACATTAAAAATAAAGTAAAAAAAGAACTCCCAAGCAGTGATTGAAACAAATGTAAACCAAACTAAAATCTTAGAATATTAAACCATGGAAAGTTTGTATCTTTCATCAATTTGGGTAGCAAAGTCATTTAACACTACTCATAAATTATGTTAACAATATGAATCTACAAGGTCCATTTGCAGTTAATGTATAAATGATCAAAACCGAGGTGTCTCAGGACCAATTCCTAATGAGGTCCATTAAATCTCACATGTTGATTGGATCACAGTTTTCTGGATTTTTCCTGGAGGAAGTCATGGTTCGTTTTTAGATAAATTTGGGGGGGGGGGGTGTTTTGTTTTTTCTAAACCATGTTAATTAAGCCTGGTTTAGGTTATACCAAAATGCTTGTGTCACTTTTTCAAAAGGGCAAAAAGTCTTACCTTCATTGTAGTTGAAAAATACCTGGGGGCCTCTGAACTTAAAGCCAAACCATGTGCCAAAATCATATCATATCACCTAGGATTTAGTCAAAATAATAAATTAGCTTGTCATACATCTTATCTGAGTAAAAAGAAATAGTGCTAATTTAGCTTTATTTGTTTATTTAGAAAATTTATATACCGATCAGCCCATCTTAAATACATCATTCTGGATGACAAAATAATTATACAAAGACAATACTAAAAACCCATATTAATTTGAAGGATTTTTTTCTGGGAATCCATATTGTCTGAAAAGACATATTTGATATGGTTTTTGTTCAATAATGATTTCACTGAAGAGATATATCACCTAATGCAAAAAGTTTTTTTTTTTTTGAGAATTTGATCATGCCTGCTCATGTTTTTCTATTCTTTGTACAATTGGCTTTCCCAAGCCTCAGTTATTGCCACATTTAATGCTTCTCAGAGACAATATGCCAGGTTCTGCTTTGCATATTCAAAACCAAACTATGATCCTACTGGTGAAACCTGGGAGAAAAGTTCTAGTACAGCGGTCTCCAAACTCGGCAACTTTAAGACTTGTAGACTTCAGCTGAGGAATTCTGGGAGTTGAAGTCCACAAGTCTTAAAATTGCCAAGTCTTAAAGTTGCCAGGACCCCTATTCTAGCAATATGGATAGCATTGTTTGTGTCAGATAAAAAGACATTACAATCACAGTGAATGATTGTGGGATATAACTATCTTTTGGCAATTTAACATTGCCAATATCCGATGACAGGCCATTAAAAGCTGGTGAAATCCCCTTTTGAAATCTGTGCCAGCCATGCTGATTTTTCAAATGGCAAGAACTTGCAAAATGCTTTTCTGACTGAGATAATGGCTGGTGGGAATCCAATATTTTTTATTCTAGAGGGATACAAAACAAAGTCCCAGGACTGCATGCATCCTTTGAATTTTTGATTATCATCTATAAATCTCCCAAAGTTGTCAGCAAATAATAGTTTTCTCCATGATAGAAGAAAATCATTTTCAAAAATGGGGAGTAATCATATTAACTGCATTTCATTAACTTAATACAATTATACTGAATATTCGGATGGAGGTGTTGTTCTTGCCCAGCAACTTTTGTGCCTGGCTTCATCTAATTTGAGGAGTGCAGTTCTTGGCAAACCACCCAAAGGGCAAATGAGATCCATGGCCTGACATAGTCTTTGCATATCTGCTATAATGCTCTGGAGAAGATTATCATTTCTCTTTTCTGATCTGGGGATTTGTAATATCCTTGATAAAATGTAATTGATTCCCATTTGTTTGATTCATTTATATGATGTAATGGTAGTTCATGTGCTTTTAATTATATGCAAGATTGTAGATTGTCTTTCCACCAGTTTGGTCAAAGATCAGTTCACTATAGTGAACAAAACGTTTTAAGAGTGAAAATATATGGAAATATGACTTAGGAAAAGAGCAAGCAGAGCCTGAGGGTAGAGTCAAGAGAGACTTGGCCTAGAATCGTTATGTGTCCACGAACTTTCCAATTCAAACCGCTTTTGAATTCTGTTGACCCTTCTCTGGTGCCATTTTAGTACTGAGCTTTAGTTGACCCAATTGAACAATAAATCTTCTGAATTGGAACTTACATGTGATCCTGATTCTTTGCATCTCTGTACACAGGTGAAATATTCTGGCAAGAATCCCAAGATTAATCTAGCTATTTAAAAATGTGTTAAGTTTAGCTATAAGCATCCATTAGAAAATGTAATGATTCCATTGTATTTTTTGAGTCACTTCTATACAGATGACATCACTTTATTTGTTGACACTCCATGGACACCTATGCAATAGGGCCAAATAGAAGCCACAATCATATCTACATGTCATCTTTATCATACAAACTCTTACATAATTCTCATTTGTGAGATAATACCATGATGTTTCTGATATCACTTATCACTCTAGTGGATACCAAGCATTTGATTCTGTGCCAAGGCTTAATTGAACAGGCTGGTACAAGATCATTGATGGGAATCCGTCAGCTGATTACTACTAAAACTGAAAACTTAAAAAAAATAAAACAAGAGATTTTTTTAAAAATAAAGTTTAGAGTCTTTTAAGACTGAGGTATCTTCAATCTTATATAATAAATAAATCCTCCCCACCCCCACCTCCCAAAAAAACCCACCACAAACTTGTCAACCCAGGTGTTGTACCTATCCAAACTTTAAAATTATTTTTCTCTCTCACCAGATATGATTTGTAAATCATGTTACCTGAACCGATAGACCAAACCACTTATTTAAATTCCTTTTAAATAGCAGTCTGGGAGAAACAATACATCAAAGCCATATGTCTTTAGAAGGATTGTGAAGCTAGCAGAAATCAACTGGGAGGTATCAAACTACACACACCTGGGAATGTAAAACTCAATGCAGCTTCTCAAGTCTTCCTATGATCTATCTACATTGTGGTGAGGAGTATAGGCCATGGGAAGCCATTTTGTGAAGTTTTCATACAAGGCACCTTCCTGCGAAAATTATGAACTACATACAGATAGGTTTCAAGAGGCTTAGGGAACAATGTCTTTTAGAAAAATAGGAGCTTTTGGAACAAGATTCTGAATAATAACATGGGGAAATACTTGTTTTGAGATAAAACTAGATGCAGTTGCCCCTTTGGAGGACATAAGTTCTATAAAATTCCAACAAAAAGATTGAGGATTTTTTTTCCAAAGAAAGCATTTAGAAGGATTATTACTTTTTCTACATTTTTCAGTGAGTAATATGGATGAATTGCTGGGCACGGGTAAAATAAACCTCCCAAACACTGTCCCAATGATTGTATACCAAAATTCACTGATTTGCAAATAAGGTAACAGGAAAATAAAGAAGTAGGTAAGTGAACTTTATTGTTTTAAGACAGAATTAGATATTTGTTGGGAATAGGGATAGTTAAGGAAAATCTTGTTTGAAGATCATAACATATTTAATGTTTGCAAGGCAACCATATGGTTTCTAAGATTTAAATGATTTTTTTTGTGCTCATTCAAATTTATTTTATATTTCATGTTTCTAGACTGCCCATCTCCTTCAAGGACATTTAATCAATATACTTATTTCCAGCATACCTTTAGTTGCTTTAGGCAAAAGGCTCCTCATCCTGTATTAACTCTGGGTACTGAGATGGATAACATATAAATTTAATAAATAAAATTATGAGGAAATTCAAATATAGCATTTCATGTAAATATGAGTAGATTTATGAATTGTTTAATGCGCTTCTCTATCGTCTTGCACTCCTCTACCTCCTTTAACTACTTTTTTCTGTGCCTCTTTCACCTATCTTCACTTCTTACCATCAATGAATTTGGATTGGTGGTATCTATTGTGACTTCCCTCATGAGGTCTCAGAAGCTGTGAAAAAGAACTAGAATATTTTTAGAACGGGAAGAACTGTTCTGTTCTTTTTTTGTAACACTTTTTAGCAGTTACGATTTTTTCAGTCTCAAATTGCAGATATATAGTTCTTTTTCTTGTTCAGGAGATAAGTAAGAAACTACATCTGTCTGACTGTCTCTTTGTGTGTAAATTCTTTTCTTGGCTGATGTCACCCAACAAGATGGTAACTCTTTAATAATGTCATAAATGGAAAAAGTATAGAAATGTCACACTGCTGCATTTTACAAAACTACTCCTTGTAAGAAGTTAGCATGATAGATTAATTTGGTTTATTTATTTATTTATTTATTTATTTATTTATTTATTTATTTATTTATTTATTTATTTATTTATTTATTTATTTGCCTACTTATTAAATTTATTGGCCACCCATCTTACCACAGGGTAACTCTGGGCAGCTTACAATATTAAATATTGTAATAATATTACAATATTTTTCTAATATTGTCTAATCAGATTGAGAGTGCTTGTTCAGAGCTGCATCTAATCCTTGATCAACATTTAAAATGTAATGTCACTATTAAATAGTGGGGAACATAACCTGGATTTGAGGTTCTGATAATCAGGCTCCCTCCATGGTTACATGACCAAAATTTAGGGTCTGGGCAACACAGCCATATTTATGGTTGTTTGCAGTCTTCCACAGTCACATTGTCATATTTTACTATTATTTTGCTGCAATTGCTTAACCGCCACAAAAAAGGATGTAAAACTTGGACAGTCATGTGACTGACCCATTGTATGATTTTCACCACATAAAAGCATAATGGGAAGGCTTCATTATGGTAATATATTGAGGACTATCTGTATCATTATTAAGACTTAGAGTGAGATACTGGCTAAGTTGCTAACTAGAATTAGAGAAAGCCAAATTCAGTTGAGGGCACTGGCCTCAGATCATCTTTCTCTGGTTTTGGGCCAGTGACTTTAGGCCCTTGTCCAAATGATCAATTGAAATTTGGTAAGTTTAGGACCTAGGATTGATCTGTGGCATTCTGCTTGAGACCTTTCTTCAATTTAATGAGAATTAAGGAGCACATTTTGAGTACAGTTTTCAAGCCAGTTATGAATTCACTTAATTGTCAAGCCATCCAGCTCACATGTAACTACTTGCTAATCAGCATGGCAGATATACATTAGTCAAATGCTTTGCTGAACCCAAGAATACTATGCCTATACTGATAGTCCAAATCCAATGGCGTTAATAATAATAATAATAATAATAATAATAATAATAATAATAATAATAAAGTTGGAAGGGACCTTGGAGATCATCTAGTCCAACCCCCTGCTCAGGCAGGAAACCCTATACCATTTCAGACAAATGGCTGTCCAGTCTCTTCTTAAAAACTTCCAGTGTTGAAGCATTCACAGCTTCTGGAGGCAGGTTGTTCCACTGGTTAATTGTTCTAACTGTCAGGAAGTTTCTCCTTAGTTCTAGGTTGCTTCTCTCCTTGATTAGTTTCCATCCGCTGCTTCTTGTCCTGCCTTCAGATGCCTTGGAAAATAGCTTGATTCCCTCTTCTTTGTGGCAGCCCCTGAGATATTGGATACTGGAATATATCATGTCCCCCCTCGTCCTTCTCTTCATTAAACTAGACATACCCAATTCCAGCAGTCTTTCCTTATATGCTTTAGCCTCCAGTCCCCTAATCATCTTTGTTGCTCTTCTCTGTACTCTTTCTAGAGTCTCAACATCTTTTTTATGTCGTGGTGACCAAAACTGGATGCAGTATTCCAAGTGTGGCCTTACCAAGGCATTGTAAAGTCGTCTCTTTAGCAACTCATAACCTAAGGGGGAGGAAGATAGAGTGAGGATAATGATTAAGGACTTAGTGTATATTCATTGTACATGTATCACTCTCCCTACTGTTTCTCTAAGAGGTCACTTCATTCTGTCTTTCTTGCCAGATACACAGAGAATATATATTTTGGGATTTTCCTCCTAATACAGTAGAATATATTTAGTTTGGTCTCAGGCTTTGCTTATTCTAGAATATACTACTTGTGAAAATATCTCTATAATGTTATAATTATAAAACCTGATCCATTAATCATATGGATCATATTCCTGCTTTCAGGAGTAGTTACATGCATACATACTGTTGTGTCCTGAGCCTGCAAATGCAGGCTCGGGACGTTGCATTGGTCCTGGGCATTACAAAAGCTGCCCTGGACCAGACAGAGCGGCACCAGCCTTGTGCGCATGGGCATGGCACGAAAATACTCTGTTCCATTGGTTGACGTTGTCCGGGTTTCTGGCCATATAAAAGGCTTGCGTGCCTTTTGTTTTTGCTTGGGTGTTGTTAGACGGAGAATAAAGAGTTGTTCAACATCACCATGTATCTTCATCATTCGCACGTGAACGAAGGATATAACACTGGTTAGGAAGGTGGGATCCTTTGCAAGCTGAAACAAGCATTTTAAGGACTTACCTAGGAAGTCCTGAAGAAGGGAAGACGGCATCTGAATCAGCGTCCTAGCCTGCCAGTATAGTGTCATTGGAGTGTGAGCTTGGCTAAAGGACCCTTTCCCCAAACAGAAGTTTGCAGAGGAGCGAGTGGTGAAGGTCGTAATAGTATGATGGCGAAGATTGGCCGTTTGTCTGATTTTGATGTCTCACACCCAGAGAGATGGAATTCCTACGTAGCAAGGGTGGAGAATTACTTCAGAGTGAATCAGATTAGAGAAGACGGCTTGAAGCTGCAACTCTTTTGTGCGTCTGTGGACAGGAAGCTTTTGAAATTGCAGAGAATCTGGTGGCCCCTGCACCTCTGGAGTCAGTAACATATACTGACTTGAAGAAACTGTTGAAGGAACATTTCCAGCCAAAGTTATCTGTTATTGCTTGGAGGCACGCATTCGAGCAGAAAGACCAGAGGCTGGGTGAATCTGCTGCGGATTTTATTGCAGCCTTAAGGCGAGCAGCCAGACTTTGTGAGTTCAAGGATCTGGAAGAGAGGCTGTGAGATCGCTTCGTATGCAGTTTAAGGAACAGAGACTTACAACAGAAGATTTTTGCAAAAGAAGATGTCTCTTTCCAAGACGCGCTACGAGAGGTGACAGCTGAGGAAACAGCAGGTGGGGCTGTGAAGGCCTTACGGCTTACCAAGAACTGTCCAGACACAGCTACCGTCCATCAAGAGGATGCTCAAGAATGATCAGAAGGGGATCCTGAAGAGGAGATCAACAGAATTCACCAGCCAGCTGAGAGGAGGCAGAAGGGACATCTGGTCAAGGCCCCAGCATCTCTTCAATGCTTCGGGTGCGGAGGACGCCACAAGTGAGCTGGCTGCAGGTTTCGCTCAGCCATTTGCAGGGCATGTGGCAGGCAGGGCCACATTGCATCCATCTGTTTGGGTCACCAGAAGGTTCAATCTTGGGAAGAATTGCTTCAGAAAGGTACCAGGGTCCTCAGCCAAAACAGGGTGGGTTTCTGCGCATCATGCAGGAGTATTCTAAGAACAGGATCACAAAAGCCCCTTAAGAAGAAACTTTCCATTAACGTAAGGTTGCAAGGGGTTCCCCTATTGATGGAGTTGGACACTGGGTCCGCTCTCTCAATTATTGCAATTAACACATTCAAAAGGATATGCAGCAGCAGTGGCCTTCGAGTTAAACTCAGGCCATCAAACCTAATACTTACTGATTTTCAGAATTCTGTGGTGTGTGTTAAGGGGGAGGCCACCCTTAGAGTACAGCATAAGGATTTTGAAGGTCCCCTAGATGTGGTGGTTGTTGGGGGTGAATGTGCAAGTCTTATTGGACTCAATTGGTTTGAGGCTCTGGGAATCCAAGTAACTGGGCTGCACCATTTACAAATGTTGAGCCTTGCAGAAGTCTGCAAGGAGTTTGCAGATGTGTTTAGTTCAGAGCTAGGATCCCACAAGGGGGCTCCAATTTCTCTACGGTTAGACCCAACCATCACGCCCATCAGGGTTAAGCCTAGGAGGGTACCTTTTGCCCTCAAAGGCAAGATTGATGCTGAACTGGACAAATTGCTCCAGCAGGGCATTCTAGAACCTGTGGATTCTAGTCCATGGGAAACCCCCATAGTAATGCCTCTAAAGGCTAATGGGGACATACGTATATGTGCGGACTATAAGTGCATACTGAATAAGGTGCTGCAACAGTATGCTTATCCAGTGCCTGTAGTAAGTCACATTCTGGCCTCCCTCAAGGGGGGGCTCATTTTTGCGAAGCTTGACCTGGCACAGGCCTATCAACAGTTACCTGTTGATGAGGCAGCTGCAGAGGCACAGACTACTGTAACTCACAGGGGGGCCTTCAAGGTCAAGAGACTGCAATTTGGGGTAAATGTAGCCCCTGGCATATTCCAAAGTGTCATGGAGAACACACTTCGAGGTATTCCTGGGGTCTGTCCCTACTTCGATGACGTCCTCATTGCTGGGGAGTCATCCCAAAATTTAGCAGAAAGACTAAAGGCTGTCTTGCTTTGTTTTCGAAAAGCAGGCCTTAAACTAAAGAAGGATAAATGTAAGATAGGAGTCACTTCTACTGACTTCTTAGGATTCAGGATGATGCTCAAGGCATTCACCCTGCTGAAACTAAATTGCAAGCTATCCAGCAGGCCCCAAGCCCTAAGTCTGAGCTGCAAGCCTTCTTGGGGCTATTAAATTTTTACCATGCATTTCTCCCACATAAAGCTGCTGTAGCAAAGCCATTACATAGGCTCTTAGACAAGCAGGCTCCTTGGTAGTGGACTAAAGTTCATGAAAAGAGTTTCAATGAGATTAAAGCCTTGCTCACTTCTAATGCTGTTTTAGCGCATTTCCATGAGCAACTGCCTGTTTGCATCGCATGCGATGCATCTCCTTATGGGGTGGGAGCCATACTTAGCCATCTGAAGGCTGATGGGACACAGATCCCTGTGGCCTATTACTCAAGGACTCTGTCTTTTGCAGAGCAAAATTATGCTCAAATTGATAGAGAAGCCTTGGCCATAGTGGCTGACATTAAGAAATTTCATGATTTCTTATTTGGCCACCATTTCACAGTCTTTATTGACCATAAGCCTCTGCTGGGTTTGTTTACCACTAACAAACAGACCCCACATATCATCTCTCCTCATATGCTGAGATGGTCCATTTTCCTATCAGCATATGACTGTACCTTAGTTCACAAACCAGGAAAAGAAATGGGTCATGCAGATGGCCTGAGCAGATTACCCCTGAACCAATTAGAGCCAGATCCTGCTCCAGCTATTAATATTCTGTCCATTCAGGAGTTGCCTGAGTCTCCCCTCAATGCTAGGGACGTGGTTGCAGAAACTGCCACTGATCACACGCTTACATGCATGCTGACATGGGTGTTATCAGGATGGCCTGACAAGTGCCCAGATACTGAGTTCCAAAGCTTCTGGCACAAGAAGCATGAGTTTTCCACTTTCAAGGGTTACCTGTTATGGGGCAGCAGGGTAGTGATGCCAACCTCATTGAGGTCTAGAATCTTGATCTCTCTGCATGAGGGACATCCTGGTATAGTCAGGATGAAAGCGCTTGCGTGCAGCCATCTTTGGTGGCCTGGCCTCGATAAAGCCATCGAGGCCCAGGTGCACGGGTGCCAAGTGTTCCAACAGTCCTGGCCTGAAATGCCTCAGGCCCCAGTACATAGGTGGGAGGAACCTCACACCCCATGGTCTAGGGTGCATATAGATTACACTGGGCCCCTTCAGGGGTAATTCTTCCTGGTTGTTGTTGATAGCCATTCCAAGTGGCTAGAGGTTGTTCCTGTTTCCTCCACTACTACTGCCAGGACCATCCAGGTGTTGAGAGGAATTTTTGCATCACACGGTCTTCCAGATGTTTTGGTTTCGGATAATGGCCCTCAATTTACCTCTTCTGAGTTCCAGGCTTTTCTTCAGGCCAATCTGATCCGGCATGCAACATCGGCTCCCTTCCACCCATCCTCCAACGGACTGGCAGAGAGAATGGTGTGCACCACCAAAGATGCCCTCAAGAAACTGACTTATGGTAACTGGCATCACAGGTTAGCAGATTTCCTTCTTGCACACCGCACCACACCATCCACTGCCACAGGGAAGAGCCCCACTGAACTCCGATGGGGTCGCCGCCTCATCACTAAACTGGACAGGTTGCACCCTGACCGGGTGGCTTCCCAAGTGTCACAACCACGGGCACCTAGGAGACTCCAGGCAAGGAACTATGGGCCTGAACATCTCTGGGTCACAGCTGTGGTCTGCAAGGTCTCTGGGCTGTTGTCATACGAAATTGCCTTGGGTGACAGCCGCGTTCTTCACAGACACATAGACCAACTGCGTTGGAGACTGGACTCTCACCCTTCTGCTCCTGGCTCTGCTCTGGGGGGAAGGAGGAGGACCATAATATGCATTCTGGGTCACAGTTTCCCAGGACTAACAGGCCCTCACTAGCTGCTACTGAGGCTGTTGGGAATTCATCCCAAGGTTCCGCAAGTGCTCCTAACAGGAATTCGCTGGATAGGGGATCATCCCACACATCCATAATTACTCCAGACAGGGAGTCAACCAGGGGTATCCACAGTATTCACATATGTCAGATAGTGTTCCAGACAGGGAGACTAACCGGGGGTATCCACACAAATCACAAGCAGCAAGAGAAAAGGAATTCCATCAGGGGCACTTGCCAAATTCTGCAATTGCTCCCAAAAGGAGGTCTTCAGCAAAGGGGGTTGCCATGGAGGCGACTCCTGACTCTGGCACCTGGGGCATGTGCTTGGGGGCCACAGAGTACTGGGGCACTTCCGCTACCCAGCCCTCTCCATCTGCTGACCTTGGGCTCGAGGGATAGTGTTCCCAAGAGGGGTCCATTGTGGACTCAGGGACTTCCAGCCCTCCAAGATATGCTGGCTTAGACTTAGAGGGTCCAGCCAGCCAGCAGCTGGGCGGGTCAACCAGGTATTTGGGGCAGCAAAGTCCTGGCCTGCCTAGCCTGGTAGGCGAGCAGGTAGGCCAGGCACCCTCACCAGGGTCACCTGGGAATTTAGGGCAGCAACACCCTGGCCTGCCTAGCCTGGTAGGCGAGCAGGTGAGCCAGGCAATCTTTCCGGGCATTAGAAGGATGCAGCGGGCCAAGTGCCCACCCAAACATCTGAGAGACTTTGTGAAGTTGCTGTCAAATCATGAGGGACCTGTTCATGAGGCCCCTGAATAATGGGAGCAACTCGTGGGTAGATTATTTTGTATTATTTTTTTTAAATTTCGGATACATTTATTGTATTACTAAAAGATAGAAGGGGATCTGCCTGAGGGCAGACTCGAGTATTCTACACTCCTTGCATTTGATTAATGAAACTGTATGACACTCTTCCCAATGCATGGTGTACACGTGAGTGCGCAAAGTATGTTCCATTTAGGGGGGAGGGGTGTTGTGTCCTAAGCCTGCAAAAGCAGGCTCGGGACATTGCATTAGTCCCAGGCATTACAAAAGCTTCCTGGGACCAGACAGAGTGGCGCCAGTCTTGTGTGCATGCGCATGGCGCGAAAACGTTCTGTTCCATTGGTTGACGTCCGAGTTTCTGGCCATATAAAAGGCTTGCGTGCCTTTTGTTTTTGCTTGGGTGTTGTTAGAAGGAGAATAAAGAGTTGTTCAACATCACCATGTGTCTTCATCATTCGCACACAAATGAAGGATGTAACACATACAACCTCCAAAACTCTACAGTATTCCCATAGACCGTTTTGAAAGTTTCCCATTCAAAATCTGACATCATCTGCTTTAATCTTTGTCAGAAAAGCATGTGCTCTTCCTCTATGTGCAGTCTCTTCAAATGTGACCTTCAACTATCTCTCTATGATAGATATTGGAACTGATGCCTTCTGGGTTATGTTGAACTACAACTCTTATAAGCCTTTGTACATTCTTAGATGAGACTGATAGGAGATGAAATCCAAAAAATGTAGATGGTCACAGTATTCCACTCCAACTTTCAGTGAATGCTTTCCACAGCTTTGGGCATTTAACCATCCCTTTTTCCTCCAACTTCTGAATTGGATGCTACTGAAAATTGGACAACTTTCAGGACAACCGTATGAAATTACATCAGCTTCTATGTTAAGTTTTGCCTTTTGATCATTTGCTGAGGTCAACCTTCATAGCTATGGATGACTCCTGGTTTCTCAGGGTGTCCCTTTTATGTAGACTGGCTGAGATATCACTAATTACTTTCAGATAAGCTACTAGCAAGTTTATTTATGGGGTACTCAAGGAAGGACATTTAGTTCACTACAAGCCTCAGAAGTAGTTATAAATCCCCTCCCATCTCATTTAAACAACAGAGAATTGACCTCACAGGAGAGTAGGGAGGGGAAATATTCAAAGTCATTTAAATAAAGAAAAGACATTAATTTAGAAACAAAACACATTGTTTCTACAGTTCTGTGACAGGTAATGAAATAAAAGGAGCTCCACAAGCTTTCAAACGGGAACATTAGCTGGATTAGTCCCTGCAACAAGATCAAAGTAAAGGCATTTTAAGTTGCTGTCAGATACTATCAGACAGGGAGACTCACCACAAAGCTGGTGGAACCTATCAATCCTTTTCTTATTCTGTTAACAACCACCCACCTTTACCACATTTACACCCACACTGTGTTTATAACATCCTGCCCTTAGTTCAGTGTTCTGGTCTATTAGATTTGGTAAACCTTGAGTAACCTTACCATGGATTCCACACTTCCAGGAACTATTTGTTCAGTGGCTTTTGCTTATTCTTTGATCAATAAAGAACAATAGGCACTGCATTGCTGAGGTATTTGTTATGTGCTGGGTGTCATTTTTTAGGCCAGACCCCAAACACTTTCTTGGACCACCATGAATTTGCATTAACTGAATGTACCCTGTAGTCTGCCAGTATTTATTCTGATTTCATCACTAATGCACCCATTACTGACTTCTTTAACCATTATCCACCCACCTTATCTCCACCTTATCATTACTGTCTAATAAAGGTTATAAGATTTCAAGTAAAAGAAATAGCATAATTTTGTTCTGAATTAGTTTGAACAGCGTGCAATAGTTCCATACTAGGTTTGCAGGCAAAGCAAAGAAGTACTTGGGGGAAAAGGCTTCACATTTTATTTATCCCTTCATATATTTTTTGGAAAGAATGAATAAATCAATATATCCCAAAAGTACTTGAGTTTTTATTCCTTATTTATTTAGCATATGGCATCTACAGAGGTCATGCAATCACTGATATATAAATATGTTTAAATAAAGCATCTGCAAATGTATAAGGCATGTGGATATATGAAATAAAAGTATTAAATTAAGGTAAAACCATAATAAAATCACAATAATGTGATGCCATAGAATCACAATAAGTTATAGGCTATAATTCAATATCTAAGGAAGCTAACCATCTAACTGCTTCTGGTGTGGCTGAGATAAGATCATCCCAGGTGCCTTGAAATTTCCTGAGGAAACATTCTTGAACTATATCATTTGTTCCAGTGCATTCACAATCACATTGCCAGCTCTCGGGCATTCCCCACTTAAAGAGCTTTACCTTAGTTCTGGCATGTCCTGTCCTGATTCTATTTGGTGGCTCTGTATTTTTCAGGGCAACTGCATTCCTGGAAGTGGTTTTGTTGGATCTGTGTGATGTGTTTGGCTATGGTTAACAAAATTTGCCCATTTTAATCATTATTCTTCATCTACTACTGTGGTATGTTATCTCAAATTGATTCCCTAGATTTAAGCCTGGTGTGAAGTAGACAGCCTAATATTGTATGTATTGGTGGATCTCTAGGAGTTAATGGCCTGTTTATCTTATTCCACTCTCAAACTGTCTGTTGTTGTCACCTAAAATCAGGAGGGGCAATGTTAGTAAGAACATGGGCCAGGAGAGTAGCATGGATTTAAGGGTTGCAGATATTATTCTCATTGTGTCATTAAGATGATTATCAATCTTGTTGGTATGACAACTTCTTCTCCATACCGGTGTGCAATATCTGATGACTAATGATTGTGCCTCTATAAACAATGTTTTTGCTTGAGCTTCCTAGTTGTTCACAGTTTTCAACTTTATCCAATTAATTCAAGGTCTTTTCCAAATGTTAGGGATCCATCAAGGTGTCATGGTTCCGACAGATGAAGCTCTTCAAAAGAACGTCGAGACATTGTTTACCTTAAAGAATATTTTATTTGAGAAACAAAGTATCAACACTACATAGTTGAAACCAAAAACTAAATTCCCCTCCCCTGGATACAAAGTAACAAAGGACAATTCCCTCCTCCAATAAACAGTCATAAATCACATTCCCCAATTAGCTTGAAGCGTGGGCTTTTTCCTCAGCTCCCCAGCCTGCCAAAACTCTATCAATTCTGAGCCCAATGACCTTGGGTTCCCACGGCTGAGTTATTATTGTTATGACTAGCTGGACTCCCATCCACATTCCCCCTCCCAGCATCAACTAACTCTAAAAGCAATAGAGGAAAATGGCTGCATTTTCATCTTGTCAAAGCAAGAACATCTGATGTTAGCAGCATTGACACAAGGATTATTCCAAGATACTTTGGGTGGCAGTTGTGTTTTATTCCTGATAATTAGTAAACCTGAAACTAATATTCACCCAAACACAGACACTTTTAAACTCCATTTTGTCTGCATCTTTTCATGCCTGTAACCTGTATGATGTTCCTCATCCTCATTCTGAATTATTTTCTATCAGTTTTCATTCATTCCAAAGTAAAGACATGGGTATGTTCTTGCATTTATTTCTTTATGGCTACAATATGTGTGAATTATCTTTGTACAAACATCTCTCTTTTCATCTTCCTGGTTTCCCTCTGTTTTTTAAACCCAAAGAAAAATATTCTAAGGAGCCTAAGCCTGTTAGGATTTTTCAGGTTCCAGTGTATGGACATTCAGGAAGGCTTCAGAGTAACAGAAAGACTTGTACCCAAAACAGCAGCATTAGCAATAATTTTTTCACCACAGTATCTCCAAAATATTATAAATTCAAAAATGCCACCAAAAAATTCAAAATCTTCAAATTCTTGAATATAATGTAGGAAAACCCGATTTCTTTTGTAGGGGGAAAAACTCTTGAGAGCTTGTAAAACATATTTTGGGAGTAAATTACAACTCCTGTAATTGTATCTTTAACAACTTACAGATCCTCCACCTTGATGATGGAGTTGAAAGAAGGAACCAAAGGGAGCAGAACCAACTTTAGATTGGTTCTGAAGACAAAGACTCCTCCCCTTCTTTGTCTTATTTATTTGGTTTTCTAGTTCTTACTCATCCACTGGTTCTTACTCTTCTGGTCTAAATATATACACTGCATTTTAATGATTTTAATATAAATTGTTGTTTTAATTACCTTGTTAGCAGTTTTGACTACCTGTAAACTTTAAAAATGGGATTAAATTACTTTAAATATTTTTGTACTTTAAGTTCCAGAAACATAGCTAGAGAAGATTTCACCAAGAGCCAGGAAAAGTTTCACCTGTTAATGTTCTGCTTATCTGATTTCTTTAGAGCCACGGGGGCCAATTATGAAGCGGGGAAAAAAATCTCCATAACATCATATGTCTGGTATCTGAAGTCTGAGGCAGAGAGAGAGGCTAAATGCAAATGAAAAAACCATGTGTTTCTGTTTTTAAAGAGAAGCCAAGGTTAGGTCAGCTGTTTGTAATAAAGGAAGCTTCAGAACTCCTATATAAGCAGGGATTATTGGGTTCACCACAATTTGGAATTCCAAATGAACAGAGTAATTCTAAGAGTCCGTGGTATTTACTGTAATAAAATTTATTTTGTTCAAAGTGAAGTCTTCTTACAGGTGTTCTGCCGGCATTCAGTACTGGGTAATAATTACTGTTTGGATTTAAGCTTTTGAGGCTCTAGAGCACTGTCAAACAGCTGCATTAGAAGATCACTTGGAATAAATTTATGCTGTTCTGCAGCTGTATCCCTAGGCTAAAATAGTTCTGTTGATAAAAGCATAACATTCAGAAATGTCAGACTGAGTTCTACAAGAAAAAAAATCTATAAGGAACATGTTGCTTAAGATACAAATCCAACAACTTTTTTTTTCATTTGATGAATTAACTGGGGCAGAAATATTACAGCGATATGAAATGAGATATGAAATGAGATAAATATTTCTTTACTGCTTTTACCTCCAGGTAATTGTTTTCCACATTTCATTTATACAGTTCCAAGTCTTGATCCATCCTCCTGCTTCTAAATTTCGGTAACTGATTATCAAAGATCAAAACAATAATATAGAAACAGTAAATAATTTTTGGTGTTTGTCAGTGGGGGGACAATTTGATCAACCTTATCATTAGGAAAGTTGAGGTGGCTTCATCAGGTAGCAGATAGTGATAGTGGAGAAGAGTTCTATCATTGGTGAAGTAAGAGACAGTAACTGATGTGGTTACCCTGGCATGTGACAGCATTTAACTAACATTAGCTGGCCTTGAAAAGTAAATAAAGAGAGACTTGGTCGGTACTTCTTGATGGGAGACCTTCATGGAAATCTATTGCTGCAGGCTACAGTAAGAAGTTAGAAAAAAATCCTGAAAGAAGGTCAATTACTTCCATATTGTTGCCAAGAAAACTAATATCTCCATAGAATTACTCAGGAGGGACTCTAGTTTTACTTTTTTACTACTCTGATTGGGCTTTTGTATATAGATTAGGAGTTGGGGAATTGTTATTTTGCTGTTCAACTCAACCTTAACCTTCCACTGAAATAAAAAGTCTACCATAATGGAAAAGTATATCCTTTCATTTGTTTCTGGAAGTAAGCCTTGCTGCATTTGATGTGACTATATGCAGAATCTCAGTTAAATATGAACCAACATTGTAAAAAAAACAAAGGACAAGATAATCCTCCTTTTTTAGACTCGCATTCTGGTGAACTAGATGCAAAAGAGAAGCATAATTCCTTCTTATTTTTTTCTAGCAATTTGTGTTCCAACTTCTTTGAAATGGGATGCACTTGCTTAATTTCTCTTTAACATTATTGATATATCATCATTGCTTGTGGAATATTTGCACTGAGCAGGGGATTGGGACATGGTGGCCTAAATAGCCCCTTCAAATTCTATCATACAAAATAATATCAGTGCTAATGCTAAATGAGTCGTTCTTCGCACCCTGCTGCCACTTTTTCTAACTCTATCACTCAGTTACACTGGATGACCTCATTTCTAATATTACATAAGAGGGAAATATTTCATAAATAATTCATGCATTTGCCATATTTTCTGGTTAAACATCCCTAATCATAGTAAATTTTCACTATTTGGGAATTAATTTTCTTGTTGTTTTAGCAACCATCTGACCATTTTTTTAGATACATGATCTACCTTCCATTCAGGAGTACAAAACAGCATACACAACAACCCTGCCTCTAATTCCCTCCCCCGCCCCAAGGCTCAGAGGTAGTGACTAGGCTCAAATCATTTCATGAATTTTTATAGCTGAAGATGGATTTAAATCTATGTCCTGGTCCTAAATTCATCATTTTAGCCCTTTTACCATACTGGATCTTTCATTTTTTCAAATTTAAATTATTCCTGGATTATTAGCAAATGAACAAATATAGTTGTCTTATAGGCAGTCAGAGAGACCATCAGTTTTTTTGGGGGGGAGGGGGGCTGGTAGTAAAGCCAAAGTTTGTAATCATCGGGGTCCACCCTTTCTCTCAAATTTGTGTCCATGTGTTCAATTGGGGCCATTTCCAAGTAAATTCATCGATTTATATCCACCTTCAAACTTGGAAACATATTTTATGACAAAATATCATTAATTTCTTCTTCTAAGCAAGATGTTAATTGGGAAGGAATTAGCTCCAAATATTTACTGCTCAGAAGTAAGGGCCATGTTTATAATTATAATTATGTTTATAACCCCATGTACATGTATCAGTTTTTTTTTTCATGCTGGATGTTGTGCTTCTCTTCTGTACCAAATCAAGGTAACATACTGAAATTTCCAATTGAAGGAGTGTGAGTCAACAGACTGAGTAAGATAAGATAAATTTTATTGTCATAGTAAACTTTTTGACCCATATTAAAAATGAAATTCTGTTTCCTGCTCTGAAAAGAAAGTATATATCTACCCGTACACATACATGATACACGTATTCACAATATATATCACTGTCCATTCTGAACACATAGTTCAAACTTGAGAAACTTGAGAGTTCAAATTGTAAACAAATTGATTAAAAATGTAGTTGTTTTTAATAACACCAGCAATGAGGTAGTTACCTTTCAGCTGTTAGTGTTTTGTGTTTCAACTTTCTGTCCAATCTACCTGAGGTAAGCAAATCCGAGTATCTTGATGAGAGGAACCAAATAAATAAATAAGTGAATAAACAGAGGTGGAAGAGTCAGTTGATTGCTAAGACACAACACAGGCTATAATAAGTGAATGCCTTGTGCACCAAATTGCAAGTCTGAACAGATTCATCTAAACGACCCCCCTTATAATACCAGAAATAATGCTCCATTCAGTTTAAATGACTGGATAATGTTTTAACAAAGGAAGAAAAGATATACAGCAAAAGAACTTGCTAGTTGAAGCTTTAAAAAGAGGGACAGGCCTCTGCTAATTAATCAGTGAAAATCAAAAGGGAAACCTGGGCCTTGTAGCAGCTAAATATTTGGGGTTTACCTGAGCTTCAGGAAGTGATTCAAGTCAGCTGAAAAGATTAAGCATCCTTTCTGTGAGGCTGATGAATTGACAGGTTGGCAGTGTTTCCAAGATCAGGTTAGCGGCAGGACAATAGTGCCTTATTGAGTAGGAAGTTTCAGAAATTAAGGAGCACCATTTGAAAAGTTGCTCCGGTCTGTCACAAAAGAGGATACTATTAATGTTTTGTTCTTTAAGCTAACAAATGCACCTGCAGCATTCCAGAGAAGAATATCTCTATAAGGCTTGTCATAAGATTTCAGGCAGGAGATGAAGGGACATGTTGAGGGTTGGAAGCTGCTTGTGTAAAGTTTGTTTTGAAAAAAGGGCAACTTTCAGGTAAAAAAAAATATTGCCCAGTATTCTAGGTAAGTAATTTTTTAATTATCAAAATAAATTTAAATTAATACATATTGACAAGGAGCATGGTAGCTCACATGATCAAAACACTGGATTGACAATCAGCAAGCCCGCCTTTGAGACCTGAGTGCTGCTTTGTGATGGGGTGAGTTCCCATCATTCACTCCAGCTCTTGACCACCTATCATTTCAAAGTGGGCAAACCCAAGTAGATAGACAGGTACTGCTTTGTTGGGCACATTAATGGGGACATGAAATGAGCCCTCAGTTGGGCGTGCCATGGGCAATGGGAATGTCACCAGCTAATCCTTTCAATCCAGAAGCACCTTGGGGTATCTAAAGTTCTTACACACACATACAGTACAAACCAATACATCTGGATTGTGTATTTTGATGCATTTTGACCCCTACACAATCCAGATGCATTGGTTTCTGTGTGTGTATAAGAAGTTTAGATAGTATAGCTGAATTTTATAGTCCTTGATGTCACTTCACTAACCGTGAGAATGATCTTTTAAGAACTCTGATAATGGATATTGGCCATTCCCTTGATAATCTGGAGATGAAAGGTGACTAGAAGTAAATGAGAGAGACAGAGAAAAGGATGTCATATAGAGAAAGGATTATTTCCACTAACTTTTATCCACCTTTAAACCTTTTTCTATCCCTGGATTGGTCAAATAGATCTGCTGGAGATGCAGCCTTGATAGATAAGATGTGTGCTCTCTTGGTCTATAGCTACCATATATCATCATTTCCCTTCTAATGTCATTTCCAAATTTCTACTCTTCTTTCTCTTTTTGAATGCTTTGCTGCCACCAAGTGTGGTTTCCATTTATAATGACACCTGTTGACCTGTAGTTCAAACACTGCAATGTTATAAATGTGTTAATAACATCCAACTGTATAGACTACAGCTCTGAACCTTTTTTTTAATGCTCTATTAGTAAAAGCCTTGATCTATAAATCTGAAACCTATTCAAAGAATCTAAGGAATTTTCCCCTGCCCTTTTTTTGCATTGCTCAATGTTCCTGGAAGTCTTCCTACTGTTTCCAAAGGAACTTTGTGTGAATAACATGGCACTGGAGGTACAGCATTTTTTTGATGAAATAGATGCACGTACAATGTTTTGGTATCATTCTCCCTATGAGGATTCTTCATGGGGAAAGGCGACAAATTATAATGTTTTGGTAAATGTTGTTGACCAATGATAAAAACAGGAGGTAGTCTCTCATGTTTCTACAGTACCGTGGTAAGTAGAACTTCAGTTGCAACTAACAACAGCAAAGAAAAGTAGAGTACCTATCATAATGTCCTGAAAAGCCCTTGCTTGTCTCTTGTGAGTAGTAGGGAGGTTGTGATTAGGCATGAGATAACTGTCCCAAACAATTTTATTATCTTTATCCTGAAGCAGGATATATTGGAAGAGCCACTAAAGAAATGCTATTTTAAACAAATGTAACTAAAATAAACCCTTAGATCAACTACGTATTAAACCTACCAAGCAAACATTGATAAGTGCAATCCTAAATAGTGAGGTAGTTTGCCGTAGCCAGTTCTGGATGGGGGGGGGAGAGATCTCTCAAAAAAGAGGTTTTGGATCCTGCCAATGTGAAGTTGACATTTCCTGCTTTTGTTTAGTACTTGCCAGCAGCAGGAATAGAGTTTGCAGTAATCATATAAAAAAAGGTAAAACAATCTCTTGATTTTACTCCGGTAGCCATAATCGACTACAAGGGGGGGGTGCTCATTTTTGTTTCAAGGTCATTGAGCCAGCACTGTCCAAAAATGTTCCCATAGTCATGTGGTCAGCATGACATCACAGAGCATTGTTACCTTCCCACTGAAATGGTGCCTATTTAACTACTTGCATTTGCATGCTTTCAAACTGCTAGGTTAGCAGGAGCTGGGGGGAGGACGGGAGCTCACCCGTCGTGTGGCACTCGGATCTCAAACCTGGGATATTAGTTTTCCAGCTGACAAGTCCAGAGTCTTGACCACTGAGCCGCCACACTGCCCATTGAAGCATGTACCAATTTAATATTTCACGATGAGGCCTATTTTGAAAATGAAGTTAAAGAAGACAGCTTCATGTATTGCCAGTCCAGACTCCTCAAGTACATCTTTTATCATTAAGTGGTTCAGTGAGAAATTCAACTTATTTTCTGGTTCAGAATCAATAATTTATGTTGTTGATGATGATGACCATTACTTTTTTTGGTAGTATTCATTTGTTCAGTGTTATGCTTCTCAAAGTATGTAAACACCTTTAGTAGTTGTTTTTTCTTCTTTTATTATCTGCTTGCATCTTTTTTTGTTCTGTTTTGCTGTTCTCACTTGGCAAATATAGTAAATCCATTTTCTGGTAGACCTTCTTGCTACCACATGGTGATGTTTTTTGGATTTGGTGGTAACTTTCCTGATTTTCAGTGTAGATGTGATTAAGCCTCTTCATTTTCTATCCCAGTTACACAACTTGCGTTCAAATATAAAAGTGATGAACTTTGTAGGAAAGTTTCTATTTATATTGAATTTTATAACATCATAGCTGCAGATTTATAACTATTTCAGCAACTGTTTTAAGTCTTTCACTGTGTTTCCAAGATAGCCAGCATGAATGAGAGTAGTTGGTTGGGTGTACTGTACTGTAAACATCTGGCCTATGGCCATAATAATAAAGACTGATTTAATTTGATTTTCTGGGAAAGATTGAGGGCAATAGAAGAATGGGATGACAGAGAATGAGGTATCTGGATGGAGTCACTGAAGCAGTAGGCATGAGCTTACATGGACTCCAGAAGATGGTAGAGGACAGGAAGGCCTGGAGGAACGTTGTCCGTGGGATTGCGATGGATCAGACACAAATTCGCAACTAACAACAAAGGGTATGAGGATCATGTATGAGCCACCTTGCAAAGGAACTTTTGCTTGTAGAAGTGATTCTCAATGTCTTGACCCAGCAAGGCTCCTTCTAGAACTAGAAGTATTCCACATCAGCAACGAATCAAAGTGAAGGTGATATCCATCCATCGGCTAATTCTTTTATTAGTCAGTGACATTAATACATTTTTGCTGAGCAAATATAAAATTTAAAAAAGGAAATGGGAGAAAATACTATTAAAAATAAGTACAGATACACAAATCATCTAACAATTAAAGTTCCATTAAACAAATCAGGTTTTACAGATTGTATTTATATTGAGAGCATGGCACGAAAACACAGTTCCTAAATTCCACTGCTTGGGTGCATCACAGGGGAAGGTCCTCTCTAACATGCTAGATAGATGAACCCTTGATGATAGGCAAAGTTATCTGAAAAGAACTTCTGCAGATCTTAGTATCCATACTTAAAAAGTATTATAATGGAAGAGTATTAGGTTCTAAGCTTTGAAGGGCTTTAAAGGTCAATGCCAACAAAGTTCATTGTGTCTGGCAAGTAGTCCCTCCCCCGCTCCCACCCTATTTACCTTTTAAATTTGGATTCTTTATTTTATTTTCCTCTCTGCTCTTCTTACAATTGTACTGCCTTGCTGGTTTTATATTACTATTTTAATTGCATGTGTTATTATTTTATTGTGCATATGCTTATTTTAGTATCTCCACCCCAGAATTGCAGAAGTGAAGTATCACATATAAATAAAGGAGGGTGAGAGGAAAAGAAAGGTCTCAGCAATAATTTAAAGCCATATTTAAAATGAAAATACTATAATTAGTAAAAATGTGACCAGATACTTATGATTAGTTGAATTCTAATTGCCATAAGCAACTTGACAGGCATATAACCTCATTTTATTAATATAATAACTGTCTAAACAAAGTTAATCCTCAAGGATTCAATTTACAATCTTAATTCCTTTGGGCTAGACTTGTACTGAAATGCCAATATTACCCATAAACATATGAAGTAATTCTGAAAAAAAGTTGTTTCATATATATTCTGTAGATAATAATAATTAATTTCATCAGATTCCTACGGTACCATCTGGAAACAATATTATATATATATATCTGATGATGTAGATGCTGATCCAGAAAACCTTATGAGATGTTAAATTTGTTTTAAGACTCTTTGTTGTCTAATACAATTATCCCCCTATGTCTCAACTTCTTTTCCACATCTATAAAATAATGAAAATAAAGCTTACAAAGTCACTGTGTAATAATGATTTAAATGAAGGGTTAAGACATAGGGGGAAAGTCCCACACTGAATCTTAAAGATTGCCTTCGGCACTCACTGTTGCTCAGTATAGCCTATTGTGTAGGATGATTGGTGGATAATAAACATATGTCTGTTTCCCTAAGCTGTTTGGTGAAAGAAAATAAAAAAGCAATAAATTCATCAAAACTAAGGAAAGAAACATGCTAATACAAATGTTGATACATATTTCAGTTTTATATCCCTCTTCTTGAAAATTCTTCATTTCTAATCACTTCTCTTTCTATCCTAAGTTGTATCTGCTATTTTCCTCTCTCTATGGATAAACCAGCTTTTCTTATGCTCTCTGCTATAGAGAGAAGTTCCCTAAGGATGAGCTTCAGTACAAGTCTGAAAGCTCAGAAGACTAAATCTCTGATCCCGATGACTGACCCAGATTGGATCCTGCTAGCTTTTCCTAACCTGTAGCCGACCAACTTGATTGAAGTTTACTTTCTATCAAATGCCCCCTGAGGTTCACGTGTGCTAAAAATTATGGGAGCTGAAAGCCAACATATCTGAATGGTCCCCAGTTGAAAAGGCACAAATCTATTAAGTTCTGTCTATATTCCTTACAGCTTTCTTTTTCACCCAGATGTCCCAAATGTGCTTTTTTTAAAAAGGCAGCTAGGTTTTCTTTGTTTTTTTTCCCCTTGAAGGTGGAAAAAGCTTCTTCAGTTCTGGGGAATAGAAGGATTTATATCCCCTGCCGTCATCTGGTTGTTATCTGGTTGTTATCCTTCCATTCCCCACCATTCAGTCAAAACAGAACAAGCTTCTTGGATGAGAAGCAAAACGTCTTCAAGAAAATAACAAAAACAAAATCTAGTTGTCTTTTTTAAAAAAAACATGTTTGGGCAACCACAACTTGGATGATTGAGAATCTCCACAGACATTTTCATCCAGATATTTAGCCACCACTTACATACTAAATTTCCTTTTTTGGATTCTTTTTCTTCTATCAGTCGATCTCCCTCCCTTTCTTTTTTCCTCTTGGTCTTTTGCATCATCTTCCAAAGTTTAGCTCAGTAACTCCATCAGACTTGCCAAAGTAGTGATCTTTTTTCCACATATTCAAGTGTTCATAAAATGTTGACTTGTCTTATCAATGTTATTTCATTCCATTTTCTGTAAAATGATTTTTATCACTTTCTGTGAGAACCTTCTGAATTATGTGTAGTGGAAGAGAGCATATTATGAACATAGTCCAGCTGGGTGAGTAAACAAAGTTTTCCGTCTGTTTCTTCTGCTGCAATCCTTTGTGCCAAACCATGAATGGCTTGTTAGAACTCTGATTTTAAAAAACCACTCATGGAGTTGAATTAGCGGGTGAGCATTTGAAGTGAAAACAGGTGGAAATAGACAAGTGCAAAATAAACCAAACATTTCACTCTCACTTTAATTAGCTTTGTTTCTTTCACTTTCTCAACCTACATGATATTGAAAGAATTTCTTATCCAGAAAGCTTTTCCTCTTTCAATACTTTCATTCTGTACTGTTAATTTCAGTTGCTGATATTAATGGCAACTTAGTTAAAATTAAAATTTCATAGGGAAATTAAATCCCTATGGAAAAAAAACTTATTACTAAGTTTATTATTAAGTGCGTGCCAATGGCTAGGGATGATTAACTTGATAGTGACGATGACGATTTAAAAAAGTTAGATGGAGGAGAAAATCTATTAAGTTTGGAGATAATTTAAAAACAACCTGCAAATTCTAAAGCAGTTAGTCCTTGACTTACAACAATTCATTTAGTAGCCGTTCAAAATTACAACAGCACTGAAAAAAGTGACTTATGACCATTTTTCACACTTACAACTATTGCAGCATCCTTATGGTCACATGATCAAAATTTGGATGCTTATTAGCTGGTTCATATTTATGACATTTGCAGTGTTCAGGGAGGGGGTATCATGTGATCAGCTTTTGTGACCTTCTGACAAGCAAAGTCAATGGGGAAACCAGATTCACATAAGAACCGTGTTACTAACTTAACAACTACAATGATTGACTTAACAACCATGGCAAGTAAAATCATAAAATGGGGAAAAAGTCACCTAACAAATGTCTCACTTGGCAACATAAATTTTGGGCTTAATTGTGATCGTAAGTTGAGGACTACCTGTAGTATTATAATTATTTGAAGGCTTCAGCAGAAGTCTTTCCCAGCTTTGAAATGTGAGATACTGGACCAGTTTTCCTGATTTTAAACTGCAATAAAACAATTTAGAACATGCAAAAATATATTAAAAGCAATAAAAATGTTCGCCTGGAAGTGCCAGATTAAATCTGGCACTGATACCAGACAGAGCACTTGCTATTAAATTCTGCTTTCACTCACTCAGTGGCTGCACATTCTGTTCTGGGGAATTTGTTTTCCTTGGAATTTATTGATGAAGGATGCTTTAGGATTCTCTCTGTTCTATATTTTTAAGCAAATTAACTTGGTTCTCATTTTCCAGAATGATATACCAGTCAGGTCAATCCAATTTTTATTTTACAAAAGCTCTCTTTCCAAATGTCAAAAACACTTTTAAAAAATCACATGAAGTATTAGAATACAACATCTACAATATCCATGCAGTGAAAAATATATGAATAATACCTGCTATGTGTGTACTTATTTAAATTGATGGAAAGGCGGAAAGGAGTGAACATATGTTTAAACACCTGTGAATCTGGGCTGGCCCAAGATCAGGCTAAGATGTCCATTCCAGGTATAGGCATCCCATTTTGAAGTTCATAATGGTGACATATAAAAAGGTTCCCTAAATCCAGAAAAACTGCATATTTAACTTCCTCGTCCTTCTTTTCATTCTCATTTACGATTATCATCCTTTCTATCATACCATTGTAAGTTGACTCAATGAGTTTTTTTCATATTGTAATAATCTGCAATAAAATCTGGGAGCAGATAAATGATTTTCATTCCAACAATAACATTATTGGGTCATTTTATTCATGTTATATAAGCACTGGAAATCTTCCAATTACTTTTCAAAGTCCAGGGAATTTGATCTGAAAATTGCTCTTAAATGCACAGCACTTCTTGTCTATAGCAGCACATTGAAGTACTGGGATTTGCCCACTGAAGAGCATTATTCTGAAAGTTATAGTAGACAAACATGAGATATTAGATCAATAGGTTATCTGTTTGGTAGCAATTTGAATCTTCATCTTTTCCACATCTGACTTGGGATGAATTTACTTAAGAGTATAGCCTTCCTAGGAATGTATTATTTCACAAAGTCTCACAAATGTAAGCAATGGAAACTAGTGCCTTCTTCTTGCTTCCCGTTCTGCTATGTATACGAGTAAAAATTCAGACCTCATAGATTTCATTATATTTGGGTTTCAAGAATTTGATAACAGTACATTATAGATCTGAATCTCCTCAGTTGGATAAAATTTCACTTCATAAGTTTGTTGGAAGCTCACATCAAGAATTTAAGAATGTGCATGTTGAGTTTCATTGAGCCTGGATCATTATCTGCATTCCTAATAGTATCAGTGGGTGTTGAAGCTACTGTCATTTTACTCCTTCTTCTTCCTGTTTTCCTCACAACAACCACTCTGTAAAGTAGGTTGGGCTGAGAGAAAGTGACTGGCCCAAAGTCACCTAGCCAGCTTTCATGCTTAAGGCAGAACAAGAATTTAGTGTCTCCTGGTTTCTAGCCTGGTGCCTTAGCCATTAGACCAAACTGGTTCCTTCAATTTAGGAACTACCACATCCCTGTAATTTGGCTTCAACCGTTCACTTTTTCTATGAAATTGGAAAAAGAATACTGGAGTAAAATCAAATATATTATCTGTGATAGAATATAATTTCAAATAAATTAAACAATCAATGTTTATGAAAATTCTAAAATGCAGATAGATTTATAAGCTCCAGGGCTGGACAATGTTCGGCCTTCTATGTGTTGCTGGACTACAACTCTCATCTTCCTTTATCACTAGCCATGCTATCTAGGGCTGATTGTGAATTTATCAAAGTCTGGAAAGCCATGCATTACTCATTTACGAAAGCAGAATGTATCAACAAAGAAAGAAAGAGAGCACAGGGTATTTATTTACTAAAGGGAATCTTCCAGTCTATAGCTTTTAGAGGGTATATGTTAATGGTTTAATGATAAAAAATAATATCTTCAGAGCAGGCTCTTCATTCACCAGAAAGGAAGATCACATTAAAACCTCCAGTTGTAAATAGCATAGGCTCATGTTCTTTGACTTAGTAGTTCCAGTGAAGTCTTCTCCCCTGATTTCATAAAGTGTTGGAAAGAATCCTACATGAATTGTGAAGAATATTGACCTGATGATTTCTTGAGATCTTTCAAGTTTTAATGTCTTCTTCACTACTTGTATAAAATTGACTCAGTAAGAAGGGCAAAATGCGGCTTTAGCTATTGGTTCCTTGACTAATCTCCAACAAATTTCCTAGAATTGCGGGATGGCAAAAACATGAATGTTCAAATTATTGGAGCCACAACCTTTATAAAACCATATTCTAAAACATATATTGTAAAACCTATGTTTGTGTCAGTGCTGTAATTCATAAGGTACTAAAATTGTTTAAAATATGTAAAAGATCAAGAAATTTAGGTTATATTCCTATGGAATGCCTTGCTCAGAAGCTATATTTATGCTTTGAGGGGTCCTTGGTGCTCTCTGAACTTGGTTGTTTTCTTGCAGATGTTTCATTGGCCAAACTAGGTAACATCATTTATTCATTTATGCTTCATGACAGCCTTCCAAAGTTTTAAGAAGAGAAAGAAGTTATTTCTTCCATTATTTTATTTACTGGAAATATAGTTTGGCTTAAGGAGAAATTTAAGTAACAGAAGAAACTTATAAAAGTGGTATAGTCTCTTCTAAGAATTCAGACAGTATACTCTTCTCTGTTAGATGTTCAACAAAACATCTTTTATTGTGTTTGGTAGGTCTATTTGATAGTTGAGTATTTTGAATGAGTATATGGCAATGGACGAGTTTTAGTCTTCATTCTGTGAAATAGTAAAAAAAAGAAGAAACACTTCAGATAATGGATGGGTTTTCTGGTAACAGTATCCTGAAAAGACAAAATAAATGTTAAATATATTCAGCTCTGGATAAAAGCATTTTTCTCCTGTTTACCTTCTTTGATCCAGTGTAGGAGTTCATAACAAAAGCATTGAAAGTATTGGTGTTGCAGCCCAGTCCTTTAGTATTGGTTGTGGAAGTGTCTGATGAAGTTAAATAAAGCCACATAACCTCTTTGTATGTGCCAAATATTCCCTGCTTAGGAAAAGATGGAAGAGATCAAAATGCCAAGACTTTTCTTTTCCTTTTTTAAAAAATAAAATGGAAAATTCCAAAAATAAAAAACTGATTTACGATTATTATCTGATGGGGGTTTTTTTGCTCAGTTGATCTGAAAATTTAGCACATGATAAAAAAATTGGACAAGGAATAAATAGGTGGGGTATTTTCTGTCTCTTATGAATACCTGGCATTAAAAGGAGAGGTCTGCTAAGGCAAGTAATTAAATTAACCCAGATAATCATAAACAGTGGGGCTCTGACATCATTTTAAAAAATATACTCCTGTAGTTTTAATTCAAAATAAAATATGCATTTCATGATCAGAAACCTAAAAAAAAGACTGAGCTCCAGTTTTGCATTTGGAGTACTAATGGCCAGTAACATATCCATGATCTAAATTGCACAGCAATTAAAACTGGGAAAGAATTTTGCTGAAGCTAAATGCTTTCCTCTGTGATTTTATTACTACATTTCACTATGACCACTACCGGTATTAACACCACCACCACCATCACACCACAACTTTTTCTTCAGAACAATTCTGCAAAGTAATCTCTTTTAAGTTTCAACCAATTTTCTTCATGGCTAAGTGAGGATTTCTCAGTTATCCAAATCTGAAGTTCTAACTATTGCACTACGATGTTTTTTCTTACCTGTGTCGCCTTTACAAAAGGTTCTCATTCCTTTCTTTCCCTATGTCAGAATAATCATTTGGGTTCCAGCTTGAGCTGGGGCTGTACAAGAATAAATAAAAATGAAACCCAGACAGCTTTGAAGATAGAAGAAATATTTATTTCTAAAAGCAAAACCGTTTGCCTTTAGGATCAGTCTGCAAAGAAATGGGGTACAGCAGCAGATTTTTATAAGGGAGCTTGTCTGGGATGTGGAGGTGTCTGTATGCTCATTCTAGGGTGAGACTTGAATGGTGTGTGTGTGCTGTGTAGGTATGATTATTCTTGTGAACATGCAGTTCTTCTGGGAGACCTAATTTAATTAACTCTGTGTTTGGATATCTTATCCTTTGATATATGGATTAGGTCTGAGTAACTTATTTGGGGGTTTGAGGAAATTTACTAATTTTAGTTGATTAACTTTGTTTCAGCTTGACTGTCAATTATCTAGTGGAGGCACCGATTCTCAGATCACTGCAGATTCTGTAAATATTTTAAGGGAAGATGGAAACAGTATAAAGAATAAAATATATTTGGCTATAAAACTTCTCAAACCTGCCTGACAATTTTTGAAAGATTTTCGTTTATTTTCTGACCTCTTGTCTCCTTTGTTAATAGAAATTAATTTCATGGATATGAGGATTAAAGTAATGTTTGTCAAATGTTAACAAAGAGTAAAAGCAGCTGCGCTGGATCTTGCTTTTACACCTGTGGATAGAAAAGCTCTTTCTTTACATCAAACACTTGTGATCTTGGGAGAATTTGCGCTGGTGGGATACAGAAGGAAAAGGCAGGTTTGCTGATTCTCCTTTTCACCCTTCCGAAAAATAGTTTAGCTTTTGTCATTTTATGAGCTATTATAACCCTTGTGAATTGTGTTAGGATTGGTCCTATCAAAATTTTATCTTGTACTTTTTTCTTTTCAGTTCTTATTCAATTAGATTGAATTAGATTGAATTAGACATTTTTTTTTAAAATGTCTGTCAAAGGAAAAAGAATTTTAATGAAATTCTTTTGCATTCAAAAAAGTAATGAATAGAGATGGGACAAAAACTGTTTTTTAAAAAAAACATCTAAGTATCATATGATAAATCTAATATGGTTACATATTTAGTATTTTTTGTTTTTTTTCTTTCTGCTTCTATAAATTAAAATTTACAATGAAGCAACAAGTTGAGGAATATTTTTAGGAAAGTGTGACCCATAGTTGCTTAATCCAAGGACTATTATTATCAGCCAGAGCAGGCTACCATTTATTCTTATATCTAAAGACAAGGAATCGGCTTCCGGTGGCTTCACCGGCGTCGAAGGAGTCTCTAACGTGAGGCTCCGATCTCTGTGTCAGTTAGCTGTCAACAACAGCGCTCACCAGCTGTTCGTTGCAGCGGAAAACTCCTCTTCGGGCAAAGAAGGGGAGTAGAGCTTCAAGAGCCGGGTTGAGCCCTTCCAAGACCCCTGGAACAAGTTTTCAGGGGCAGAGAAGGTGTGCTCCCCAGGCACTTGAAATGCTCCTGCTCAGAGACGCTTCTGTCGGCTGACAGAATTAGACGCCGTGACCGCCTCTGCTCTTAAGATTGACTTACAAGGACTTTAAACAGACGGTCTGAATACAGAAGTCTTTTGATTATCGCAAGTATACTGCTATTTTGTTTCTGCCTTTGTATTTATAATTTTTCTTGAATCAACAAAAACTTTCTTAAAATGGCGATCGCTTTCTCTACCTAGTGAAAGTGAAAAATCTAAAGTGTGGATTGCGCAGGAAAACGAAAGTGAAATTTCTTTCCTCTTTCTAAAGAGAAGTTTGAGTGATTATTTGGATTGGATTTATTTGGACTTTAAAAGAAATTGATCTAATTGGATTTTAAAAGAAATTTAAAAGGGAGGAAGTGGCAATCTTTTTTTTTTTTCAAGCTATTTTTTTTTCTTTTTCTTCTTCCTCTCTCCCTCTTTTTTTTTTTTTAATCATGACAACGAGACATAAGGCAGCAGTTGCTAAGGCGGCTATGCCCTCTCCAGGCCAGCTTGTAAAATCACAGTCTGCTCCTTTAGAGTCTCAAGAGCCTGTACAGCCTGCTTCAGAAATGATTACAATTAAAGATCTACAGACTGCTTTAACAGTAGCATTATCCCCAGTAAGTGCTGCATTATCCTCACTTAAAGACAGAATGGATAAAATGGATTATAAGTTAGAGGAAAAGATGGCTGAACAGAAAAAAGATTTTAAAGCTATGACGGAAGTATCTAACCAGGAGATGAGACAAGACATTGTCGAGGCTATCAAGGGTGTTTGGGATTATACCATCGGTGTTGAAGAGAAATTAGAGAATATTGAACAGCAATTTGAAGAAAAATTAGAAGAAATTAAAAGTGATGTACAAGATCAGGCTACTTTGACACAATTTCATCAGATGCAGTTTGCAGTTAGAATCAGGGGACTTAGAGAAGCCCCAAATGGGATCCAAGAGGATTTAAGAAAAATTGTTATTGAAGCCTTATCAAAATTTTTGGATGACTCAATTGAGAATGTAGACTGGCAGATTGAACGGTTGTTTAGAATGAACTCACGCATTGCAGCACAAAGAAATTTGCCTAGAGATATTGTGATATATTTTAATACAAGAAAATACAGAAATTGGGTTCTCTCAACAGCCTACAATAAACAACTGAGTGTTGCTGGTCAAGAAGTACTGGTTTTGAAAGAGATACCTCCTAAAATGCTGAGGTTAAGGAAAGATTATGCTTTTTTGACAGAGGAGCTCAAAAGAAGAGAGATACAATATAGATGGGAGGTTCCAACTGGACTTTCTTTGTTTTTTAAAAATAATAGATATCGTCTGACTACTGTTGCTAAAGCAAAGGATTTCTTTGATAATATATTGATGGCTGATAGATCTACCTCCCCAAAATCTAAGAGGGCAATTTTGGTTAAAGATCTAGAATCATTGCAAATTTCGGAATCTCAACAACCTCGTACAATTCTTTTGACGGATATGGATAAAGCAGTTGAACAACCAGTGCAGTTAATTGATATTTTTCAACCTCTGGTAGCTGATAAGCCTAAAGCTCCAAGGGGTTCACGTGAATTAATTCAAACCAAGCAAGCTGATCTGACATCTTTGGAAGCCATGGGAGCAAGGCCTAAGAGGAAGGAAGAGGTAGCTTTGGCCCTGCAGAAGCTTTCACGAAAAGATCATGTCAAATAAGTATTTGACATGGAACGTCAATGGTTTAAATTCTCCACAAAAAAGGAAGAAGATATTTCATTATTTGAAGCAATGTAAAAATGACGTAATTTGTTTACAAGAAACTCATATAAGAACTTTGGACCAGAAATATTTGATTAATAACAAATTGGGTACACACTTTGTGGCATCATCTTTAGACAAAAAAAATGGAATTGTTATTTATGTTAAAAATCATATAAAAGCTAAATTAATAGAAGCAGATACACATGGAAGATTTTTAGCTATAGAAATTTTATTGGATGGGAAGAAAGTTTTGTTGGTGGGTATATATGCTCCAAATCAAAAACAAGGTATATTTTATAAAGCATTGCATAGAAAGTTAATACAGTTGGATTATAGATCTTGTATTTTAATGGGAGATTGGAATGGAGTTCTTGATGCTAGTTTGGATAAGAAAAAAATCTTATCTGTTCCTCAAACGCGTTCAATATTGCCTAAATCTTTTTTTGATATTAAAGACGATTTTAATTTGCTAGATATATGGAGAGAAAGACATGGGAGGGACCAAGAATTTACTTTTTTCTCTGATAGACATCAATCATTTTCTAGAATTGATTTTATTCTAACTACGAGTGATTTTATGTTAAGTTTAAAGAAAGTTAAAATTTTACCTAATGTATTGTCTGATCATAACCCAGTTATGATGGAACTAAGGACTGGTCAATATATATGCAGATCCTGGAGACTTAATGAAAATTTGTTTAATTATGAAATGTATGTGGAAGAATGTAAAAAGGCTATCAAGGAATTTTTCAGGTTAAATTTGAATATAGGTTTACCAATAGAAACGGTGTGGGACTCTAGCAAGGCCCATATGCGTGGTATTTTAATTGAATTGAATGCAAGACATAGACGTAAACAAGAGGAAAAGAGAAGAGTTTTAGAAGCGGAGATAAAAAAGAAAGAGTTATTATTAATAGATAAACCGGATGATAGTAATATTAAAGAAGGGATAAAGGTTTTACGGAAACAATTTGATATTTTGATGGCCGATCAGGTTGCCAGGAATATACAATATGCTAAACATAATACTTTTTTTAATGCTAATAAACCTGGCAGATGGTTGGCTTATATATTAAGGAAGAAACAAAAATCTCGTTTAATTGAGAAGGTAGAATATAAGGGGCAAGAAGTATTTCATCAGGATGCTATTAAGAAGGCTTTTCTAGAGTTCTATACCAAATTGTATGCTGAAGAAAAAGTTCAAGAGCAAGAGGTAGATGCCTTTTTACAATATCAAAATGTTATGGAAATTACTTTGGAACAAAGAGATAGATTAAATGCTGTGATTAGATCAGAAGAAATTATTGACGCAATTAAGCAATTGAAATTGGGAAAATCTCCAGGAACTGATGGTTTTACTACGATTTATTATAAGTGTTTACAGGAGGAAGTGGTCGAACATTTGAGGGAGTTATTTGTGAATATACAAGAAGGTGGTCCGGTTCCACCCTCCTGGAAAACGGCTAATGTTTGTTTGATTCCTAAAGAGGGTAAAGATAATTTACAAGTAGAAAATTTTAGACCTATCTCATTGTTAAATACGGATTATAAGATTTTTGCAAAAATTTTGGCCAATAGATTAATGACAGTTCTGATACAGAGGATACATCCGGATCAGACTGGTTTTTTACAAGGGAGACAAATGAAAACCAATGTCAGACAACTTGTTAACATACTGGAATACTTGGATAAACATATTCAAGTGCCGGCTGTTTTAATGTTTTTAGATGCAGAAAAAGCTTTTGACAGATTGAATTGGACATTTCTGCAAAGGCTTGTGGTAAGGATGGGAATGGGGGACCAGTTTATTAATTCTATAACAGCTATATATCAGAAACAAACAGGACAGATTATAGTAAATGGTCAATTAACAGATTTGTTTAACATTGAAAAGGGTACTAGACAGGGTTGTCCCTTATCTCCTTTATTGTTTGTTTTAACCTTAGAGGTCTTATTGAATAGGATTAGAGCATCAGAGGAATTAAAGGGGGTACAAATTAGAAAACATGATTATAGATTATGTGCCTTTGCAGATGATTTACTTGTGACATTGACTCAGCCAATGCAATCGGTTCAGAGTTTGATGGAAATTATTCGAAACTATGGAAAAGTATCTGGTTTTAAATTAAATTTATCCAAGACAAAGATGTTGGTCAAAAATTGTGATAATAAATTAAAACAAGATTTGGAAAGAATAACGGGATGTGAGATAGTTAAAAAAGTTAAATATTTAGGAATTTATATAGAAGCCTCAAATGGTAAATTATATAAGAATAATTATGAGTTCTTATGGAGTAAAGTTCAAAAAGAAATGGAGAATTGGAAAAAACTACAATTATCTATCCTGGGTAGGATAGCCGCTATTAAAATGAATGTATTACCGAAATTTTTATTTTTATTTCAAATGTTGCCAATACTTAAAAAGGATGGGAATCTTGATGAATGGCAGAAAGGTATAAACAATTTTATTTGGGATGGCAAGAAACCAAGGGTTAAACTTAAAATTATTCAAGATATAAGAGAGAGAGGTGGAATGAAAGTGCCTAATTTCAAACTATATTATTATGCAGCAGTTCTAGTGGCAATAAGTGATTGGATTAATTTAACAAATGAAAGAATACTGAATATAGAAGGATATGGGTTAGTGTATGGGTTTCACGCCTATTTAGTTTATGATAAAAAATTGGATAGGGGTTTTAAAGAGCATATATTAAGAAACTCTGTGATGCGTGTCTGGAAAAAGTATTATTATAAATTAAATGGTAAAATTCCTTTATGGACTGTTCCCAGACATGCAATACAGAGTGTGGGTATACAACAAATTCAAGACGTGGAGCCCTATGATAAACTCTTGAATAAAGATGGGAATAGCTTAGAATTGAAATCACTAGACAGATTAAGGGAGGAAGGTATAGCTCATAATTGGTATCATCATGCACAACTTCAAGCCAGATGGCAAAAAGATGTTAAGATGGGTTTTTCTTTAAAGGATGAAAAATTGATTATACAGATTAGAGACCAAAGAGCGATGCATATTAAAAGAATATATGACGCTTTAATTGAAATTGATTCTGAAAAGGAATTAGTTAAAGACTGTATGATCAAGTGGGAAGGGAATTTTGGACATTCAATCAGGATGGAAACTTGGAAAAGAATATGGGTGAAAAATGTTAAGTTTACACAAGCTCAGCATTTAAGAGAGAATTTTTATAAAATGTTTTATAGATGGCATTTAGACCCAAAAAAATTGTCGCTTATGTATCCAAATTTGAAACCCAAATGTTGGAGATGCGAATCTTTGGATGCAACTTATTTTCACATTTGGTGGACATGTAAAAAAATTAAGGCTTTTTGGATAAAAATATGGTGGATTCTTCAAAATATTTTGAAAAAACGTATTGAGTTTGTACCACAGTTATTTTTGTTGGGTATAACAAAGGATTGTTCCACCACGGAGACTAAGTTGATTCTGAACTTGACTACGGCCGCAAGACTGTTGGTGGGTCAATATTGGAAGTCATCTGAAATACCATCTATTGAAGAATGGACATTAAAAGTTACCCATCTGGTTGAGATGGCTAAGATATCAGCCTACCTGAAGAACCACTCAAATGAAACATTTTTGATGGATTGGAAAAAATGGATTGATTATATGCAAAAGAAATATCAATTGAAAGAATTAGATATGATATATAGATAAATAGTTACTAAATAGTAGATTAGCGGGGTTTCTTGCATTTTTTTACTCTGTA
Source organism: Bothrops alternatus (assembly GCA_034064705.1). Taxonomy (NCBI): domain Eukaryota; kingdom Metazoa; phylum Chordata; class Lepidosauria; order Squamata; family Viperidae; genus Bothrops; species Bothrops alternatus. Next base: position 867,011 of record JARGCV010000166.1, read on the forward strand.
TTCACTCCGGGAAGCCTGGGGGGGAGGGGGGAGGGAGATAATAAGTAATAGATTATGTTTCTCAACTGTAGTTGGGGATATTAAGGGAATAGATTTTTTCTTCTTTTTTTTCTAAGGTGCTCGGGAAAACTTTACACCGCATTGGATGGCGAGGGAGGTTAGGGGTTAGGTTGTGGGAGGATGTGGTGGGGGGGGTTCCGAGCAGCTATTTGTATTGCTTGTTAAATTTGTTATTTCTCTGTTATCAGTTGAGTTATTATATTTTTGTGTTAATATTTGTTAAAACTTTATAAAATTTAATAAAAATAATTAATAAAGACAAGGAATCATTGCAGTAGAGATAAACTATCCATTAGTTTCCCATTATGTCTTATAGACTATTTTACAATATTGCATTTCCAAAGGCTTTATGATACTCATTTCACACTGGTCTTGCTCAATCTGGTAGTTTCCCCTTTGTTCTGAGCTCTAGCTACAAGTAATGTTTGGTGGAACTTTGCTGGCTGGGAATTTAGGGAAATAATATCTAACACATTTAATGGGTACCATTAAGAAAAACATGCTCTCCACATGCCCATTCTCATGGCCTGTTATGAAGATGGACCTTTTCTTACTAAGGAATACACTTTTAGAATTTTCTTATGACAGATATGCATAAACATAGCGGAAAGCTTTCACTTGTTTTTGTTTTAAAAATGGATTTTTCATGGACATCTATTCCAAATGAGGACATTATGTGGTTTTTAACAAAATTGTGAAATATCTAAACCATTAATAAAATATACTTTATTTATGAGCATTGAACAAACTGTTGTGAAAGAAGGCCAATGTTACCAGCTTGAACTTTTGCTAGTCTGCACTGCCTGGAGCCCTACCTCCCTAATTCCTGGTGGGTGGCTGTCCTGTGACAAGACACATGTTTCCCTCTAGTGTTTTTCCCAGTTTCCACTCATGGAACTTGCAGATCAAGTGTCCCGTTTCAATTCTTGGAACTTTCCCTTCTTTTGTTGGCTTAAGGAATAATCATTCCTTTATGTCTAAATGACCTAGATTTGCAAAGCAATCTTAAGTATAAAGTAATAGTATAAAGTAATACTCAGAAATCAATACAATAATACAGCATTTCCTATAGACGCAAATAATAGGAACCAATTGAAGGGCACTCCGAAAAAAAATCCTTTCCTTTTTTCTTGCAAATAGCAACAACTTCATTAGGGCTAGAGTCACTGGTATAAAATGATTGCACTTGAATTCCATGACAGCTTTTTCAGGGCAAAAACATAGATGAAGATGCTATTGGTCTTGATTTCCGGTTTTGCGCTCATAGCACATGGCCGTGCAAGAGCGGACCTCCGCTCCCCACAGCTAGTTTCGTCCTGCTAGGGGGACCCTAGATGAGTCTGAAGTCTCTCTGAAGACATGACCGTGAAGGAGGGCTGTCCCATTGGTCACGAAGTGATGGTAATTACTTCGTTTGATCCGGGGGAAGCCCTCTGAACCCGAGAGAAGAAAGGCTAGTGTGAGATCAGCGTCTAGCCCAAGCTACTTGCAGCCGAAGTCCCAGAGCATGAACCTGAACATCAGTGAACAGCGTGCTTGGAATTGGTGAGAGTACTGATCTTCTTTCTTCTATCTACTAATTGAATCCTTGAAAAAGATCCCCAAAGCAAGAAAACCTCTGGAAGTGAAGAGAGGGGACTATATCCCCATTCCCTTACAGATGGAAGCGGTGAATTAATATTAAGGAGGAAAGACATATACTAAAATTTTATTTAAAATACTACAGTCTGGACAAATCTAGGAACTAAAAAACTGTCAAGATTATACCCTAAAGAGTTTTTGATAGAATTATACAAATATATAACAAAAATAACTTTTTGATGGAAAAAAACCTGAAAAAAGAAATAACTGCTGACATCTAATGGGGAATCAGAGAATAGAATACTAACAATAAGGACTCAGAAATTGGCAGAATGCCTAGAAACAAAGAAAAGGCTGTCCCTTTGAATTGCAAATAACTTTGAAGACAGATGAGAACAAAGGAAGAGTCAGCTATAAGATTAAAAAGTGTCTGAAAGAAAAAAAACACCTGGATTGTTGCTTAAATCTAAGAACTGTTTATGGAAAAGAAAAACCTTGGCTTTTGGCTAATCTTTTAGAGGAGAATCTACAGGAAGGATTTAAAGTGCTTAACACACTGAACTGTAATTTTGACTGACTGATAAATTGACTTTTGAATTAAAATATTGATGAAAGGTTATTTGAAGGGGGGAAACAACATTGATATCACATACATATCAAAAAATGACAGGACACCACATTCAATATTTTCTCCTGAAGAACTTAGCCTGGAAAATCAAGGGCCTCCAGAAGCAATACGTCAAGGCAAGATAAATACTTTCCAGGAGGAAATATATGTAATGTTAGGACAAATAAAAATGATAATAGACTCAATCCATGAGGAAATTTGAAACAACTTTGATGATTTAAATAAGCATATTTCCAATCTAAATCTACAATTAAAAAACACCCAGGAAATAACAATGAATGAACAAATAAATCAGATAACAGACTACAAATTAGAAGAGTATGATCAAATTGATGAAATAACAAATGAAAAGAATTACAATTTAACACAAACAGGAAAAAATCTACAAGATTCTGATTCAACAAGAAAAATGGAATGGACTATAGAATTACCAGGAGAACCATCAAAGTTTGGGAGACAGAAAGTATTCATCTTACTTACTTCATCTTTGTATTCCCAACAACATTTGTAAATACACAGGAACCACCGGGTAAGTGGATTACATCAACTTGGAAAACTACTTGGCAAAAGAAGAAGACCAGAGACAGATACAAGAGATTTTACTTGCCCTACCAGATGGACTATCACGTGAATAAACATTTGTTTGAATATGGCTAAAAGAGTAGAGAATTTTGAACATAAAGGGGCCTTATAATAAGAAGGATAAGAGATTTAAGTAATATAGTAAGTCCTATAATATATGAAATATAAAAATAGGTTGATGTAACTTTTATTAATATAAGTGAAATACAAACTTATTAAAAAGGATGTTACATCTAGATACTATAAGATAAATAAAAAGTATAATATTTTTATAATGCATGACATAAAATATTGAGATGATGTACCTAAATGGGAAAATTTGGACAGTTAGATGACTAACATGTGAAGAAATTATGACTGATACGAATTGGATTGAATATAAGGGAAATTAAGCGTAAACAAAAATTATGAAAATAGGATGCATGCTGAACTAATGAGATGATGGTTATAAAAATAATATAAGTTGAAAAAACTGTTATATAGAAAGATTATTATTTGTATAAATATAAAAAATGCCTATATCTAATCATTTATATATTGAAAATATTAAGAATTATATTTTGGTTAAGGTTGAAGAAGGAGAATATAAATGGAAGAAGGGAAGATCAAAGAAATACATCATTAATTAATATATTAATTATGGAAATCAAATTTAATCATTATCGATTGTTAATTAATTATTATTGTCCTTTTTTCTTGTTAAAATATAAATCAAGGCAACACGCTGTACACCAGGCACTGGAGATTGTTATAGTTAAAAACCAATAAAATATTTATATATATTTAAAAAGATGCTATTGGTCTTTAAAGAGCAATTGGCTTCACATAATGCTCACTGAGGGTAGTATGGATTGTTTTATCTGTTTGTACTTCCTCATTCATGTCTAACTTTTTTAGGTAAGAGAACACCTAACCACTCTAGACAAATTAAAATCACGAGGAGCAAATGGATTATATCCCAAGGTTCTGAAGGAATTGGCAGATATAATCTCAGAACTACTGATACATATCTTTCAAAGATCCTGAGGAACTATTAGATGACTGGAAAAGGATAATTCCCATCTTCAAAAAAGGAAAAAAATGGATCCAGGAAATTACAGATCTATCAGCCTGACATCAAATCTGGAAAGATTCTGAAAAAGATAATCAAGCAAAGAATCTGTGAATATCTAGAAGCAAACAAAGTCATAACCAGAAACCAACAGGGGCTTGTCAAAAACAGATCATGCCAGACATGATCTTATTGTATTCCTTGACAAAGTGACAAAATCAAAGGACCAGCAAAATGCTGTGGATATAATTTACTTGGACTTCAGTAAGGTATTTGATAAAGTAGACCACAACCTATTATTTGATAAGACAGAAAAATGTGAGTTAAACAGCATCAGCACCAGATGGGTTCATAATTGGCTGATCAACTGTACTCAACGTGTAGTCCTTAATGGAACTGCATCTACTTGGAGGAAAGTATGCAGTGGGATACCCCAAGGCTCTGTCTTAGGCCCAGTACTCTTCAATATCTTCATCAATAATTTATATGAGGGAATGGAAGGGGAACTCATCGGATTTGCAGACAACACCAAGCTGGCAGGAATAGCCGACACTCTAGAAGATAGGCTGGGATTCAACCAGTTTGCACCACTTTGAAAGAACTGGTACCGTGTTTCCCCGATAGTAAGACACCCCCGATTGTAAGACGTATCGGGGTTTTCAGGGGGTCGGCTAATATAAGCCGTACCACGAAAGTAAGACATATTACTCTTGCCCACTTCCGCCTCCTGCTTAAAATACTTAAATACTTAAAATACTTAAAATACTTAATATACTTAAAATACTTAAAATAAAACTGACAATTGTTTTCCAATCAATATAAGCCGTACCCCGAAAGTAAGACATAGTGGGGCTTTTGGGGATAAAAAGAAAGTGTGACCCTGTCTTGCTTTAGGGGAAACACGGGTAGCTATTTTTTTGTTGCCCAGGCCCAGAATGGACTTCTGGAAGCGGCATCCACACAGAGAACCAGTTGTTCACATATTTGAATTCCACCATTGGATTGCCACAAAGAAGAGGGGGGGGGTCAACCTATTCTCCAAAATACCTAAAGGCAAAACAAGAAGCAATGGATGGAAACTAATCAAGGAGAGAAGCAACCTAGAACTAATAAGGATAAATTTCCTGATAGTTAGAACAATTGATGAGTGGAATGACTTGCCTCCAGAATTTGTGGATTTTCTTTTTAAGAAGTGATTGGACAACTATTTGTCTGAAATGGTATACCAAGCAGGTTTCCTGTTTGAGCAGAGGGTTGGACTAAAAGACCTCCAAGTTTTCCCCTAACTCTGTTATTCTGTTATTCAGAAAGAGTAACAGAGAAAAACGTTTTTATACAGTACCTTGGCTAAGATTAAATGGCACCAGATTTCTTTTTCTTTTTTGTTTGAAAAAAATTCTCTACTAGACATTTAATCTAATTCTAAGGAACAAAGAAGATTGGAACCATCAAACTTCATATTACTATATAGCTGCACTTTAAATGTAGATTTTTCTGCTGATAATTTTGTTGCACATTCCATAGTTCCCTTGTTATTGGACCTTCAGGACTTTATTACTTACGTGTCCAACATCTGACACAACCAGCCTGAAATGCATCTGATCTCAATGAATGGCATGAACTGAGGGGAAAAAATATCAGTATATTTAAAGAGAAAATGAAAAACCATATTAATTTCTCTGAAAAGCAATTGATTGATGACAGATGTTATTTTTTCATTTTAATTCTTTCTGATTCATTTCCTAATAAAAATACTGATAGTTGTCAAAGTATTTTAAATCATCCAAAATATTAATTTAAGCAACATTCTTCTCTTCTGTGCCAAATTTGCAGATACATCAACATAAACTACCTATATCATAAAACCTACAATTAAATCCCTGAGAGTGTTTATACACTAACAGCCAATTAATTTGTGACCTTTCATTTACAACTAGGCAAAATCTTGTTTAACTGCAATTATGCCACTGAAAAACAAGATTGAGCCAGATGGATATTTGGGTGGGCTAAGATAAAGTATCGGTGGTGATTAACCATTTATATAAATTATGACATATTGAAACCAAATTTGTACTCATTTTTCATCCATGGTTCTTTTAAAAACCTAATAAGGCTTACAACTATTGTTTTTCAGGGCAAGGTTAAATTAGGCATCCAGATTTAGCAATCAGGTAAATTAGTGATAAATGCAGTAAGGCCATTTACAGTAAACCACTACTGTGCTTAGTGTAGCATCTGCTAGATGACTATCAATAACTTTAAGTTGTTGCTTGAAGATTTTCAACAAAGAACTTACCACTTCATGTGACATCCTGTTTCATAGGCTGGCAGCTTGTACAATTTGCAAGCTCTTTGTGATATTTAGCCTGAACATACTTCCTCATAGTTTTAACAAGTTCTAGACTTGTTCTTTAGTGCAACAGAGAAATCCATTCCCTCTTCAGATATTTCAAGGCAGCTATTTTATCTCCCCCTCTAGACTAAGCATATCCAGATCCTTTAACTTCATAAGGCTTCATAAGACCCTTCATGTTGTGTACTTCGTTCGCGTGCGAATGATGAAGACACATGGCGATGCTAAACAAATACTTTATTCTCCTTCTACAACAACCAAGCAAAAGCAAAAGGCACGCAGGCCTTTTTATATGGCCAGAAACCCGGACAATGTCAACCAATAGGAACAGAGCGTTTTCGCGCCTTGCGCATGCACACAAGGCTGGCGCCGCTCTGTCTGGTCCCAGGCAGTTTTTGTAATGCCCGGGACCAATGCAACGTCCAGAGCTCAGGACACAACACTTCACTACCCTGATTGTCCTCCTCTGAACAACATGATAAAAAGTAAATAAATGCTTCAGAAGTTTGTTGTCTTCTATGATTAATTTCAGGAACTATTGATTGCCAGGCTTATTGTGAAAAATTAGGCCTTTCACAAAATATCTTTATAGAAAATTGAATCTCCTGCCCTTCCAGTAATTGTGTATCATACAGCTTGAAATCAGGAGCTGAAAACAATCTTAAAATTCAGTTACATTTCTACATCACTATCTAGAAGCAATAAATAAGATTATTGATAAAACAAAATGAACAGTAAAAAGAGGCAAATAATATCTCGGATAAGAACTGAATAAAAACCACTATTGTGCAGGGGGAAAAAATCCAATGTATTTTTTTTTAACCACATCTAATTCAATTTAAAGATGGGGAATTGATTTTCAAACTTTCTTTCAAAAAAGAAAAATTCTATGAATATTTTTCCACTCATTAGCTCCATTCAACAAATATACAGTATAACATGTTGGATATATGCATGTATATTGATTGTTTATATGAGAGAAGTTCACTAAGTATCAGATCTTGTACTAAATTCAACAAGCAGATGATAAATGTGGTATAAAGTAAAATACTCAAATCGTTAAGTTGGATGCTTCTGAAGTTCCTTATTTCATGAAAAATGGTTCATATAATCATTCAAAATTTATTGAAACTGTACATAGTAAAAATAATATTCTTTGCTATAACTTCTTCCAGAACTTTCCATTTTTTAAAATACTATCACCTTAGATCAGGAGTCCCGAAACCCCTGGTCCGTGGATTGGCACTGGTCCATGGCATGACAGAAACCGGTCTGTGCAAACAAGCAAAGCCCCATCTGCTGGATGCAGGCAGTACATGAAACCCCCACCCCTCTGGTCCGTGGAAAATCTCTCTTCACGGAATTGGTCCCTGGTGCCCAAAAGGGGACCTGTGCCTTAGATATTAATATTAATTCCAAATAGTAATTTGGAAATTTTACATTGTGTAAACTAGTGAGATCATCAGGCTGATTATAATGGATAGTAAGGTGGTTTAATAATATAGCAATTCAACACAGTCTGGTTCCTCTGTCTTTTTAGCTATCTGTTGATGAAATGAGTGATTGTGAGGTTTTTTTAATTGTCCAGAAGAAAACCAGGATTATGGAGTACTTAAGATAATGATCTAGGACTGAGGAGAACCAAGTTCAGTCCCAGAAGCTCTGTAAGGGACTTTGAAGCAGTCACACTCTTTTCTCCAACCTATCTTGTACGTCTGTTGTCATGGGGAAAATTGGAAAATGGAGTGATACATATAGTTGGAGAAAAAGCAGAATATAAATGCAACAAATAAATGAATAGTAAACATTTGTTCTGAATATCAATTAGAGGTCTGGAGGCCAAAACATAAGGAACGGTTGCTGGAATTGGATATGTCTAGTTTAATGAAGAGAAGGACGAGGGGGGACATGATAGCAGTGTTCCAATACCTCAGGGGCTGCCACAAAGAAGAGGGAGTCAAGCTATTCTCCAAGGCACCTGAAGGCAGGACAAGAAGCAACAGGTGGAAACTAATCAAGGAGAGAAGCAACCTAGAACTAAGGAGAAACTTCCTGACAGTTAGAACAATTAACCAGTGGAACAACCTGCCTCCAGAAGCAGTGAATGCTCCAACACTGGAAGTTTTTTAAGAAGAGACTGGACAGCCATTTGTCTGAAATGGTATAGGGTTTCCTGCCTGAGCAGGGGGTTGGACTAGATGACCTCCAAGGTCCCTTCCAACATCATCATCATCATCATTGATAATATAACTGATTCATCATTAAAGATTTCAGGCAGATTGAAATAGGACTCTAACATATTGACATTGATCATCTGGACTCACACTCTTTCTAATCCTTTCCCACCTCCCCATTTCATCTTTGAAGATGAATCTGCCAGAACAGGAGATTCTTAACAACAGTGATCTGGAGCACAGAGAACTAGGATAAATGTTTGGCAAAATAGAATACTTTATTGGCCAGGTCTGATTGAACACACAAGGAATCTGTCTCCGGTGCGTAAGCTCTCAATGTACATACAAACAAGGTAATATAGTATACATACAAACATTCAAACACACAAACAGCATGTACCTACAAATCACAAGTGTAGACACAAACTAGGTAATATAATCATAAGATGCCAATAGGAGAAGGTAGTAGAAAAGATGAGAAGGATAATAATACAGCCATACTACATGGGTAAATATCCTTAGACATAAGACAGTACAGTAGTGTTCAGCAGAGTGATGGCATGACAGAAAAAACTGTTTATGTGTCCAGTTGTTTTGGTATGTAATGCCTTATAATGGCATCCTGAGATAAGGAGTTGAAACAGTTTATGTCTGGATGTGAGGGGTCAATAGATGTTTTCTCAGCCCTCTTTCTGGCTCATGCAATATACAGATCCTCAATGGAAGGCAGGCTGGTTGAAATCATTTTTTCTGCAATCCTAACTACCCACTGAAGTCTGTAACTGTCCTGTTTGTTCTGTACCAAACCAGACAGTTATAGAAGTACAAATGACAGACTCAATAATTCCTCTGTACCACTGTATTAACAGCTCCTGGGGCAGTCTGAATTTTCTGAATTGATGTAGGAAGAACATTCTTTGTTGTGCCTTTTTAATGATGGTTCTAATGTTAGGCGCATCAATTAATGTTAAATGCATCGAGTAAAGGGTCATTTGTGTGCTATTTTATGGCAAATTCCATTTTCTTGTCAATGTTCTTTTTGTTAATAAAAATATTGGTACAATATCGTACAACAGATATGCTAATGAATAAACTAATATTTGTATGTTAGGCTGCAGTAAGGAAGAGTTGATTAGCCATTCACTAGTATGCCAAGAATCCTAGAATCATGTCATATTTTGGTTTTTCTCCAAATGTGCCAAGAAACTATCAATTACTCTCTCTTAGCTTACATCATACTAGATCTCAAGTAGGAAAAATAAGTTTCACTATAGATTTCTTTTGTTAATAAACAGCACAGTGATTACAGTGTGTTTTACAGATTGCAGGTGAAAGCTAAAAGAAATTAGAAGGTTTGGGGATAAACAACAGGGAAGGTCTTTGTTTGCCAGGTTCCCAGTGGCCTCTGGCTGTCCCATGTTGGAAACTGAACACTTGCCAAGCTGAATTGTGGTTTAAATTGACAAAGTAGTTCTCATGTCATGTATAAATAATGAAATGGCCTGATGTGGCCTGATGTAAAGATATGTATGTGGGCAGGTGGAATTGTCTTGCATCATGTTAGGAGTATAAATAAGCAATATCATACTGATCAAAAACCTCACACAGAAGTATTACAGACAAAGAAGGCTATCTTGCAGTCACCAACTAAGCTAGCAATTTGCCCCTGTAAAGCAAAAGTCTGATCATGGGGAAAGATAAATGGCTAACTTGGCATGCTTGTTTTGACCTGCAGAGACTTGGCAACATTTCAGTGTTGGCTCATGATCAGATTCCTGGTGCATTTCAGACATCAGTGGTTTTCTCTAGACAGGGTGATCCAAGTTTGGATGAACATAATTGGATATAGGCATTTGATAGTGTGTGGATAGTGTAAATTGACAGGCTGAAAATGATCCATATGGCAGTTAGCAGTGATGACAGCCTCAGTCTTTATGTTTGTACTTGCTTATGCAACCTCTTGTCGCTTTCCCCAAATTTTTCTTCCAATTTGTGCTTACCTAAAATAAAAGGATTGTTGATTTAAATGTTGAGAGAGAGAGAGAGAGAGAGAGAGAGAGAGAGAGAGAGAGAGAGAGAGAGAGAGAGAGAGAGAGAGAGAGAGAGATTGAACAGCTGATTAATCCAGCATCTTGTTCAGTACTCCAGGGCTAAGATTTGAACAGACAATCCTTATGAGCCAAGTTGCACTGACCACATGGCAACACTGAGGTCCATCCCACTGAGAAGGAAATCTGCTTTGGTTATACCTTTAACACAATTAAACAACAACATCTTAGTTACAAGAATTGTTCCCAAATTATTATCCACTCATAATAACTTTTAGAAAATTATAACTGCATTTGGAAGCATCTGCTATTATCTATCAAACCATTCTCATAAAATAAATACTTATGAAAGCAGAAAGGAGAGAGAGTGTGTATGTGTATGTTCTTTCTACTGTATGTTTTATTATTGATTCATAAAACCCTCACAATATGGAACCAGGCTATCTAATATATCATCTTTCCCATCTGGGGTACTAAATATTGTGATGAGGAGAAAGACTGTTACATAAAATAGGTGTTATTGGTGAAAGATGAGTATGGAGTACAAATATATATGGAGTATGAATATATGTAAGTTTTCTATTGCAGAATGGTAGAAAATGAATAAATTAAGACAAGTGAAACTGACAGGTACTGGGATCAAGTAGAGTAGGGTAGTTGCTAAAATATGAGCAGAAGTCAAAATGTCAATGGTTCAAATTAAATACCAGTCCTGAACTGATTAGATGGTCACAGGTCTCTGTGCTTCTGATATGTCAGGATAACAATATTGGCCTTCTTTAGAAGCTAGTACTGGGTTTATTGAAAGAAGACAGGATGTGTTCTAAATTTTCAGTGATTTCCAAGTGAAATGTTTCACCAGCACCATTGCTGTTCAACAATTTTATCAATGCCTTGGATGGGGAGTTGAGGAGACATTCATAAACTTTGCAGATGACACAGAGCTAGAAAGGACAGAAGAGAGAAAGGAACAGCCTTCTGCTCTTCTCTGCCCCTTTGAGCAGTGGTCTGAAGTGAACAGGCTAAAATCTAACAGAGAGAAATGTAAATTGTGCATCTGGTTAGCAAAAATGCAAGGTACAAAGATAGGAAGGGGAGGAGCATATGCAGAAAGGATCTGAGTGTTTCTGTTGCTCACAAACTGAACCAGCAGTGCAATGCAGCTGCTAAAACAGCAAATGCTATTAATGATGCATTAACAGGAGCATAAAGTCTAGATCTCAAGAAATATTTGTTCAACTCTGCTCTGATTTGTTGAGACCCCACTTGGAGGGAGTACAGTGTCTAGTTTTGGGCACTACACTTCAAATAGGACAGTGAAATTGGACCAAATTCATGGAGACCTACCAGTATGGAATTGAAGATCAGAAATCATTTTTAAGTATAAACTTGGTAGTTCTTTGCCCACTATAAGGTTACATAAAAGTATCTCTTCTTCCCATAACCCATCCCTTTTTCATATGCAAATTTAACTGTCATCTCTGTTTTATAATCCACAATTTTGTTTTTATTTTCCAGCATTGCAACCATTTTTTTATATTACTGTTACTGTATGTATTACTGTTACTCTATGTAGTGCTTATGTTTATATGTTTATATGTTATTAATCTCATTGGGCACTAATGGCACTAGATAACTTTTCCAAAGTAACATAATCCTGAAAGAAGTACCCCTGGAACATCAGCTTTCAATCTCAACTTTGATAGTGCTGGGGAAAAAAAAATATCCTAGCTGAAGGAAGGGAAGAGAATGGAAATTACAGGCAAAGCAACAAGAGATTAGGGTGACAAAATTCAGTGACAAGTACTTGGGTTTATTGCTGTTGCGGTAAAGACTAAAAGTCTGAGATACAAAGCTGACACCTTAAAGCCTCCTATGTTAAGCTACACAGCCATAAATTCTCTGCAATAATGCAGTATCTGTTTAAGGTTAATAATATCTCACTGATTAAACAGCAAGGCTCTGGTTTAGACACTGATTAATAGCCAAGCCATAAATACTACACCCTAAAATGACTGGTTAAGTTCAGTTCAGAAATCCCAGCACTATGTAGAGCTGCAAAAAGTGGCAGCTATGAAAGCTAAGGAATTTTTAGAAGAGTGGAGGTTGGGGAGGAACCCTCACCTCCAAACATAGAAAACATCTGTGTATCTTTTTCTGTTCAGGCTTATTTTTCCAATGCTTCACATGCCACAAATATTTCAAAATGACTCCTCTATTAGGATAGAGGGAAAGAAAAGGGAAAACGCATGGTACATTTTATTAAAAGAATCCTCGTTCTTGCCTTAACAAATTTGATCAAACAATTTTTCCTTTTCTTTCATTTTCTCTTTCTCCCCCAGCCTCTCCTTTTGCACTTTTAAACGAACTTTTGTCATACTGGTGGATAGGATCTTCTTACGTTATGGGTTCTGATTATTTTTCAAATACTTTCTGTATCTGTTTATTTCACTCCATCCCTCTTGGCTTGTTCATTTCTAATTTACTGTTTTTTTTGTTTTTTTTAAATAAACTTTATTGAATATATACAAACTTTAAAAGTACAAATGTACAGTACATAAAACAAAGACATAGAGCATAAATTGATTATAGTTGTATCTTAAGTTGATATCTATAGCTATATACAATACTGTTATTTCATTTACAAGGATGCAACCATTGGATGAGCTTTGTCATACAAATCAAAGTAACCTAATCTGGAGGAGGTAGTTTTAGGAGGAAAACTGTGTTAGTTTATGGTATCCAAAAATCAGGAGGAGTCTGGGAATACCTTTTTCAGAATAACACATTTTATTAAAAAGCAACACTCCCAGACTCCTTCTGATACAATATCTATAAATCAACTAAGTAGTAGAAGAAGCATATATACGGGTGAAAGTGACCATGTAATACTTAATTTTAAAGGAAATTGAGTGTTGCAAATGTATACTGTGGACATCAAAAGGTCGATTTGACTAAGATCAGTGATAAGTAGGACTCTATGTCAGGAGACGCTAATGAGAAAAAGAGCTAAAGATAGGTTGTCATTCTTAAAGAAGGAGATACTAAAAACAGAATTAAAAACAATTCTGATGAAGGAACAAATGAGGAAAGCTGAAGAAATTATGGCTACATAAAAAAAAAACCTAATGAAGATCTGAAAACCATAAAAGACAGGAAATGAAAAGAAGGTCAGGTCACAGGTTATAAAGTAAACCCAGTCACCCAGAGCTATAGAGCTGGTGTTAGGAAAGTGAAACCTCTTAATGACTTGAGGTTAATGAAGGATGCTAAGAATTTTTTAAAGGCTTCTTCAATTAGATTCAAAATAAAAGGAAAAAGAGAGAATCAGCATAGTTCAGTGAAGACAAATGCTAACAGATAACAAAGAACTGGTAGAGGTACTCCTACTTTTGTTCAATCTTCCCCAACAAAAATTATAGGAAATTGCAAAGGTCAGATTGAAAGGATAGAATTGAAGCTTCAGATTAAGAGAAATATAACCAAAAAAATCTCTTTCCTTTGAATAAATAATCCTCAAGTAACAAATAAATTGTATCTCAGGGAGCTGAAGAAACTAGGTGATAGTCTTGAAGCCTTATCTTTGGAAAATCCTATACAGCTAATGACTGAAAAAAAAAAAAAACACCAAATATTCTCCCTATCATAAGAATAAAGCTCTATAGGCACCTAAAAACAAAATTAGTATAGCTTTTCAAAAAGAAATGTGGTTTAATCCTATCCCAGTAAAACCTTATCTCATTTTTATATTGAGTATATTTCTTATGTGAAAATGCTGTAGACATAATATATCACTACTTTAGTGAAACACTGGGCAAAATACTCTGTGAACATGATGACTAGAAAGCTAGGTAAGTGTAATGGAATGTGTGGATGACCTTGGGGGATGAAGGGAAGAGATGCTGCTTAGGAAGCAACCAGACAAGAGAGGTGATTAATGTCAGCCCTCCCAAATAAACCAGACAGGAAACTCAACTACATGAGGTAATTCTACTTTATTGTAAAGCTGCATTAAACAAATTTTGCAAGTCTGAAGGTACATGCTTCCCACCACCACTTTTAACAGCCTGATAAATTAGAGTAGGTTCTTCTTAAGTTCTTCCTCTGACCGATAAGCCATTGGGGGCTCCTCCATCTCATCTAATTGTTTTCTAGGCAGGATCTTTCCCAAGGTCATCTACACATTCCATTACAGTAAGAGAAGGTTAGGTGCCATGGCGTTAAAATGCTCCAAGTGTTAGATTCAAAGAGTGTCCATCAGTTGTTCTTCTTCAAATTGGAGAAAGATATTGAATGGGGATGACTAGAATTAGTTTTGAAGCTTCTATTTTTTAATATTTTTATGAATGACTTGGATGGTGGAGGGAATCCTTCTTGATTTGGAGAAATTCAGTTTTCAAGATCTTAGGTTTGACTATACAGGAAGGTCTGAGAGATTCTTTTTTAGTTTTGCACAGTCACACAATAAATGGAAGGCTTTGTAGGAAACCAAAGTGATAGCCCCATTTTGAGATCATGGCACTTAACATTTCCCACAAGGCATCGGAACAATTGTAGACATCAGAGAAACTGGGGGTATTAAAACATTAATTCCTTTTGGAACACTGCTCTTACCCACCATTGTTATCATGGATGCCCACTAAGGCAACAGAGCAATGACATAAGAAATCAGATTGTCAAGAAACCTCTTACATAGAAAACTCTCAAAAAACCATTGTTAACTGCCAATAATCCATGTACATGGACATAAATCTCTCCAAATCATTTATTCTTATTACTCCTTTAAATGTGTGGTAATGTACATCTCTTTGAATGTACTGTGGATTTTGTTGGCCAGGCTTTTATGATATAAAAATCTAGTGAGGATTGTGCTTGAAGTTCAATTCATTGCAGAGTGAGTCAACTGAATTTCATTTGCTTCTATTAGGATGAACTATATGATAACTATTACATTTGTATTAATGAGCAATGAATCCATGTATGTACCTTCTCCTTTTTCAGATGAACATAGTTCACTGTCCATACAAGTTCTATTCATACATCTACACCATCCAGCAATTCAGAAGTCTCAAAATTTTAAGCAGCAGTCATGGTTAGACAACAATAACGCCTATTTGTTATTTTTAAGAATTACAGATTCAACATCCCAATTTGTTTGACTTTTTTATCAGTTCAATGAATGATTTCCAGCTCATTTTCCATTACAAAGCCAACAGTGATTATTATTCTATAACAATGGAGAGAAAATTTTGAATGAGACAACATTTGAAAATCTGGCATCTCCAGTGAACTTAATTTCTTTCTAAACATGGGCAGCATTGTGCCACATGCCTTCAGTACACCAATCGACTACCTTTGAATTAATAATGATTTTTCAGTTTCATTTCCTTCTTTGTTTTTAAAATCATAGCAGGTGGCCACAGGAAAACATAATGCCATTTCTTCTATGTTGTTTGATTTGTCCAGACTGTGCTTTCATTTTAGCCAGGTGCATTTTCAGCTACAGACATACTAGCAGAGAACAAACATTTGGCCTTTCTCTCATAATAAGATTTCAGTATGAATTGGTTTTGTGATCTGATGCTCCAATACATCTTTTGCTTTGATGGACATCTTTTCTTTAGAGTATATATTGTCAGGAAATCAACTCTATAGCAAGGTTAAAACTATTTTTTATTGAGATTGGCTACAATAACAGAGCCTTGCAAAGTTGATTTTGATGTATTTTCTCCTTCTTCTTGTACTTCAGTGAGTAAGGAAGACACTTCCAAATTTTATTTTATTGGAATAGCAGAGAATTCCAAGTAAATTATCAAACTTTGTAACCTAAATACTTCTAGTCCTGCCTTCAGTGAGAAATTTGAAATCATATATAATCAGGAGGGAGGAAGATATTTGAAAAAAAAAATAATCAAGATAGAGACCATAACATGATTGAAGTCCTGTTTCTTTTTATTTGTAACATATATGTGACACACATAATAAGCAGCAATATTTTGATTACAGGTCATGGCCACCATCTCAACTTTTTTGATGTCCCCTGCAGTTGTTCCCCTTCCTCGTTTGGAATCATTACCAATAGAAAGCCATGCAAATCAGCACATTATGATTCAAATCATTGCCACCTCAGATCCCATTAATTTATATGTGAACTTTGGAAAAAATGCTACCAATGTGCATTATTTTGTACATGTACATATTTATTGAATTTATTATTGATTACAGTTTTTAATAACCATCACAGTCCAAAACAACATTAGGTGGTTTGGAATAAATACAAAACAGGGTTTTCTCCTCCTGAGTGCTGTCTCATGAAGAAATGATGATGAGATCAGTCTGGTGGACTTAAGGACAGATAATATCTTTTAGATGAATATAATCTCAAGTCAAAAGAAGAATTGGAATTGGAAAACACTGGATCACATACTTACAATTTAAGGAAAGATTTCACTTAGACCAAAAAAAAAGCTATGGGTTTCAATCTATAAAATGAATTTGAAATTGTCATATGTACTAATGAAGATTGTGCTAAGGTGTATAAAATGATGTTGAAATTTAATCTGGAAAATGAGTATGTGAAACAATGTATGATTCAATGGGCAAGGAACTTTGGATACAATATAATCTTGAACAATGAGAAAATATGTGGAGAAATGGTTTAAAATTTACATTGAATTATAATGTGAAAGAAACATTTTATATAATGATGTGCAATTAGTATCTAACACTTGATAAGTTGTTACAGAGGTATGAAGGTGTTTCAGATGTATGTGGGAAATGTAACCCAAAAGAAGATACTCATCCATTATCTTATCATAAGTCCATCATCTTTGGTGGACGTGATAAGGCAAAAAAATATTGTGGTCAGATCCCTGTTATACTGCAAAAGATCCTTAAAACTAACATAAATTTGAAACCTGTAGCTTTAGTTTTAGGATTTCTGGATAAGGATTTGGAAAAAAGATTTGGAACTTTGTTACTGTGCATGTTGACTGCAATGGGAATTCTACATGCACAGAGATGGAAAGATATGTCAGTCCCTACAATAGAAGAATGGATGGAAAAAGTGATGGGCTAGCAGAGATGTTTTAATTAGAGAAAGGAATATATGCAGATTTGTTTCTACTTGGAAATGGCTTCTGAGCTTTGTGCTTGAGACAGAAAAAAATTGACTTTGGTTTTTGCTTATTAAATTTATTTATTGTTATAGAAATGGGTGATATTTGTTAATTTGATAAAGTAAAAAAACGAGGCTGCAATTCCATTTTGTATTTTACTGCACTGAAAAAAGTTGGAAGTCAACGCTTTTCCCCCCTTTCCCCCTATATTTCTCTTTCCCCATTCTTTCCCTTTCCCATTTCCCTTCTACCTTTATTTTCATTTGTATTTTATATTCTGAAAATCCTAATGATGTTTTTAAAAAGGAAAAACACTGTTCTAAAGCAAGTGTGAACTAAATTTTATGACTTGTGCATACTGTTTCTGTAAACCTATCGACTAATAGTTAGGCAGTCAGTAGATGATGGCATTTGTCCTCCAATACATCTAACCAAAACAGGTTTTGGGCAACTTGGAATACATATATTGAAAATACAATATTTTATAGAGTCATTTGAAGCCAGGTGGCATATATGTTTAATAATAATTTAAAAAATAATTGTCTTGCCTTTTTACCTATCTCTAGCTAGCTAGCTATTCATTGTTGTTGTTCTAATTCAGTCTGCTGAAAGAGATTTTGCGTTTGCAATTATTTCCAGAAGAGAAGATTATTTTAGAGTATAGCATCCTAGCACTTAGCAATGAGGTAGCCAAGATATGTGCTTGAATTATTGTACAAATATCTCTCCAATGGTTTATATCTCCTTGACTTCCCACAACTCAAGGAAAGATTAATTCTCCCATTAGTCTTTCTTAATTAGGCCAGTGCTTCTATTTGTGGCAAGGAAGAGTCCAGGCTTTGAGAAAGTGTCAAGAATTTCTCCTTCTTTTAGAGAACTTAGAGAAATCATCTACTTAATTTTGGTATCTAGAAATTTGACATAGAATATCTGATGTACTGTATTTATGAAGCGTGAAAGAGAAGAGGATTATGAATGCTTATTTATAATTTTGCTATATATATTGTCCCATCACTTTACATTTGAAATATTTAACATTTCTTCTTTTTCCATCTATAAACCATTCCACTTGCTGCTTTCTTTTTTGTTCTGAGCAATAAACTGCCATATAACACCATATTTGTTTTCTAATTCATCATTTTCTAATTTCATATTTTTTTAAAAAAAATCCATTCAGTTCCATACCACCAAAACCATTACATTAAATTGAAATTGCATAATTTTTGTAGACCCATTCCTGCTTTTGCAGTTACCTTGGTAATACTGAAAATTATCTTAAAATATTAGTTTGTGTGTATACAGTGCACATATACACAAATACATGTTTACATGAAATAAAAGCTTTCTATCTACACTAGTAAAATACACAGCTGGCATACTGCACTATTATTATTATTTTTTAATATCTATATGGTCAAAACCAGAAAAGTTTCCAAAATGTCTTTCTTAGATTGCTATGAAGAAATGTGAACAGTAAAAAGTAGCAAGTAAATACCAAATAAACTTATTTGTATTCCCTCTCTTCTAATTATAAAAAAGAGTGTATCTTTTAGTTGCCATAAATTCCTCATAAAAAGGGACTACCAATTCTAGACAGACATTTCAGATTTCTCATATAATTCAGATATTTCCGAAACTTGAAAAATATTTTAGCTTATTTGAATCAGTTCCCAATTACACCTGGTCATGCCCAGTAATATTATAGGAGTGTAACAAGATCCATTCCCAATGAGCTTCCATATTTTTTTTCCATTTACTGCTTATTTTTTGTCGGCCTTCTATTCAAATTCTTCCACACCATTTACCTTTGTTATAATCCAGTAGCAGCAATACAGGTAGTTTGTTTTTCCTTGAAGATACTTCACTTTTTTCAGAACTGAAGAAGCTTCTTGGATGAGAAGCAAAACGTCTTCAAGGAAAAACAAAGTCCAGTTGCCTTTTGAAAAAGCACCTTTGGGACAATCGTGATCTGGGTGACACAAATACAGGTAATCCTGGACTTTCAACTATTTGTTCAGTGCCCATTCAAAGTTATCATGGTGCTGAACAAACTTCATGCTTGAAGTTACCGTCTTCTGCCTCATGAATCCCAGCGACCGGTTAGGGCACATAGGGTTGGCCTCCTACGGGTCCCGTCTGTTAGACAATGCCATCTGGCGGGGCCTAGGGCTAGGGCCTTCTCCATTGCTGCCCCAGCCCTCTGGAACCAGCTTCCCTCAGAGGTTCGTACTGCTTCCTCCCTCCTAGCTTTCCGGAAACTGTTGAAGACACATTTATGCAGACAGGTTTGGGGTGTGTGAGCTGCACTCTTCCCCTGGGCCCTTGACTGTGATTGTGTGTTGTATGAGTGTGATAAATTATCTAGTTTTTATATAGTATTGTAATTGGTGATTTTAATTGATTCTATGTTTATGTTTTTACTTGTATTGTTGTTGTGAGCCGCCCTGGGTCTTAGGAGAAGGGCAGCATATAAGTTTAAATAAACAAACAAACAAACAAACAAACAAACAAACAAACAAACAAACAAACAAATAAATAAATAAATAAATAAAATAATACAGTTACTGCAGCACACCATGGTCATATGATCGAAATCCTCCTATGTCCCCCTGGCACTCTGCCCTTTACTGCCTCAGCTGTCCTCCTCCACTGTCTCCACTGTCCCTCCTGCGGGGGGGGGGAGGTTGGGCCATATGGGTCTGGCTAAGCATCTTAAATGAGCTGAAGTGCACCAAAATCCCCATTTTTGCCATACTCCTGGGCCCTAAAAGGCTGGCTTTGCACTGCAAAAAAGAAAAAGAAAAAAAACCCACCTCCACCCAGGAGCTTTTTGGGAGTAAGAAAATGGTCCTTTCTTTTCCTGTTAGGTTGCTATGGTTGGGTATCAGGTACAAGCAAAATGGAGAAATATATTTTGTACTGGAATATAACCTTGGATCTTCAACAAAACCTTTTTTTTCTTTTTATGAAATATAGTTACAAGTACAATCTTGTAAAAATTCAACAAGCTCCAGGAAGGGGGAGGGGAGGACCAAAACCTCATATGATTGCCAAATCAAATTATAGTTCAGCAATATTCCCTGATAATTTGGGAGTTATTAGGCAAGCTGGAGAACTGGTAAGATTTTTTCTATTAAAATACAATTTGTCTGAAATGGTATAGGGTTTCCTGCTTGAGCAGGGGGTTGGATTAGAAAAACTCCAAGGTCTCTTCCAACTGTTTTATTCTGTTATTCTGTTAATTTTGAGGTTTTGCAGACATCCTTGAGAGAATGTAGTGGAAGCCATGATAAATAAATTGAGATGTGGATAAGACAGCAGACTATCCCAAAACAATAGGGTCATAGTAGAAAAGGATCAGCATATGAAATGGGAATCAGTGAAGTCAGTTGAGTCTGCCATATGAAGAGGACTTTGAAGCATGGAAATTAGGTGAGGATTATCTACTCCCTATTTCCCTAATAAGGCTCCTTCCACATGTGTTCGCACTGCAACTCCCTGAGTTTCCAGCTGCAGTTCTGGAAGTTGCGATCCCAATATATCTGGAAGAAGCCAGTATACCAAAAGCTGAAGTTCATGTTATCCAGCTCCTTAAATAAATGACATGGTTGATTCTTTGCTGCTAGGCCTTTTATTGCAGGTCTCTGCCTGAATACTGTGCAGTGTGTATCGCATTCATCTTCACATGAACTTAAGTTTATTTGGGGTCTCTCTTTCTTTAATCCATTTACCTCCCTTGACAGCTGTGGTGGGCTTACAAGTTAAATTTCTCACACTCACTTAGAAGGTAAGAAGACCCTTGATGGAGTTCAAATTGATTCCTTTTCTGGATACTCTCCAAAGCCAGCTTGCCGCTCTTTTTCAGGGCTAGACTACAGCTGCAAGCAGACTCTACCCCTGCTTAGAAGTCTCTGAAAATAGTTGTCTTTGTTGTGACTAAGCTATCTGGGGGCCTCCTGCAGCAGTGCCTTTATTTGATTGACTGATGTGCCTGCAAGTTATTTTCAAATCCAGAGCTATTTTGAATTCTGATGTAAGATCTCAGTGGGTAAGGAAAAAGCTACGCAAAGGCCACTCTTCATTTGATGAGGCCTTTTCATCCAAAACCAGAAGCAAATTGGTTTTATTGTGTAAAGCTGGAATTTTGTTTTCATAAATGCTGACAGTGAAGTTCAGGCAAAGGGCGTCCACCTTGCATATTAAATTACATTTCCTTGAGGCATAACAAGGCACTTTTCATTCTATCCAAAAATGTTGAAGTAAGACCCTTACTTACTTTCTGTTTAGAAAAGCAGTGGGCTCCCCCCTGCCATGAAGTGTGTGTGTGTGTGTGGTTGTGGTTGTGTGGTTTGTGCTTGTATCAATTGCTCAAATCTAATGGAATTTTATATGTTGTAGATTTTAGAAGGAGGTTTATGCAATGGGGTTAAAGATAATGCAGAACTTTCAGTATACTTCAAAATGCCTTTTTTTTTTCTTTGTAAGTGCTGAACAGCATTGGAAGTTGACTTCTCTATACATTTTTTTTTCACTTAGTGGCCCTGATGTTTGGAATGCACCTGACAAGATGTTGAGAACATGGCAGAAATTGTTAAAATCTGGATGTTTATATGTGTTAGTAGATAACAACAGGGATAAGAAACTATGCTAGACTACTTGGTTTACACATTCACTGTGTGCTTTCTGCTTGCCAGGAATCAAATAACCAGTCAGAACTTTTTTTTTTAATCCACGAAAAATACGATATTAACAGAGATGGCCATAGAGAAAATGTATATACCTTTTAAAACAATTTAAAAGAGGAATAGGAAAAATGCCTCTCTCAGGAATTCAGCCAGCAGTAATTTTGCCACAATTTTAGTTTTTCATTAAATATCTCTTTTTAATAGATATGATTTGAAGTTGTGCAGGATTTGTTTGATTGGTTATTTATTCCACTGTGAAAAAGTTTTTCCTTTTTGATGAGTTTTCCAGAACATTTTGCTTCTTTTATAGAAACATGGCAGAAAAAGATCTAGTGTTCCATCAAGTCAGCCCTGTAAGTTTTTTGTTTGTTTGTTTGTTTAACATTTTATTTATTTTATTTTAATTTTTGTTGGATGATGGGCATGTGTCTATCCCATGCATGTTTAAACTCAGTTACTGATGATTGACCCACCACCTCTGCTGGAAGTTGGTTCCAAGCTTCCACTACTCTCTGTGTGAAGTAATACTTTTTTTTTTAGTTTTTTGATAAATTGTTTTATTTATGTTGTAAGCCGCTCCGAGTCTTCGGAGAGGAGCGGCATATAAATTTAATTAAAATAAATAAATAAATAAATAAATAAATAAATAAATAAATAAATAAATAAATAAATAAATAACATTACTTTTCCCTTTCCCTTGTGTCCTCCAGGTTGAACATACTGTAGTGTAGTCAGTCCCTTCAATCTCTCCCGACAGTTTTTGTCCTTCAGACTTTGTACCATTTTTGTTGCCTGTTTCTTGACTTGTTCAATCTTATCCATATCATTTTAAAGTGAGGTCTCCAGAACTGGACACAGTATATTTTTTTCTTTCCCTTTTTTTCCTTCATACAAATCTTATTTTATTTAATGATGTCATCACATAGCTTGGACTGATGCAGATCATAGAGATATCATGATAACTTCATGATTCTGAAAAAGTAATCATTTCAGGAAAGAATTAGAATGGGGACAGAAGAAGGATGTAGGAAACTATCTCAAAGAAATATCCTATTTTCAATCAAATGGCAAAATCGAGAATGTATATCATAGTTCTGTATTAAATTATTTTAGTGGCTCTAAGAAGCAAAATTAATTGAAACTCTAACTGAAATTTGAAACTCTAGCTTATAAAAGTAATGACTTAAATATGCATTTAGCAAATTTGCCAGCAGATATACTGTAATTACAAGAACTGTTCGATAGAGGAGTAGATTGCCCCAGAAGATGAAGGGTAAGGATTCGGGAATCTTCTTCCCTGAAACTTCTTAACCAAAAGACAAATTTCCAGTGCAAGGAATTTGGTCCTTGCATATTACTTGTAGGAGAAGACAGTTAGAAAAAAAGCAAGATTTGTAGTTGGGGCCCACTCCTCACCACCTCTTATTTTATTCCCCAAAATAAAATAAAAATTGGCATTATTATGCACCTTATCAATGCTTTGGGGCAAATTCACATGAGATTGCCTCAGCAAGTGGAAATACTTACCAGACGTTGACTAAGCAGAGCCAACTCTTGCTAGTACTTGGATAGAAAAACTACTGGCAAGTCCAGGATTGTAGGTTAGGCTGGAAAATTAAAACAAAAATAAAAACTAGACAGTTTCTGTAGCAGGCCAAGAAAACTGTACAGTTCTATTTATATAAGTTAGCTGACGTAAACTAGAAGACAATTTACCAATTTTTTTGGCAAATGTCCTTATGAATTATGGCACAAATATTACAACTGCTTGTTCCACAGGCAGATGATGATGATGAAAATGAAGATGTGGATGAAGATGATGCAGCCTGGTGATAATAGAAGATCATCCAAGCACAGAAAGATTGCCAACTATCACTTCAGATGTTGCCTCTGACTGTTGCTTTAAAGCTAAAACTTAAAGGATTTTTTTTCTGATTAGTACTTAGCTATTTCCTACTCAATACAGTTTAGGTAAGAGCTTGTAGGTTTATTGATGTTGCCAAATTGTATTTTTCTTCACAACTAAACCTGGGTAACAGTTGCCAAAACCAAATTAATCTATTAACCCAAAGTAAAAAGATAATGACTGGCATCTTCAATAACAGAATAACAGAGTCATTTAAAAACCTCCAATGTTGGAGCACCCACAACTTCTAAAGGGTGGCTGGTCCACTGATTAATTGTTTTGTCAGGAAATTTCTCCCTAGTTCTAGGTTGGTTCTCTCCTTGATTAGCTTCCATCCATTGCTTCTTGTCCTGCCTTCAGGTGTTTTGATCCCTTCTTCTTTGTGGCAGCCCCTTAGATATTGGAATCTTGTCACCTCTAGTCCTTCTTTTCATTAAACTAGACGTACCCAATTCCTTCAACTGTTTTTCATATGTTTTAGCTTTCAAATACTGGAATAATTACTGTAACATAAGCCTTTCACATCACAGCTCTCTTATTGCCATCATGCAGGACTTTCTTCATACTATAGGTCTTGTGTGTGCTAAAAATATGCCCCTTTATGGTTTTATTTACTGGTTCTCTCTGCTTACTACTGTGAGCATTTCTGAAGAAAAAAAAATACAACTTTTAAATGTAGTCTGCAAATACTACTTAAAATGAAAGGGCTTCTGCCAAGCCCTTCCTAGCGATGTAGTACACGCAACACACATTATAGCCACAGCTAGAATGGGATTAATACAACTGCTTCTCAGTATGTGGCTTGCAAATTGCAGGTTGTGCCCACATATCACTCCATGCTTGTTTGTTTGTATCAATTTCTCCCAAAATAAATGCACATTCAGAGAACACCTACGCTCTGAGAGACAGTATTCTTGCTGGGTTGCCAAAGAAGTGAATATATATCCACAGGGTTTCATTCATTAACCTGAAGCAATGTGTTCCTTCAGCTCATATACACTTCTCTCTAAATAAGGCCAGTTCTCTTTCTTAATACAAACACTATTCTCAGTCTCAATTATAGTGTATTATACAAATCAACATGGCAGTGCATAATTAACCCCCTTTTAGGATGATGTCAATAGGCTATGTTCTATTTCAGTCTTCAGTGACATGGATTCACACACACCCCTAATGGTCCAAGAACTTCTAAACTTCAAATGTCATTTTAGAAAACCTATTTTCTAGCCATTTCTTATCAAACTGGGTTATTCTGGTGTCTCTTTTTTTTTTTTAAATTCTTTTATTAAAACCATTAACATTGAACATAAAAACATATTATGCAGCAATCATCCTGACACCTGGTATACAATACTAAGTATTAGTCTTTGAAAACGTCTGAGTTAGTAAGCCTTTTTCCCCCCACTCCTCGTGTCTAACCTCAACTATACTCCTGTTACATTTTATTTTGATTGGTGTTTCCCCTATCCGTTTCAATATTAATGTGATCAACATTAAACATAAGATCCTATTGCTAAGCAATCATCCTAGAACATAGCATACAACATTAGGTATTAATCTTTGTAAACATCTGTTTTAGTAAACGTTCTTCCCTCTTCCCTTACATCTTCAAGTATACTCCGAATACATTTTGTTTGATTGGTGTTTCTCCTATATATGGTCTATCTACTGTATCTAGTCTATCGCGTATTGTGCGTTTGCGCTTCTGGGTTGACTTCATCCCATTACTAGTGCAATCTTTTATGGTCCCCAACCCGAGATCCTGAGGTAGAAGTTTCATATCCTGAGGTAGAGATTCAGTCTACTTTAACAATATTAAAGCAAACAACATTAGTCATAAGATTATGCTAAGAGGCATTAGTTATAGAACATATACATTCAACGTTGGGTGTTAGTTTTTGTAAACATCTGATTTGTTAGCCCTTCATCCCTCCTCCCATCGATCCTTAGCTGAACGCCAGCTGCATTCTGTTTGATTGGTGTCTCTCTTGGATATAGTCTATCCACTGTTTCCAGTCAGTCACAAATTGTTCATTGGATCGGTTTTTCAAGTATGCTGATATTTTTGCCATTTCCGCCAAATTTGTTACTTTCACAGTCCATTCTTCAATAGGCGGTATTTCCGGATTCTTCCAGTACTGTCCCACCAACAATCTTGCTGCTGTAATTAAGTTCAAAAATAAATTTGTCTCTGAGGTAGTGATATCCTTTGTGATCCCTAACAGAAAAGCCTGAGGTAGAAATTCTATACGCTTTTTGAAAATAGTTTGGAGTGTCCACCATATCTTCCTCCAGAATGCTTTGATTTTTCTGCATGTCCACCATATATGAAAGTAATTAGCCTCCCCGTCCCCGCATCTCCAGCATTTGGGCTGGGAGCCCGGGTAGATGAGTGATATTTTTTTCGGGTCTAGGTGCCATCTATAGAACATCTTGTAGAAGTTTTCCCTTAAGTGTTGCGATTTCGTGAATTCTACATTCCTCACCCAGATTTTCTCCCACGTGTCCATGGTGATAGGGTGTCTGAAGTCTTGTGCCCACTTTATCATACAGTTCTTGACTAGCTCGGTTTCAGAGTCCATTTCTATCAGAATGCTGTACACTCGTTTGATGTGCATAATCCCCTGTTCTCTAATCTGTTTAATTAGATTCTCGTCGGTCTGGGAGAAGCCCTTCTTCTTGTCTTTACGCCACCTTGATTGTAGTTGTATATATGATAGCCAGTTACTTCCTATTCCTCTGTTTGCTAGCGTTGCTTGAGGTTTCAAGAGGA
This sequence comes from Bothrops alternatus, assembly GCA_034064705.1. Lineage (NCBI taxonomy): Eukaryota > Metazoa > Chordata > Lepidosauria > Squamata > Viperidae > Bothrops > Bothrops alternatus. The sequence goes on from JARGCV010000166.1 coordinate 893,970, forward strand.
ACCCGTTTTCTTCTCCCAGTATAAGTTCACTGTAGGGCACCACTTCTTGCCCTTGGGATGTGTTCATGTCCCCTGTTGCGTGTCCAGGGATCGTCCAGATGGGAATCTTGTCGTGTAGGAGGTGCTTATATTTCTTCCAGACCCATAGCAATGGGATTCGTAATGGGTTCTCCTTGAAGTTCCTATCTGCCTTTTTGTCGTATACTAGGTATGCGTGCCAGCCGAATCGTAGACCATGCCCCTCAACATTCAGAATTCTATCATTTGTCATGTTGATCCAGTCACTAACCGCCACCAACGTTGCTGCATAGTAATATAGCTTTAGATTAGGCATTTTGAGTCCCCCTCTCTCCCTTGCGTCTTGGATGATTTTTAGTTTCACCCTCGGTCTCTTGTTGTCCCAAATAAATCTGTTGATGCCTTTCTGCCAATTGTCTAAGTCCACTTCCTTCTTGAGTATGGGTAGCATTTGGAAGAGAAATAAAAATCTGGGTAATACATTCATCTTTACTGTCGCTATCCTGCCGAGCAGGGACAGACGTAGTGATTTCCACCTTTCCAGGTCTGCTTGTATCTTATTCCACAGGACCTCGTAATTATTCTTGTATAATTTCGCATTTGTTGATTCTATCTCCACTCCTAAGTATTTGACTTTCTTGACTATTTCACAACCCGTTATTCTTTCCAGGTTCCGTTTTGCTTTGTTGTCGAGGTTTTTGACTAGCATCTTTGTTTTTGATATATTTACTTTGAAGCCTGACACCCTACCATAGTCCTCCATTATCTCCATCAATTTCCTTGCTGATTGTGCTGGTTGCGACATTGTCACCAGCAGGTCATCCGCAAAGGCACATAGTTTGTATTCTTGCTGTTTAATCTGTATGCCCTGTACATCCTCTGCCGCTCTTATTCTGTTCAGTAAAATTTCCAGTGTTAGGACAAATAGCAGGGGGGACAGCGGGCAGCCCTGTCTCGTGCCTCTCTCTATATTAAATGAGTCCGTTAAGTCTCCATTGACAATGATCTGACCTGTTTGTTTCTGGTAAATTGCCGTTATGGAGTTGAGAAACTGTGCTCCCATTTTCATCTTCCGGACCAATTTCGTCAGGAACGGCCAGTGCAGTCTGTCAAAAGCTTTTTCTGCATCCACAAACATAAGAGCGGCGGGTATCTGGTTGTGCTTTTGCAGGTATTCTATTATGTTCAGCAGCTGTCTGACGTTGGTTTTCATCTGGCGTCCTTGTATAAATCCCCTTTGGTCCGGGTGTATTGTTTTTTGTAGTACAGTCATTAGTCTATTGGCCAAAATTTTTGTGAAGATTTTGTAGTCTGTGTTTAGTAGTGAGATGGGCCTGTAGTTTGCGGGCTGTGTGTTGTCTTTCCCCTCCTTTGGGATTAATGAGATGTAGGCTGTTTTCCAGGATGGTGGGACCTGGCCTCCTTCTTGAATGTTGGCAAATAGTTTTCTGAGGGGTTCTAGCATCTCCTCTTGGAGGTGTTTGTAGTAGGTCGCTGTTATCCCATCCGTCCCGGGCGATTTTCCTGCTTTCAGTTGTGTGATCGCTGAGTGTATTTCCTCTTTTGTGATTAAGGCATTCAGGGCTTCTCTTTGTGTGTCGGTAATCGCCTGTATCTTTTCGTTTTGTAGGAACTCATCTATCTCTTTGTCTTGTATCTTATCCTCGGTATATAGTTTCGAGTAGAACTCCGTGAAGGCTTTCTTGATGGTTTTTTGTCGGAATTCTTCCTTGCCTTTGTATTCTATCTTTTCAATTATGCGGGATTTCTGTTTCTTTCTTATAGTGTAGGCTAGCCAGCGGCCCGGTTTGTTGGCCTTGCAGAATGTCTTATGTTTTGCATATTGTATATTCCTTGCAACTTGGTCAGCCATTAACATGTCAAATTGCTTTCTTAAGATCTTGAGTCCTTCTTTGGTGACTTTGTCCTCTGGTCTTTTTATTAGTAGCCGCTCCATTTTGCTTATCTCATTTTCTAACTCTTTTCTTTTTTGTTCTTGTTGGCGACGGTGCCAGCTATTCATGGATATGAGGATCCCTCGCATGTACACCTTGCTGCCTTCCCAGATCTGTTCTATCGGTGTTCCGTTGTTCATATGTGTGTTGAAGAATTCCTTCATAGCCTTTTTGCATTCCGCCACCTTGTCTTCGTGTCTAAACAGGTTTTCATTGATTCTCCAGGACCTCCTCTGTTTCGGGCCGTGTCTTAATTCCATCCTCACAGGGTTGTGGTCTGTCAGTGTCTTGGGTAGGATTTTCACCGCGTTTAGACAAGTTAGCAAGTCGCTAGAAGTTAATATAAAGTCAATTCTGGAGAAGGATTGATGTCTGCCAGAGAAGAAGGTGAATTCTTGTTCTTTGCCGTGCCTTTTCCTCCATACATCTGTCAGTTCGAGGTCCTCCTTCATGTCGAAGAAGGATTTAGGCAACTTGGAGTGTTTTTGCGGGTTCGGTGCAGTTCTTTTTTTGTCTAGAGCAGTCTCTATGATCCCGTTCCAGTCGCCCATGATGATGTAAGATCTGTAGTTAAGTTGTGTTATTTTCTTGTGTAGCTTTTTGTAGAATTTGCCTTGTTGCTGATGTGGTGCATATACGCCCATTACTAGAATCTTCTTGTCTTCTTGTGTTATTTCAATTGCCAGGTATCTACCTTGGGGGTCGGACTCTATTAGCTTAGCCATTATATGTTTCTTTACGTATATAACGATCCCATTCTTTTTTCTTGGCGCCGCTGCCACAAAGTGCGCGCCTAGTTTGTAGTTGATCAGATATTTCTGGTCTGCTGCTCTGATGTGTGTTTCTTGTAGGCAGATTATATCGCTTTTACCTTGGTTCAGGTAGTGGAGAATTTTTCTCCTTTTCTGGGGGGAGTTCAGTCCGTTCACATTCCAAGTCAAATAATTAGTTGCCATCATCTGTTGCAGGATACTCTTGCGAGACCATTTCTGTTATTTCCTTTGGTCTCGTTCCCACTATATCCGGATTGTAGCTCATATTGGTTTGTGAGGTCTTGCCTTGTTTGTCTGTGTGTTTGGTAGTGGAGCCTGGTAGCCTGTCCTCTGCCTCCTTGTTGTTGTTGCTCTCTGCTCTCTGCGCCCTCGCCTCTCGAGATCGTCCATTCCTTTCCTCTGCTCCTGCCCCGGTCTGTGCCTCTGCGCGGCTTGCTCGTTGGCCTCGATCTCTCCCGCTTTCCAGTGGTCTATCCGCCTCTTCTCTCGCGGTGGGTTGAGGGCCTCCCGACTTCAGTTCCTTTTCGAGGAAGTCTTTGGCTTTCTGGACCGAGGTCAAGTAATGTCTCCTGTTTTTATAGGAAAGTGACACTCCTGTTGGGGTTTCCCACCGGAATCGCAGTGCACGCGATCTCAGTTCTGTGGTCAGGAATTTGTAGTCCTTTCTGTCTCTCAGCATCGCCTGGGGGATCTCTTTCAGAACCTTCACCTCCTGCTCCTCTATGTAGAATGCCTTGTTATAGGAAGTGGCAGAGATGTGGTTCCGGAACTTCTGTGTTGTGAAGTGGATGACCACATCCCTTGGTTGGTGCTTGTTCACTTCCCTCCAGGCGCCCACTCTGTGGATTTTTTCGACATGCCACTCAATCTCATTGGCGCTCGTGCCCAGGAATGTTGCCAGGGCCTCTACAAAGGTCCTGCGCAGTCTTCCCTGAGGTTCGTATGTTGTCTCGTTCCACCCTCTGATCCTGATGGCAAATGCCATTTGCCAGTATTGCATCATGGTGGACTGGTCTTGAACCTCTCTTTTCATCTCTGCAATCTGTCCCTCTACGCGGTTTTCCACTTCTTTCATCATCTTTTCCATATTCTCCCTTGTTTCTTGGAGGTTTTTGTAATGTGTTTGCATTGCCTCCTTCATTTGTTCCAAGTCAGCGGCCATCGCTTTGCGTTGTTCTTCCCACTTTCTCTCCAGGTCTCTACCTTGGTCCGCCAGCATCCTTTTCATGTCTTTGTCTCTTTCCTCCATCTTCTGTTCTGCTTCTATGCGTCCTTTCTCCGTCCTCGCACCCATTTCTGCCAATTTTCTATCCATACCATCCATCCTTACCACCATCGTCGCTATCGTCTCATTTAGTGTCTCAATCGTCTCTTTTAGTTCTTGGATCATGCGTGCTGTTGTGGAGTCCTGGGTTGGCGTATGGGCCTGGGGGCCTGCAGTTGGATGGGGTTGGGTGTGGTTGGGTGGGGAGTTTCCTGGCAGATTGGGGGGGTGGGCCGGGGAGGGTGCAGCTCCCTTCGGGTCTGTCAGTTTGGACTGTTTTGTCTTTCTGGCAGTCATTTTGAGCTTCTCCTCCTGATGGCCTGCCTTCCCTTAAAACCTCCCCTTAATGCCAAGCGTTGTGGGGGAATTGGTCCTGTGCAAGATTATCAAACTGCTAGGATAGGTTGGATCAGATTCTTTCCCCCCCCCAGCTTATATTTCGAGAGCAGAAAAAAAATTTTTTTTCCTTTTATTATAGTCCACTAGGGGGTGCTATCCGCTTTCAAGTAAGCTTCGCTGTGCTGGCAGGGATGAAGCAAGATGAGAGGAGCTGGGGCCTGCGCAGATGGCCCTTTTCTCCAGGTGTAGTACAACTGGACTTTTCGGGGTCTGGGGGGGTCTTCTGGGGGTCTTGTGAGGGTCCTCCCCCTGCTGCTAGCCTCTCCCTGCTATTATCGTCCCTCGATGCTCTAAACGGGCCCCCTCTGGTCATACCGCCGCTGTCAGCCGTCAGCCGTCCTCTTCCTGCTTCCGTCGGCTCTCTGTCTTCGCTCCCGCCGGCTTCTATCAGTTACGGGGCCTTCCTCTCGGCCTCCTCAGGTCCGCTGGCCAATCTGCCGGCTGCTGTCGGCTTCCTCCGCACCTTCCTGTGTCCGTGAGGGACTCTCGGCGGCGATTTCCGCCTCGCTTCACCGGACTGCGTTGCGTTGCGGGTCTTCTTCGGGTGCGCCTATCTCCCCGGCGCACCCCTCTCACCGGCTTCTTTCGTCCTGGGAGCCTTTGGGGCCTCTCTTGGCCTCTGCCGGTCTGCCGGCCAGCCGGCCGGCTGCCACCGGCTTCTTCTTCGGCTTTGTTCGGTGCCTGTGGGGGACCCTTGATGGCGCTTTTTGTTTCGCCGGGCTGCGCTGAGGGTCCCCTTCGGGTGCGCCTACTTCTCCGGCGCACCCCTCTCTCTCAAAATAGATTTTTTTTTTTGAAAAATAGTTACACTCCGTTACGGAGCTTTCCTAGGGAGGCTCCGGTCCTCGTGCTTCTGGTGTCTCTTGATAGGAAGGAAATTACAGTTATTCTGTAGGGTCACCGTGTGTGTGTGTGTGTGTGTGTGTGTGTGTGTGTGTATCACACTATATAGTATATGCAGTATATCTTACTATATAGTGATGAAACATCAAACCTGATTTTCTATCAGCTTATGCACTTAAACAGATCCCACATCAAATGCAGCCAACTAGAATCAGCATAGTAATTATGGTGACTTTTTTATTTTGTTTTTGATGAGAAATAGAGGACTTTTTGGAATTAATTACATCCCACAGGGTGAACAAAAATGGCTTTTATACATATTTTTGTGAAGTAAGCAATGAAATGGCAGGAGCAATGGGATGAGACTGGAAGAGGGCTTGTGGTGAATGAAACAAACTTAACTGAATTGGAACATGATGAAAAATGCAGTCATCAAGAATAAAGGGGATTAAGTAGCATATTTCACATTGACCAAAATATATACATGCAGCTGTTAAATGCTTGAGTAGTAGAAGCTGACCATCACTGGTATTTTAGTAGACTTCATGTGGGTTCAGAGAAAAGAAAAAAACAACAATGTGCTGTACAATGTCATCCTGTTTTATATTTTTAAAATGAAATTTGAAAACACGTTTTAAACCCATATATTCAAACCTACACTTAAAAAATGAAGGGCAAAGATGGATGAAGAGAAAACTAAGTATAGATGTTACTGTGCCTAGGTATTATTTTAAATAAACATGCTGATCTTGATCTTTCAAATTTCTAGCTCAGGGAAATTCTCTCCTGTCTGTCCATTTTCTTTCCTTTCCATTTTCAAATTTCTTCTATTGTTTATCTCTCATTTTTTTCATCTGTTTGCTGTTCTATAGATTTTAATCTATTGCTTTCCTTGGCCTATTGTAAATTTATCTCTTCCCCTGTCTCTTAAAACCATGCTTCTGTACTGTCTTAATTACAGATCTCTATATGATCTGAATTTAGCCAATTTTAGTAATAAAAGTTAAGGAGCACAGGGAAGAAATGAGATTAAGATTAAGAAGATAAAGAAGACCAAGCTAATGACACATGATAGAACAATCAGTCTTAAAAATGATAATGAAGATATTTAAATGATAGATTCTGCCTTTTAGAATCAATCATCAATAACAAAGGATCAAACCATCAAGAAATGTGCAATAGACTAGATACTGTAGATAGACCATATATAAGAGAAACACCAACCAAACAAAAGGTACTCGGAGTATACTTGAAGAGGGAAGGGAGGAGGGAAGAACGTTTACTAAAACAGATGTTTACAAAGATTAATACCTAATGTTGTATGCTATGTTCTAGGATGATTGTTTAGCAATAGGATCTTTGGTTTAATGTTGATCACATTAATATGGAACCAGATAAGAGAAACACCAATCAAACAAAGGGTAACAGAAGTATAGTTGAGGCTAGACGCGAAGGGTGGAAAAAGGCTTACTAATTCAGACGTTTTCAATGACTAATACTTAGTATTGTATATCAGGTGCCATGATGATTGCTGCACAATATGTTTTTATGTTCAATGTTGATTGTTTTAATAAAAGAATTCTATATATTAAAAAAAAGTAATGTACTAAGAAATGGGTGGCATATAAATTTAAATAAATATGCCCTAGACAAGTGCTTGGTAGAGCATCTGTGAAGGCCTTGCAAACTATATTCAAATTCTGCAATATGTCTACCTACAAAGATTAGAATCATGCAAATAATACTGTTACAGGTAGTCCTCGAGTTACAAATGTAACATTTGTAACTTGAGGATTCATAGGAATGAATCTCATATTTCGGATGCGATCACTCCCTGCTTCCACCCATGCATTTGCTAATTGAATGTGAGGACAAATGCACAGTTCGTTAAGTGCACATGAGGTATCGCAGGGTGGGGAAGGCCATGGGGGCCTAGTGATGGAACAGGCCACCAAGGGCTCTCTGACCCATTAAGATAGGCCACGGGGGGAACTAGTGATGGAACAGGCAACCAAGGCTTCGCCCTCCCATCCTGCTACGCTGACTCACCTTGCAAAATCTGTTTCCTCTCTGCTGTGGTTTCTTTCCCGTTGAGGGAGAGGAGAGTTGGCTTGGAAATGCTTTTCGCACCAACAATGGAAGCTCCTGGATGCTGTAATATTGCCCAAGTTCAAAGACAAATTCTCTGTAAAAGAGATCATGGCCATGGAAGCTTCCATTCTGGTGGGGAAGTGTGTGCTTTGTTTGCATGCCTATGGGGCAAAGTGTGGAATCAGAGTCATCCGGGTGCAGGAACCAATGCCATCCAAGGCCCAGGTGAACTGCTCACTCAGGAATGAAGCCTTCAACTGAGCTGGAAGGCATTGTGGGGCCAGTCCCTTGTACCCGTATCCAGCCTGCCAGAACTCACTATACTGGGGAGGAATGAGACCCCATTGTCCCATGGAACCCGCAGCTGCTTGAGTGGGGAGGTTTTGTGCTGGCCAGCCAGGCACGGAGTAGGTCAGGCAGGGGTGCTGGCTGCTCAGTGGCCACCACCATCAGCAGCTTGGGTGCCCTGGTTCCATCCAAGTTGGAAGAAAGCAGAGGTGCAGCAGTGAGATTGCCCTCAATAAGGCCAGAGCACACAAGCGAGTAGCGCAGACAGGCCATACTGTTTGAGAGGAATCCTGTTGCTATGCCTCCACTTTCTTCAACTTGGATGGAGCCGAGGCACTCAATCTGCAGGCGGTGGCCACTATCCCCCTTCCCAGCCAGACAGCACCCCCGCTTGACCTACGCCTTGCCTGGCTGGCCGGCTGGCACAAAGCCTCACCATTCTTCTCCTCCTCCTCCTCCTCCTCACTCAAATGGCCACAACCAGCTTGGGTGTCCTGGTTCCATCCAAAGTGGAAGAAAGCGGAGGCGCAGCAGCGGGATTGCTCTCAATAAGCCTGGTGCACTTGAGCGAGCAGCACACCTGGGTCTTATTGTTTGAGAGCAATCCAATTGTGGGGAGGGGGAATAGGGTGAATGTTGCAGAGCATCTGCATTCATTTGTAAGGGTGAACAACTGCTATGGTGGTGCAATATTCATAATTTTGAGACTTTCTTGTAAACACTAGCTTATCGCGTAACTTCAAATGAGCACTAAGTGAATGCTCATAACTCGGGGATTACCTGTACATTCTATGGAAGTGAAAATTGGACTTTGAAGAAGCTGCATAGAAAGTCTATTGATGCTTTTGAACTTTGATGTTGGAGAAGACTTCTAAAAATACTACAGAAAGTGAAAAAATCATCAACAAATTAGTCATTGAACAAATCAAGCCAGAGTTCTTATTCAAGGCACAAATGATTACGTTCTTATATATTAGGCAAATGTCCAGCTTTCTAGAGAAAGCTCTGATGCTGGGAAAGATGGAAGAGGAAAAAGAGAAAAACCAGTAGCAAAGTAGGTGCAGTCACTATAATGGTGACAGGTGCATAATTGGAAGATTTGACTAAATGAGTTAGGGATGGGTAGAATCATAGGCCGGGAAGAGACCTTGGAAGTATTCTAGTTCAACCCCCTGCCCAAGGCAGAAGTCCTTATACCATTCTGGACAAAGGGTGTCCAATCTTTTCTTGAAAAACTTCAGCAATAGAATACCCACAACTCTGGAAAGCAAGCTGTTCCATTGATTAATTCTTCTCACATCAGGAAAGTCCCCCTTTGTTCCAGATTGAATATGAAGAGCTTTCACCCATTGCTTCTTGTTTTCCCCTCAGGTGCTTGGGAAAATAAATTGATGCCTTTTCCCCTGGGACAGCCCTTCAAGTACAGGAAGACTGTTATTATGTCACCCCTAAGCCTTCTTTTTGTTAGGCTAAGGAATTCCTGGCTCAGGAATTCTGGGAGTTGAAGTCCACGAGTCATAAACGAGCCAAGGTTGCCTACCCCTGCCTTAGCCATTCATCATATAATTTAGGCTCCAGACCCCTTTGTTGCTGTTCTCTGCACACTTTTTAGGGCCTCAGCATCTTTTTTGTGTCATGGTGACCAGAACTGGGTGCAATATTCCAAGTGTGGCCTGACTAGTGCAGTATATCATGGGCATATATCTATGTAATCTCAAGCAACATTGATGTGATGGGACATAATCAGTCAATCAATCAATCAAATAATCAGATCTGAATTAGACTAATGATATGCCAGAGAATATATCCCTCTGAGAATTCAAAACAGCTAATCCAATCATTAATACATTATATGGATATATACATTCCTATTATGGAGCTTCTGTTCAGGGTTAGAAATATTCTGCAAATGTAAAAAAAGAAATTAAAAATACCAAAGCAGAGAAATCAAAGTCATGAGGTAAGAAAAGAAAAAGAAATATAGTTAAATATATTTTATAACAAAATCATTCACCATGTGTCTCCAGACTTTTCTGTCCTTCCAGATCATTTATTTTATTTATTTTATTTATTAGACTTATAAGCCGCTCTTCTCCAGGGGACCCAGAGCGGCTTACAACATAGATAATAACAATCGCATTAAAGTCTAATATAAATTAAATTAAAATGATCATAAAATAAAACAATACCCCAAATTTTTAATAAAAAAAAACATTCATCCAACATTCAGCACCAATCATTCCCAGATCTGCCGACACAAATAAGTTTTTAATTCTTTTCGGAAGGCCAGAAGAGTGGGAGCGGTCCGAATCCCCGGAGGGAGCTGATTCCAGAGGGTAGGGGCCGCAACAGAGAAGGCCCTTCTCCTGGGGCCCGCCAGCCTACATTGACTGGTCGACGGGACCCGGAGAAGACCAACTCTGTGCTCTCTGACCGGTCGTGATGAGGTATGAGGCAAAAGACGGTCCTGCAAGTAACCTGGTCCTAGGCCATGTAGGGCTTTATAGGTAATAACCAACACTTTGAATTGCGAGCGGAGACTAATAGGTAGCCAGTGCAGCTCGCGGAGCGTTGGTGAAATGTGGGCATACCGAGGTAAGCCCACGATTGCTCGTGCGGCTGCATTCTGGACTAATTGAAGTCTCCGAACACTCTTCAAGGGTAGCCCCATGTAGAGAGCATTGCAGTAGTCGATCCTCGAGGTGATCATCCTTGCTTCCACATACTATTTCACTTAATTCTTTTGGATCTTTAAAATCTCACGTTTTTTCTTTCTTCATCTCCCCCAACCACTCAATCCATTTGCTTATATTTGGATATTTGTTTTACAATTTTGATTCTCATGCACTTTTGGTATGTGAACAAACCATTTCAGCATTCTTCTTTTGTTCTGATCATTCACTTCTGTATTCAGTTCACATTCATTCAATGTGCACTCATTTGTGAACTGCATATTTTCTTGTTTTATCACACATACTTCTTAAGTAACCATCTTCAGTTACATTTGAAACAAAGTATGTTTCACGTGACATAACCTACTTTGAGTTCCATATAACAAAGTGGGCAATTATTCACTTCACTATTACTATCAACCTCAGCTACCTTGATAAATACATATATAAAAGTATGCACACATGCATGTCCTCATTCTATACACTTCAGACATCACAACAAGCATTCCTTATAAATTAATTCATAAATAGTTAAACAAAACAAAATGACATCTCTTGATTTACTCAGTACCACTGAAAGCATTCTCTTTGTTCTTAGTTACATGCTTTGCTTTCTTCTTACATGCAGCAACCAAATTTAAAATCTATAGTCATAACGCCCTATATAATTCAATCCTTTAATGTATGCTTTTTTTCTAAATCAAATAATGTGCAATAAGCTCTTTTTCTCGTGTACATATTTTTCCCAGCGACCCACTGAAGAGCAAAAATCTTCATATTCTGCCAGGTCAGTATAAAATGTATAAAATATAAAGTATAAAATAGGCTGAGTCAGTTCCCAATGGCTTCATGGAAAAGCCCATGTAGATTTTTTTGGCAACAATATGGAAGTATTGTATTGCTTTCTTCTCATAGCTTTTAAGATATTCAATGTAGTCTACAGACCTTGTATTTCCTGGTGATCTCTCAATCAATTCTAAACCCATTCAACTTAACTTTTGAAAAAGAACAAAAGTTGTTTAGGTGATACCATACAGCTGGATACAAGATTATGATTATTCACTATACCAATGCAAGATGCCAAATTTTTACTATATGTAGTCAACATTGGACTACTGAGGAATTAAATGAGATGTCAGCATGTTCAGTGTTTGTAAAATAAGAGGAGAAATGCCTTTACCCAAAGTACAATCCAATGAGAATAGCATTCTCACTGGTATAGAATGATTAATGCCCCATGAGAAGCATAAAATTGAGAATGCAAATGGAATAGAGTTTGGGTAAAGAAATCATGGTCTGCTTCCTGGAATACTGAAGCACTCCCAAAGACATCATTTTATTACAGATTGCCCTTATCAACAAAGTGTATTTAGCAGGAATAATTCAATAGACTTGCCATGTTTCAACCATTTCTCTAATTTCACAAAGATGCTTCTCTAATTTCAATGCGATGCATTACTATACTGAAACATTAGACATGTTTAAAAGGTCCTTATTATGGCTTATATGCAGCAGTGGGATTCAGCCAGTTCACACCACTTTGGCAGAACCGGTAGCTAATTTTTTGTTGCCCAGGCCCAGAATGGACTTCTGGAAGCGGCATCCACACAGAGAACTGGTTGTTCACATATTTGAATCCCACTGCTGCTTATATGAATACAGTATCTTGCCCAAATCAAGGTATCACTGTTATCTGTAGACCGTGGTCATGTTTAAGGATAGTGTTATTGGGAAGAGAAGAACAAGTGATAGATGCACAAAATCACAATGACAGAGAGAAATGGGAGTGATATGAGGCTAAGGCAATTGTGTATTTGGCTCAGGTTCCTGGTTTCATCAAATGCCAGTCCTATAGAGGTCCAAACTAAATGCCCCTTTTCCAAATTGAATTTATCTATCATGTAAAACAAACTTTCATTGCCATATCAACTCTGAACAAAAATTACTCATAAGTATATTTCTAGAAATTAGCTTATTTCAAAGCAGGGGTTGATGTTTTGATTAGTTTTATCTGATTTGGTTTGGATTGATACAGCAAAATTGAAAAATCCACCAGGCCATCTGTACTATCTACAGTGTAGTTAGTAACTTCACCTGTAGGTAGAACTTAATATTATCTAAATTTTTACATTTTTCATTTTACATCATTCTGAATTTTAACAAAAAGATTCTTGAAAGACACCATTTCCAATTCCAAATCTGTATTTTTCAATTCAGCAAGTATGTGGACTTTTTCAATAATATTTTTTAAAAATTACTGGTATCACACAATAAAAAGAACACATGACAGGAAGAAATGCATCTTAATCTCAACCCATCTGTACATTAGCATATAAATATACTACATTGCTAAATCTACATTGTTAAAAGTACGGAAGACATAGACATTCAATGCAAATGGATCCAATTTGGATTTATGCTAAAAATGAAAGGTTTATATACAAAAATAGAGCTCATGTAAACAATTTTTTTCTCTCCATGGTAGACATTCTATTTCCATTCTTTAAATACAATTGATATGACTTACAACGTGTTGGGAGAGCAAGATAAGCTCCATTGAATAAAATAGCAGTTACATAGTAATTATATGCCTGTTACGTAGCCGTCGTTCTGTTTTGCTCTGATCCAAATAAAACTAGATTTAAATCATGTTTACAAAACCCTGAAGGAAAAACTACAATTAAAAAATATAAGATTGCGTATCAGCTCTCAAGTGTATCATACTGGATAAAGCTTCTCAGACAAGAGCAGTACAGTTAAGATCTCCTTCCATAGTTAGTTCAGTTAGGTTAAGGAGGGAGACAGAACTAACCAAAGAAGGAGTCATCAGCTATGGTCTCAATGCAGTAGAACTGGGACTTTCTTCAGTCACATAGAAGTAAGCATCACTGTTTGGTTTATGCTTGTTAACAGCAATATATATATATTGGGTTGGCCAGAGTTAGTAATTTAGCTATGGAATTTTGGTCTCAGAAACCAAAAAAGTAGATTAGTATGGGCTACATAATACAGGAGGGCCAATTTGTTTGAATGGATAAAGTGCTAGACTAGAAATGGGTGTTAATCTTGCCTTAGACATGGAAGGAAACTGGGTCAGTTTGGGCCAATCACTCCCTTTCTCTCTCTCTCTCTCTCTCTTTCAGCTTTTTCTTCAGAAGAAGAAAATAGCAAACCATCTGAAAATGTTGCCACTAAAATGCAGGGACTGGTCCATGTGGCTTCCAGGAATCAAGTATAACTTGAAAGCCCTTTCCCTAAAAGAAAAGTATTACCTCATAACCCATAGATTACATTGAAGAAAAATAGTCTGATTTAAGCATTTAGTTTTCACAAAACTGATCTACTGCAGTTGACAGGATAAACTAAATTTTGTTATGTTTGAAATATACCCAGGTGTATAAAAATTGGATATACAATGCTAGTACAAAATAATATATTATTTAAAGAGTGATAGAAGCAAATTACTTCCCAAAATGCTCCTCCAATTTCTTCTTTGCAAGTTCTGATATTGTATATTTGCTAAAATCAGTTCCAAATATTTATTTCTCATTAAGTATCAAATGGTAACCTAATTCAGTTATTGAAATTTGACAGAATATATTTGACAGTGTCTGACATTAGAAAGTCTTTGGTATTACTGGCAGTTGATAAAGTTAGGAAGTGTCACTAAAATACATTTCAAATTGAACAGACGTTAAGGTTAAAACCAAATATAAAATAGCAGAAGTAAAATTAGCGCAATAAAACAGCATTGTAGATCCCAAATGGTACCAAATGGTAGCTCATGGTTGACATGAGGGGTCCTTAATGCTCTCTGAGCTTGCTTGTTTTCTTGCAGACGGTTCATTACCAGTGGTGGGATTCGAATATTTGAACAACCGGTTCTCTGTGTGGATGCCGCTTCCGGAAGTCCATTCTGGGCCTGGGCAACAAAAAATTAGCTACCAGTTCTGCCAAAGTGGTGTGAACTGGCTGAATCCCACCACTGTTCATTACCCTAACTAGTCACTAGCACTGATGGTGTTACCTAGTTAGGGTAATGAAAGGACCCCTCAAATCCCAAATCCATGGTGAAAAAGAGCTGATTCTAAGAAGGGTTGCGGTATGCAGATTCTGCTCGGAGAAGATAATCCCACAGATAATGAGGAAACAAAGGAAAATTTTACAGGTTATAACCAGCACTTTGAAGTCTATTTAGAATCATACTGAGAGCCAATTGCAAAATAGATGAGCAGAATCCTTCCCCTCCCCCCTACCCCCCATGTCTGTCAGAAAATAAGTTTCTGCTATCACTAGTCTGGCCCATTACTGGATCTCATGGATCCTTAGACACAACAGTAGTCCTTGAATTACAACCATTCATTTAATGACTGTTCAAAGTTACAATGGCACTGAAAAAAGTGACTTAAAAGTAACAAAAAGTAACAATATGAATTGGTCTCTTCACAGATCATCCTTAGTGAACAGTGCAAACCAGCGTCTGCATTTCCTGCATCGGATGAGGAGAGCACATCTTTCTCCTTCTGCCAATTGAGAGCTTTTTTAACAAACTGCATCATGTCTGGTTTGGTGGCAGCAGTGCCTCAGATAGAAGGTCCATACAGAGAGTGGTAAGGACAGCTGAAAAGATTCTAGGAAGCTCACTTCCCATTATTCAGTATGCTGCTTATCAGTGCTATGCGCTTAGAGCTCAAAGCATTGTTAGAGACCCCACATACCCACTTTAAGGTCTGTTTCTATGGCTCCCCTCTGGGAGGAGGTTTCAAAGTATTTCTAGCAGGACTACCCGATTCTGTAATAGCCTTGTTCCCTATGTCATCCGTCTGGTAAACTCGCAAGATTCGTTTTTCTCACCATGCACATGTATACATAACCTGAACTAGACTGTTGTTTCTCTGTGTGATATAATATATGTGGGTATATGCATAATTCTGTATTCACTTAACAACCATATTAGTAACTTAACAGCTGCAGTGATTCACTTAACAACCTGGCAAGAAAAGGGGTAAAATGGAGCAAAATTCATTTAACAAATGTCTTGCTTAGCAACAGAAATTTGGGACACAATTGTGGTCATAAATTGAGGACTATCTATATAATTACAAGTAATATTGTAACCTTCCAATGGTTTATAATTTGTATTCATGGAAATGTGCTTGAACAGCGTGAACATAACTTACTATTAAAACTTTCCTGTTTTAATGTTTTAAATTGTTTTATAATTTTAGAATTGTAAGCGACCCAGAGTCTCTTGCCTGAGTTGGGAGGCTATGGATATTGAATAAATATAGAAAATAAATAAATAAAATCATGGTTGTGGTTTAATCATCATCATAATCCTGAATTCTGACTCAAGTCAGGCTGCTTCTCATAAATTAGGCATTATATAATTTGAAGTATCCAATCCCCAATAAAGTGTGTGTCTCAGAGCAGATTTTAGTCTAGAGCAGCAGTTCTCAACCTTTTTCAGGCCGCGACCCCGACCTGCACCGCGCATGCGTGGCACGACCCCGACCTGCACTGCGCATGCGTGGCACGACGGCCCGCACTACGCATGAAAGGCGTGATGCATTGCGCATGCACGGTGTGATGGCCCGCACCGCGCATGTGCGGTGTAACGGCCCGCATCGCGCATGCGTGGCGCGACGGCCCGCATCGTGCATGCACGGCGCGACGGCCCGCATCGCGCATGCGCTGTGTGACGGCCCGCATCACGCATGCGTGGTGCTGCCCCCTGCGCCGGCCGAGGGGAAAAGGGGGAAAAATGGCAGACTGCGTTGTTTGGCGACCCCCGTGAAATGGTCGTTCGACCCCAAATGGGGTCGCGACTCACAGGTTGAGAACTGCTGGTCTAGAGTTAAGAACAGTAAGAAAGCTAAAACTGCCTTCCATCATTCTATATTATTGTCTGCTTCACTTCTCACTTTTACAGTTTTTGAAGATGAAACCTATCTACTTATGTTTGGGAGAATTCACTCCGAAGCTCGCAAAGATTAAACATACAAAATTAATATTAGTACTGTATTTCCTGAAAAATACAAAACTCTAGATGCCAGAATGTGTGTGGGCTCACTGACATATTGTATCATCTAACACAGAGCTTTTGGGGAAGCTGCCCCACACCTTCTTCTTTGCTGCTGCTACTTTACATGCTTCCATGAACACAAGTGAGGCTTTCTGGTCTTCCACCTGCATTTTTATCCTGAAAAGAAAGAAATTGGAGGGAGGGAGAAGAGTCAAGTTTTGTTAAGCTGGCACTTCCAGTTTTTTAATCTGTGGCTGAGTAAATTACTTCCTCCAGAAGCCTGAAAAGAATTTCTGCAAGCTTTTGTTGAGTGATGGATATGACAGCAGGTTTTGTGAGTCCCTGCCAGGAGATCTTCAACAATGCCAAATCATAATAACAACAACATCATTGTTTAGAACAGCCTTCTCCAATGTTGTGCCCTCCAGATGTGTATGCATCTTCAGTCCAACCTTACAAAGCTTTAGCAGCTGAGGTAGAGGCAAGTGTTAGAAATCCCAACAACAAAACAAAGCAAAATTCCAGTATGTGTGAATTGATTGACATGCTGTCCTTTGACAATAATGGCTCTGCTGTTAATGCTAACAGCTGAAGAGAAAACCATGCTCAGCCAGTTGTTTCTGAAAAAATATTTTAAAAAGTTAATGCTATCTGAGAATAATCCTGAAGTTATTTATTTTATTTTGAAAGAGTACCATAAGTTTTTATAGTCTGAAATTCAATTAATTGAAGTGTTATTTGAAGTTGCATATAGAGTTTGTATATGATTAACTCATATTTTTTAGGGGACACTAGGCAGTAAAAGCAGAGAGAAACAGGATATTATCAAGGTGAATTTTTCCTGGAGAGGAGTAGGTGAAAAGTTCTTTGGTGTGGCTCCACTGTGTAAAAACAGAACCTTTGTGAACCTGCTGTGATAAATTTGCTGCACTTCTTTTGTAGATAGAATTACAAACGCATCTGTTCCAACTTAGATGCCAGAGTTCTGACAGAATCTGATAAATGATTCAGCTAGATTGAAACCCAGTTATACTGGACACTGGTCAAACACAGTTTAATTTGTGGTCATTGAAAATGTGGGCAAACTGGAAAACTGAGAGAAGTTATTTTTTTCATGAACCTGACTATTGAAATATTCTAGCTCTATATTAAAGAACTGAGTTATACAAAAGGGTTTTTGCCTTTAAAGAGTATTTCTTGGTGTTCTGAGATCTTTGTTTTAAAAACTCATGTAATGTCAGAAATCTGAAGAAGGTTGATAACTTGCCCCTTATTCCAGCAAGGCTACAGAAAATCCCACAGCCATGTGAGTTTCTGTAATAAAATCAAAATTAATACCTTAGAAACTAGAGGTTATTTTTTATGATTAGAGAATAGAGCTTCATAAACAATAGCTTCTGGCTAAAGTCTTTTAGTTACTAAAGAGAAATATTATACAAACCTGCTGTACAAAACATACAAGACATTTTTAGAAAAGAAATCTTCTGAACCAGATTAACATACAACTGTTAAGTGCATTATGGAGTCAGATATCTTCAGCCATTCTAAAATCTTTTCTTCATGCTTTTACCTTCTATAATTTTAATATCACAGGTGCTTTTGTTTGCAGGAACCTCTCTTACACAATAATTGCTCTTCAAGATCCATATACCAAATATGCCTTCTCATCTCTTACTTTCCTAAGAACAATACCTGTCTCAACTGGTGGCCAGGTGTATGGAGCTGACTATCAGTTTACCCAGTTATAATTAAATATATGCCTCTGCATGTTCAGAGCATGTTTCTATTTATTCTAAATAGGACAGTTCTTAAAATAGTGAATATTATAGAAGAACAAGCAGGAAGCTTATCCTGAATGTGCTGCTAAAAACAAATGAAAAAGAAAAGTTGCTCCACCAGTGAATTACTGGCAGAAGACCTCCAAGGCATATTTATAAAGCAAACATTTCCAACTCAATACCCTTCAAATGTGTAAGCCATGCTCCAATCATGATGGAGGTAGGCCTTGGTTTACAACAGTTCATTTAGTGACCGTTCAATATTACAATGGCACTGAAAAAAGGGACTATGACCATTTTTCACACAACTGTTGCAGCATTCCCATTGTCATGTGATCGAAATTCAGATGCTTGGCAACTGATTCATGTTTATGATGGTTGCAGTCTCCCGGGATCATGTGATCCTCTTTTCCAATCTTCTGTTAAGCAAAATCAGTGGGGAAACCAGATTCACTTAACAACCATGTTACCAACTTAAAAACTACATGATTCACTTAACAATTGCTATAAAATCTTCCAGACACTCACTCCATTCTTTCCCTTCTCTGTTTTGTTTTATCTTTCCCAAAAGACATTCATCATTTCTTGTCAATACCTATGGCTCAAGTCTTATTAAAAGTTATATTCTCTTTTAGGTTAAGCTTGACTCCTAGTGACTTCATGGATACATCCATGGATTTTCCTGGCAACTGTATAGAAGTAATCTACCATTGCCTTATGTATTAACAACTTCCCAGTCTAGCCTACAGCCCTGGGTTTTCCAGATGGTTGGTTTCCCATCGAAATACAGTACTAAGCAATGTGACTAGTGTAGTGTTTGGCTGGTAAATTGCACTTAGAAATGCTGAATTCCTTCCATATTTTATTGGAGGAATTCTTCTTGTTGTTAGTTGCGAACTCGTGTCCGACCTATCGTGACCCCATGGACAACGTTCCTCCAGGTCTTCCTGTCCTCTACCATCTTCTGGAGCTCACGCCTACTGCTTCAGCCACCTCATTCTCTGTCATTCCCATTCTTCTATTGCTCTCAATCTTTCCCAACACCTTTAAATTAATAGATGTAGCAAAATTACTAAACTGGAAATCTATATCCCAAAGCAGACGATTAAATAGAGCAAAGTGATCTTACCCCTCTGTTGCCTACCTGTTTTTAGAAATGTTTGGAGAAGGACATTTTCCCTACCATCCCATGTTTATTTTCCAATAATAAATTTGTCCCAAAGGTGCTTTTTTTCAAAAGGCAACTGGACTTTCTTCGTGTTTCCTTTGAAAATATTTCGCTTCTTATCCAAGAAGATTTTTCAGTTCTAATTAACTGGTGGGGAATGGAAGGATTTTATTCTTTGCAGTCATCCAGTTATTAACACACTCAGCATCATTGAGGCCATTTGGGAGTTTATCTTTATCCTCAGAGCCACCTGAATCAGAGTGCAAACAGAAATGGAACCTTCTTGGGACTGTTGAAAGGACTGTGTTGTAAACAGGAGATAGGTTGGTGTCATATCTCTCCCTTTCTGTTTAGGGAGGGCTGTTCAGTTTTGACACAGATGGCCTCTTTGACTCCTCTTTCAAACCAGTGGTCTTCTCTGTCCAGAATATGAACCTTGCTGTCTTCCAAAGAGTGACCCTTATCTTTTAGATGCAGATGGACTGCTGAATCCTTTCCTGATGATTATAACTATAAATATAAATAAGTATAAATCCTTCCATTTCCCCACCATTAGTTAGAACTGAAGAAGCTTCTTGGATGAGAAGTGAAACCTTGTGAAAAGAAACCAAGAAAGTCCAGCTGCCTTTTGGGGAAAAAAAAAGCATCTTTGGGACTACCAGGACCTGGATGATTGCGAATCTCCATAGAAAACAACAAATTTGGTTCTGGTTGTAAATAATGAAAATGACATTAACTTTCAAAGACTGAACTTTGACATGAAGAACTGGATTATTCATGGAGCAGAATCTACCTAGATCCTCCATAATTCCCAAAGGGTTGCAACAAGTTTTAAGTCTCATAAAACTCATAACAAAAGGAACTGTTAAATGAAACCTCATAAATAATAAAAAGCTATATTTAAATATATCTGATTAGGTAATGGAACCAAATGTATTGAATAAAATGAAAATATTTGAAACCAGATCTATCTTGGGAAGGAGCAACACTAATGAAATTGCCCACAGCTTTCAATATTTTTAATGTGGCTGTACATTATTGAAATGTAAATGCTTTTTTTTCAGTGAAAAGACTTTTCCTACATGCTCAGAAAGCCAATAGGATTTTTTAGAACTAAAAACTGGTAAGTATGGAAAAAACAAGAGATAAGCAGATTGCATGTGAGCAAAAAGAAATTAGTTTTCTATCATTTTGGCTGCCCTCTAATGGCTGCCTGGATTTTTACTGTCTCAGTAGGATGACTATGTATGCCTATATCAGTGATGGCGAACCTTTTAGAGACCGAGTGCCCAAAAACTGGCCCTGCCACCGCTCCGCCCTCTGCCCCGTCCCTACCCTGCCTGCCCGCAGGGCCGCTCACTGCCTCCAGGGCCTGCCGCAGATCGCCCAGGTGGCCAGCAGTGCCATTGCGGCCACACCCTCTGCCCGCGCCCTGCAGCATCAACTGTGCATGATGGGTCATGAGGCCAGATTCTTGTCTACGCTGCCTGGCTGCCATGTCCTTGGCTGCGCTGCTCCGCATGGGCCACGCTTGGGGGCAACTCTCCTCCAGGGGGGCTGCTGGTGAGGAGGGGGTCACGGGGAGGCAAGGCTGGGGCAACAGCACGTGTGCCCATAGAAAGGGCTCCGAGTGCCGCCTCTGGCACGCGTGCCATAGGTTCGCCACCACTGACCTATATGTTTCAACCTACTGGAAGTTAACAAATGATCTTGTCAGTCCTTATTAAGTGCAGGTACCGGAAGTGGAGAAGTGATGAATTATGATCTGATATATTTTCACAGTGTATCTTCTTTGTAGGTGCAATCCAACTTTATTACCAAATGTATGCATTTTGCAATGATTGAACATTGCATACACATTTTGACTGTAGCTGCTTGCGGTGATTTGCAAAAAGACTCTCATATGGAAGCTGTTTCTATTTAGGTACTCAACTATAGCGGTTTCATTAAGGCTTTCACTTTAGCAAATTTAAAATACAGCTTCTGAACATTAGAGGGATCAGTGAGCAAATTAGGTATTCGTTTCTTAACTGATGGTTTTCTCATTACAAACAGAATTGAAGAAAAGTACTGAAGTTCTCAATGTTTTAGAGCAAAATAAAATTAAAGATGTGTAGCATTTGGGGAAGTCTTTTATAGACATTATGTCATTATTTTACCATGTCTAATTATTAGCTAAGACAACTACTAGATTGTTTCTCAGCAATATAATAGTGCAGATATAATGAATGGAAAAGGTTACAGTTTTGTTGGGCAAGAGAATCCAGGACAAAAATTTTGTCAAAAGAAGCAATAATATTCCTATTATTCACATAACACATTATACTCACATAACACATTCAACTGACTTATTGAATTAACAAGATGATTGATTGATTAGCAAATTGATGGGATTATATACATTTTGACTTATACCTTGGTTGTAGACTTCTTAGGTGTATCTTGTGGGCCATTGAGCAGAACATGATACTCTGGGATGAGGTTTTTGTTCCAATCCATTCTATATACATTTGAATTAATTTTTTCTACCTCCATGCCAGATTGACATCAGGTCAGCTATCCTACATTACCTTTATTATCCATCAAGACTGGAAATGGACATTTCTCCATTGTAGTCCACCAGAAAATATATAAACCAGAAGATATCCACAAATGATGGATAGAAAAAGATGTAGCATTCCAGATGTCTAGACAATGAGTACTCAGTCCACATGACCTTCAAAAGCATGTGTCAAGTACAGGGCAGGAGTTCACCTTGATGGGACCTTCTTTGCTTCACCTGGGGAATGTTATTGTTTTCAAGACCTAGAATTCTTTCTCAAATACCACTAGCATTGCTGAAGGAAATGTATGAAATGCCAACCTTGCTGTTGAACTAATGGGTAGCAGAAGTTTCTGAAACATTGGACATAAAGAGAATGAACTATACCTTATGTATTTTTGGAATTCCAATAAAAAGATGTTATTTTATACTTCTTCATAATAGAATGGAAGGGACAAACCATAAATTTTCTATACATAGTAAAGAATGATATGCAAGTGAAATATGAAAAGCAACACACACACACACACACACACACACACACCAATTTCAGGAAATGCTATTTGTGAAATGTGTTTCCATGTAGGAGAAAAATCTCTTTTTAGCTATTTCTGTTACTAATTAACTTGCTATACAGTTAATATACAAAAGGAACCCAGAGATACACAGGAGGTAGATTAAAAAGTGGTATTTTAAAAGACATCTATTTAACTAGCAAACCAGTTTGTAAATGTTACTACTTGTGAAATATTTGATGTCAAAATATTATGTCAAGCATTTAGGACAACATATAAATCCTCTACCAGAGGATCAAAACTAGACTTATAGTTAGTAAGCATTATTACAATAAGATCTGTAATAATTACAGCGAAAACCCCTGATTTGGGGCATTCAGTAAATAAATGTGAGTTGCCAATAGTTCTTACAGTGGAGATGTTCATTTGGCAGTTATATGCATGCCTGCTTACCAACAACTTTTAAAACAGTGGTTCTCAACCTTTCTCAGGTTGAGACCCCACTTGCCCCGCCCATGCGCGCCGCGACCCCGACCCGGGCGCGCTGGAAAAAATTTTTTAACATTTTTTTTAAAAAAACAAAACAAAAACAAAAAAATGGCGGCCGCGACGGGCGGATCTGCGCATGCGTGGATCGGCCTGTCGCGCGTGCCGCACATGTGCAGATCCGCCTGTCGTGGCCGCCATTTTGTTTTGGTTTTTTAATTTTTTTTTATTTTTTTAAAAAAATTTTAAAAAATTTTTCCGGCGCGACGGGTGGATCTGCGCATGTGCGGCGCACGCGCACAAAAAAAATAAAAAAACAAAAAAATAAAAAAAATAAAAAATAAAAAAAACAAAAATGGCGGCCCGCGGTGTCCGGTGACCCCCGCGAAATGGTCGTGCGACCCCAAATGGGGTCGCGACCCCAAGGTTGAGAACTGCTGTTTTAAAAGTTCAATGGGACTTACTCTCACAGATTCAATGTCAGATAAAGCATGTGCATCATTTTCATTATATACACTTCCTAATGTTAGAATACAAGAAATACTATGTGGTGTGAGGTTATTTTTAGAACTGACATTCTTAGAAAACATACTTGTGGCTAAATTGGACCATATTTGTTTCTATGTATGTCTAGAAAACAGAATATGCCACATGTAGCATAGGCACAAGTAAGGCTGTAGCTCAGTATACTCCTCCTAGTATATAAATTATTAATGAATAAATAATAAATATATCTAATTAAAAAGAATTATGTGAAATATGCAATAGATCAAAACTATCAATAAGTAACAGAGATCAACATTTATGATCTCACCTGGTAATGACCATGATACATAGGAGACTGCAATTAAGAATGTAAGAGGAGTAAATTTAAGGAGTGTGAAAGAGTGAAATTAAGGAAAAATATATATGTTGTGCATTGCCAAAAATAAGAAAAATAAGATGGATATAATATACCTGAGAAAATATTTTCTCATCTACTGGAGGAGAAATGCTGAATGTAAGACAAAAGTGAAGAGCTAGAATAAATTCGGCATGAAGGGGCTAAAATGAAAAAGCATGGTGTCACCTAGACAAATACATGTGTGTGAAAGTAGAAATTCACTGACTGGAAATATTGCTTGTCTGCTCCAGAGAATGGTGATAATGGAAGAAACAGGGATGTGTTTCAGAGAAATAAATATAGTTTACTGGATGGATGTAATCGAGGAGGAGCAGAGGAAGAGGAGGATGAGGATAAAATCAAAAAGCAAAGTATGAAGCAATGTTTATAGATGTTTTGGAAGCAAGGATGATTTGCAAGACTAGAAAAATTATGAAGAGGTAAAGAGAAAAGTGTTAGTCTAAACATTTTTTCTTATCCTGCCTCTTCGCTTACTATATCTTACTATGTATGACTAGCATGTATATCCATAAATGTATACAGCATCATTGGATCAGGAAAAATTGGTAGGAAAAAAGCAATATTTTCTAGTAAGATTCTGGTGCTAGAATAAAATTTTTGTGCAACTAAATCAATTAGCACTGTTGCCCTGTAATTAAAAATAATAATTTCTTATTGATTGCAAATAGAATTACAGAAATGAAACGTGACATACAAACATGTCTTATATGCTTCCTTTCGAAAGAAAAATTCAATATGGATTGACAAAAGCATGCACCTTGGGCCGTTGGTCTCTTTATTTCCTCCGTAAATCTTAAAGACATGAATAATTAAAAAATTAGCCTGTCCTTCTCTTTAAATAGTTGCTGCATTACATGCTGCAGTGTTGCTCTTGCAAATTGAAAGAGAAATAAAATCAGACTATATAGGAATTTGTAGTTCTGTAGCAGTGATCTCTTCATGAAAAGATCTACGTTGTCATTTCAATTGAATAGGTATATAGTTTTTGAAGACCAGCATTAAGTGACGCCTGTTCCCAGGCTTAACTGAAATTTAGATATGAACAATATGGCAGGACCACCATGTAGAGGAGTTGGTTTACATGTAAAACTTGTCCTTTTAATAAAACCATTGTAGAATTATTTGCAAATATGATAAAGTAATTTCAAACAAATCCCTACATATTACTGAGGATTTCCATAATGCATGTTGATAGGCTTTTGATTTATGATTTGGAAATATGCTAGAATAATATACAATAAGCTCATGAACATGGAAGAATTGTTCAAAGAGAGTAAGGAAAACATATTTGAAAGAGTTAAGCAATGCCTTGGGATCTTGAAGGAAAGCAAGTTAAATCTAAAAAGTTTCTTTGAAAAAAGGTTTTCTTTGAAAAAAGTTTTTTTTTCTTCAGCTTGGCATTCCTTATAAAAAACACAAGTTGTTCATATTAAATTCAAAACTGTTGAACCCATTTAGGTTTCTTATGATATGTTCTTTCTATAGATAAGATAAATTATTATATTAAGAAACACAACTATTTTCTTTTCTAGTATTTTTAATTACAGAATCTAAAACCAATCCACAGACAGGAAGCTTTTTCTATATCTTTTAAAAAGCAACTAAACTTTTTAAGAGTGCCAGTTTTGGTGTAGTGATTAAGGCATCAAGCTAGAAATCATAAGACTGTGGGTTCTAGTCCTGCCTTAGGCATGAAGCTAGCTAGATGAGTTTGGGCTAATCGCCTTTTCTCAGCCCTAAGAACAAGGCAATGGCAAACCACTTCTGGGAAAAAAAAAACTTGCCAAGAAAATTGCAAGGATTTATCCAGGCAGTTTTTGAGAATCAGACACAATTGAACAGAAGGGGGGGGGGAGTGTTAATTAAAAAAAATTGAATCACACTTTGTACATATTTGTAAACCTCAACACACTTTTCTAATTCTAATACTTCATTTGAAAGAAGTACGTAGTCTGCTGAATAACCAAATTTCAATCTGTTCTTTAATCCAAACCGTGCAAGTCAAGTCATACCAGGACTCAAAATGATAAAATTCTGCAGATATCTGCCTCCAGATATTACATAGATCTACATCAACCTTTGGCAACCAATGCTTATGGCCATGCTAGCTGAAAAATCCAAAAGTTGTAGGGCTTGTACAACTGGGATGCTCTAGATTGCAGAGACTGAGCCATCCCACTGCTCAGCTTGTTTCTGCTTCTATCAGACACTGGATAAGTGATCAACCCAATACCTTTTTATTGCTAGTCTCAACACCAGCCAGTCCTGACAGAGGTCAGTAGAATCAGTGGCAAATAAAGAAGTAAACCACCATCTCTTCAAATATTTGACATTATTGTTCTTTTTTAAAGTTTATTTTGTTGCTTTTAAAATGACAAAAAAGGGAAACAGAAACACAAAGATAATTATGTTAATTATTTTTCTTTGACAATATATGTATTTTTGACATTATTGTTCTTTTTAACTTTCTGTTGGGCCCCAGGGCTCTGCTCTGGGCCCAGTGCTCTTCAACATCTTCATCAACAATCTGGACGAGGGGATAGATGGGGAACTCATCAAATTTGCAGGCGACACCAAGTTGGCAGGAATAGCCAACACTCCAGAAGACAGGCTTAGGATACAGGAGAATCTGGACAGACTTGAACACTGGGCACTATCTAACAAAATGAAATTCAATGGTGAAAAAAGTAAGGTTCTACATTTAGGCAAGAAAAACCAAATGCACAGGTATAGTATAGGGGGTACCTTGCTCAATAGTAGTAACTATGAGAGGGATCTCAGAGTCCTAGTGGACAATTATTTAAATATGAGCCAGCAGTATGCTGCAGCTGCCAAAAAAGCCAACACAATGCTAAGCTGCATTAACAGAGGGATAGAATCAAGATCATGGGAAGTATTAATACCACTTTACAATGCCTTGGTAAGGCCACACTTGGAATACTGCATCCAGTTTTGGTCACCACGATGTAAAAAAGATATTGAGACTCTAGAAAGATACAGAGAAGAGCAACAAAGATGATTAGGGGACTGGAGGCTAAAACATATAAGGAACGGTTGCTGGAATTGGGTATGTCTAGTTTAATGAAGAGAAGGACGAGGGGGGACATGATAGCAGTGTTCCAATATCTCAGGGGCTGCCACAAAGAAGAGGGAGTCAAGTTATTTTCCAAAGCGCCTGAAGGCAGGACAAGAAGCAATGGGTGGAAACTAAGCAAAGAGAGAAGCAACCTAGAACTAAGGAGAAACTTCCTGATAGTTAGAACAATTAACCAGTGGAACAACCTGCCTCCAGAAGCGGTGAATGCTCCAACACTGGAAGTTTTTAAGAAGAAACTGAACAGCCATTTGTCCGAAATGGTATAGGGTTTCCTGCCTGAGCAGGGGGTCGGACTAGATGACCTCCAAGGTCCCTTCCAACATTATTATTATTATTATTATTATTATTATTATTATTATTATTATTATTATTATTATTATTATTATTATTTCCGCAGTGAACTGCAATACTTAAATGTCATTAAATAAACGCTGCTTTGATCTACTACTATTTGACACAAGAATGGAAATCACATTATTTATATAATGATGTCATCGGGATGGGCACATTTCATATATTGCCCACCCCACCCCACAGACACCTAGGCTCATTATTCTGGGGAAAAACGAACCTTACTCCTGTGTAAATATTAATTAAAAATATATTTGTGGTCTCTTTTGCATCCTAGCTTAAACTGCAATACATTATATGGGAGAATGAAAAAGAGCCTTCAGTGGCAATCTAATCATGGAACAGCCACTTTCTTGACGGGAGCTAGTATCTCAAAGTCAATTTCCTGCCAGTGTCAGAGGAAATTATATGGCTATTCCACCAAGTTTGGGATTTTAATAACTCCAGTTTCATCTTAATTGGGTTCTGTGTGACTTGTTTTATTATTTTACTTAGAGTTTATTTGATTGTTTGCTGTTTATACTCATTGAAGCCTATGTTTTTTTTAAATTTTTATTAAAGCAATCAACATTAAACATAAGATCATATTAAGAAGCAATCATCATAGAATATAAAATACAACATTAAGTATTAGTCTTTGTAAACGTCTGATTTGGTACATATTCCTCACTCCTCACTTCAAGCCTCAACTATACACCAGATACATTTTATTTTATTTGATTGGTGTTTCTCTTGTATATAGTCTATCCACTGTTTCCAGTCTATCATATATTGTTCATTTGAGCGATCTTTCAAATATGCCGAAATTTTCACCATTTCTGCCAAATGTATTACTTTCAGAGTCCAATCTTCAATAGGTGGTATTTCTGGCTTCTTCCAGTATTGTCCCACCAGCAGTCTAGCTGCTGTGATCAAGTTTAGAGTTAAGTTCGTCTCAGTGGTAGTGCAATCTTTTAAGATCCTTAACAAAAAAACCTGAGGTAGAAATTCAATACGCTTTTTCAAAATGGTTTGAAGTGTCCACCATATCTTCCTCCAGAAGGCTTTAATTTTTCTACATGTCCACCATACATGAAAATATGTAGCCTCCCCGTTGCCACACCTCCAGCATTTAGGTTGGGTATCTAGATAGATGTATGATAATTTTTTCGGATCTAGATGCCACCTATAGAACATCTTGTAGAAATTTTCCCGTAGATGTTGCGCTTTCGTAAATTCTACATTTCTCACCCAGATTTCCTCCCACGTTTCCATCGTGATAGGATGCCCAAAATCTTGTTCCCACTTTACCATACAGTTCTTGACTAGCACAGTTTCAGATTCCATTTCTATCAGAACACCGTACACTCGTTTGATATGCATGATCCCCTGCTTTCTAATCTGGTCAATTAAATTCTCGTCTGTCAGGGATAAGCCCTTCTTCCTGTCTATTTGCCACCTAGACTGCAGTTGCAGATATGATAGCCAGGTACCTCCTATTCCTTCATCTGCTAGTGTTGTTGGTGGCTTTAAAGAGAACCCATTTTCTTCTTCCAATACAAGTTTACTGTATGGCACCACTTTCTGCCCTTCAGATATACTTATGTCCCCTGTTGCGTGTCCGGGGATCGTCCAGATGGGGATCTTGTTGTGTAGAAGGTGCTTATATTTCCTCCAGACCCACAACAATGGGGTTCGTAGTGGGTTTTCCCTGAAGTTCTTGTCAGCCTTTTTGTCATACACCAGATATGCGTGCCAGCCGAATAGTAGACCCTGCCCTTCTACTTTCAATATTCTTTCGTTCGTCATGTTGATCCAGTCACTCAGCGCCACCAGTGCCGCGGCGTAGTAATAAAGCTTTAGATTGGGCATTTTTAGTCCCCCTCTCTTCCTTGTATCCTGGATGATTTTTAATTTCACCCTCGGTTCCTTGCCGTCCCAAATAAATCTGTTGATGCCCTTCTGCCATTCGTCCAAGTCCGCATCCTTTCTGAGTATGGGTAGCATTTGAAAGAGAAATAAAAATTTTGGCAGTACGTTCATTTTTACTGCTGCTATCCTGCCCAGCAGGGACAATTGTAGTGTTTTCCACCTTTCCAGATCTGCTTGTATCTTGTTCCACAGTATCTCATAGTTATTTTTGTATAATTTCGCATTCGTTGCTTCTATCTCCACTCCTAAGTATTTAACTTTCTTAACTATTTCACAACCTGTTATTTTTTCCAAGTTCTGTTTTTCTTTGTTGTCTAGATTTTTAACTAGCATTTTCGTTTTAGATATATTTACTTTGAAGCCTGATACCCTACCATAGTCTTTCATTATCTCCATCAATCTCCTTGCTGATTGTACCAGTTGCGACACTGTCACCAGCAGGTCATCTGCGAAGGCACATAGTCTGTAGTCTTGTTATCTAATCTGTATGCCCTTTATGTCCTCTGCTGCTCTTATCTTGTTCAGTAGAATCTCCAGCGTTAGCACAAATAGCAAGGGTGATAGCGGGCATCCCTGTCTCGTGCCTCTTTCTATGTTGAATGGGTCTGTTAGTTCACCATTCACAATGATCTGGCCTGTTTGTTTCTGGTAAATTGCCATTATGGAGTTATTTTCATCCCCCGAACCAGTTTTGTCAGGAACGGCCAATTCAATATGTCGAAGGCTTTTTCTGCATCCACAAACATGAGAGTGGCGGGTACCTGGTTGTGCCTTTCCAAATACTCTATTATGTTCAACAGCTGTCTCACATTAGTTTTCATCTGACGTCCTTGTATAAATCCCGTTTGATCCGGGTGAATTATTTTTTGTAGTACAGTCATTAATCTGTTGGCCAAAACTTTTGTGAAGATTTTGTAATCTGTGTTCAGTAGTGAGATGGGTCTGTAATTTGCAGGTTGTGCATTATCTTTTCCCTCTTTGGGGATTAGAGAAATGTAAGCTGTTTTCCAGGAGGGTGGGACTTGGCCCCCTTCTTGTATGTTGACAAATAGCTTTCTGAGGGGTTCTAACATTTCCTCTTGGAGATGCTTGTAGTAGGTAGCTGTTATCCCATCCGTCCCGGGCGATTTTCCTTTTTTTCAGTTGTTTGATCACTGAGTGTATTTCCTCCTTTGTGATTAAGGCATTCAGGGCATCTCTTTGTTCACCGGTGATTATCAGTAACTTTTCGTTTTGTAGAAACTTGTCTACCTCTTTGTCTTGTGTCTTCTCCTTGGCGTATAGCTTTGAGTAGAACTCGGTAAAAGCTTTCTTGATGGTTTCCTGTTGAAATTCTTCCTTGCCTTTGTACTCTACCTTTTCAATTATGCAGGATTTCTGCTTTTTCCTTATGATATAAGCCAGCCATCGACCCGGTTTGTTGGCATTACAGAATGTCTTGTGTTTTGCGTATTGTATATTCCTTGCCACTTGGTCTGCCAACAACAAGTCAAATTGTTTTCTTAGAATCTTGATTCCTTCTTTGGTGATTTTGTCCTCTGGTCATTTTATTAATAGCTGCTCCTTCTTACTTATCTCATCTTCCAACTCCTTTCTTTTTTGTTCTTGTTTACGACGGTGCCTGTTATTCATGTCCATGAGAATCCCGCGTATGTACGCCTTGCTGGTGTCCCAAATCATTTCTATAGGTGTTTCATTTTTCATATTAATGCTGAAGAATTCCTTCATAGCATTTTTGCATTCAGCCACTTTTTCTTCATATTTAAACAGGTTTTCACTAATTCTCCAGGATCTCCTCAGTTTCCGACCTTGTCTTAATTCCATCACTATCGGGTTGTGGTCTGATAGTACTTTGGGTAGGATTTTCACCGTTTTCAGGCTAACCAGCAAGTCGCTAGATGTTAATATAAAGTCAATTCTGGAGAATGATTGATGTCTATCTGAGAAGAATGTGAAATCTTGCTCTTTGCCGTGCCTTTCCCTCCAGACGTCTGTCAGTTCAAGGTCCTCCTTCATGTCGAAGAAGGATTTAGGCAACTTGGAGTGTTTTTGCGGGTTGGGTGCAGTCCTCTTCTTATCCAGGGTGATCTCTATGACACCGTTCCAGTCTCCCAGTATGATACATGATCTGTAGTTGAGTTGTGTTAACTTCTTGTGTATCCTTTTGTAGAATTTTCCTTGTTGTTGATTTGGTGCATATATGCCCACCACCAGAATCTTCTTGTCTTCCTGTGTTATTTCAATTGCTAGGTATCTACCTTGGGAGTCCGACTCTATTAGCTTAGCTATTACATGTTTCTTTACATATATAACAATCCCATTCTTCTTTCCTGGTGCCGCTGCAACAAATTGTGTGCCTAGTTTGTTGTTGAGTAAATATTTCTGGTCCGCCGCTCTGATGTGTGTTTCTTGTAGGCAAATTATATCATTTTTACCTTGATTCAGGTAGTGAAATATTTTCCTCCTTTTCTGTGGAGAGTTTAACTCGTTAACGTTCCAGGTCAAATATTTACTTGCCATTATCGGTTTCAGGATACTCTTGCCAGACCGCTTCTGCCCTTTCTCCTACTTTCTTCCTTGGTCTCATTCCCATGGTATCCGGATTGGTGCTCATATTGTTTTGTGTGGCCTTGTCTTGCTGGTCTGTGCGTTTGGTAGTGGATCTTAGTTGCCTTGACTCTATAATCTGCCCTGCTTCCTTGTTTTTGTTGCTCTCTGTTCTCCGTGTCGTCGCATCTTGAGGTGGTCCATTCCCTTCTCCTCCTTCTGCAATGGTCTGTGCTTCTGAGTAGTTTGCTCTTTGTTCTAGGTCCCTTCCGTTTTCAAGTGGCCCATCTGCTTTGTCTCTCGTTGTGTGTTGAGGTCCTGCCACCTTCAGTTCCTTTTCAAGAAATTCTTTGGCTTTCTGGATCGTGTTCAGGTGGTACCTTTTACTTTTATAGAGTAGTGACATTCCCGTTGGGGCTTCCCAATGATATTTTAGAGGGCGTGATCTCAGTTCGTTGACCAGGAACTTGTAGTCTTTTCTGTCTCGTAGCATCTTCCGGGGGATCTCTTTCAGCACCTTCACCTCTTGCTCCTCGACATATAATGTCTTGTTGTAGGACGTTGTGGAGATAAGGTCCCGGAACCCTTTTGTTATGAAGTGAATGACCACGTCTCTTGGTAGGTGCCTGTTTGTTGCCGTCCATGAATTAACTCTGTGGACTCTGTCGAATTGCCATGCAATATCATTGGCTTCCCTTCCCAGAAATTTTGCCAGGGCCCTTACAAAGATTCTGTGCAGGTCCTCTTGGGTTTCGTTTGTTGTTTCTTTCCATCCTCTAAATCTGATTGCAGATGCCATTTGCCAATATTGCATCATAGTGGCTTGGTCCTGAGCCACACTTTTCATCTCTGTTATCTGCCCCTCCATGTGGTTCTCCACCTCTTCCATCCTCTTTTCCACACTCTCCCTGATCTCTTTGAGATTTTTCCCCATTTCATCCCTCATTCTCTTGTTGTGTGTTTGCATTGCTTCCTTAATCTGGTCTAGGTCTGCGGTCACAGCTCTGCGTTGTTCTTCCCACTTTCTCTCTAGATCTCTGCCTTGGTCCTCCAGCTTCTGTGTTATATCTTTGCACCTTTCCTCCAGCTTCTGTTCTACGTCTTTGCACCTTCTCTCCATCCTCAAGCCCACTTCCTCCAACTTGTTATCCAGTCTCTCCATCCTCTTTCCCAGTGACTCCATCATCTCTTTTAATTCTTGCATCATGTGTGATGTTGGGCAGGCCTGGGTTAACGGATGGGTCTGGGGGTCTGTGATTGGATGGGAGGGCATGAGGGTGGGTAGGGTGTTCCCTGGTGTTTTAGGAAGCTGAGCTGGGGAGGATGCAGCTCCCTTTGGGAGTATCAGTTTGGTCTGCTTGGAGGCCATCCTGAGATCAGCCTATTGTTGGCCTGGCTTTTCTTTGGATTTTTAGGATAAGCCAGATTACTCCCAAGGCAGTGTTCAGGTGATACTCTTGTGTTCTGGCCTTACAGGGACAAGGCTCCAAATTTAAAATTCAGACGGCACAGGGGTAAAAGTCAGTAGTCAGGCAGAGCCACGATATGGGTCATCTGAGGTCCTAGGGCCAGCTCCAATTAGTTCTAGCCCTGTTTGGGGACTTCTTTTAGCTGGTATTGGTCCTACCTTCCTTCTGAGACTCAGTTCCTTCTGTTTTTCTTCCACCTGGCTGTGCTCTGGCTCCCTCCAAGCTCAGGCCTGTCAGCCTCTCTCTTCTCCTCCCTCTTTTCCAGCTCCTTTTTTTTTCACCCTTCTGTGGATTCCTTTCCCAGCTCCAGCACTGGTACGTTCTGGCCGCTTTCTCTCTTTCCCCTTCCTTCCTCCCTTGTAGGTTCAGATTGTTGTACTGCCCCTGGGATTCCGAGTCCCTTAACTCTGGGGCATAGCTGGAAGGGTGTCTCTCCCCACGTCCCTCTGTGGCTGGGGAAGCTCTCTGCTAGGCCTTCCCCCTCCTCCTCCCTCCGTGCTGCTGCTTTGTCTCAGGCTCCGTACCTGTCGCTTCCGCCTCCGTTTTCTGCGCCGGGCCCCCTCAGTTGTTCTTGCGGCGTTCTTCCCTTTATTCGACTCGTCCGGGGGTCTTCTCCAGGCCGGTAGACCCTCCCGGCGGCCCTCGCTTCTCGTGCCGGTGTCTTCTTCCTCCTCCGTTGTTCCTCTCGCGCCAGCTCCCTCTCGTAACGCGGCGTCTTCTTCCCATTGAAGCCTATGTTGATGCCTATTATAAAGTTTGGATAGAAATTGGATTTAAAAAAATCAATAAACGAAGATCTACTTGAAACATATTTGAACATCTATTTCAAGTTAAGCTTTACACCTGATGACTTCATGACATCTTCATGTAATTTTCTTGTCAATAACATGAAATGGTTTGCCCTTGTCTTTGCTAGGATGTTTTCAGCTTCCCAATATAATGTAATCCTGGTATTTCCTTATGGTGTCCCATCCAGCATTAACTATGTCTGATGCTACTTAGTTTTTTTGAGTTCAGCCAAAGTCAATCGTATCAGTAGGAGGAAAAGCATAACGTGTATATCTATAAAAGACTTTTTTTAAAAGTGGCAAATGTAAAATACTGTATGCATTTGTTAAGATGCACAAATCTATTCCCTACAGAAGCCATTCATGCTTTAAAAGAGTTCATGCATAATGCAGATAGCACAAGGTGAACCTAAAAGTGCTCTATGATATTAAAAATGGATATGGATATTGTATATTAATAACTTGTTGACATTGCTTAAGTATATCAATCATCACTTTGAATATCAAGAATGTATTTTGTGACAAATTTAATTTTCAGCAGAAAGTTAAGAAAAAACTGGATGGGGAATGATGTAAAATTACAAACAAAAACCCAAACAGTTTAGGAAATCAGTATTTCTCTTTTGATTCTAGAAACACATGAAAGCTATAGGTGGAAAAATACTTGTCAAATTCAGGAGTATTCTGTCAGCTATAATCATAGGTGCCAACTACTAACAAAAAATGGCTTTTCATGAAACTTTGCCATGGAAACAAAAAAGCCTTGAAAGGGAGGTGTCAGAAAGCAAGAGGGTTCCTCCCCCCCATTCCTTGAGTTCTGGAGCAATAATTTCCTTTTTTCTTTTTTTCTTTTTTTTCTTTTCTTTTTTTCCCCCTTTTAATGACCCTGTAATCCCTTGCACTGGGGTGGAGTCAGAGCAACTGAATTGAGCTGAATGTTTACTGGACTCAACTGGTCAAGTTATAGAGAATAAATTAATACTGTGTTCCAAGGCCCAGGTGGTCAAGATACAACTTACAGAGGTGATCAATATAGAGAGGTTGGCTTTCTATTGTGTATATATAATGTATGTCTGGTCTACGAAAATTAGATCAACTTAGGGAGATGGTCAATATAGGAATGTGGTCAACTGTGGAGGTTTTACTGTATCTGCCACTACTTAGGAAAGTTCTACCTCTAGGCCCCTACACCACTTGGAGCAACAATTTCAACAACAACAACAATAACAACCTTACTCGGAACTGCCTGTATACACAGACATTAACCTTAAAAGCTCTTAGGTCCTTGGTTAGGACTTGAACTGTTAAGTTTTTACCAGTCTAAGACTGTGAATCGAATTGAAGCTTAAATCTTAAATAATAATAATAAAGTTGGGTGACTCTGGAGGAAGAAATCAATGGTTACACCAATAGTAATAGGAGCTGTTGTAGCAATACCCAAAAGGCTGCCTAGATACTTGGAAATTTTGAACTTATTAGACCTGAATATCCTGACTTTGCAAAAAAAAAAAAAAAGCCACCTTACTCAGAACTATCTATATACTCAGACGTTAGGATTTGAACTGTTACATTTTTACCCCTCTCAGACTGTCAATTTAAATTGAAGATTAAATCTTAAATAATAACAATAACAATGCAACAATTTCCTTAATAAAAAAATCTCTTTGTAATGGAAAATCAATGTAAAAATGAAGATTTGGGTTTACAGTTAACCAGAGAACTTTTCCTTTTGAATTCTGTGTAATAACAAATTTCTAAAGGAGGAATTCAATTCTTGACTGTGTTAATGCTGACACCTGAGAAAAAGTATTTCACACAACATCAAAAAGGTACAGACATTTTAAGGCAGGTACAAAACTGATATTTGGATCCTCCAGGGCCAATTGTTGGTTATTTTCTTGAAACTGGTCCTATTGTTCTCCATCCCCAGTTTTTGAGTTCTAGTTACAAAAACAACAGTGGAACACTCTTTACATATTTAATATTCAACATGTCAAGCAGAAGGCCTACAACTTTGTTTTGAAATGTGCTTGCCAGGAGTTCCTTTCTCTTCTTTTTTGATATTCAAGGTTCCAAATTGTGCTTTTTCCTATTCACTTCCTGATTGAGTTCATGCAGCTTATTATGCCATAATGTACTTTTTTTACTGGCTTAGTATCTTGTATGATCTGTTCCTATGCAATTATTCATTTAATATGATATGGTAAAGCAAATCATTGAGTTGTGTGTATATTTATTTCCAACCTATATTTCTATGCTGCCATAATTCCCAAGGAATCATGGTGGAGAAGGAACCTGAGTATGCCCTCTTGGAATGAGTACCAGACAGGTAGGATCCAGTTGAGACAGACAGTCTTGATGGCCAAGCCATTTAGGGCTTTGTAAATCAATACCAGCACTCTGAATTATATCTAGAAGTCTACTGACAGCCAATGGAGCACAACTGATAACTAATGTGCTACTTATGAATAGTGGCTCTTACCTGCTAGTATGTGGGCTGTTGCATTGCAGCTTTTGAATAGTGTTCAAATGCTGCCCCATGTTTAGTGCACTGCAGTAATCTAACAGGGAGAGGACAAGGGGGTGAAAGACCACAGTAGTACACTAGCTAAACCTGGTGCAAAGATTTTTTTTTCACCACAGGCACTGCTTGTCTGGTGGTAGCTATGAATTTTGGAGACCAAGTAAAGAACCTGCTTTTTCAGAGGGAGTGCTATCCCATCCAAAATAATCACTGGCAGTGGGAGCACCAGATAGTGGCAATCTTGCTGGGATTCATCTTCAATCTTTTTATCCTCATCCTGAAACCTATAACCTTACTCTGGCACCAAAAGTATTCCAAGAAAATCTCAAGTAGCACAACGAGGATAACAAGACAGAACTGAGGTTATCTGGAGCTTTTTGCAGGACAAAAAGTAAGTCTTAAGTTACTTCATTGTCTGGTACCATGTTTTCTTTTTCTGCAAAAGCACAAACCAGAAAGACAACTTTCAGGAACGTTGATCCCTCAGCAAAGATCAAACAGATGTTTTGATTTATTTTATTTTATTTGAAATGCACTGTTTTTAGCTATTAAGCATTTTTCTATTAAATTTGCCAGTCTGCTAGGATTTCATAAG
Organism: Bothrops alternatus; assembly: GCA_034064705.1. Lineage (NCBI taxonomy): Eukaryota > Metazoa > Chordata > Lepidosauria > Squamata > Viperidae > Bothrops > Bothrops alternatus. The sequence continues at coordinate 930,973 of JARGCV010000166.1, forward strand.
TTTGTGACAATGTTTTAAGACCTACAACCAACACTGATTTCCCTTTCAGATTCCATTTACTGAATATGCATCAATCCTATTTTCCCAGCAAGACAATATGCCATGCTCTTAATTTTCTTGTTTGTCTTTCAAAATCTCTGTGAAGTAAGTTCAGTTGTAGAGCTTGAGTGCCAAGGTCAGCTCCATTACTAAGCTAATTCTAAAGAACTTGTTTTGGAATTTTCCAAAACTTTTGTCAGTAGGAGTACCAAGCTAGATCATGCAGAAATAATGAATATTTGTCATGCTTTAGCTATTGAAACATTTACTAATCTATTGTAAATATTGTAAATCTTTTTAAAGAATGTGAGCTTCCTAATCTAATAATTCTTCTCTGACTTGGATTAAAATCTATGTAGCCAGATTCCCAGATTCTTCCCTCCCAGGTAGCACTTGCAGTTCACAAAATTTCATTTTATTATTGTCGAATACTAAAACAAATTTCCTTCTCATCTCTTAATTTGCTATCATTGCTGGCCACCACTGAAAAAAGATGGATTAATGTTAGTAGTTGGCCTTACAAAAGACTAAAAAGGCAAATCATCATATTTGTACTATTCTAACTTTTTAAAATTCCTTCAGTTTATACAGTATATTATCTTCTAGTGGACTGGTTATGTAGTAGTTAGCATGCTGTATTGCTGGCTAACTCTTGCCACAACCTGGAGTTCAATCCTGATGGAGCTCAAGGTTGACACAGCCTTCCATCATTCTGAGCTCAGTACAATGAGGACCCAGATTGTTGAAGGCAATATGCAAATAATACTGTTATATTGTAAATTGCCCAGAGAGTGTGGTAAAATGCTATATAAATGTAAATATTATTACTATTGCTATTCTGCCCTGGAGCAAAAGTCAATGCATATAGCATTTCTTCTTCAAATTTTTAAGCCACCACAACAGCCTTGTGAAGCAGACCAAAGTAAAAGAAAAAAAGATTGGCCCTAAACCAGTGATGGTGAACCTTTTAGAGACTGGCCCCGCCCCTGCTCCACCCCTGCCCCGCCCCCACCCTGCCTACCCTCAGGGCCACTCACTGCCTCCAGGGCCCGCCACAGATCACCCAGGCAGCCCAGCAGCACCATGGTGGCCACACCCTCCGCTTGTGCCCCGCAGCATCAACTGTGCACAATGGGGTGTGAAGGCAGAGTCTTGTCTACGCTGCCTGGCTGCCATGTCCTTGGCTGTGCTGCTCCACGTGGGCCACTTGGGGGGTGACTCTCCTCCAGGGAGCTGCTGGTGAGGAGAGGGTCGTGGGGGGAGGTGAGGCTGGGGCAACGGCACATGTGCCCACAGAGAGAGCTCCGAGTGCCGCCTCTGGCATGCATGCCATAGGTTTGCCACTACTGCCCTAAACCATTGAGTCCAAGACAAGCTGTAGGTTTGAATGTGAGCTTCTTCATCCCTAATCTATTACACCATATTGAATTTTTAAAAATAGTACATTCTGAAGGAACTTTTGGCTATAAACACATTGTCCTTCATTTTGTTTTTGCCTCTATAACTTCTATTAATCTGTTTCAATGTTTGCGTATTTTCTTGGCTAAACCAGTTCTTTATAGATCTTTTGTGTCACCTTCAAGTTCTATGTTTCAAATATCATTTTCTTACAGTAAATTTTTCTAACAGTATAGGGGAATTAGGAGTAAGTCCACTGAATTCAGTGAGGCTTATTTTCAGGTAAGTGGATATAGGATAGAAATCTTAAAATCATAATTTCAGAAACAGAGACAAGAGTGAGAAAAGGTGGGTAATGGAAAAGCAAGGATCAGCAGTTTAAAACTATTATATTTTGAGTCAAACTGACTCATTCTGTTGCAATTGAATCATTATTTCTTGGATTTATATGACATATTTTATACAACCCATGCAAAGAGGGAAATATGATGAACTTTTGAGTTGGCAGCTTTCTGGGAGATTTGTATGCATATTAACTGAAAATGGAATTGGAAACCAAGACTCAATCAAGTTTTCAAATCTGCCCTACAGATATGATAATCATTTTTCTCTGAACCATTTTGAACTCTTCTATTTCTGCTTACTTTCACTCTGGGAGGCCTGACCTTTTCTTGGGCTTGGAAAATTAGGCAACTGCAACACTACAGCCTTCATAACATTGACTCCCTCTGTGAAGGAGATGGGCGGTTCAAAAATTAGATGATAGACATAGAAAAATATATAACACACACACACACACACACACACACAGAGAGAGAGAGAGAGAGAGAGAGAGAGAGAGAGAGAGAGAGAGAGAGAGAGAGAGAGAGAGAGAGAGAGAGAGAGAGAGAGAGAGATGACTTAGAGAAATGATATGTTATCTGTTTCTCTGCACTAAGACTTCACTAATTCACTAAATGCATTTGTTCTTGCATTTAAAAGAAGAGAAATTTAATAACATTAACAACAATAGCAAACTGATGAACTGGCACTAAAGAGACCCAGGCTCAGAAACAGCTTCAGCCATGAAAGCCCACTGGGTCAGTCACTCTCTTTCAACTCAGCCTGGCACATAGGAATGTTGTGACAAGGGAAAAAAGGGAGGAGGAAGTGGCATATATGCCAGATCTAGATCTTCAATGAAAGGGAAGATATACATCTAATAAATAAAATGCATAAGTACCATTATGTTTTGCTGTTGCAGCAGGAAAGACCTTGACAATTAGAAATGTAAGATATGTATTTTAAGCAAATCTTCTTTTCAAAAAAAAAAATCCTAGACCCACTGAGTAAAATTAGTTTTAAACTTTGGTGTTGGACAAGACTCCTGAGAGTATTGAGGACAGCCAAGAAAACAAACAAATGGATTATCAAACAAATCAACCTAGAGTTCCCACTTGGGGCACAAACGACAAGGCTCAAATTATACCACTTTTGATACATTATGTGAATATTCAGTACTCTAGAAAAGCCTCTAACGCAAGGTAGATGTAAGGAAAGAGAAGAAGCGGATGGTCCACCAGCAAAGTAAATGGACTCAGACTATGGCAGAACAGTTTTCATCCTGAATGAGCTAAGTCTTAGTGCTGCATCTTTCGAGATAAAACATTCCTATTCTGCATACAGTGAAATTTACATTCCATAAGAACTTCGGTGCAGCTAGCTTTCTCATTAACCTTGCAGTTCTAAACCACAGCAAAGCATTTATCTTAGCACATTTTAATGATCTCCCATTTGCCTTTTTAGTTTTTAACTTTTTTGGCTATATATTGCATTTTGTAAGCTGCCTAGAATCTACTAGAGTGGGTGATCATAACAAATCTAAATAAATGAATAAATTTAAATTTTACCATATTAAGATCAGATCTACAAATATGTGTTTATCTATCTTGGAACTGTACAATTTCAAAATATATTTATTTATTTACTACTTTCCCCACAACAATAACATTATGAAAATATTTGGGCTAAGAGAGAGTGATTGGCCCAAGGTCACCCAACTGGTTTCATGGCTAAGGTGGGACTTGAACTCACAGTCTCTTGCTTTCTAGTCTGGTGCCTTAACCTGGGGGTGGGGGGTCTTCAAACTTGGCCCTTTTATGACTTGTGGACTTCAACTCCTGGAATTCCTCAGCCAGGCATGCTGGCTGAGGAATTCTGGGAGTTGAAGTTCACTAGTCATAAAAGGGCCAAGTTTGAAGACCCCTGCCTTAACCATTAGATAAAACTGACTCTCCAATTCCAAGTCCTCATGGCACGCAAGATGACTTTATGGGAACTGCAGCCCTAACAGATCATGAGGGTGCTAAATTGATAAAAACAATCTGACAAGAGGTATGGCTTACATTGCTATGCAAAATTGCGCAAAAGAAGAACGTAGCATATGGATACTTCTAAGTACAAACTGCTGATCAAACTTTGCTTGTGTAAAGAAGTAATGGAATACTTTGCATGCATTTGCATGAATTTGCACCTCCTATTCTGCATAGGTATATTCTCAATTTCTCAATCACAGTTTTGTTCCATATTTGTTGACAGAATGGCTAGCACTTTAAAGCCTTTCTTACCTGCAGCTTTAAAAAGGTGAACTAGAATTTCAGCAGCAGCCACTGCTTTCCTATCTGATGACTGACCTGTTATATCTCAAGCCTCACTTTTTATTGGAGTTGATTTGTCATTATGTTTTCCTGTCAACGTTGTATCATTCTATATGTGTTCATATAGTGCTTTTTTTTTAAGGTCATTGGCTTCAGTTTGATCTCTTCCATAATTCCCTTTAAGCAGGCCTATCTTAGATGTAAATTTTCTTGTGATATGTTTTTTAAAAATATTGTTCACTTTCCTTTTATTTTTGCTTTCCTGTGTTTGTTGACATTTTACATTAAGATGTCTTTCTTTGTCCTTTCCTATTTGATCTTGAAAGTCAGTCCTTGTCAACATACATCTCTCTTGTTCCCTAAGGCTTTCATTCTATTTTTATAACAGTTTGTTCTGAAAACCACTTGGACATTTTCCTAATTGAAATTTGGGAATTTCAAGATATATATATATATATATCTTGGTTCTTCCAAGTCCAGATGCACATTTTTAGCTCTGATTATCCTATTTGCAATGAGATCCAATCATCCAAAAAACCCAAGTCTTTTCCAAGAGCAAATACCATTCATTTTATCAGTTTTATTGCATAACCCAGATTTATAGAGGTGAAAACACAGGCAGATACCTGTATTCAAAGAAATCAGACAACATTTCTATAAATCAGTGATCGTTCTGTAGAAGCACTGTTCTACGGTTACGTTCTTGGAGTGAATCATGTCCATGTTTTCACTAGATCATATTCTGACTGTCAGTCTTGATTAATTTTTATATTTTTTCCTTTCATCTTAGTTGAAATGCTCTCAATAACATTTAAATATTTTAACTCAGTGTCATGGTTTTCTGTCTTCCATTAAAAAAGCAGCTCTCACTGGCTTTTGCCAAAAAGTCAGCTAAATACAATGCTGGCAGATTTTTCTGGCTATTGTTTTATCTCCTGTCATCAAGTTAAGCACATACCTTTTCTTTGGATCTATATCAAGGACATTATGAATCTTAAATCTCTGCTGACTGTATTTAACTTAAAACTTATTGAATCTATTATAGCCTTCCCCCAAAGTCAAAATAGTAAAATTACCAGCTCCTTTTCAAAAAAATATCCTTTAATCCCTGTGCTTTTATTATACTTAATGTCCATCTCTTCCAATACCTATTTGTTAATTTCTTAAACTTTTCCCTGGGTCCTTTAGTCCAATGGAGATAATTCAGAATAGACCCTTTTCTACAACTGAAAGTTTGGAGCCAATGCAGAGAGGCACTGGATCTGGGATTAAGTCTCTAATTCAAATCCCCATTCAGTCATCAAGTCCATTGGGAAACTCTAGCAAATCACATCCTTTTGACCCAGTCTATCTTATAACATTTTGTTGTGACATAAAAATTCTTTGTAAGCTGCTTGCTCTTACATATAAATTTGATCAATCAATACTTCTAGACATTTTTCTTTGCTAATTTCTAGTATCCCAGATAGAGACAAAGCACAGGATTAGCAATACCAATAGCACTTAGACTTATATACTGCTTCATAGGGCTTTACAGTCTTCTCTAAGCAGTTTACAGAGTCAGCATATTGCCCCCAACAATCTGGGTCCTCATGGAAGGACGGAAGGCTGAGTCAACCCTAAAGCCAGTGAGAATCGAACTGCTGAACGGCTGGCAGTCAGCAGAAGTAGCCGGCAATGTTGCATTCTAACCACTGCACCACCGTGGATCCTGCTCTTATCTACAGCTATGAGTTAAATGATATCAAAATGGTGGCCATGATCAGGCAACAAAGCCCCACCCCTTTCTAAGTTGTGTTTTATTTTGGAATCTCTATTGAGCCAAGGACTCTATTGGAAAATTGAATGAAACATAAAGTGCAAAATATAATTATGTTTTTTCAGGCTGCTTCTTGGACTTTTAAGTGCAAATTAGATTCAGTTATATGGATTAAACACAATCCCACAAGATTCAGTGTATGATCCTGTTTTTTTCTATATTTTTCATTAATAACTTAAATGAAAAGCTAGAAGGAATATCAATCATATTTTAGATAACAAACAGTTGGAGAGGAGAGCTAATAACTTAGAAGACAGAAAAAAAGTAATATTGACAGTTAGAAAAATTGGTTAAAAATAACAGGATAGAATAGAAATCAAAAGAATGCCTGGTTTATGGTATGTTGGTTTGTTTTTTAATCTTACAATAATAGTAAATTATAATATAGATAAAATTGGCAGTATGGTGTGGCTGCAAAAAGTGCATGTTTAGATTTACATTGCATCCTCACTTTGAAGATGTCATCCAGTTCTGGATACCATTTTTATAAAACGATTCACACAAATTGAGAAAGTGCAGAGAAAAAGGCACTGAGGCCAATCAGGTGACTACAAAATACGTTGAAATGAATTTTTAGTCTTAACATTTAGTCTTTAAGAAACTCAAATGATAACACTCTTCAAATACCTGAAAGGATGTTATAGAGAAGACCATGTTTTGTTATCTCTCCTTCCAGAGTACGTGACATATCCTAGTGGATTTAATTAGAGAAACACAGATCCCATCTGAATGTTATGAAAAATTTCCTAACAGGAAAGGTTCTTTGACAATGGAACCAATCACTGTCATGGGGGGGGGGCTCCTCTTCTGGATATGTTCAAGCAGAGGCTAAACTGCCATCTGTCATAGACTTCTTAATTTGGACCCCAGCACTGAATTGGACTCAATGGCCTAAATGGCTTGTTTAATTTTTTTAATGCTCTGATTGCTAATCCTCTCTTTGCTGGATTCAATCTTACATTGCTTTTGCATTTTGCATTTAATTTGCTATCTTTAATTGTTGCATCTTGTTTTAATACTGTCGATGTACTTTTTTGCATCTGTATATGTATTCATACATAAAGAGATGCATATATATGCATGCACACAACAATGAAAATCAGGTTTGATGCCAGTATTTTGGTAGGGCCCAAGGTTGGTGCATGCTCAGAGATCACTCACAACTGCACACAAGAAAGAGAGACAGAGACAGAGAGAGAGAGAGAGATTATTTTTCCAGATCTCAGTCCACTAAGCAGTTGGCACTAGCAACCCTTTTAATTGTCCACAAACTTCACTCCCACTAAAAGATGAGACATTTGCTCCACCAATTAAAAAAATGTAGACACTTGCTTCATCTGCACCAGTGGGAGAAATGGCACCTGAAGTTGGAATCTATCCTGGATACTTTAAGAGCAGAACTGGGGAAGGAGACAAAATTTTGAATGCCTCCTCCCCTGCATCTTATTCCAAACTGCAGGAGACATTGTTGCAAGGACAAGGCATCCATGGGAAGGGGTCAAAGATAGAAAGATAATAGCCATGACCATGCAGTCAGAACCCTTTCCCTTTTTATGGGTGGAGTCACCAGGGTACATGTAGGTGCATACCATTCATGTTGCCAAGTAGCAATTTTGTTTTATTTTTTCTAGCTGATTGGCTACCTCAGGTTGTTTTTCATTTGTTTTGCTCAATACTTCTGGCTCCGATGAAGATCTGAGATTAAGAAAGGAATTTTCTTTGATGATTTATTACAATGAGGTAGTCGCTGAGAATTATTTGGGAGTGAATTATATCTAATCTAAGAACTTACTAAGGTTGACTGGCTGTCCAACAAACAATGCCAAAGGGTGCAATCCTCAGTCAAGGGAATTTGAATTGAGATACACCATTGGACCCAGTGGCTGGGCATTGGTTTGCTCTGCTAAAGCTATGAAACATGGATAACAAGTACCTCTAATCCCCTGGTGATTACATTTATAAGGAGTTAGATGCAGATTTGAAACCCTTCTATATCTTCTTTCTCTTGTGCCTTAAATTTAGTTGTGACCTTATTTTCTCCACTCCTTTTCACACTTTACTCTGTGTCTAGCATCTTCATTTAACAATTGGAAGGCAACAGTCCTAAGTATTGCGCTATGGTGCTTTGGGAAATTTAACAGATGGCTAGATTCAATTGCCTAAAGCTGCAAAAAAATATGGCCCCTGCCATCAGGTAAACTAAGCCATCAAACTAAGGATCTTTATTAGAAACAGCCTGGTAGGAAAACAGGAACTTTGTCATCATTAGGAATATGTATCGTTAGTTGCAAAAGATCTAGCACTCTAAGATTTAGGTACTGCTTATCTTCTTCTTATTCCCACAGTCCCCAAAAGATGTTGTCAAAATTAGCAAGGGGGAAATAATGAAAGGCTTTTCAAGAAGCATTAAAACATATAACATCTGGCCTCCACTTAGCAAGAGATGGGAGGGCTGGACCAGAGGGAAATTTACCAGGAGATAAGAATTTTCTGTGTGAATGTGTGAACTAGCCTTCAGATGACGAGTGAGAAATGAGAAACATAAACAGAGCAGGAGTATTATGAAATGTTACTTGTTTAAAATGCTAGAAATTAAAGAACGCTCTTCTGCAACCCCCCCCCAAATGTATTTAATATGAAATCACAATAACTCAGACAGTACCGTGAGATGGATCCAGAGGGAGAGAAGCTTTTTACTCCCCCATAATAGTTGGCAAGTGGAGGACTATGAGATGGGAAGCAGTCTGGATGACACACAAAAGTTTAAAAAAGTGACTACTGGCAAAAGCTCCTTTAGTATGTATGTGTGTGTATGTATGTATCTTCAAAACTATTACATATACACACACACACACACACACACACACACACACATATCCACTTTCCCACCACCAAGTTTTTAATGTTCCTTACAGTTAATTTATCAAAGAAATCTCAAGACACTTTCTTGGTAACCAAGGACCACAAGCACAGAAATAATCCATTACTGCATTTCATGTCCATGGCTATGAATCCTCATTAGGGGGACCAAGAACAGGGAGGTGCAGAGGTCCCCAAAAGTTATGTATCTATCTAAATAGCCATGCCTTAGTACCACTGGTAAAGCAGAACTATGATCCCGTCTTCCCGACACTGCATCTTCCTGATTCCTGCAGTATTCTAGGGAGAAAAGCTCAGATCACAGAGTGTTTTCATGATGTTGACAGACAGAAGGTAGAGACAGAGTCACCACGAGAGAAATGTTAGAAGGGAGCATGATCGTGATGGCAAACCTTTTGGGCTTGGCAAGCCAAAGATTTCGAAAATGCCTAAATTGACTTTGCTGACAGGTCACATAGACACTCCACTCCAAATAAAAGATAAATAATTATGTATTTATTTATTTTTAAAAATGCAGTTCAATCTTGTTTATGAACTCCAGCATCTGCCACATACCGCTTACCTTCAGGTGCTTTCTCTTTCTGTTTACAGGCCCCTGTGGTCTACCCAAAGCAGCTCGGTGTTGCATGAGGACTTCATTCTTGAAGTGGCTTCAGAGAATGTTCTTCTGCAGCCCTGCAATCTCTGAAGACCATGCATACCCCATTCTCACACACGTTTTGGAGGCATTGGAGGTCATGGTGAGAGCAGGGCTCTCTTGCATGACTTTCAGGGAGTTTGTGGGCCATGCAAGAGCACACCCCATTCTCGTGCAGCCTCTGCAGTCTTTGAAAATCATGTAACAATGGGACATGCTTTCGAGAATAGTTGCTGTCAGGTGTTGGTGAATGTTGTGATGTTGTGACATGTCACCTTTGACACACGTGTCATAGGTTCACAATCAATGGAGTAGGATGTTGCTGCCAAATATTTTGGTTCCTGCAGTCATAAGTTATAAGAAGTAACAATTTACTAAAGTAAGAGTAGCCTTGCTAAATCAGATCACTGTAAATATCTCTGAGGTATTGATATCATGAAATGAACATACTCCTTTTCCACCATTGTTCTCTTATGCTTAGATCTGAAGTCATGCTTCTCCACTTCAGAGGTATCATCAAGTCTTTAAGAATAACAGTCTTATCTTGTCCTCCATGTATTTATCAAATTCTCTTTGAAAACATGGTCATCACCAAATCATATGGTAGTGAATTCCAAAAGTTACTTATGAGTTTGTTAAGAGACACCATGTTGTGCTTGATTTTATAGATCACAATCATGTCCTTCCTCAAGATAATTTTCTAAGCTGAAGAGACCTAAACACACTACTCTTTTCTCATAAGGAAAATTGGAGCCCCCAATCATTTTGGTTATCTTCTTTTGTTCTTTTACAGCAATGTTATATCATTTTTCAAGTGTGACAATTAGAACTATACACTGTATTCAGAAATGATATACCATAGAAGGCCCTGCAACATTATGGAGAAAATCTATCTATGTGGTCACTAGGAGACAAAAATGATTTCACGGCACATAATCAATCAACACGGAAATTATTAATATCTAATGATCGTAACATATATTCATCTTTTTCACAACTGCCACATACTTAGTTAACCTCGTCACTGCCCTATCCACTATGACTATATGTCTCTATAAATCTACTGTATGTCATAGATTAGTTGCAGGCAGTTCAGTCCCCAACAATATATTTGTCATAGTTGACCAAAAGCACTATGGTGCTGGAAGATTTACTATGAGCCTAATCTTTTATTCTTCTACAACTTGATTTCTTGCAATATGTGTCTGTGTCCTTGTAAACCATGGGCTTTTGCTTGGAGTCTGACAAAATAGATTTGCTCTGGCTGTTGAACCTCAGTTGTTGATGAAGAACTTTACCCATCTCATTGGATTAGAACTAACATTTGTCTAGTGCCTTTATCTGTCAATACTTCTGTTCATTTGGATCCTGACTCTTTTGAACTTTGATAAAGTCTTGCTGGCTAGGTCAGGCAAGTAGAAGAAACAGAACATCTAAATTCGTGTCTGTCTCTCTAGCTCCTTTCATGACATATGAACTTGTTTTCTGGAATAGACAGTGTTTAGATAGTGTATATTAGCTAGGTAGAAGCAAAGTTGTTTCTAGGTTTGATATTTCTCTTGGCAGGTCTAGTAATTTGCATGGCCAGAAACACCTTTGTCCAGCTTTGAAATACAGTAGTAGCTAGATAAAACAGATGCAGCTATAGTGACTCGTGCCTAAGTCATGTCTCATTTAGGTCACTGCAATAATTTTTTATGTACATTTATCCCAAAATTGCAGCCTTGGTCTGCTCCACTGGATGTCAGTTTGTTTCTGAGTGGAATCCGAGGTTCATTCTTAAAATCATAAATAGTTTAACATGATAGCTTTAGAACAAACAAACTGATGTACTATGAGCTTTTCTGCATGAAAACATTTTCTGCATCTTGCCACAGATGAATAACTTTTAGAAGTCTCTCTGAATATCCTACCAGCAAGAAAGGCTAAACTCAACTCAGTTTCATAAAATGTTTGTCTCCTGTTTTTAATTTTTCTATCTGTAGTGTTCTAAGTTTCTAAATCAGGCATGTCAAACTTGTGATGTCACGTGATGTCAAACAACATATTGGGCAGTTTTGCCATTGCCGGCAATGAGGTGGGCATGGCTTCTAAGTGACGCGTCTGGCCTGCGGGCTGGCAGTTTGATACCCCTGTTCTAAATTATTCTCAAAGTCTTAAATTTAAAGTTGCTTACCTCAAGGAGGAAAGAACAGCTCAGAAGTAATTTCATGTTAGATAAATATTCTTTAATCACCTGAGCCATTGTTTGGCATTATACTCCAGTTTGGGATTATATTTTATAATTCAACATAGAGCCCAGAAGCTTATAATCTGCCCACCTCATCTACAGAAATTTAACCATGTGGAGATAGCTTGCATGAAAAATCTTCTGAAAAATGAAGCTTTGCAATCTACCAAGCTAAACTGCTTGATGCTTTTGTTCCAGAAATCCCAATTTTGAAAGTATCCTCAGATTTTCAAAAAGTACAATGATTGCAGGTTCACAAGAAATATTTTGCTACTCTTCTTTTTCTAACTGAAAACTTCAGCAATTTACTTACCACACACACTGAGGAAAAGGACTTCATTACATGATGCTACAATTAAGGAGAAAGCATCAAAGCATATTGTCACATTGAAGTATAAAACAATGGCTTATTTCAAAATGCATCTGTTTCTCATTAAGTACAGATGTGAAACATTGGTAGAAACCTTTGCTATTATCATTGTGTTATTGCTTTCCTTCATTTTGCATCACCAAGTATCTGGCTTATTCAAGCATCTTTCAATAAAATGGGTTTTAATCCAATTAGGTAAAAATAGCCTGACATTTGAACACAATTGTTTATACTTTCAGAGTCCTTTCCATCACAACATGTGCCAAAGTCTTTGTAAATTCAAGGAAAAGTCCAAGTTATATTTGCCAATTGCTGATATGAATATTTCCAACATAAAATACTTCATTTTTGTCACTTTCTTTCCTTTTTCTTCAAAAAAGGATGCAAGGTATATTTGAGAACACACACAGTACTTTTCTTTGTGATTGGATTGGCTTCCTCCTAATAAGTATCTGTGACACATTTGTATCTATTTCTCTCTCTCTCTCTCTCTCTCTCTCTCTCTCTCTCTCTCTCTCTCTCTCTCTCTCTCTCTCTCTCTCTCTCTCTCTCTCTCTCTCTCTCTCTGTGTGTGTGTGTGTGTGTTCATATAGCAATAGTACTAGTTCTTAGACTTATATACCGCTTCATAGTGGTTTTACATCCCTCTCTAAGCAGTTTACAGAGTCAGCATATTGACCTGAACAATCTGGGTCCATTTTACCGACGTTGGAAGGATGGAAGGCTGAATCAACTTGAGACAGTCAGGATTGAACTCCTGGTAGTGAGCAGATTCAGCTTGAAATATTGCATTCTAACCACTGTGCCACCACAACTCCTCACACAAAGACAGGACCAGAACAAAAGAAAGTATATTAATTGAATTAAGAACTACTAATTCAAGTAAGAATTCCATTTGCAAATTAACTGAACCCCAGGTACAAATATATCAGAAATTTTCTCATATAATCCGTTTTCCTATCCAGTGAAAACACACAACACATACACATTCACCCTTTGCCTTTCAGCAGAAACAACAAACAACTTTGGTATGAAAAGATCCATCCATCTGGTACATTTCCATAAATTAATAGTTCCTTGCCTCTAAACTGACCAGCAAAATTTATATCCAGCTGTTTCATTAAAATTAAGAGCACTGATGCTTTTGAACTTTGGTGTTGAAAAAGATCCCTGAAAATACTGGGGACAGCCAAGAAAGCAAATAAATGGATAATTAAACAATTCATTAAATAATTCTCATCTGAGGCACAAATAACCTGATTCAGATTATCCTACTTTGGACATATTATATGAAGATCCAGCTCTCTGGAAAGGCTCTAATGCCGGGAAAGTGAAGGAAAGAGGAAAAGGACAAGCAGCAAAGTGGATGGATTCAGTTACAACAACAGAATACAGTTGAAAGGTTAGGAACCAATCATCATGGAGAAATCTATGTGGTCACTAGGAGTCAACAACAACTCAATAGCACATCATCATTTCAAATTCTAGATAAATTGGCCAGAACAGATCTAATACCAACTATCTACATGTCAAGGCTGATAGAAGAAAGGGCTGTGAAAAGCAGCATGCCTTAAATAATAGTTATTCATGAGAAATAGAGGAAGAGAAGAACTGATCTCATGTCTGGTCCATGAGGCTCTCAAATGCTTCTCTTTGGGCAATGAGTGATAAAGAAAACTCCTATTCCCCAGGGTTTTTCTTCCATTGTTATAATGAGACAACTGTTGAGCTTTAAATAATGCAGGTAACCTCCTTACATTGCTACAGACATTGAAGGCACCAGCTAGAAGGCAGCTGTTGCCCTTTGTTGCCTTCCTTACTTGACTCATGTGAAAATTATCACTATGGATCACTGCACTGCAGTGGTTCTTTCCACTCCCTCCCTGCATCCAAGCATAAAGATAAGATAACCTTTATTGTCATTTTTTTTTACTGTGGGCACCACGGCACACGTCAAAAATGAAATTTAGTTGAGGCCCCGGATATTGCCTCTTTTTCCTTCTGCCCAAGATGGCAGGCGAGAAAAAAACCAGGAGGGTCCGGAAAGTCCATGCCAGCCGCAATCCGGTGCTGGCCCGAGGGATCGGGAGATATTCCCGGTCAGCCATGTACGCCCGGAAGGCCATGTACAAGCGGAAGTACAACGCGCCAGAGACAAAGATAGAAAAGAAGAAGAAAGAGAAGGTGGCAGCCACTGTTACAAAGACTGTTGGGGGGGATAAGAATGGAGGCACCCGGGTGGTCAAACTTCGCAAGATGCCCAGATACTACCCTACGGAGGATGTTCCCCGTAAGCTCCTGAGCCATGGCAAAAAGAATTTTGCCCTTCACAAGAGGCGGCTGCGGAGTTCAATCACCCCAGGAACGGTGCTGGTCCTTCTCACTGGCCGCCACAGGGGCAAGCGTGTGGTTTTCTTGAAGCAGCTTGGAAGTGGACTGTTGCTTGTAACAGGGCCCTTGGCTATCAACCGTGTCCCTCTGCGCAGAGCTCACCAAAAGTTCGTCATTGCCACTTCGACGAAGGTTGATATCTCTGGGGTCAAAGTTCCAAAGCATCTCAGTGACGTTTATTTCAAGAAGAAGAAGCTGCGTAAGCCCAAACATCAAGAGGGCGAAATTTTTGACACTGAAAAAGTGAAATACGAGATTGCAGATCAGCGTAAGGCAGACCAGAAGACGGTGGACTCCCAGCTTCTGCCAATCATCAAGAAGGTCCCTCAGCTCCGAGGCTACCTGCGCTCAACCTTTTCACTTTCCAATGGAGTTTATCCTCACAAATTGGTCTTCTAAATAGTCTGAAAATACCACAGTAAAATTTTTTGGGGGAAAAATTAAAAAAAAAAAGAAATTTAGTTGCCCGCTATGCGACATGTTTCACACTGAAGTTTTACATCATGACACCAAGACATGTTTTCCTTACATATGGCAATGGTTAAATTAAAATTGTAATGACTGGATCCAGAAAAGCTCTTTTAGGCCACAGAAAATTAGTTTAATCTGCAAATGTGATTTATGCCTGTAAGGAGGCAAGCCTTGTTATGAATAATGCAGTTACCTTTTTTTTTTAATGTTCTATTTGCCTTTGTACCTGTTTAGAAGAAACCAATTTCAGGACTTCAGAAATCCTTACTTGCAGTTCTAAGAACTAGCCCTATCATTGAAAGCTGGCAACACCCTGGTTACTGCTGTACTTAGGGATATTAAGGGGGACAGAATTAGCTGGGTTAAAGTGGGTAAGTTAATCAACTAAAGTAATCAACTAAAGGTTGATCCTTGGTGAAGGCTGGAAATTAAGGAGCACTTACTCATTAGCACTGAGTGCTGGCTCTTGATTATGAAAAACTATGTAGAGGAACAGATCTGCATAGTATTCATGCCTCTCTAATTGTACTCCTCTTCATTACAATACAGAGGGAATGATCAAAGGAGAAAAAAAGAGGCAATAGGAATCCAGGTCTTGTGGATTTTGTACATTAAAAAGAATAAAATGTTATGAAGAAATGACAGACACAAGTAAGCCAAAGGTAGGGTATAATACGTTCCAAGTTCTAACATTTCTTAGTCCATTAAACTGGACTTCCAGTTAAACATTTTACAACTGAAAGACATGTTTTCATATGCACTAAATGTACCAAATGTCAAGAGCATCCATAGGCAGTTGCTATGTGTATAATCAGAAGTACATTATAGTAATGTCACAAATTTCTACAAATCTATAATGCATGCAGGAAAGATACATAAATTATGACAAAGTTTTATTTTGTTTGTGACTAGAATTATCAGTGATTGAGTCTATTTGGATTCTAATGAAAAGTGTTCTGCTAAAACTTTAAACTGAAGGTTTAATTTTTATATTGAAACAGATCTGAAGAGATTTATTTGTAGACAACCAGAAAGAAAGGCAAAGATGGTGGTCAAAGGCATCTGGAGGAGCAGGTCAAGGCAGGTGCAAATGCAAGCTCCTCCCCTTTTTATGTGATACGCCATGACATCACACACACACACACACACAAGGGTGGAAGTTGTGGTACAACAACACAATGGTTGTTTTGTCATTTTGACAAAAATCATTGGATCCTGAAAATCCCAGCAATTAGACAAAATGGCAATTCAGATTCAGGAGCTTTAATTCAATGAGGAATTAAATTACATCAAAAAGATTTACCCTCTTTTTGAACTCTTTTGTAAAACTTAAATCTCTCAGACATCTCACTTGTTTCTGGTATGCAATATTTTGCAAACTTTTTACAAGACAGGCCCATAATTCTTTTGCTTTTCTTAAGTAACTTTCACGACTTTAAAAACATCAGCTGTTGCCTACTCAATTACATTAATGAAATTGCTATTTTCTGTTCATCTTCTTTGGTTGCACAACCCATAGCCAGCTTATAAATATCAAAACTCTGCTTAATGATTCAGCAGTCATCTGAAAATATCAGCTGTTTAGAAATCTAGAGCTATTGTAACCTCTAAATAGAAATGATCCTTGGCTCCATTTGTTGAGAAAGGTATAGTTTTATTAGAAGATAAGGTTGTGGCCAGTCTGACAGCATCATTTCTTTTGTTTAATTATTTTGTCTCTTCCTCTTTCTCCCCAAACTTCTCACAACATATGCTATTCTTGTATTGCTAAAAGGGAGAGCCCAAAACTAAGAAAATCTCTTCTATTATTGATTTATTAAATCTGTAAAGCAATCATATTCATACAGCAAGATTAATACTCTGCAGACAATTACAGTTTTTTTGTTTTCATTTTACTTCTAAAGAATTTCAACAGCAATACTGCCATTCCCATGGAAATAGAAATTGTCAAGAAACCATATATCCACGACTTCCTTTTTCACAAGAGGGCTGACTTGGATTGATCAGATTGCTCGCGAAAGCTGACCGGCGGCTCAATCCCCGAGAGGAGTCGCGCTGCCACCATGAGAGTTCATCTAGCATCGTTGTCCCCTCTCCTTTTTTCTTCCTTTTGCCACTGGTTCGTTGCGGCTGCAGCTGAAAAACCGCTTGGAAAAGGTTTTGGAGATCACATTCACTGGAGAACATTAGAAGATGGGAAAAAAGAGGCTGCAGCCAGTGGATTGCCTCTCATGGTAATAATTCATAAATCCTGGTGTGGTGCTTGCAAAGCTTTAAAACCAAAGTTTGCTGAATCAAAGGAAATCTCTGAGCTTGCCCATAATTTTGTAATGGTTAACCTTGAGGATGAAGAAGAACCTAAGGATGAAGCTTTTAGCCCTGATGGAGGTTACATTCCTAGAATTATTTTCATGGATCCTAGTGGAAAGATCCATCCAGAGATCATAAATGAGAAAGGAAACCCCAACTACAAGTATTTTTATACCAGTGCTGATCAAGTGATCCAAGGGATGAAGGAAGCCCAAGAGAAGCTAACAGGGGATGCTTTCAAGAAAAAACATATTGGAGATGAATTATAATACCCCAAATATCTATTTTGTATAGGCTCAGCATTTAAATTTAAATGTGACCCTACCTTTTTTCAAATGAAAATGTTGGTGCTCTGAAAAAAAACAACACTATAGATGGTAAACCAGATGCTGTCTAATTTTCATACAGTGAATTCAATTAAAGTAATATGTCCTCCCTTGTTTACATTGAAATGGATATTTATAATAGAAAAAAATGGCTAAATACTTCAAAAAATAAATGCTTCAATCTTAACTGCATGAGTAATCAGGTTTCAGTGGAATTTAAAGCCAAATTATAAGAA
This sequence comes from Bothrops alternatus, assembly GCA_034064705.1. Taxonomy (NCBI): domain Eukaryota; kingdom Metazoa; phylum Chordata; class Lepidosauria; order Squamata; family Viperidae; genus Bothrops; species Bothrops alternatus. Next base: position 948,716 of record JARGCV010000166.1, read on the forward strand.
CACATATTATATTGAGGGCATTAATCATAAAGATTTTTTAAAATATCTTACAAATAAAACTTGTTCATTTTAGTAGATTTTGAGAAAAGAATATGTGGATTTTTTTTCTTTAACATGAACTTAATTCAGTGTTTCTCATCCTGGTAGTGCTAAACATATTTAGGATACAATTCCCACAATTCATGTTGGCTGAAATTATGGGAGTTATGCTCATATGTAAATCGCCAAATTGAGTAAAATTACATTAGAACCACATCTATGAGTCTCAAGAACTTAAATTGATTAAATGGATAATCTGCTATAAAGACTATCCTAACAATGCAATCCTATGCATGTCTACTCAAAAGTAAGCGTATTGAGTATTCCCAAGTACTAATTAGTATTAGTACAAGTGTATTCCATGGGGTTATTCCCAAATACATTATGATTATGGTATGTATAGCTTCATTTTCCTGTTTGCTCCAGGAATAGAATGAAACAAATGCTAATTACATGATTATGTGTACTTTTTCCTGATACAATTGCCTGTTACTTCATTTGGTTGATTTATATGAACTTTGCTTTTATGTATTTGTGCATTCATCTTTCAGGTTTTCATCAATGGAAGAAAAAAAAAGTATCTCACTGAATGTTATGGTGGTTGCCTTATTTCAGCATGCTATACTGTATTTTTGTACTGGTGGACAATGAACAATACATTTTATATTTAAAAAAAAAAAAGAAACCATATATCCAGAACTCAGAACCATTGATATGTAAACAGGGAAGCTAAAGCTCAAAATAGGTTAGTGAAAGATGCTAAGAAAACAAAGACTTCTTCAGATATTTTTTTTAAAAATTAAAATAAATAAAAATAATTGTTCATTGAAGGTAAAATACTAAGAGGCATTTAAAAAATGATAGAACAATTCAAATTCTGTTTTAGATTATTATTATTATTATTTTTGGAAAGAACATAGGGCAATTGTGAAGAGCAGGATAAAGAGGTAGTATTGAAGGCTGACATTATCAGAAACACAATCAAGGAATTTCTGTTTACTTTGAACAGATTTAATCCCCAGGCACAGATGAATTGCATTTAAAGGTACTGAAGGACTTTGCTGATAAACAGAACAAGCACATGGGAAACTAGAGTGGGGTTAGGAAAGCCTGATAAAAGCAGCATTGTAATGGAAAAGTTGCCCCTTTTGGATGTGCGTCATCACATTTTACCCACATACAAAAGGGGTGGAGCTTGTACTGCAACACTGCATATCACTGCATGATACTGTGACAAAAGTATAAAAGCCCTTTGATACCTGCAGATAGATGATTGAACAAATGATGTTCCTGTCTTCAGAAAGGGAAAAAGGAAATCTCGGAGACCTGTAGACCAATTTGTTTGACATCAGTCCCTACGAAGATGATAAAATGAATTATAAAAGCAATGAGCTGAAATACAGTACATTAAAATATTGTGGTTGTTTCTAGATGTCAACAGAGATTGTCAGGAACATGTCCCACAAGGTTGATCATATCTCATTTTTTGATCTGATTAACTTAGTAAATTGTGGAATGATGCAGATGTGATGTAATTTCAACAAAGTATTTGATAAAGTATTCTGCAACATTCCGATTCTGAGGTCATAATAGAGGACAGGAAGGCATGACAATCAAGTGGCTACTTAACTGACTCAAAACCAAACTCATTAGGAATAGGTGCCATAAGTTTCAACCTTAAGTCCTGTCCTCTTCAAAAATTTACTAATGACTTGGATGAAGAAGTAGAGGAAATGCTTGTTCAATTTTCAGAAGTTATAATTGGGTAGGATAGCTAATACACTATTGAAATAAAATTCAAAATGACTTTGATAGATTAGAGAAATAGAAACAACAAAATAAAATGCAACAGGAACAAATGCAAAGGATGAGAGCTATCTAGTTTGGTAATCATGCATATGAAAAAGATCTTAGAAAAAGAGCTGATTATAGACTGAATACAAGTCAGGTGCTGTGACTACAAGAAACAGAAGTTATATTGGTTCCAAATAACAAGATATGTTTCCATTTTATGTTGCTTGGAGAATAAAATCATCAGAGCCAATCTTTAGTGTTCTGTCTAGTTTTGGGGTACCTTGCTCTAAAAAGGATTCAAGTGGGGATTTTTCTAATTTTTGTGTTTTCCATCTCAAACATGGCAGGAAACTAAAATATGATCAAGCTGTCGGAGGGGGTTCTGGAAGCTGCTGTGGCTTCAGTTTGTCCACCCTGACTCTAGATGGTTTTAACCATATTTCAGCCAGCATAACCAGGAATCAGGGATGAGTGGAGATGTGGTTGAAAACAATTGAAGAAACCCACACAGAGTTGTATATCTGTGTAAACGTGATTATAAACAACTGAATAATATTATTTCCATAGTCAGTACCTCCTTTTGCCAATCATTTACATTTATCAAAGAGGAAGTTGAGTTTTTCCTGACAACCACCATAAATTCGCAAGAGATTCAGATAATCGGATTCTTGTGCTTTTGATTCAGGCTATTTCCATTATTTCAATTACAAGACCAGCTAATTTACAATGCAAAACAACCCCCACCATGCTTTGTTCACCATTCCTTCAACATGTAGGCTTATAGTATTGTATTTCGCTAAGACAGCTTGTGATTTTAATGTAATAAGGAATGCATAAAAAAGTATGTTATGTTCAAGCTGTCTTTGCAAGGAATTATGATGAAAGCGTTTTGTAACGCTCCCAATAAATAAGATGCCGAGTATGGTGAATTGTGAATTTGAGTTTTTCCAGGCTAGTTCTGCTGTAATCCTACATGTGCCTCACAGCTGGTAGATGTGTTCTTCTGCAAACGGCTGAAGTTTAGGAATTCATTGGATTGCGGGGGTGGGGGTGATATAATAGATCCAACTTTCTGGGAACCAAATTTACCATCCCTGGTGAAACTTTCCTTTCCTTAAGAAAAGCAATGAGATATATTAAATAGTTACAGACTCATTTTCAATTTAGCCAGGAGGTTTGGAAGAGGCTGCAGCAACTTCGTGTGGAATGAGTGAATTTGCACATATATTTTGTCAAGTGATTCCAAACCTTGAGAGAGAGAAAGGCAGTGTTAAAACACGTTTGTCAGTTATTAAAATGCTTTCCACTTCAATGAATCTCAGTAAAAGGAAATTCATTTCTTCCCTCTCAGCAACATTTGTTTTGGAGAGATGAGCATGGAGAATGTAACCATTATGAAAACTATTTGGGAAGAGATGTCTTCCTCAGTGATGATTCTGTTGGTGAACAGAGCTGCTCACACACATGCACTCATTCAAAAACCCGTGCTTTCCTCTGATATCCACAGTTGCAATATTTCCATTTGTTCATGGAAAACAGATACATATATGTGAATGCATAAATATAAAAATAATGAAATAATAAGGAATGCAAAAAACATTCCTTTCATCTTTTTGTGACCTGTAAGAGTATATGGATGAAAAGTGGATGGATAAAAAGTAAGGTAAGGTGAAACATTTCAGTTTGTTTGTATCTTGGTCTTATAAACTTCTGAACAATTTCCTCATACAGCTGAGGGCAATGCTTATTGATAAAAAAGCGCTCCATTGGACCAAACCTGTTTCCTTCTGGTCACTAAAGCATTGGGTAAGAGGGAGGGGGGGAGAGAGAATGGGGAAAAGATCTCTCCTAGTCCTTTGAAGGGAAGATGCTGTGTTTGGAACCTAGGAAACCTTTTCATATAAAGCACAAACTCAGTTGCTTGCTTGGGAAAGTACAGTGTGCACTGAAACTGATAAAAACCAACATTGTTAACTCTATTTACCATCTAAGCAGCCAGCTGTTTCACATATGGAAAATACAGCACATGAATTTCACATGGTGAAATTTCTGTTAACAGCTTTCCCAGCCTGCAAGAAAACTGAAGCTTGGATGCTCTCTTCAACTGCCCATAGACATATGCTTTTTTGTGGGTTCATCAAGATTTTCCAATCATCATCTTGGAGGTGACCATAGGGGAAGAGAATGCCATTTAAAGAATACTCCAATTAAAGAAAATACTATACTCTGTATGAAGAAATTCTAAAGAAGGTTTTTACCAATGACAGATACTGTTCCTAAGAAGGTACTGACTATGAGAATTATGCCTGTCTATGGACATTAGTACTGCAAATTGCATAAATTGGGTTCTTGTAAATATTTGAAACTTGCTATTGCTGCAAAATTAAAAACTTGCAATTATAAACTTAGATAATTAGATATTTTAATTTTATAAAATATAATTTCCAAAGAAGTAGAAGATATAATTGCTGAATAGTTTTCACATCCTTTGGGAATGACAAAGTTGTCCCATTTATGAAATCTATTTTCTGTACAAACTTGTTAAATAGGGTTTTTCTTTTTCTCTTATCACTTCTACTTATAAAGTGATAAGATGTTTAATTCCTGTATGTATTTTGGGACATATTTATGCATGATACCTAGTGCTAATTGGACATGCACACTGACAATACGTTTTATGAATCCTGGTCTGTAAAATAAATTCACTTTAGAGTTGATGTGTGAATTATCAAAAATTTGATTAATTTCATTTTCAGTCTAAGCAATATACTCTTTCACTGGAAACAGGAGAAGGTTGAATGGATTTAAATATTAATTTCCCAGATTGGGTTACAGCAAGGGGTCTTAATCTTTTTTGTGCCATGGATCTCTTTAAGAATCTTGCAAAAAAAAATCTAAAAACTCCCTTCTCAGAAAAATATATTTATGTGCATAACTAATGCACTTAATGCATTGCTAATGAAATCAATTTTGCTCAAATATAGTTATAAAAATATTTTTAAAAACATGTAATACAGAAATATATGTGCTTCTTTATTAATCCATTAAAATAATAACAATAATCCTTTAGGTCAGTGATTCTCAATCTTCCTAATGCCGCGACCCTTTAATACAGTTCCTCATGTTGTGGTGACCCAGAACCCCCCATCCAGCTGGCCGGGGAGGGGGGGGCAGGAAGGCCACTCCGCCGGCTCCACCCAGCCTGGTTGGAGAAGCGCCATTCCTCTCCCTCTTTCTCTCTTTTTCTCTCTTTCCTCTCTCTCTTTCCTCTCTCTTTCTTCTCTTTCTCTTTCCTCTCTCTTCTCTCTTTCCTTTTTGTCTCTCTTTTCCTGTTTCTCTCTTTCCTCTCTCTCTCTCTTTCCTCTTTCTCTCTTTCTCTTTCCTCTCTCTCTCTTCTCTTTCTCTTTCCTCTCTTTCCCTCTTTCCTCTTTTTCTCTTTCCTTTCTCTTTCTCTCCTCTTTCTCTTTCCTCTCTCTCTTTCCCTGTTTCCTCCCTCTTTCTCTTTCTCTTTCTCTTTCCTCTCTCTTTTCCTCTGTTTCTCTCTTTCCTCTCTCTCTTTCCTCTCTCTCTCTTACGGCAGTATTGTCGGCGGTCCCCGCCACCCCCAGCCCAGCTTCGGGCCGCGTCCTCAGCCGAATGGACGGGGAGGGGGAGCAGGACGGGAGGCAGCGGCTCCAGCAGCAGCAGCACAGCAGCGTTATTGGGGTTCCTTGTCACCCCCTGGCCCAGTCGCTGCCCCGCCGTGTCCTCAGCTGAACGGGCAGGGAGGGGAGCAGGACGGGAGGCAGCAGCTCCGGTGGCACGGCAGCATCATCGGGGTTACTCGCCACCGCCCCTGGCCCGGCCGCCACCCCACCATGTCCTCAGCTGAACAGGCGGGGAGGGGGAGCAGGACGGGAGGCAGCGGCTCTGGTGGCGGCACGGCAGCATCGTCAGAGGTCTCTGCTGTCCCTGGCCTGGCCACCGACCCCATTGGGATTCCACACTACCTGGCCTCACCCTCCGCCCATCGCCTCAGCTGCCTGGGGGGCAGCAGGAGGAAGGAGAGGAGGAGGGTGAGGAAGCAGTCACCCCAGCTGGGACTCCGCACTGCCCGGCCTTGTCCTCTGTCCATCGATGGAGCCATGGTGGGGGCTGGTGCCGCATGGCCCGTAGCCCTCTGCCAGCCCAGCTGCTCCTCCCCAGGTACCCCTCTTCTCCGCCACTCGCCCGAGCCGCCCAGGGGGCCCCAGGAGGAAGGAGAGAGGAGAGTGAGGAAACCACCGCCATCCCAGCTGGGACTCCGCGTTGCCTGGCCTCGCCCTCTGCCCATCCGATGCAGCCGCGGAGGGGGCTGGTGCCACGTGGCCCCTGCCAGCCCCTCTGCCAGCCCGGCTGCTTCCCCTAGGCACCCATCTTGCCCCGGCACCCGCCCGAACCGCCTTGGGGGCAGCAGGAGGAAGGAGAGGAGGAGGGCGAGGAAGCAGTCACCCCAGTCGGGACTCCACACTGCACAGCCTTGTCCTCTGTCCATCGATGAAGCCATGGTGGGGGCTGGTGCCGTGCGGCCTGCAGCCCTCCACCAGCCCAGCTGCTCCTCCCCAGGTACCCCTCTTGCTCTGCCACTCGCCCGAGCCACCCAGGGGGCCCCAGGAGGAAGAAGGAGAGGAAGAGGGCGAGGAAACCACCACCATCCCAGCTGGGACTCCGCGTTGCCTGGCCTCGCCCTCTGCCCATCTGATGGAACCGTGGTTGGGGCTGGTGCCACATGGCCCCTGCCAGCCCCTCTGTCAGCCTGGCTGCTTCCCCCAAGCACCCATCTTGCCCCGGCGCCCGCCCGAGCCGCCTTGGGGGCAGCAGGGGAGGATGAAGAGGAGGGCAAGGAAGCCCCACCAGGGCCGGGCCCCAGGATGCGGCTCTCCTCTCCTACCATTGCTGCATCTTCTTCCTTCCTGGCAGCCTGGACTCCAGCGCACCTTCTGGGCCAGCGGGGCCAATGGGGATCGCAGGGACTGGTCTCCCTTGTGCCGCGGCTTGTGGGAGGGCTGGCCCGCTCAGCGGAGCCTCCAGTGGGCTGCTCCCAGCAGGGATCCTGGAGCTTCCCCGGGCAGCTCCAAGGCCACGAGGCCCTGGCCGCACTTCTCCCAGGGGGTGGGGCACCCAGTCGCAGGGCCAATCAGGAGTCCTGCAGGAGGTAAGTCCGCCTGAGAGATATTCAAATATCAACCTAGATATAGGAATGTCTAGGTTTACAGTTTATTATTACTTGAAATAAGCAAGGTTATAAATAATTGCTCATTTAATGGGAAAAGAAAGGATGACTGTTAATTTTTAGATAAAGAAATAGAGAGTTTTGTTAAGTGCCTTTAAATTTTGATCATCATCAAACATCTAAATAAGGATGCTCATGCATTTCATTAGAACCTCATTTCAAATGCACTTTCCAGATTAATGGATGCTTTGAAACAAACTCATTTTCAGTTGTCACACTTCTCTGAATGTTGTGATGTTCTCAACTCAAAAGTGCTAATTTTGTGGAAAACACATTCAAAAATGCATATATAAGGATTTATTTAAGCACAATTTTCAGACACATGTAAAATAAGTTTTTCCCCTAATATTCATTTATTAAAGTAGAAACAGAAAGAAATTAAATTCTGAATGTGTCTTTTGAAAGTTGACAGACATCACAGAGTTTTTGTATTCCAAATTACAGATATAATCTCCAGTAAGCAATGTATTACATAAAAGACAACTTCTGGTTAAATGTGACTATAAATGGGGGGAGGGGAGAGAAACTCTGAAAATCACATTTTAATTTCACTTATTTGTTAGATTAGTATCCTGTCTTTCCTCCAGAAGTTCAAGGCGGGCTCTATTTTCAAATCCCTAAGAGCAATCCTGGGTAGACATTGGGTGAATGAGCTTCCATTGAGGAAGGTGAGCTTGAACCTAAGGCTCCCAAATGTTTTTTCAACAATAGAACCACTACACCCCATTGGCCCTTTCTCTATGTGCATGTATATTTAAGTACATATGCATTTATACTTGATATAAACTAGAGCAATATAAGCACATGGAAAAATCTAGTAAAGGAGGGTTTTCTCTTCTTTAACCTTTTGGTACTAAGGAAAACCACAATATAATATGTGAGAACGCTTTCAATAGTAGACTGGTAGAAGAAGGTCATAAGTCGTTGTTCTACCCTGTTCTTCCACAAAACCCTGAGGAAGTGGAGTCTCTGTTGGGCCTTTCTGGCCACCTGGGCTGTATTAGTTTTCCAGGTAAGATCTTCACAGAGGTGGACTCACAGGAATTTGAAGGAGGAAACTCTCTCCACACAGTCCCCTCCGATGTAAAGTGGGGCAGGTTCCTCTGTTTTCCTCTGGAAGTCTAGCACCATCTCCTTCATCTTGCCAATGTTCAGGTGCAGGTTGTTCTCTAGGCACCATGAGGATAGTTTTTGTACTTCCCCCCTGTACACTGTCTCATCTCCTCCTGTAATGAGACCCACCACGGTGGTGTCATCTGCAAACTTGATGATCACAGTAGATGGATCGGATGATACACAATCATATGTTGTACAATGAGTACAGGTAGGGGCTAAGCATGCAGCCCTGTGGCGAGCCAATGCCAAGCCTTAGGGGGGTGGATAAGACAGACCCAACTCTCATTGTTTCTAGCCGGTCCCTCAGAAAGTCATTAATCCAATCACAGATAGAGGGATGGAACTTCAAGTCAGTCAGCTTTTCAATAAGAATAGCCGGCAGAATAGTATTAAAAGCCAAACTATAATCAATGAAAAGCATCCTGACATAACTTCCAGGTTATGTCAGGTTATGTTAGAACAGCCAGAGCTAATTTGCACCACAAAAGGTGCAAAGCAAGCCCATTGTCAGAAAATTCAGAACTTTTTTCAGGACCTAACAAACACCAGGCGTATGTGGCAAGGAACCCAGCCATTACAGATTATAAGGAGGCTCCATCGAGATGCAAGGATGACACAGACTTCCTAAAAGAGCTGAATACACTTTTTGGAAGATTCAAGGCATCAAAGAGCACACCTGCTAGGAAAGCTGTGTCTCAGCAAGTGCTTAGTTTTGATGTCACCTCTGTCCGAAAAACACTGCAGAAAGTTAACATTCAGAAGGCAACAGGCCCAGATAACATCCCTGGGTGGGTTCTTAGGGAATGTGCTGATGAGCTGCCTTGTGTTCTTACAGATATTTTCAATCTCTCATTGCAGCAGGCAGTGGTCCCATCATGTTTTAAAATGGCCATCATTTTGCCAGTGCCAAAAAAATCCACAATTACAGGTCTCAGTGATTACCGTGGTGATAAAGGACATTATTGTATCTAGCCTCTCGCCAGCATTTGACCTGCTTCAGTTTGCTTACTGATTAAATCGCTCTACAGAGGATGCTATTTCTTCTGTTCTCCATCTGAGCTTGGAGCATTTGTTGTTTGTTGACGTCAGTTCATTCCCCAGCATCTAGTAGACAAACTGGACCTTTTAGGCTTAAACACTCCTTTGTGCAACTGGATTCTTGATTTTCTTACTAACATGCCCAGTATGTGCAAGCTGGAACAAGTATTTCTAACAACATTTTCTTGAGCAGGGCTGTGTCCTAAGTCCACTGCTGTTCACCCTGTTGACCCATGACTGTTGTACTAAGTTTGCCACCAACCATATTGTGAAGTATGCTAACGATACAACAGTAGTGGGCCTTATTCAAGATGAAATGAGGGTGCTTACCGCAAGGAGGTTGAGGATTTGGTGAACTGGTATAAGACAAACAACCTAGTTTTAAACATTGGTAAAACCAAAGAGATCATTGTCAATTTCAGAAAAGGCAGGCACAGCCACACTCCTCTGTGTATTAATGATTCACTTGTGGAGATGATATTGTGAAAGGAATAAGACAAAGATGCAGGGTGGGCTCCTTGTTTATTGTATTCATCGGCAAATAAATGCATACAAAATGCTTATAGTGATAATACTTTTGGATATGTCACCCCTGTTTACCAAACTGTTTATTTTATGTTGCAGAATAGGAGCAGGATCACCTGTTATCTTACTTTTATCTCTATTCTGCAACTGGGGCATTCTTTTTTTTATTATTTTTTTAAATTATTTTTTTATTAAATTTTATAAACTTTTAACAAATTTTAACACAAAGATATAATAACTCAACTGATAACAAACAAATATCATAATAATTAACAAACAATACAAATAGCTGCTCGGAACCCCCCCCCACCACATCCTCCTGCATCCTAACCCCCTCTTCTATCCTTCTAAACTACATACTTTCACCTTTCTATACCTCTTCCCTCAATCCTCCTCTACTCCTTCTCACCCTCTAACCCTCTAAACATACCGGTACCTCTCCTTCCACCTTCCTCACCCTCCAATGCGGTGACTAGAGTTCTCCCGAGCACCCTGAAAAAATTATATAGTCCCTAATTACCCCCAACTACAGTTGAGAAACATATTCTAATAATTATTATCTCCCTCCCCCCACCCCCCCAGGCTTCCCAGAGTGAATACAGAGTAAAAACGCAAGAAACCCTGCTAATCTACTATTTAGTAGCTATTTATCTATATATCAAATCTAATTCTTTCAATTGATATTTCTTTTGCATATAATCAATCCATTTTTTCCAGTCCATCAAAAATGTTTCGTTTGAGTGGTTCTTCAGGTATGCCGATATCTTAGCCATCTCCACAAGATGGGTAACTTTTAATGTCCATTCTTCAATAGATGGTATTTCAGATGACTTCCAATATTGTCCCACCAACAGTCTTGCAGCCGTAGTCAAGTTCAAAATCAACTTAGTCTCTATGGTGGAACAGTCCTTTGTTATACCCAACAAAAATAACTGTGGTACAAACTCAATACGCTTTTTCAAAATATTTTGAAGAATCCACCATATTTTTATCCAAAAAGCCTTAATTTTTTTACACGTCCACCAAATGTGAAAATAAGTAGCGTCCATAGATTCGCATCTCCAACATTTGGGTTGCAAATTTGGATACATAAACGATAATTTTTTTGGATCTAAATGCCATCTATAAAACATTTTATAAAAATTCTCTCTTAAATGCTGAGCTTGTGTAAATTTAACATTTTTCACCCATATTCTTTTCCAAGTTTCCATCATAATTGGATGTCCAAAATTACCTTCCCACTTAATCATACAATCTTTAACTAATTCCTTTCCAGAATCAATTTCGATTAAAGCATCATATATTCTTTTGATATGCATCACTCTTTGGTCTCTAATTTGTATAATTAATTTTTCATCCTTTAAAGAAAAACCCATCTTGACATCTTTTTGCCATCTGGCTTGAAGTTGTGCATGATGATACCAATTGTGAGCTATACCTTCCTCCCTTAATCTATCTAATGATTTCAGTTCTAGGCTATTCCCTTCTTTATTTAAAAGTTTATCATAGGGCACCACGTCTTGAATTTGTTGTGTACCTACACTCTGTATTGCATGCCTGGGAACAGTCCATAAAGGAATTTTACCGTTTAACTTATAATAATACTTTTTCCAGACACGCATCACAGAGTTTCTTAATATATGCTCTTTAAAACCCCTATCCAATTTTTTATCATAAACTAAATACGCGTGGAACCCATACACTAGCCCATATCCTTCTATATTCAATATTCTTTCATTTGTTAAATTAATCCAATCACTTATTGCCACTAGAACTGCTGCATAATAATATAATTTGAAATTAGGCACTTTCAATCCACCTCTCTCTCTTGTGTCTTGAATAATTTTAAGTTTAACCCTTGGTTTCTTGCCATCCCAAATAAAATTGTTTATACCTTTCTGCCATTCATCAAGATTCCCATCCTTTTAAAGTATTGGCAACATTTGAAATAAAAATAAAAATTTCGGTAATACATTCATTTTAATAGCGGCTATCCTACCCAACATAGATAATTGTAATTTTTTCCAATTCTCCAATTCTTTTTGCACTTTACTCCATAAGAACTCATAATTATTCTTATATAATTTACCATTTGATGCTTCTATATAGATTCCTAAATATTTGACTTTTTTAACTATCTCACATCCCGTTATTCTTTCCAGATCTTGTTTTAATTTATTATCAAAATTTTTAACCAACATCTTTGTCTTGGATAAATTTAATTTAAAACCTGATACTTTTCCGTAATTTCGAATAATTTCCATCAAACTCTGAGCCGATTGTATTGGCTGAGTTAATGTCACAAGTAAATCATCTGCAAAGGCACATAATCTATAATCATGTTTTCTAATTTGTACCCCCTTTAATTCCTCTGATGCTCTAATCCTATTCAATAAAACCTCTAAAGTTAAAACAAACAATAAAGGAGATAAGGGACAGCCCTGTCTAGTACCCTTCTCAATATTAAACGAATCTGTTAATTGACCATTTACTATAATCTGTCCTGTTTGTTTCTGATATATAGCTGTTATAGAGTTAATAAACTGGTCCCCCATTCCCATCCTTACCACAAGCCTTTGCAAAAATGTCCAATTCAGTCTATCAAAAGCTTTTTCTGCATCTAAAAACATTAAAACAGCCGGCACTTGAATATGTTTATCCAAGTATTCCAATATGTTAACAAGTTGTCTAACATTGGTTTTCATCTGTCTCCCTTGTAAAAAACCAGTCTGATCCGGATGTATCCTCTGTGTCAAAACTGTCATTAATCTATTAGCCAAAATTTTTGCAAAAATCTTGTAATCCGTATTTAACAAGGAGATAGGTCTAAAATTTTCTACTTGGACATTATCTTTATCCTCTTTAGGAATCAAACAAACATTAGCCGTTTTCCAAGAGGGTGGAACCCGACCACCCTCTTGTATATTCACAAATAACTCCCTCAAATGTTCGACCACTTCCTCCTGTAAACACTTATAATAAATCGTAGTAAGACCATCAGTTCCTGGAGATTTTCCCAATTTCAATTGCTTGATTGCATCAATAATTTCTTCTGATTTAATCACAGCATTTAATCTATCTCTTTGTTCCAAAGTAATTTCCAAAACATTTTGATTTTGTAAGAAGGCATCTACCTCTTGCTCTTGAACTTTTTCTTCAGCATACAATTTGGTGTAGAACTCTAGAAAAGCCTTCTTAATAGTTTCTTGATGAAATACTTCTTGCCCCTTATATTCTACCTTCTCAATTAAACGGGATTTTTGTTTTTTCCTTAATGTATAAGCCAACCATCTGCCAGGTTTATTAGCATTAAAAAAAGTATTATGTTTAGCATATTGTATATTCCTGGCAACCTGGTCGGTCATCAAAATATCAAATTGTTTCCGTAAAACCTTTATCCCTTCTTTAATATTACTATCATCTGGCTTATCTATTAATAATAACTCTTTCTTTCTTATCTCCGCTTCTAAGACTCTTCTCTTTTCCTCTTGTTTACGTCTATGTCTTGCATTCAATTCAGTTAATATTCCACGCATGTGGGCCTTGCTAGAGTCCCACACCATTTCTATTGGTAAACCTATATTCTGATTTAGCCTAAAAAATTCCTTGATAGCCTTTTTACATTCTTCCACATACATTTCATATTTAAACAAATTTTCATTAAGTCTCCAGGATCTGTATATAAATTGACCAGTCCTTAGTTCCATCATAACTGGGTTATGATCAGACAATACATTAGGTAAAATTTTAACTTTCTTTAAACTTAACATGAAATCACTAGTAGTTAAAATAAAATCAATTCTAGAAAATGATTGATGTCTATCCGAGAAAAAAGTAAACTCTTGATCCCTACCATGTCTTTCTCTCCATATATCTAACAAGTTAAAATCATCTTTAATATCAAAAAAAGATTTAGGCAATATTGAACGCGATTGAGAAACAGGTAAGATCTTTTTCTTGTCCAAACCAGCATCAAGAATTCCATTCCAGTCTCCCATTAAAATACAGGATCTATAATCCAACTGTATTAACTTTTTATGTAATAATTTATAAAATATACCTTGGGGCAACTGGGGCATTCTTATAAGAAAACAAACTGAAATAGATTCACTTACATCTACAATGGCCAAATTAATTAGATTATGGGCAGAAAACAATTTTATGCCTCTTGACCAGAAACAAAATGCTAAATTCTGCTGCACTGATAGAACACAAAGCTAGAAAAGCATTAAATGCACACATTGCAATAAGACTTTGCATTAATAAAATGAACAAATAGCATAGACATCATATTAACAGATTTATGACCACCAAAGTGAAAACTCTGCAAAGTAGATTGGATAGAAATGGAAATATGTTCACCACGTAGAATCATATCTCTTCCACTGTAAACAGTGTTTATTACATTATCTGCTTCATTCAAGTTATGTCAGTATAGTTTATAATCATAACAATTATATCAAAGTAGAAGCATAACAAAGAATTGGGTCAGAAACTTACCTGTTTATGTGAGGTTTTTCTTTTTCCTGCTCCAATAGTGATTCAAGGTGGCTAATAAAATTTGAAAACAAATACAGGACAGAAAAATTAAAAATACAATCAATTAATCATAAAATAAATACTAAAATAATTTAATAAAATAGTTCAGCATGCCACTTCTACAACAAATATCTGTGTAAAGCCCACAAGAACAGCCTTTCCCCCCGCCCAATAAATAGTACTGGCAGGCCTTCTGTCTCTGAAACTGAAAGTAACATCTGAATGTCATTGGGAGCAGTAGTTACACCTTAGCCTTCCCCAGTAGAAGAGAAATATCAGTGTATTAAAGTTAGCAGATTCTAGGATCCTTAAACCCTGGAAGAACAAGTACAAAAATCTCTGGGGAGCATTTGCAACCTCCAGGATGCCAAGCTTGTTCAAGATTAAACAAACCTTGGAGAGATCCTAAAAACTCCCTTTTTATGACTCTGTAGTCCCTAGTTAGGGTAAAGTCAGGGCAACTGGATGGAGCTGAGTGTTTACTGATGGGGTTCCCTACTTGACACTATGTGGAGTTCCCAGCAGATATGTTTCCTTTGTGTCCTAGGAGAGAAACATCTGCCACTACCTAGGATTGAACTCTCAACCTTCTGAGGGGAGAGTGGGTGTCTTCACCACTAAGCTAGTATTTTTGAACAACTAAGAGCAGCCTCAACCAGTGTCTTTTTTTTTCTACAGATTTTTTAAAGTCTTTAGGAAATCATGCTGAATTAGAAAACTAGCCTGCAAAGAAGACAGCAGAGTGAGACAGGATTTGCATAATCCCTTTTCTAGAAGACTTAACTTTCTGTGATTGATCATAGGACTGAAAGGTAATGCTTCTTCTCATGCTTCAAAAGAGGGGTAAAAAACATAGAACCAGCTCAGCCATATAGCTCTTCTCAGTTGCCTTTTCATATCTGTAACATTAAAAGTCACCAGCCTTGCTAACCCAAGCTGTCTGTCATTGCTGCAACCCATCTCTGGGAAATAGCGAGACCTAAATAAGTTTGGAAATGGAATCCTTCCTTTCCTATTCCACAAGATGAAGGCATGGGGGTACAATGCAAATATGAATGTTTGTTCAGAACTTTGATGATTGCTAAGATCCTCATTTTAATCCTTCCAATACGCATGGCCATGAAGTTTGTACAGCATATAAGAGCAAATGTACAGAGATCCAGATGCTGTGGGGTCTTATTTGCTGATATAAAACACCTATTCGTGCCATGGATACTATATAAATCTCAGCACATGCATTAGGTCATAGTAACAAATCTAATACTAGATAGAAACAATGATTGGATGCATACATTATATTAAGCATCATCATAGTTTATAAACCACAGGTGATAATTGGACTACATACTGAGGCAAACCAAACAAACTAGTGTGACATATGAATTCAACGTTAAAAATAACTGGAAAGAAAAAAAACTCTTATTCCATATTATAGTCAGAAGTTGCTCTAAAATAATATAATTTATGGTTAGTTTCCTACATCAAACGATAATAATTTGGGTAAAGTCAGATGAAAATTTCAGTGGGACTCACTCAACCTTCCACAAGGTGCAATTTAATTTTGTACCACGCAAATTTAATTACAAACCATTGTCAAAGATGTAATATGAATAAAATATGATTGTCATATCACCCAGAACTCTGGTGGGCTACCATTCCCCTTTATGCATTTTTTTTCCGGTGCCTCTCTTAGCAGAAAAACAACTCATGCATCAGAAAATGAAGCTGATATCCTAGAAGGAAAGGATTTTGAAAGAAAAGCCATATTTGCAATGCAATTGAAACAGATGAGATAAGAAGCGATTATGGGTATTTATGAATAGGGTATTCATGAAAGACAGAGATGAAGTAAAGACAAATTCCAGGCATTTCACTGGAGTGGTGACAGGTGGATTTACAGAGTAGGGATATGAATGAAAAGAGAATGGGGGAAGGAAGAAAGTCTCAAATCAAAGATGACTCCTCAGTTTATGGGTTTAGGAACATGTTGAAGTGTTAGCTTCCCAAGGTTAGACAGTCAGGCTCAACTATATTGACATATTTATCTAGCTCCTATTTAAGCTGTAATTTTAGTCATCAGCTGGAAATATTAAATAGATTAACAGTTGAGCTAAAAATCTGGGCTACAAAATCCAGATGATGTTCAACAGCAGCAGAAAGTTTCTTGTTGATATCATTTAATGGTCATTCAGAGTTTTGCAGCCCAGATACAGCAGTCTTACTTAACCGGGTAAGCAATATGCAGTACAGTATTTGATAAACACAATAACTAAGCCGTAGTTTGGGTGGTGAACTGTAGTTGTAGTAGCATAACATCCAGTGGTGGGATTCAAATATGTGAACAACCAGTTCTCTGTGTGGAATGCCGCTTCTGGAAGTCCATTCTGGGCCTGGGCAATAAAAAATTAGTTACCGGTTCTGCCGATCTGGTGTGAACTGGCTGAATCCCATCACTGATAACATCCTTCTTTTATGTGTAAAGAAGTTCATCTATATAGAAATTCCTAGAAAATCCACAAGTTAATCTCCAATGTCGAGCTTTCCGGGTCATGCTGCAGAATCTTTGAGAGGAAGTAGCAATTTCTTGCTGTACTTTTGACCTAAACCACAAATATTTAGAAACAGGGAGGAGACAAAGAAAAAGAGGCTGAAGCAGAGTATGTAGCAAATTGTGATTAGGTAGAAAAATATTACTTTGAAACACGACTGAAGTTACACCCTATATGATCTCTATATTTTATCTGTTGACAATATAAAGGGGAGCCAGCAGCTTTATCCTACTTAATGAATGTTATCATGAGGTAAAGGTAAATCAGTAACCATTAAGATCAAACATAACTTGCTTCTTTTGAACATACAATGCTCTCATTTATATAAATCTTCACAATCTCCCAGTCTTTCTCAAATGAACACAAGTCAACCCAGAAGGCCAAAGAAGAGGGCTTCTCATTTCTGAAAATTCAATAACACCTTTGAAAACTAAGCCCCATTGAATAGCTGAGAGAATTAGCCGCTGGATCTCCAATTATCTAAGACTGTCCCTTCCAGCTTTGGAAGGCTGCAAAAATAAAATGCATCACATCTTCTTTTGTCCAGAAAAGAGGAAGCTGTTTTGAGCAAAACTTTTTTTTGAGCAGAACCTTTGATACATCAGAAAGATCTTTGAATGGAGAAATGAAACATTTGTGCACACCTGTAGAGTTTCAACACTACATTCAAATGTTTTTAGATTAGATCTTTTTGGCACTTTATTCATGTGATAACATTATCATATTAACTTTGCCAAGTTAATTAGGTGGGGGACAGAAACACTTTGCTCAGCTTCTTCAGTTAGAAATAACTATCTTGGGAAGTTTGTCCAACAGAGGACAATGCAGGGGATGTGGATGGTAAGTGATATTGCTACCACAAGGCCCCTTTGTTTATTTGACCTTGAATCCCATTTCACAGAGAAATGTCAATATTTGTTCATGAATTCACCAACTACTGTTTCCTTGCAGCTAATGTGAATACAGCCTTTGAGGTAACAATTCTTGTTTTGATAGTATTTAAATTTTTATTTTACTGTATGCTGTTGACGCACGGCCATGATACATATGCTTTACCACATGTTGACAGTGAATTGGAGTCACAATAAATAAACAGTGAGGTCAGAAAGCTTGAGAAAGAGCAAGTTACCTTGCAAAAACAAAAACTCCTACCTTTTTCTGGGCATAATAATATGTTTCGCTGATGAAAAAAAAAGAAAAATATTACTTTTTTTTATTCAAACCTTCACAAACTGGGAGAAGAATATAACCCACAAAGATACACAGAATAAAATTCTGCTTAGAACTGACTTGATCTCTTTGTTTATGTGTTCTCTGAGAACATATCTTTTTTTAACAGAATATATAAGGGTTTTCTTTAATGGCTTTGAGATGGACAATGACAATGACAAGTTTTATGAGGTGATGCATGTAACTGCATAAGCTGTACACCATCAGGGAGACAAGACAGAGATGAATTCCTGTATATTTGGATACCTGGAAGCTTACTGCTTCTCTGATTGTAGTTTATTATTTCCCTTTTAAACACAGGGAAGTCTCAACTCTCAGGAGCAGAACACTGAATGTGTGGCTGATGCAGAAAAGATTAAATAGGTTGGGGGATCTTCTCCCATCTCCTTCTTTACATGATTGGTTTTCTACTACATCATTTGACATAGCTTTTCTTTGTTTTCTGTCACAGCAGGAATATTAGTTGAAAAATGAAAACCCTTCTGAATCCTGCTGAGGGCTACCTTGTGGTTTAAGTATTCTTACAAAGACTAATAAGAAACTCAGTGGGATTTTTGTTTCACTAAATTGTACAAATGCACCAATTGCACTAATAGAAAGAATTGTGCATAGAATGAAAATATTATACATAAATCTAAACACTACTAAAACTCTCATTGTCATGACTTTAACTGGGTGAAATGATGCATCATAGGGCAACAATTTTTGAATCAATGTACCTGAAATGGGCTAAGTTACAGAATGTGTCCAAGACCTGTGATTCTCAAGGGAATTAAATTTGGAGAAGTTGTGGCTGCTTCAGTGCTACTAGCTGCTGCTCTGCTGTAGATTGCTGCTGTGGTCATTTGATCTACATTTTCTTTTTTTTTATTTTATATAAAATTCTTTTATTAAAACAATCAACATTGAACATAAAAACATATTGTGCAGCATTCATCATGGCACCTGATATACAATACTAAGTATTAGTCATTGAAAACGTCTGAGTTAGTAAGCCTTGTTCCACCCCTCGCGTCTAGCCTCAACTATACTCCTGTTACACTTTGTTTGATTGGTGTTTCTCCTATCTGGTTCCATATTAATGTGATCAACATTAAACCAAAGATCCTATTGCTAAACAATCATCCTAGAACATAGCATACAACATTAGGTATTAATCTTTGTAAACATCTGTTTTAGTAAACGTTCTTCCCTCCTCCCTTCCCTCTTCAAGTATACTCCGAGTACCTTTTATTTGGTTGGTGTTTCTCTTATATATGGTCTATCTGCTGTATCTAGTTTATTGCATATTGTTCGTTTGCGCTTCTGAATTGGCTTCATCGCATTACTAGTGCAATCTTTTATAGTCCCTAACCGGAGATTCTGAGGTAGAAGTTTCATATCCTGAGGTAGAGGTTCAGTCCGCTTTAACAGTATTAAAGCAAACAACATTAGTCATAAGTTTATGTTAAGAGGCATTAGTTATAGAACATATACATTCAACATTGGGTGTTAGTTTTTGTAAACCTTTGATTTGTTAACCCTTCTTCCCTCCTCCCATCGAGCCTCAGCTAAACGCCAGCTGCATTCTGTTTGATTGGTGTCTCTCTTGGATATAGTCTATCCACTGTTTCCAGTCCATCAAAAATTGTTCATTGGAGCGATTTTTCAAGTATGCTGATATTTTCGCCATTTCCGCCAAATTTGTTACTTTCACAGTCCATTCTTCAATAGGCGGTATTTCCTGATTCTTCCAGTATTGTCCCACCAACAATCTTGCTGCTGTAATTAAGTTCAAAAATAAATTTGTCTCTGAGGTAGTGAAGTCCTTTGTGATCCCTAACAGAAAAGCCTGAGGTAGAAATTCTATACGCTTTTTGAAAATAGTTTGTAGTGTCCACCATATCTTCCTCCAGAATGCTTTGATTTTTCTGCATGTCCACCATATGTGAAAGTAGGTAGCCTCCCCGTCCCCGCACCTCCAGCATTTGGGCTGGGAGTCCGGGTAGATGAGTGATATTTTTTTCGGGTCTAGGTGCCATCTATAGAACATCTTGTAGAAGTTTTCCCTTAAGTGTTGCGATTTCGTGAATTCTACATTCCTCACCCAGATTTTCTCCCACGTGTCCATGGCGATAGGGTGTCCGAAGTCTTGTGCCCACTTTATCATACAGTTCTTGACTATCTCGGTTTCAGAGTCCATTTCTATCAGAATGCTGTACACTCGTTTGATGTGCATAATCCCCTGTTCTCTAATCTGTTTAATTAGATTCTCTTCGGTCTGGGAGAAGCCCTTCTTCTTGTCTTTACGCCACCTTGATTGTAGTTGTATATATGATAGCCAGGTGCTTCCTATTCCTCTGTTTGCTAGCGTTGCTTGAGGTTTCAAGAGGAACCCGTTTTCTTCTCCCAGTATAAGTTCACTGTAGGGCACCACTTCTTGCCCTTGGGATGTGTTCATATCCCCTGTTGCGTGTCCAGGGATCATCCAGATGGGAATCCTGTCGTGTAGGAGGTGCTTATATTTCTTCCAGACCCATAACAATGGGATTCGTAGTGGGTTCTCCTTGAAGTTCCTATCTGCTTTTTTGTCGTATACTAAGTATGCGTGCCAGCCGAATAGTAGACCATGCCCCTCAACATTCAGAATTCTATCATTTGTCATGTTGATCCAGTCACTAACCGCCACCAACGTCGCTGCATAGTAGTATAGCTTTAGATTAGGCATTTTGAGTCCCCCTCTCTCCCTTGCGTCTTGGATGATTTTTAGTTTCACCCTCGGTCTCTTGCCGTCCCAAATAAATCTGTTGATGCCCTTCTGCCAGTTGTCTAAGTCCGCATCCTTCTTGAGTATGGGTAGCATTTGAAAGAGAAATAAAAATCTGGGTAAGACGTTCATCTTTACTGCCGCTATCCTGCCCAGCAGGGACAGACGTAGTGATTTCCACCTTTCCAGGTCTGCTTGTATCTTATTCCACAGGACCTCGTAATTATTCTTGTATAATTTCGCATTTGTTGATTCTATCTCCACTCCTAGGTATTTGACTTTCTTGACTATTTCACAACCCGTTATTCTTTCCAAGTTCCGTCTTGCTTTGTTGTCTAGGTTTTTGACTAGCATCTTTGTTTTTGGTATATTTACTTTGAAGCCTGACACCCTACCATAGTCCTCCATTATCTCCATCAATTTCCTTGCTGACTGTGCTGGTTGCGACATTGTCACCAGCAGGTCATCCACAAAGGTACATAGTTTGTAGTCTTGCTGTTTAATCTGTATGCCCTGTACATCCTCTGCTCTTATTCTGTTCAGTAAAATTTCCAGTGTTAGGACAAATAGCAGGGGGGACAGCGGGCAGCCCTGTCTCGTGCCTCTCTCTATATTAAATGAGTCCGTTAAGTCTCCATTGACAATGATCTGACCTGTTTGTTTCTGGTAAATTGCCGTTATGGAGTTGAGAAACTGTACTCCCATTTCCATCTTCCGGACCAAGTTCGTCAGGAACGGCCAGTGCAGTCTGTCGAAAGCTTTTTCTGCATCCACAAACATAAGAGCGGCGGGTATCTGGTTGTGCTTTTGCAGGTATTCTATTATGTTCAGCAGCTGTCTGACGTTGGTTTTCATCTGGCGTCCTTGTATAAATCCCCTTTGGTCCAGGTGTATTGTTTTTTGTAGTACAGTCATTAGTCTATTGGCCAAAATTTTTGTGAAGATTTTGTAGTCTGTGTTTAGTAGTGAGATGGGCCTGTAGTTTGCGGGCTGTGTGTTGTCTTTCCCCTCCTTTGGGATTAATGAGATGTAGGCTGTTTTCCAGGATGGTGGGACCTGGCCTCCTTCTTGAATGTTGGTAAATAGTTTTCTGAGGGGTTCTAGCATCTCCTCTTGGAGGTGTTTGTAGTAGGTCGCTGTTATCCCATCCGTCCCGGGCGATTTTCCTGCTTTCAGTTGTGTGATCGCTGAGTATATTTCCTCTTTTGTGATTAAGGCATTCAGGGCTTCTCTTTGTGTGTCGGTAATCGCCTGTATCTTTTCGTTTTGTAGGAACTCATCTATCTCTTTGTCTTGTATCTTATCCTCGGCATATAGTTTCGAGTAGAACTCCGTGAAGCCTTTCTTGATGGTTTTTTGTCGGAATTCTTCCTTGCCTTTGTATTCTATCTTTTCAATTATGCGGGATTTCTGTTTCTTTCTTATAATGTAGGCTAGCCAGCGGCCCGGTTTGTTGGCCTTGCAGAACGTCTTATGTTTTGCATATTGTATATTCCTTGCAACTTGGTCAGCCATCAACATGTCAAATTGCTTTCTTAAGATCTTGAGTCCTTCTTTGGTGACTTTGTCCTCTGGACTTTTTATTAGTAGCCGCTCCCTTTTACTTATCTCATTTTCTAACTCTTTTCTTTTTTGTTCTTGTTTGTGACGGTGCGTGCTATTCATGGCTATGAGGATCCCGCGCATGTACACCTTGCTGCCTTCCCAGATCGTTTCTATCGGTGTTTCTTTGTTCATGTTTGTGTCGAAGAATTCCTTCATAGCTTTTTTGCATTCCGCCACATTGTCTTCGTGTCTAAGCAAGCTTTCATTGATTCTCCAGGACCTCCTCTGTTTCGGGCCATGTCTTAATTCCATCCTCACAGGGTTGTGGTCTGTCAGTGTCTTGGGTAGGATTTTCACCGCGTTTAGACAAGTTAGCAAGTCACTAGAAGTTAATATAAAGTCGATTCTGGAGAAGGATTGATGTCTGCCAGAGAAGAAGGTGAATTCTTGTTCTTTGTCGTGCCTTTTCCTCCATACGTCTGTCAGTTCGAGGTCCTCCTTCATGTCGAAGAAGGATTTAGGCAACTTGGAGTGTTTTTGCGGGTTCGGTGCAGTTCTTTTTTTGTCTAGAGCAGTCTCTATGACCCCATTCCACTCCCCCATGATGATGTAAGATCTGTAGTTAAGTTGTGTTATTTTCTTGTGTAGCTTTTTGTAGAATTTGCCTTGTTGCTGATGTGGTGCATATACGCCCATTACTAGAATCTTCTTGTCTTCTTGTGTTATTTCAATTGCCAGGTATCTACCTTGGGGGTCGGACTCTATTAGCTTAGCCATTACATGTTTCTTTACGTATATAACAATCCCATTCTTTTTTCTTGGCGCCGCTGCCACAAAGTGCGCCCCTAGTTTGTAGTTGATCAGATATTTCTGGTCTGCTGCTCTGATGTGTGTTTCTTGTAGGCAGATTATGTCGCTTTTACCTTGGTTCAGGTAGTGGAGAATTTTTCTTCTTTTCTGGGGGGAGTTCAGTCCGTTCACATTCCAAGTCAAATAATTAGTTGCCATCATCTGTTACAGGATACTCTTGTGAGACCAATTCTGTTATTTCTCCTGTTGTCTTCTTTGGTCTCGTTCCCACGATATCCGGATTGTTGCTCATATTGGTTTGTGAGGTCTTGCCTTGCTGGTCTGTGTGTTTGGTAGCGAAGCCTGGTAGCCTGTCCTCTGTAGACTGTCCTGCCTCCTTGTTTTTGTCGCTCTCTGCTCTCTGCGCCCTCACCCCTCGAGGTGGTCCATTCATTTCCTCTGCCACTGCCCCGATCTGTGCTTCTGCGCGGCTTGCTCGTTGGCCTCGATCCCTCCCGCTTTCCAGTGGTCTATCTGTGTCTTCTCTCGCGGTGAGTTGGGGGCCTCCCGACTTCAGTTCCTTTTCGAGGAAGTCTGGCTTTCTGGACCGAGGTCAAGTAATGTCTCTTGTTTTTATAGGAAAGTGACACTCCTGATGGGGTTTCCCACCGGTATCGCAGTGCACGCGATCTCAGTTCTGTGGTCAGGAATTTGTAGTCCTTTCTGTCTCTCAGCATCGCCTGGGGGATCTCTTTCAGGACCTTCACCTCCTGTTCCTCTATGTAGAATGCCTTGTTATAGGAAGTGGTGGAGATGTGTTTCCGGAACCTCTGCGTTGTGAAGTGGATGACCACATCCCTTGGTTGGTGCTTGTTCACTTCCCTCCAGGCGCCCACTCTGTAGATTTTTTCGACATGCCACTCAATCTCATTGGAGCTCATGCCCAGGAATGTTGCCAGGGCCTCTACAAAAGTCTTGCGCAGTTTTCCCTGGGTTTCGTGTGTTGTCTCTTTCCACCCTCTGAACCTGATTGCAAATGCCATTTGCCAGAATTGTATCATGGTGGACTGGTCTTGGACCTCTCTTTTCACCTCTGCAATCTGTCCCTCTACGCGGTTTTCCACTTCCTTCATCATCTTTTCCGTATTCTCCCTGGTTTCTTGGAGGTTTTTGTAATGTGTTTGCAATGCCTCCTTCATTTGTTCCAAGTCGGTGGCCGTCGCTTTGCGCTGTTCTTCCCACTTTCTCTCCAGGTCTCTACCTTGGTCCGCCAGCATCCTCCTCATGTCGTTGTATCTTTCCTCCGTCTTCCGTTCTGCTTCTATGCGTCCTTTCTCCGTCTTCGCGCCCATTTCTGCCAATTTTCTATCCATGCCATCCATCCTTACCACCATCGTCGCTATCGTCTCATTTAGCGTCTCAATCGTCTCTTTTAGTTCTTGGATCAAGCGTGCTGTTGTGGAGTCATGGGTTGGCGTTTGGGTCTGAGGGCATGCAGTTGGGTGGGGGTGTGTGTGGTTGGGTGGGGTGTTCCCTGGCAGATTGGAGAGCTGGAACAGAGAGGGTGCAGCTCCCTTCGGGTTGGGCAGTTTGGCCTGTTTCGTCCGTTTGGCTGCCATTTTGGGCTTCGCCTCCTGTTGGCCTGTCCACCCTTAAAGCCACCCCTTGATGCAAAGAATTGTGGGGGAATTGTTCCTGTGCCAGATCGTCAAACTGCTAGGATGGGTTGGATCAAATTCTAGTTCTTCTGTTACCAGTTAGCAAGTGTTCATGTCTCACAGTTAGTATTTTAACAGTAAGGTGGTTGTTCCCTAGGGGGTGTAGCTTGTTTTCAATTAAGCTTTTCTGTACTGTACTGGCTGGGGTGATACAAAGATGGGAGGATCTGTGGCTTGGGGTTTTTGAGGATGGCCTTTTTCTCAAGATGCAGTACAACACTAGGTTGTGGTCTGGAGAAGCTCAAGTAATCTGGTCCTTCCAAAAGGGGAGGGGGTGCCTTCAGGGTTTGGGCAGTGTAGGGGTAGGAGCCTGTATTCTGGCAGCTCTATGTTCAGGGAGCCAGTTCAGTACCTTTGCCTTGGGTTCCTTTTCACTCCCCTCTGCCAGCCTGTTTCTTCTCTTTGCTCTTTTCTGGCTCCTTCTTGCCCCTCTTTCTCTGCCTCTTTGCCCAGGTCACTTCCTCCTGCCTTCTGTCAGCCTGTGTTTACTGCTCCCCTCTGCTTTTCCCCTTATTGCTCACTGTGTTGCTTTCCAGCTTTCTTCTTCCCTGCCGTCCGTTGTGGGGGGGGGGGGGAAAGAAAGGGAACAGTGTCTCTGCAATGTTTCCCCCCCTTCTCCTCTTTCCCCCTTCTCTTCGTAGCCTCCTCCCACCCGGTCTGTCCGCTCCTGCTCCGCTTGTCCGGCTCCTTGCCGCTTCTGTTACTTTTCTTGGGGGCCTGCGGGGGGTCTTCTGGGGGTCCTGTGAAGGCCTCTTCCTCCCTTTGCTAGCCTCGCTCTCCGTTCGGCGTCCCGCAGCGTGCAGTTCCACCCCCCCCGCCTGTCTCACCGCTTCTCGCTGTCTCTTCCGAACGCTGTTCGTCTTCCTTTCCCTGCGTCTGCTGGCCCTCCGTAGCGGCTGGGCGGCTTCGCGGCTTCCTCCGACCTCCAGCTGGGTAAGTCCAGGGCTCTTCTTCCCTCGTCCTGCTTCTTTCTGGTCTTCTCTCGCCCCCGTCTCCTTCTTCGCTGGTCCCTCGGTCTTCTCCCCTCGCCTCTATTCTGATCTACATTTTCAACATTCTGTGACAATTTCCCAGCCAGTCTCACAATCCTTGACTGTCGCCCCACCACGAGTAATCTTAGACTGAGGGAATCGAAAGGGAACTCATCAAATTTGCATATTACACCAAACTGTCAGGAGTAGCCAACACCTCAGAAGACAAACTCAGGATCCAAAAAGATCTTGACAAACTTGAACAATGGGCCCTATCCAACAAAATGAGTTTCAATGTGGAGAAAAGCAAAGTCTTACACTTTGGCAGGAAAAACCAAAGGAACAAATACAGATTGGGTGAGAAGAAGGGATTTTTTCCTTCGATCTGTGGTCATTCTGTTTCTCTGTTTAGGTAAAGAAATATCTCTGAAGCAATAAGGCAATGGGCATGGGTTATCTAGTTACATTTAAAAATATTTTTAAAAGATTATTCCACCATCCAAAAAGCATCTTGTTTATGAAAACACTGTCATGAGAAAGGATTTCTTCTGACATGGAAATATTTTCAAGCATAGAGGCCCTTTCCCCCTGGGATAAGCAAGTGGCAGACACAACTACAGCTAACATTTGAAGACTTTATCATTTGGGAGCATCCATGTATTGCAGCTTGAAGCTCTGACTTCCTAGAGGAAAGGATGAGCTAGATTTTTTTCAATTCAGACCTCACTTGAAGGTGCCCCAAATATTGTATAGAAATACTGCAAATGATATTTTCCATGTGCCCCATCTTTGACCCTCTCTATCATTTCTTCTTAATATAGGGTGGGGGCTCCATAAACAGCAGACAAGACTCTCTTATCTTGATTTCTGTTACTGATTAAATGAAAATATTTTCTTAACAGCTTATGCCAAACAAAATATGGATTAATTTCTGGATTAATATAATTTATTATTTCAATTGATATCCTATTTTCTGTTCGTTGACTGGATTCATATAACATGGTTAACTACTAGTAGAATGTATTGTACAGTATACAGAATCATAAAATAAATGGGCTGGGTTTACACGACAGATCAAGACTCAGAAAAATAATCAAGGTTGCAACTGATCAAAATTAGCATAATCTGTGAATGTAGTTTCTAATTTCTAACAGAATTGGTGAAATGAATCATGTGAACCAAATAAAGAAATCATGACAGCCCCAAAGTAAAATATGAATAGAAATAATACAAAAAGTCCAAGCTCAATCTCTTCCACCCAAATATGAGTGATTGTGGGGAGGCTGGGAAAGAAATAGAAGTTTGAGTAAATATAAACTAACGAGAGATGGAGGATGAATGAGTTGGGTTGTTATAAGAAGTGTTTCAAAGTTTCTCCACATGTGCATAGATTATCAGAATCAAATAAGGAAAACTTGAAATCCTAACATGAGAGACAAAATGATATCACAAACATTAGTGAAACTTAGTGGGATGACACACTTGACTGTAACAATTCTAGAAGGCTACAACTTATTAATAAGGAAAAGGAAGGAGATGTTATATTGTATAGAAAGAAAACCCTTTGCTGCACCAAAATTTACTAACTGCAGCATGGAAATCCTGCTGAAACTGTTCAAAGAAAAATAAGGAAAGAAAAATGTTACATTATCAAGGGAATTTATTATAAATTACCTACCGTATATTTCAACTACCCTAATATCTGCTGGAAATTTATTTCTATTGCTGTGTGTATGAATGGATTGAAACTACAAAGAAGTAGATTTAGCTTGAGTATTAAGAAGAATTTTCTGTTGTTAAGATCTATCAAGCAGTACAAGAAGTTTGCCTTATGAAGACTATTTTTTTAACCAGCACTCTTCAAACCAAAGCTAGATAATCATCTGTCCAAAATGGTTTAGCAGATCCTTCACTGAGAAAAGGGTTGAAATAGGGGTCCTCTGTAATCATTTCTAACATGATCTCTGTTGTATCTTGAGCCTGCAAAAGCAGGCTCGGGATGTTGCATTGGTCCCGGGCATTCCAAGGCTGCCCAGGACCAGACTGAGCAACACCGGCCTTGTGCGCATAAACAAAGTGCTGGCTGCCCGGGACCAGACTGAGCAGCGCCAGCCTTGTGCACATGCGCAAGGCAAGAAGCACTAAGATACATTGTTTGCGATTGTCCGGGTCTCTGGTCTTAAAAAGAAGCCTGTTTTGCTTTTGCTGTTGTTGTTGTGAGAAAGTTAGAGAAGAAAAAAGAACTGTTAAATTAGCCATGTGTCTTCATCATTTGCACTCGAACAAAGAACTCAACACTGGCAACGAAGGTGGGATCCTTTGCAAATGAAAGAAGTTTTGAGGACTTATCCAAGAAGCCCTGAAGAGGGAAAACGGCATCTGAATCAGCATCCCAGCCTGCCAGTACAGAGTCGCTGGAGGGTGAGTTCTGCTACAGGACCCTTTCCCTTAGAGCAGTTTGCACAGGAGCAAGTGGTGAAGCTTGTAACTAAGCTTGGTGAAGATTGGGCATTTGTCTGATTTTGATGTCTCACACCAAGAGAGATGGAATTCTTAATGTAGCAAGGGTGGAGAATTACTTCAGAGTAAATCCAATTAGAGAAGATGGCTTGAAGGCTGCAACTCTGTTGTGTGTTTGTGGACAGGAAGCTTTTGAAATTGCAGAGAACCTGGTGGCCCCTGCACCTCTGGAGTCAGTGACATATACTGACTTGAAGAAGCTGTTGAAGGAACACTTCCAGCCAAAGGTGTCTGTTATTGCTTGGAGGCACACGTTTGAACAGAGGGACCAGAAGCAGGGTGAATCTGCTACAGACTTTATTGCGGCCTTAAGGAGAGCAGCCAGGCCTTGTGAGTTCAAAGATCTGGAAGAGAGGCTGTGAGATTGATTCGTTTGTGGGCTAAGGAACAGAGACTTGCAGCAGAAGATTTTTGCTCAGGAAGAAGTCTCCTTCCAAGATGTGCTACGAGCGGTGACAGCTGAGGAAGCAGCAGGTGGGGCTGTGAAGACCTTACGGCTCACCAGGAGTTCTCCAGAGATAGCTACCATCCATCAAGAGGACGCTCGAGAAGAATCAGACGCGGATCCTGAAGAAGAGGTGAATAGGCTTTCCCAGCCAGCTGAAAGGAGGCAGAAGGAACATCCAGACAAGGCCCCAGCATCTCTTCAATGCTTCAGGTGTGGAGGTCGCCACAAGCGAGCTGACTGCAGGTTTTGTTCCACCATCTGCAGAGCATATGGCAGGCAAGGCCACATAGCATCCATCTGTTTGGGTCGCCAGAAGGTCCAACCTCGTGAAGAATTGCATCTGAAAGGTACCAGGGTCCCCAGCCAACATAGAGTGGGTTTCTGCACATCGTGCAGGAGTATTTTGAAGACAGGGACACATAAGCCCCTTAAGAAGAAACAGTCCATTAACATAATCAATGGAGTTGGACACTGGGTCCGCTCTCTTCATTATCTCCATTAATACTTTCAAAAGGATATGCAGCAGCAGTGGCATTCGAGTTAAACTCAGACCATCCAATCTAATACTTACAGATTTTCAGAATTCTATGGGGTGTGTTAAGGGGAAGGCCACCCTTAGAGTACAGCATAAGGGTTTTGAGGGTCCCCTAGATGTGGTGGTTGTTGGGGGCGAATGTACAAGTTTTATTGGACTCGATTGGTTTGAGGCTCTAGGAATCCAAGTAACTGGGCTGCAACATTTGCAAACGTTGAGCCTTGCAGAAGTCTTCAGGGAGTTTGCAGATGTGTTTAGTTCAGAGTTAGGATCCTACAAGGGGCCTCCCATT
The DNA here is from genome assembly GCA_034064705.1 of Bothrops alternatus. NCBI lineage: Eukaryota > Metazoa > Chordata > Lepidosauria > Squamata > Viperidae > Bothrops > Bothrops alternatus. The sequence continues at coordinate 978,361 of JARGCV010000166.1, forward strand.
TCGCTACGGTTAGACCCAACCATCACACCTATCAGGGTTAACCTAGGAGGGTACCTTTTGCCCTCAAGGGTAAGATTGAAGCGGAGCTGGACAAATTGCTCCAGCAGGGCATTCTGGAACCTGTGGACTCAAGTCCATGGGAAACCCCGATTGTAACACCTCTAAAGGCTAATGGGGATATACGCATTTGTGCAGATTACAAGTGCACACTGAATAAGGCGCTGCAACAGCACGCTTATCCAGTGCCTGTGTTAAGTCACATTCTGGCTTCCCTCAAGGGGGGACGTATTTTTGCAAAGCTTGACCTGGCTCAAGCCTATCAACAGCTACCTGTTGATGAGGCAGCTGCAGAGGCCCAGACTATTGTAACTCACAGAGGGGCATTTAAAGTCAAGAGACTGCAATTTGGGATAAATGTAGCCCCTGGCATATTCCAAAGTGTCATGGAGAGCACACTTCGAGGTATTCCTGGGGTCTGCCCATACTTTGATGATGTCCTCATTGTTGGGGAGTCATCACAAAATTTAGCAGCGAGATTAAAGGCTGTCTTGCTTCGTTTTCGAAAAGCAGGCCTTAAACTGAAGAAAGATAAATGTAAGGAGTCACTTCTACTGACTTCTTAGGATTCAGGATAGATGCTCAAGGCATTCACCCTGCTGAAACCAAATTGCAAGCTATTCAGCAGGCCCCAAGCCCTAAGAGTGAGCTGTAAGCCTTCTTGGGGCTATTAAATTTTTACCATGCATTCCTCCCACATAAAGCTGCTGTGGCAGAGCCATTACATAGGCTCTTAGACAAGCAGGCCCCTTGGCAGTGGACTAAAGTCCATGAAAAGAGTTTCAGTGAGGTTAAGGCCTTGCTCACGTCTAATGCTGTATTAGCACATTTCAATAAGCAACTGCCTGTTTGCATCGCATGCGATGCATCTCCTTATGGACTGGGAGTGGTACTTAGCCATCTGAAGGCTGATGGGACACAGGTCCCTGTGGCCTACTATTCAAGGACTCTGTCATCTGCAGAGCGGAATTACGCTCAAATTGATAGGGAAGCTTTGGCCATAGTGGCTGGCATTAAGAAATTTCATGATTTCTTTTATGGCCGCCATTTCATGGTCTACACTGACCATAAGCCTCTGTTGGGTTTGTTTACCACTAATAAACAGACCCCATATATCATTTCTCCTTGTATGCTGAGATGGTCCATTTTCCTATCAGCATATGACTATACATTAGCTCACAAATCTGGGAAAGAAATGGGCCATGCAGATGGCCTGAGCAGATTACCTCTGAACCAAGTTGAACCAGGTCCTGCTCCAGCCGTTAATATTCTGTCCATTCAGGAGTTGCCTGAGTCTCCCCTCAATGCTAGGGATGTGGCTGCAGAAACTGCCACTGATCACACGCTGACCTGGGTGCTGTCAGGATGGCCTGACAAGTGCCCTGATACTGAGTTACAAAGTTTCTGGCACAAGAAGCATGAGTTGTCCACTTTTAAGGGTTGCCTGTTACGGGGTAGCAGGGTAGTGATCCCAGCCTCATTGAGGTCTAGAATCTTGATCTCTCTGCATGAGGGACATCCTGGTATAGTCAGGATGAAAGCGTTTGCACGTAGCCATCTTTGGTGGCCTGGACTCGATAAAGCCATTGAGGCTCAGGTGCACGGGTGTCAAGTGTGCCAACAGTCTAGGCCTGAAATGCCTCAGGCTCCAATAAATAGGTGGGAGGAAACTCAAACCCCATGGTCTAGGGTACATATAGATTATGCTGGGCCCTTTCAGGGGCAATTCTTCCTGGTAGTTGTTGACAGCCATTCCAAGTGGCTAGAGATCGTTCCTGTTTCATCCACTACTACTGCCAGGACAATCCAGGTGTTGAGAGGAATTTTTGCATCACATGGTCTTCCAGATGTTCTGGTGTCAGATAATGGGCCTCAATTTACCTCTTCTGAGTTCCAGGCTTTTCTGCAGGCCAACCTGATCCGCCATGCAACTTCGGCTCCCTTCCATCCATCCACCAATGGACTGGCAGAGAGGACGGTGTGAACTACCAAAGACACTCTCAAGAAACTGACTTATGGTTACTGGCATAACAGGTTAGCAGATTTCCTTCTTGCACACCGCACCACACCATGCACTGCCACAGGGAAGAGCCTTGCTGAACTCTGTTGGGGTCGCCGCTTCATCACTAAACTGGACAGGCTGCACCCTGACCGGGTGGCTTCACATGTGTCACAACTGCGGGCACCTAGGAGACTCCAGGTGGGCGATCTGGTTTGGGCAAGAAACTGTGGCCTGGTCATCTCTGGGTCACAGCTGTGGTCTGCAAGGTCTCGGGGCCGTTATCATACAAAGTTGCCTTGGCAGATGGCCGCGTTCTGCGCAGACACATAGATCAACTGCATTGGAGATTGGACTCTCACCCTTCTGCTCCTGGCTTTGCTCTGGGGGTGGGAGGATAACATGCATTCTGGGGATCAGTTTCACAGGTCATCGCTAGCCGCTGCTGAGGCTATTGGGGAGTCATCCCAAGGTTCCACAAGTGCTCCTAACAGGAATTCAATGGATAGGGGGTCATCCCACACATCCATAATTACTCCAGACAGGGAGTCACACCGGGGGTATCCACAGTATTCATGTATGTCAGATAGTGCTCCAGACAGGGAGATTGACCAGGGGTATCCAAACAAATCACAAACAGCAAGAGAAGAAGAATTCCAACAAGGGCGCTTGTCCAATTCTGCAATTGCTCCCAAAAAGAGGTCACCAGCAAGGAGGGTTGCCAGGGAGGCGACTCCTGACTCTGGAACCTTGGGCATGTGCTTGGGGGCCACAGGGTACTGGGGCACTTCCACTACCCAGCACTCTCCATTTGCTGGCCTTGGGTTCGAGGGACAGTGTTCCCAAGAAGGATCCATTGTGGACCCGGGGTATGCTGGTTTGGACTTAGATGGTCCAGCCAGCAGCTGGGTGGGTCAACCAGGTATTTGGGGCAGCAAAGTCCTGGCCTGCCTAGCCTAGTAGGCGAGCAGGTAGGCCAGGCACCCTCACCAGGGTCACCTGGGGATTTAAGGCAGCAACGCCCTGGCCTGACTTGCCTGGTAGGCGAGCAGGTAGGCCAGGCAATCTCTTCTGGCCTTAGAAGGTCGCAGCGGGCCAAATGCCCACCCAAACATCTTAGGGAATTTGTGAAGTCAATAAAGCTATTTCAGGAGGACCCTGAATACAGGAAGCATTCGGGATAGAATGTTGTAATATTTTTTGATTTCGGAAACATTCAGGCATTACTGACTCATTGCATTTGATTACTGGACTGTATAACACTCCTGCCAGTGAATGGTACACCTCTGTGTGTACAAGGTATGTTCCATCTAGGGGGGAGGGGTGTTGTGTCTTGAGCCTGCAAAAGCAGGCTCGGGACGTTGCATTGGTCCCGGGCATTCCAAGGCTGCCCAGGACCAGACTGAGCGATACCGGCCTTGTGCGCATGCGCAAAGCGCTGGCTGTCCGGGACCAGACTGAGCGACACCAGCCTTGTGCGCATGCGCAAGGCAAGAAGCACTAAGATACATTGCTTGCGATTGTCTGGGTCTCTGGTCTTAAAAAGAAGCCTGTTTTGCTTTTGCTGTTGTTGTTATGAGAGAGTTAGAGAAGAATAAAGAACTGTTAAATTAGCTATGTGTCTTCATCATTTGCACTCAAACAAAGAACTCAACAATCTCCTTGTGCGATGCTATTACCATTCTTAATCATTTAACATCTTCTCCCTGAAAAGTTGGAAGCATCGGTAGCCAAATGGAGCTCCCAAATAAGTAAATTCTGTAATGTGTGAAATAGACTTATTCTTATAGTATTATATTTAGTGAATTCAGTCCTATGGTATCTATAATGTATACTCCCACCAATATTTCTATGAGGATTTACTTTCAAAAATAAAGAATTTTGGGAAGTAAAATTCAAACAGTGATATTTGCTTGAATTTTTTTTTAAAAAGAGGTCATTACAGAAACATTAGCACTGACTATATTGCTATGAAATGAACGGAAAAGTCTTATTTAGTTTAAAAAGAAGCACTAGTCCAGTAATGCAATCTTGCACTTAAGCTCTTCCAACAGTGAGAACAGTTAGGTGAAAGCCATTATAGAAAGAATTTCAAAGATCCTTTTTTCTGAGCTTTTCATCAACAATGCATCCCACTGTTTACATTTTAATTAACTTCTGTGTCACTGATTTATAAGAAAGATGGATTAGTCTTATGCTTTCAGATGAATTATTGCAATTTGAACCTATTTGTACCTTCAGTTAAACTCTTCAAAGCCTACGGAAGGTTGTTTATGTACAGGAAATCGAATTAGTAATGCTGTTAGTGTGATTTAATAATGTTTTGGTGGCTCAGTTGCCACAATAAGGAACAGAAATTGGAGAATGTCTGCATTTATATATTGGCTCGGCCAGGGCTTTTCCTGTACTTTTACAACAGGTACAACAATCATGCTACCGGTATTAGCTAGCCTGTTAATATCAGAAAATTAAATGGCCACCAAGATCCTTAAAGCATCACAGCCTTTAGAACTGTCTGAAAAGAAGATTCAACTGAACTTCTAATTAACTGAAAATCAGGATGTTTATACCAAAGAATTAATAAACAAGCTAGAGAACAGCCACTGAGGCATTAACTAAAATAAATGGGGATACTCTGTTTACAAAGCTGTCATAAATCTGTTTTTTCCTGTTTCACACTACTCTTTCTTTATTAAAAAAAATAAAATTAATACCTATTTTCATCATACCTATTTAATACCAGTTTTCCATAAGATGTGGGGTTTTGTACACTATTTCTCTCTATCAATAAATTTTAAAAAGTGCACAGTCCACAAGATGATACAGAAATATAGAGATAGAGATAGATATAGAAATAAAGTTAGAAACAGAGATAGAGCAAATTCAGATGATTCAGTTAAAAATGCAGAATGAAGAAAATTTTCCTTTTTTCACTTTTCTTGATAGTAAATCATTGGTGAATCAATATACAATTACCAGATAATTGGAAAAGAGAGGTTTCAAAATGAATGTTTAAAAGCCGTTGTATTCTTTCTGATACTCATATTTTAAAAAATCCTTGTTTTATGTTTCTTATTAAAGGAAGATTCATTAGAGCCTCCCCATTGGGGAATTAAGCCTGATAAGCAATAAACTGAGGTTAATGCTACTCTTCTTTTGGATCAAGTGACAGAAACGTGGGTGATGCCCAGTTATTGTAACAAGATGGTTCTGGTAGCTAGCTCAATCAACTTAGTGCAACCTTGGGAAGAAAGAGCAGTGTTTGTTGAAGTGTTGTCCCAACTCACCATGGCCAACTTGCTGTAGGACAACTCACTATGGCAACGTACAACAAGACAATTCATCATGGAACAATTCAACTCTGTATTAATTGTTTCATTGATGTGCTTTTTATTACTGGTGACCACATTTTCACCAAAATTATTGTAACTCTTGTATTTCTGGATTGAGTTTCTTTATTTTATTGTTATTGGCCACAGTTCCATCAAAATTAATTTAACTTTTGTATTTGTTGAATTGTCCCATGGCAAGCTGCCCATGGCAAATTGACTGTGGCGAGTTGTCCCCATTCCACATTTCTGTAATTCAGGGAGCTTTGTATTCAGGAAGGAGATTGGTTTATCCATTCTTTAGATATTCATAAAAATCAGCTAGTAAACTGAAGTGTTGGAAAAGCCATTCCTGCAAGTAATTTGTAAGAAATCTATAATTTCCCATAGAAGCTGATTTATTTATTTATTTATTTGGAAGAAAACCTTTTTATTTCAAATAAAATGAAAACCATGTGAAGTTCTTAAAATCTCTACAGACTACCTTCCTTTGTGCTTCTGCCCAACTCAGCTTCCACTTTATCTCTTTCTATCGTCCCAGACAGGGTGGACTGCAATTCCCATCATCTTTAGTAATGATTCATTGATAGGAGTTGCTGTCTCCTGTAATAAGACTCGGGTGAAATTTTCCCAAATCCCTGCCCTTCAAAATAAAATGCTTCCAAGCCTGGGTTTTAATTGAAAATTTGACCTAATGATGTGCAATAGCAAGAGGGGTGAATAATACAACAAGGCAGCTTTTAAACAATATGAAAACTACCAACAGCAATTCTGAGTAGGTCATCTCTACATATAGTGGTCTAAAAGAGTTAAGACTTCTCGTTGACCCTAGCTTGGGAAAGCGGCTTTCCTGACTTTTTTCAATAGCTGCCGCCACTGATGGGATACTGTCAAAACCATGAGATCCCCTGGGCAAGCAGGTTTCTTTCTCCTACAAGTTGTGCCCCTTGCTTTTTTCTCCCTGATCACATCTCATGCAAGTTCAGTAGCGACATTTTGTGATGTTCTAAAGCAGCTGTGGACTTCCCAGTTGCAGCTGGACTCCAAGTTCCAACAGCCTCATCCAGCATGGCCAGAAAAGGGCTGATGGGAGCTGTAGTCCATGAGTATCTGACAAACATAAATTCTTCCTTCTAGAAAAAAAAGTTCACTGAGAGAATAAAGGCATTTCTTCCCTCTCTTCTAACCTGTGGCTCATCATCTTAGCTAAATTAGGAAAGGCTCATTGGATTCAGGCACTTTAAAACCATCAGTGGTTCCAGGCTCAAGACCCCACCGAGCTAGTTTGACAGCACATCTGAGGACTCAGACACCAGCTTTCCATCCCGAGTCTCAATCTTCTTGATGACAATGGCCTTGGTCTTGCTGATGGCCGAGCTCTCCATGGGCAATATATTCATGGAATATCCACCACTTGAGTAGGAAGAGTTGTAACCACCCCCATAACCACTGAAGCCACTGCTTAGGCCACCTGAATAACCAGTTGTCTTGGTCTGAATGCTGAGATTCTGCATTCCAGACTCCAGTCTGATCTCTTCTCCTTCCAGCAGCTTCCTGTAGGTGGCAATCTCTATATCCAGGCCAAGCTTGGTGTTCAGCAGTTCCTGGTATTCCCGCAGCTGACGTGCCATGTCTTGTTTGGCTCGCTGCATAGCACTCTCCAGTTCAGCCAGCTTGGTGCTGGCATCCTTCACGGCCAGCTCCCCACGCTCCTCTGCTTCAGTGATTGCCGCTTCCAAGCTTGCACGCTGGCCTTTCAAACCATCGATTTCTGATTGTATCCGGTTTATCATTCTGTTCAGTTCATTGATTTCATTCTCGGTGCTGCGGAGGTCATCCCCATGCTTGCCTGCCACAGTCTGGAGCTCTTCATACTTGATCTGGTACATCCTCTCTGCCTCAGCCCGGCTCCTTTAGCAATTTCTTCATACTGGGCTTTGACATCAGTAATGATGCCGTCCAGGTCCAGGCTGCGGTTGTTGTCGATGGACAGGATCACAGAGGTGTCGCTGATTTGAGACTGCAGGACGCGCAGCTCCTCATCATAAAGCTGCCTCAGGAAGTTGATCTCGTCAGTCAGACATTCCATGCGGGATTCCAGTTCAACCTTGTTCATGTAAGCCTCATCCACATCCTTCTTCAGGAGGACAAACTCATTCTCCTTCTCAGTTCGATGGTTGATTTCATCTTCATACTTGTTCTTGAATTCTTCCACCAGGCCTTGCATGTTTCCCAACTCAGCATCCAGCCTTGCCCTCTCCTGACCCAAGTTTTCCAGCTGCCGACGTAAGGTGTTGATGTAGGCCTCAAACATACTGTCCATGTTCCTCCGTGTAGTCTTCTGATTCTGCAGGAGACTCCATTTGGTTTCCAGCATCTTGTTCTGCTGTTCTAGGAAGCGAACCTTATCAATCAAGTTAGAACATAAGAACATAAGAAGAGCCATGCTGAATCAGGCCAAAGCCCATCGAGTCCAGCATTCTGTGTCACACAATTGCCCAGCAATTGTACATGGGGATCTTGAGCAGAAAGAGAAGGCAAAACCCTCCCTTTCCCTTGACCCCCAACAAATGGTACCCAAGGGAATCCTGCCTGCCTCAACCAACATAGAGGCGGCACATGGACATCCGTTTTAATAACCACCGATACACTTTGCATCCATGAATCTATCTAGCCCTGCCTTGAAGCTGTCAAGGCTGACAGCTGTCACGACCCCTTCTGGAAGTGAATTCCATAAATCAACGACCCTCTGGGTGAAGAAATATTTCCCTTTATTTGTCCTCACTTTCTTAGCTATGAGCTTTAGGGAGTGCCCCCTTGTCCTGGTATTGTGTGATAGAGAAAAGAATTTTTCTCTATCCACCTTTTCTATCCCATGCATGATTTTATACACTTCGATCAAGTCACCCCTTAAACGCCGTCTTTCAAGGCTGAAGAGACCAAGGCGTTGCAATCTGGTTTCATAAGGGAGGCGCTCCATTTCCTTGATCATTCTTGTTGCCCTTTTTTGCACCTTTTCCAGTTCCATTATATCCTTCTTGAGGTGCGGTGACCAGAACTGTACACAGTACTCCAAGTGTGGTCTCACCATCGATTTGTACAGAGGCAATACAACACTTGCTGACTTATTTTCGATTCCCTTCCTAATCATGCCAAGCATGGAATTTGCTTTTTTTACTGCTGCTGCGCATTGGGTTGACATCTTCATCGAGCTGTCCACCAAAACCCCAAGATCCCTTTCTTGGGTTGTCTCAGAAAGTTTGGTCCCCATCAGTTGGTAAGTATAATTGGGGTTCTTTGCCCCGATGTGCATAACTTTGCACTTGTTTAGGTTAAAATGCATTTGCCACTTTGTTGCCCACTCACACAATTTCGAGAGATCCTTCTGGAGCTCCCGACAATCAGTTTCACTTTTCACAACCCGGAACAATTTAGTGTCATCAGCAAACTTGGCTACCTCACTATTAACTTCTACATCCAGATCATTGATGAATAAATTAAAAAGTAAAGGTCCCAAAACTGAACCTTGGGGTACACCACTTCTCACTTCTTTCCATCCGGAGAATTGTCCATTTATTGCCACCCTTTGCTTCCTACAATTTAGCCAGTTACCAATCCAGGACAAGACCTGTCCTCTAATTCCGTGGCTGGAGAGCTTTTTTAGGAGCCTTTGGTGAGGAACTTTGTCAAAAGCCTTTTGAAAGTCAAGATATACAATATCAACTGGGGCCCCTTTATCTATGTATTTATTTACACCCTCAAAGAATTCTAACAAGTTAGTAAGACATGATTTGCCTTTGCAGAAACCATGTTGATTTTCAAACTTGTTGATTGGCAAACTTGTTGTTGAGGGTCTTAATCTCTTCCTTCTCCTTGGTTCTCACTTGCTGGAGGGTGGGGTCAATTTCCAAGTTGAGTGGGGCCAGCAGGCTCTTGTTGACGCTGACCGCCGTAATGCCACCCAGGCTCCCCACCGAGGGTCCGCGGAAGCTGGCCCCACTGCCATACCGGCCGCCCCCGAAAACGGAGCCGGAGGAAGAGTAAGAGGTGCTGATTCGCGAGCTAGCGATTGGCCCGGAGGAGCGGCTGCTAAAACTGCGGACGGTGTTCGACGTGTTCCGGTAATTCTTCCTCATCATCGTTGCAAGGGAGCGCGGGGAAAAAAAGATGAGCTTGGAAGAGCCGGGCAGCTGGGAAAAGAGCAGAACCGAAGCTGATTTTTTAAACTAAATTGTCTTCATCTTAAATTTTTATGAATACATCTGAAAGTATTTGACTATATAGAGTTACATTTCTTGTCACTGTGCCTGGTTGTGTAGCACACACTGCATAATAACAACCGGGATACCTGTTAAACTATACAAGTAAAGATCCAGAATTTATCAATGCATTAAACACGCATCCCTTATGAGTAGTTCACCAGTATTTTTAGTTTATAGCTTAAGAAGTAAGATTTTAAAATTAAGACCCATTATCAGGGACATACTGGTCAGTTTAAATTTGGTTACGAACATTATCAAATCTTAGACCCTCTACTTCCAGTTGATCTGCAAACAGAGATTTAAGAAAGGAAAAGAAAAAATACATGCATATGCCACTTTCCAGAGCAAATTGATTTACATACATCTTGTACAAATCTTTCCCATATATATTATAAATGCAACTTCTCCCAAATATGCCCAATTTTATATATAACATCCTCATATTTAACAGTTATGAATATAAAAAATATTGAAGGATAGACACCCTCGGTCTTGATGAATTACCTGCCTGTTCATGTCACAACAGATTTTGTTTTGATGGATCACACCATTTCACTTGAAAGAAACCCATGATGGATTTCTTTGATATTTCTGCTTAGCATGAAACATCAAAGTAGATCCTTGCCTTCATTATTCATCTTTGTCCACTTATTTGCAGGATTTTGTCTTAAACTATAATCATATAATTTCCTTTTGGTTAGACACATATAGGCTTGTTCTGTTCCATAGCAGACATAACTCCCAGCCCACCCCAGCCCAGCCCACAATGAGTTTAGTGGGAATTACTTTCAAAAAGATTGGTATAAAATTGCAGCTTCTCATAAAGTTCTGTTGTTAGATATCCTGGATTTCTCAGGGAGCAAATGGCTTAAATTTCCAAGCATTTTGTGCTCTAACATAAATAACTGCAGTATTTTGAATTACTGTATTGTTGAAAGTCAGCCTGGTACAACGGATTATTAACCTTAGAAATTTGCTTGGTGACTTTGGGCTAGTCACAACCTATCTCATAGAAGTGCTATGGGAACTCTGAGCTGCTTCAGGAAAGACTGACTATAAATATAAATAATATAAATATAAATCAGCAGCAGCAGTATCATGATTTTCAAACATATATTATCAGCAGAAAGAATATGATTTGCATTTATATATACCATATTCCTTAAATGCATATTTAATAAAATAATAATTTCTAACACGGGTAGGCAGCCCTGCAACTAAGTCCATGAAAAATAATATCAAATTCAGAAGCCCAAAATGCTTTAATTCAAAGATTTACTATTTGTGTCTGGACTGGAGCCCAGAGAATCAATAGGATAGTGATCTATGAATTTAATGATTAAGAAAATGAGAATTAAATAAGGGCTGAAGGGATTTATATGCATGTAAGAAACAGGTGGAGCTTCAATTGTATTATCACAGACACCATCTTGTGATAATATACAGTGATCAGTCTTGGGTGCATATGAAATTCTCACTGCTTTCGACTAAGTTGATTTGGAAGATCTGCCAGAAAACTCACTTTAGCATAGATGGAAACATTTAAAAGAATCTGCTGATGTCTCTTAATTAAAAAAATTCACAACTATTTTTCTTTTAAAAACATATATCAGGAATATTTATACAGCAAAGAAAAGCAATAAGAAAAATGTCTTAAATAAGCTTTATTAGCAAATGTATATTAGAGAAACTAGATACTTTAGGTGGAATTGGATATGTAAACTGCATGTTAAGAAAAATTGCAGATCAAGAATTCTGACGCTTTTAAAGGAAAGTATGCTGAATCTGGTGATACAAAAATATAAGGATATAATTATTACCTTTGGCTTCCTCTAAGCAATTCTATAAACATTTACTAAAAATGGCAGTTGCACAAAAGAGCAAGAGAAACTTCTTCATTAAGTTTTTACTCTTGTCCATCGAGTCTCACCATCTCATTCTTTGAAACAACAGTTTGCATTCAGCACAAAAGATATATGATAGTTTTGGTAACCTGAAACCTCCCTTTTTTCACTAAGAAGAATTATTCCTTCATATAGTATCTTTGGCCTTTCTTACTAATCCTCCTAGGAATTCCACACACATTTTGTTTATTATTCTAAAGATTTATTTAAGAATATGCATTGGCAGCCAGTTAAGTAGACCTGAATGCCAGAAAAATGCATATGTAGATATGTAACTTTAAACAGAATATTCACCTTTTCCAGATCTCCTCGGGTATAATAAAGCTTATAGATGAATATGTCTAAGATTACTATGACTTTCTTCCATAATCAATATCTCATTTAGAAAAACAAATGACATCTTAGGTATCCATGGAGGTTCTATGGTAGGAATGGCATCACCATTGAAGCTCCACCCCTTTTATGTGTACATGTTGCCAAATATATAAAGGGGGAGGGTGCTTTGAGCATGATGCCCTGCCTACCATCTTGCAGATTATGGCATTCCCCAACCAATGGATGCTATGTAATGGTACAAATCTGCACTTGTCCTATTTTGAAATAACAATAATAAGTCAAGATCCTGTGGAATTTTCAGATCCAAACAGACAGATATCTGGCCCATAACACGTCTGACATCATTATTGTGGAAAAGAAAAAAGTCTGGTTCATGGATACTGCAATACCAGGTGATGCATGAATTGAAGAGAAACAGCTACAAAATATCATGATTTTCAAATTGAAGTTGAGCAATTATGGAGGAAGAAATCAATGGTTGTACCAATAGTAATAGGAGCCTTTGGAGCAATACCCAAAGGGCTGCCTAGACAAATGAAAATTTGAACTTATTAGACCTGAATATCCTGACTTTGCAAAAAAAAATAAAACCACCCCACTCAGAACTGCCTATATAGTCAGACGCTATCTTAACAGGTCTTAGGTCCTTGGTTAGGACTTCAACAGTTTTTACCGGTTCCAGATGGTGAATTAAATTAAATTAAAATTAATAAAAATAATAATGAAAATTGCAAAAGGCAGCTTTATTTGGAATAGCTTACATCCTGCAGCGATATCTGTAACACCATCAAAGATCCACCTCTGCCAGGTTCTTGGAAAGGACTTGATAGACAAAAATGTCAGTGTAAACATCTGGTAGACTGTGTGATGAACCGTAAACAACAGCAACAACAATAATAATAATATACTGAAAGTCATTACCTAGTCTGAGCCAGCCTACAATACTGTTAGGTAAAGTGAGATACTATGTTGCTGAAGGCAGATGATGCTATAGTACACATTCCCAAAAATCTAACTATAACACTTTTAGCATGTGATGGAACTGTCTATTTGTATTTGAAAGTAGCTGATTTCCTGTTGAATTATTTTCATTGTATCTAATTTTTTTATGTATTGTCATATTTTATAGTTATTGACTCCTTGTGGTATATGTGCGGTGTGTATGTATATATATTTAGAGGAATAGGTCATAATTTCAAATTGTGTTGATATTAACATTGTACTTAATATTTGTACAAGTATTGAGCAATGGCAATTGAATTGTTTAGAAATATTGAACACATTCATACAGTGTGCTACACTTTGGTTTGTTTTTCTATGGTTGACTGAATGAACCACAATTAGCTGAGTTAGTACAACACACTAAGTCATAGTTCAAGGTACATAAATCACAAAAGTAGTTTCACATAAGCTGCCATGTCAAAATGAAATAAATCACTTTCTAGCTTTGTAATATGCCAGAACTGATTTGTTTCACTTTTATATGTATTCAGTTACAAATATTTGGCATCTATTTCTGCTTCACTCTGCAATATTGACAAAAGAGATTTGCATTTATTTTTCTATGCAAATTTCCTCAGATATGTATTTTGTGTACTTGTTTCCCTAATACATATGCTTTAAGTGGAGTTCTAAAATACTTCATCAAATACTGCATCAAAATTATATATAAAATTATATGTTATATAACATACAATTTTGTTTATAATTTTCGATATACATTGCAAAATTTGGAAATGTGTATGGTCCAAAGTTTTAACTTGCTGACTTAACAGCACTGATGTGATGGTCACCTAACCAATGTACAGCAATCAGATTATTGTAATTACTAAGAAAAGTAGTAGCTCAGTCATCATACTACTTGTAAACATCCAGAGGTGATTCTTTACAGACAAAAAAAAGTTGGTAGGAATAAACATTCAGTCTGGAATTAGTTTTAACTGTGTTCCAATACACTTATTTATCCAAAAAAAAAACCTGAAATAGCCCATATGCTTTAAAATGTGCATAAAGCAAATACTCTATTAATCTCCATCAGTAAGATATGTTTGCTCATAAATGCTCTAAGAATTGGTGCTATCACATTGTTTATTTAGTGGGTTTAAGGAGCCCCATTTTTTTCATGTTTCCCTTATTTTGAAATGGTTGGATGGTTTACCTACACACAGAGTTGTTTCCTTACAAGTTTTCTTTTAATTAATAGACTTGTTAATAACCACAATTACCTTGTAGGACACCCAAAACACTAAGCAGATGACTAAACTTTCACTGAAACAATCCACTTGGTACAGTTTGGCTTAATTTAATCCATATGGGATACAAGAGACAGATGGAAAGAGGCGGAGATACATGACAATTATTTTGCTTAACATCTAGTTTTGGCCCTGGTTTAAATTAAAGGAGTCCCGGGTGTACAAAAAGTAACATTTTTAAAAAATTGAAAGCAAAGAGACTTTTCTTATGTATTGTCATCTGTTCACACGATATTGATTTCAAGGGGAAAAAGCATTAAGTTACCATTCTTGGGGGGTCAACATCTTTTTTAAGCATTGGGATGTAGGAACAGCATCAATAATAATATGTTGCTATATTTCTGCAGCTAATTTGTTTTACCTATATTACTCCTGTAACATATTTTGATTTATTGGAATAGATGCAACAAGAGTTTATGTCACTGAACTCTATTAGTTTCTTGGTATTAATAAATTTTGCTTCAGCAAGGATAATTTCTAGATAAGTTTCTCAGGATGGTGGAAGAGTAAGAGAAAAGATAACAGATCTGCAATAGGAGGGAGAAAGATGGAGAAGGAGACCATTTAAATTTTACAAGGTATCTGCAGGAAAACCACAAATGTGCCATTACTTTTCCTGCCTACAGAAGGCTGAATGCTAATTGGACTTCATTCGAGATAATATTCATTCTTCCATGATCACCAATATAATACCTGAAGTCACTCCCATGACATAAACCAGAGAGGGCTCATACATATTTTTTTTCCTAGTGGGAGAAAAGTAAAATATGATGCCATTCATTAGCACAGAATTGCATCTGACTGTTGAAACAATGACTTGCCATTAGAATCACCATGTTCCTGTCCTACCAGTGAGCAGGGAACTAACTCATTAGAAACTTAGCTGGAGGGCAGTCCAGTTCCATAAGCTCCTGTTCCCTAATTGCTTCTGCTGATGGGTACTGTCTTTGCTTTTATTATGGAGGCAAGCTACACAGCCCTTCTAATTAGATTGTAAAACGTAATAGCAGCACAGCCATAAAGGAATGCCCATTTACCCTTTGTTAAATGTAGAGCAGTGCTCAGCAAAGATCCAGGTTTGTTTTTTCCAGCCCATTTCCCCTCATCATCAGATCAGATAGTAATGAGACTATTTGTTTGTTTTTTCTTCTTCAATTACTGCAGTGCAAAAGAACGTAGCCTTGATGAAGACCAAAATAAATGTCCAAACACAATTCCAGTAGTGGACACATATTTTCCTTTATTCTGTTGTCCTGTCATTTGTTTGGAATACTCAGTTATGCACTAATTAGAGCCCTTGTTCACTGTTTCCATACAAAGAACAAATAAAGGAGGTCTTTAGAAACCAAACTATTATCTCATTCTTGGGGGTGGTCTCTCAAAAAGTGTGGTGTGATGAATATTCCCAAGATGTCATGCATGCTGTACTGAATTTCACAATAAAATATTAAGAAGGGCAGAAGAGGGGATACATTCAAGTCAAAAGATCAAGAGCTGGTAAATAAAGAATGCTATTTCTACTGTTCTGACATAAAGCCACACAATAAAGTTTTTCTACTATGTTGGTGCTTGGTGCCTTTTTTACCTGTTTGGCCCAAGGCAGAGGCATCTGCAGAAGGGGGTCAAAAATATAAAGTTGGCAGCCATGACTGCATGATCAAAGCCCTATTACATTTTTACATGCAACATGACCATTATTTTGACTTTTTTGGACCCCTCATCTGCAGATGACCTGGCCTGAGATCTCTTAATGACAAAGCACAGCTGAAGTACTGAACTTCAGCTGAAGTCTGTGACATATTGTGGATGTTCCAATTAAAAAATAATCTTTACATTATTAAGAAATAGGATGGACAACCTAATTTAAGAATGGCCTAATCTACAGAATAGTGGAGATTTCTAGCAAATTTGCCTACATTATGTCCCAAAGGTGCTTGTTTTCCCTTGAAGATGTTTTGCTTCTTATCCAAGAAACTTCTTCAGTTGTTCAGAAGCTTCTTGGATGAGAAGTGAAATGTCTTCAAGGGGAAAAAAAGTCCAGTTGCCTTTTGAAAAAGTATATTTGAGACAACCATGACCTGGATGACTGAGAATCTCCATAGATATTTGCCTACATTGTATTTTCAAATTTATATATTTGTTGCACTTCCGTAACTCATACAATAATTTGCATTCCCCGATCCCAAAATAATGAAAGAATGTTCTCAATATTTTAATTTTGATAAGATTTTTAAAAGGGACATAAATCACAGCTATTGAAAAATTGAAACTGAGAGGCACAAAAGGGGCAAATGAATGTATAGCTTTAAGAATGCCTTTGCCTCCAGGGATTACTTGTTACACTCAATTTCTTTCTAAAGCTTTTCCAAATTCATGTGTCATTTATGTAACTTGTTGAACAGAAGGTTTTTGGTACAGAGTCTTCTGAACAGGTTAGCATATATAAACTAGGCCTTGGGCAAGTGCTCTATATTTAAGGTATGTGCTGAACCATGTTATTATGTTGTTAAAGATTAAATAATTAGCAGAACATGGTCAAGATCAAAGTGATCTCCTGTGTCAATGGTAATTAGGAAGCAACCCAAAATATGGTACCTAAGGACTCCTGTCCGTAACAGTAACCTGCTCCAGTTGAACTGTGTGGTTTCAGCATGAAATCTTATCCACCAACATTGTGTTTTTAATTCAAAATCCTTGTCTGATGTTAATTTAAGAAACGAAAGCATTTAAGCAGCCTGAGCCACCCAAGGTAGTCACTGGGAAAAAAAGAATATAATTCATATCCATGCTAAATGAAAACAGCAAGCGAGACAGCTGGCTTGTGACCTCCAATGCAAAGATTGTTTACCAGGCTGGGAGGCTGGAGGGGACACACCACCCAAAATCATCTTCTCCCTTTTCTTAAAGACCTAATGTCAAAATACTCCCACGAACAGCCTTGCTCCAGCTCAAGTTTTTTACCTATCCTTCAGACTCAATCAATCAATCTGCCCAATGATTAGTCAACCAGTCAACCTAATATCCCGTATCTTTTTTTTCTTTTATTCTTGCTGAAAAAAAAGGACCTCAAAGGCAAGAATGTACTTTATGTTGCATTATTCATATGGATTTTGAAATCTTTTAAGAATGCTTTGGACAACTTGTCCAATAACTTAAACAATTATCCAAGTATATATGAGTCTTTTTCCCCCCCTATGCTCTAATATAGAGAAGAGGGGGGGAAACCCTTTGTCCCTTACATTTTTTTAGGGCCAACCAAAATAATGACAAAGAGTGTGCAAAACATTTCATTAGAATTCTCACTGGCAGAATCAGAAAGAGAATCTTCTCTGCCATTGGAACATTCTACCTACAGGTCATTATTTTGGTTGGCCCTAAAAAAATGTGAGGGCCACAGGGTCCCCCCCTCTCCTCTGTATCACAGCATACAAAAAAGACTCATAGGAAAAGGATTGCTTTAGCAATCATGAGGGATTATGCATTTTTAAAGGGTCAAGGAACAGAATATAAAATTATACTTATTCTGATTAAAATCAATTGTGATAGTTTGTAAAATCATATTAAATGGGATATTAAGTAAAGGGGAAGAAGCAAGGGCATTTTAATTAGTTTATCCATTCTTGGCAAGTTTAGGTTTAGGGTAATTATTTATTATTAAGAATAATAACAGTACATTGTATTTTGCTGGTTCTTTTGGGGGGGCAAAGAAGATTTTAGGCTGAATATCCTTTAACAGTAAGAACACATTGAAATACTGGTTAGAAATTGTGGCAGTTGAATCTAGCACATCTACAAGGTACCAGATTGGTAAGAAAATGCATTATCCCTTGTTGTTACTTAACTAGACTGAATGTTTAGTAAATATATTGCTAGCATAGATGATATATCACAGATAGTAAAAAAAAACTATTCGTAAAAAAGGGAGACGCTGAAGGTAGAATACATGCAGTTAGCAAAATCATTTCCTACTCAACTCACATCTGAATAGCACTTCAAAGTGACTTTCAAGCCATTTCTGCTACAATGCCACCAGCATCGCTGTAACCCAAATCTCCTGAACAGATGTTTTTCTGAACTCCGATACTAGTGCTCTGAAGCTGGTGACACCGGGTACACTTGGAAAAGCAAAACTCCCCCTTGAGTTGATCAGGAGGCTGCTGAAATTGAAGATAGAAAGGCAGAGAGTGTCTTTGTTATCCTGCAACCATTTGCTATTGTTTATCTTTCTCTCTCTGTAATCTAAACTGGCTGATGACAGCAGGTAGACACCAGGAGGGCAAAGGACAAAAACTATATATCAGCATAAGAGAATACAAGGTTCAGCAATAACTCCTGATGATAACTCCTTTTTCATTGATCGTGGATGAGGTAGAAAGGGTTTTCCAACAACCTACACAATCTTGACTCTCAAAGCTGAACAGGCAGCCCATCTCAAATGACCGATAGCTTGAAAACCACAACAGGAAAGGATTGCTTTCTTTGTTGTGAGATTTATCTACTGCTTGAAAACAGGATTCTATAAGACATTAATTGAAACAGTATTCCAATTCAATATTAACTTTATTACTTTTAACCTCAATTGAAATGTTTAATGTTACTTTATTGAATAAAGTATAATTCATCCCTGGAATAATTCATCCCTGAAGGAATTCTGAAGAGCCATACTGTCACCTGCTTCTAGAATGCCATGAAGATGGGGACCACAATTTACTAGGAGGCAAACTGTTTCAAAGGAAAGCAGATATTCCAGATAAAACCATCACTGGGGTTCATCCTATCATACCATCAGGTAACTGGGGACTCTTAGAAAGTTCTCCCTAGTTCTTCAGATAGAGTGAGCAAAAGCTGTTAGGAAAAGGCAGTCCTTCAGATACCCAGAATGTTAGATATGATCAGATCTTAAGAGGTACTCGGAAATCAACCAGTGGAGCTCCTGCAGCAGAAGTGTATCACATCAATATCATGACTGACCATTGAGCACATATATTTCTGTATTTTGAATCAGTTGAAATTTCCATCTTCAAAGACCCCTGTACAGCAAGACATATAAACTGATCTACTATCAATAATGTGTCCTGTTCTAGACAATTTGTTCACTAGCAGAAGCTGTGCAAAAACTATTCTGCCACTATCTCCATCAGGTGTTCCAGAGTCTGATCCTGATCTAAGAAGACCAACCCCCTCCCATCCAAGTGGTATAATTCTGGAGTCAGACAGACTTCAGATCAACAACCAATCCATCATGCTTGGGTTCAGTCTGAGCCTCTTTGTTCCCATGCAATTTGACCTTCTCCAAATACTGGATTATGATTTTCACCACATCTCCTAACAGGCTCAGGGTAGACATCTACAACTGGTAATTAATACTACCTCACCCTAAACTGCAGAAGTAATTATATCAGTGATGTAGGTATTGAATGGGAAGAGGTAAAGGACTGAATCTTGAGGTACCTCATGGCAAAGTCCCTATAGGTCTGATCTCTCTCCTCCACCCTTAGTGTGGATTCATCCATTGCAGACTGCACTTCCAATTCCCTTCTCTCAGAAAAATAACATGGCTGACATTTTGAGAATTAAGAAGAGATACACCAACAGAAAAATAACTGCACTGTACCACTTTTCTTGTTTAGAGAAAGCTGGAATCTGGGCTCTTATTCATATCTAAGCAATTTTGCTTCTTTTTTTAACCAGGATTGTTCTAATCACTTCTTCATTTCTGCTTCATTTCCTAAGATTCCATAGAGATAAGTGGGATTGGTGAGCAGGGAAAGGCCACTTATGTATGATCCTTCTATTACCCTATTTGTCTCCATATTCCAAAGGTCAAAACAAGGTGCCCAACAGAATCTTCTTCCAGATTGCTGGGAAATTCTCCAGGTGCTGTCAAGAAGCCTACTGGATCCTACAAATATCTGAGACAAGCCATCTTACTGACCCCTTCTTACCAACAGAGGTTAGTAGTTACAATTAACCCTCCTTGATGACAGACTGATGGGAAAAAAAACCCACCCAGAACCAGATAACAACACAACTGCTCCCTGGTCTATAGAGATTCTCAATTATCCAGGTCATAGTTGTGCTTTTTCAAGGTGCTTTTTCAAAAGACAATTGGACTGGGTTTTTTTTTTCTTGAGGAAGAAGAAGATATTTCATTTCTCATCCAAAAAGTTTCATTAGTTCTTGGATGAGAAGCAAAACTTTTTCTTCTTCCTCAAGCAAAAAACAATCCAGTTGCTTTTTGAAAAAGCACCTTTGAGACAGCTGCTCCAGGGTTAAAGGCAGATCTAAAGCACAGCTAGGCATGGAAGTTGGACCATGGAACAAGCCTATAGCTGCATGGTGACCATGAACTTCCAGGATACTTATAAGAAGCTATCGTCTTGCCACATCATCTTTCCTACCCCAGGGTTGGGACTGATATAGCTGAACAGATCTCCACAAGAGGAATTCTCTACTTTTCATCCAGATAGCTCTCAGGGATACACATCAGATCTATTATTTCATCCACAGTTAAATCATAGATCATTTTAGTTTTATTGCAGCCAGATCTAGTATTCAGTAGCATTATTCTGTTATGTCCTGTTTCAGAATTCTTAGGAACCCCTGATTAGCTCCTGTGGGAGACAGATGCTAGATCAGATAAAACTTATTTTGATCTATCTTATCTCTTCATATATCCCTCTAGGCAGCACAACTGTAACCATGCCTGGCTTCTCAATTGAATTTGTCTCAAAGATTAGCAAGTTGTGAAGATCCTTGCTACCTAGCCAGCTATCACCAATTTTCACGCTCATCCTATGCAATCTCACACCTAACACAGGTGCTGTTTCTCTGAAAGGAGCTAGAATTCCACAGATGATTTTCCTCCTGTGGCTATATTATCACAGCGCATTTACCCTTTGTAACACTATCAACAGGTAATCAAATTCTTTCCTCCCCGCACACATCAATGTTCATCACTAGTGAAGAAATTATAGGATGGGTTCTAAAATGTCAATTTTTTATTAAACCAATGTTTACAAACTAGTAACTGCATTATTAGGCAGATAAGTGTATTATAGTTAAAGTAAATCACTGAGATTTGGGAAAACACATTATACAAGATGTTTTAAAAGGGGGAGGAGGAGGAGGAGAAGAAAGGGTAAAGAATCATTCACAATTTATTTAGGCCTAAATAGCCAATTGACACAAAGGGTCCTTGAAAATCCCATGGTATTCCTTTGTCAAGTGAGTTTCTGAGACAATATTAAAACTTGGAGTTCAAATTTCAAATCTAACATAGAGTATTGAAATATATTGACGTGGCATTATTGTCTGTGAGGCGTATTCAGTGAAAGATATACAGTAAATGCACACTATTTTTGCTAGTTTTGTTGTCATTATGTCATGTGGTGGTCATAATCAATGCTGTTGTGACCAAGGAGCATTTCCCAGACCCTTCATCACAGTGCAGCTTTACATTCACTCAAAAGCTTATCTTAGCACCAGGGAACCTTTCACAAAGGGCCAGCAAGATGTGAAAGGAAAGGAAAGTGAGGTTAAGTGAGATCAGATAATCTGGTCATTATTAAGAGGTCATGCATTGATAGGGATCTGTATCCAGGCTTTCCAGAGTCTTATTATCCAAAGAATATGTGCAATGGTAAATGCTTCCTAAATAGAATAAATCTGAGAGTTGTTTAAAAGGTTACCGTAGTTCAGAGATAGGTAACTTTTTGAGCCAGTGGGCCTGACACACAATAGAATACCATATATGGGGGAAAGTAGAGTAAATCCCAAAAATGAGTTCACCCAAGCTCCATCCTCTTCAAATCCCTCAAAAAACACAGAAAAAACTGTCTCAGGCTTTTTTTTTTTACTTTGCCCTTGCCCATGCTGCAGACCAATAGGTTGACCACCATCCACCATTAACCAGGATGCTGCATTTATGTAGATAACTATAATTGCATACCCACCCCCTCCTCTGTGACAAATAAACCTGAAGCATTAGAGCATGATTCATCATCCCTTGCCTAATTACTAAAGTAATAATTAATTAAAATGACTCATCAAGCAGACAATGACTGTCTGTTTTTCACAAACAATTAATAGTTTAGGATTTGTTATTTTGCATGCATGAACTCTTATAAGCTACTTATTATTTCTGTGCACATCTCTACCCTAAAAAAAAGGCTCATAGCAGTTTAATGCAATGAGAATTTAAAAACAAAACAATGATACAGCTAGTGTGCCCAACAGTATCCTCAACTCTGTTCCTAAGTCTTTTATGCAGCTTAATATACAGAAATTAAATTATTTTTCTTGCTTCTTTTAGGAAAGTTGTATCTTTGTTGTTCACACTTATGTTTCACTAAAGTCACAGGCAAAAGGCTAAAAATGTGTATTTAAATTAGTATTTACTAAGTTATTAAGTTCTAATTAACCTTCCCCAGATTGATGCCTTTCAGATAGATTAGACTACAAGTTTTGAAATTCCCACAAACTTTTAGGAATAAAGTAAAACATAATTAAAGATCAACAGATTAGGGAAAAGAGTAAGAAAGATGACTTTGATGAAGATATGTAAGAATCATTGTCAGGTGATAAGGGATAAAACATATTTTAGATCCACAACAGACAACTAATATTTGGAAGAAACTCAGACAAACACCACTTTAATTCACTATATTGTAAGTAATAAGATGAAGTACAACATAGTTAGACTTGGAAGATTCTGTTAATATAGCCAATAAAAGTACTTTTAGTCTTCCAATGGAGTTGATTTATTGGTAAAGTCTATCTAGTGTAGCTGACATCAAGAAAGCTGACAAGAATCATTATCTTGATTCTTGTTTATTAAAAGTGGAAGCTAAACAGTAGAGTCTTTGGTCTCTGGAGAACACCAAGTTGAAGAAGACATGTTTGTATGGTAACATATTTCTTATTGTACATATCTCTAGTGATGAATCCTGAGAAGTACATGTTGGTCATGCCATGCTAGCATCTGTCTTTATGTATTTTTGAATCTCTCCATGGACATAACCCTAAAACTGTCAAGAGTCAGTATCAACCTGAAGACTTTACCCATTATTGTTAGAGCCGATGGAAGATATTAGTTCTATTATTCTGAAGTTTCAGACTGGAAACTGCTCCCAATTTTTAGTCTGTAAAGGACCAACAGAATTTGTCCTTCATTATACCTTCCTTTGAGATTTAATTGAAATATGGGAAGTCAGAAAAACTGTACATCACTGGACAAATGACAGTGTAATAAAACAGAAAGCATGTGCATAGACTCCTGGGCCATCTTGTAACTAAGTGCATTCTTGAAAATGTCTTTTTCTCCCTTGAAATGGACATCTTCAAATGAAATGAGAATTAGCAAGAGAAAATGCAGGAAAATCTTTCTGCAACTTTTTCTTGTCTTCATTTAGTTTGCCTTAGATATTTGTACAATTAAACCAGCCATGTAAATGTATCATTAAAAATCAGCGGATAGAACTGTCTTATAGCCTTTGCCCTCAGCGTTTATACAAATGTTACAGAACAAGTTGCGGAAAGGAAGAAAAGTAGAAACAGAAAAGCTCTAGTGTGGGCCGCTACCAGCTTTTAAAGCCAAAACTTTTTCTTCAAAACATCCATAGTGGCAACTTTGTGGTTAGTTTGGAACCACAAGGCTAGTTAGCATCTGGAAAAAGAATCCTATGAGAGTCCAGAGAAAGCATGTAAAATAGCTGAGAGCAGAGGACATCTAAGATAATATGAGCTTGTATTATTATTAGCTTGTTCTGGTTAGGTTAGGAGGCATATATCTATTTCTATCTCTATGTCTATTATCTCTATCAACTCTCTCTCTCGCTCTATCACCTCTATTGTCTCTATCATCTGTTTTAATTGTACATTGCCCAGAACTGCTATGTGAGATAAACAGTCTCCAAATTTGATCAATCAATAAATAAATATTTCTATCTCTACAAATGTTATGCCATCCTATATACCCACTTCATGACCTTTAGGATTCTAAACTCTGGTGCTGTTGGGCTTATATTTAAATCAAAAGCCAGTGTTCCAGCAGCTGTGCAAGTGAGAAACGCCTAAGAAAATAAATACTAGTTAGGGTGCTATTTAATGCTGTTAACTCCAGAGAGTGGAGGCTGGAGGGCAGAAGCTTTTCACAACTTTTATTTGCAAGACTAACTCCATGTGGTTGTCACGACAGTTGTCTTTGTGGCCAGAGCTGTATTGCTAACAGATGGAGACCTGGCAGCTTTTTCTAATTTATGCAGGCACTTAGGAGGACCTGAGAGAAATGGAGAGAAATTTTGTATTAACCTTAAACAAACCTTTCCGTTGTCTGCTAATATGGGGGCTGTTTTGTAAGGCAAAGCAGATGCACTCTCCCACTTCTATCTTGTCTCACAATGATGTGAAGAAACTGCAATAAGAAAAGAGGGCATCTGAGCTCTGAAAGTGACTGTTCCTGAAACATCTCTAGAAGCCATGATTAAAGAGCTGCAATGCAGATGTACAGGTTTTGACTCACATTCAAAGATTTGCACATGAAAGGACATCCCCAGCTATTTCGGCATCAAGGCTAACCCACTCACTAAACAATCTCCCCCTATCTGATACTGTCAAGACCTCTTTGGATTTCATCTCCCACAATTGCAGCAGTATGCTCACAGTCCCAAACATATCTGAAAGGATTGCATGAAAGACACACCAAATGAAGAAGTATATTTAAATATCCCAGAAAAAAAACAGCAAGGTTAGATAATTCTTTCTTGTCCTCTTCCTTCCTCCTGCCACCCAGAAAGTTTTATATACTGATAATACTTGGCCCAGTGCCTAGTTTCCTTGCAGAATTTGCTGGTCAATCAGAGCGGGGGGGGGGGAGAAATCGCTGTGTGACAAAATTGCTATCTAGTTCTATATATAGTACATCAATTTCTTCTTCATCATTCCCCCAACATCCCCCCCCCCCATCTCCAAAGTCATTCTGTATACTCTTCAGGTACACATCTGCTGGGAGAACAGGAAAAGAAGCAAAGCTCTTTGTCACCTCCAGCCGCCCCCACATGATTGTCCTTGGAGTTCTGTAAAGTCATTGTGCTGATAGATCCTGCTATACAAAGCAGCACCTATTGCTGCCCCTGACTGCTAGCAGAATTTGTTGCTAAATTTAGCCCAACACTGAGCAAAGCTTGTTGTATTTGTCCTGATTAGCCTGACTGTGTCTTCTGTAGCTGACTCCAATAATCAAGTAAAAACCACTCATATACAGTAGGAGGGCATCTAAAAGGCCATTTTCAGCCTCTTTCAATTAATGTGCTCTGGAATAATAATGACCTCTTCCAATCCAATTCAGAAATCCGCTATTCTTCCTAATGTGCAATTTACTTTCTTCAAAAGAAGTTCATAGGGCAGCAATCCATTTACTTAATTGGTTTGACTATTATGGCAGGGGGCTTTCATTACAGAGTGGTTTGTTCCTTTATAGTGATACAGTTAATCAAAAGTAAAAGGTTAAATGCCCAAGAGAATGGAGTATCATGTTCCATCACAAAGTAATAGCAAACACTAAATGTTGATGCTTCCTTGCATTTTGCTTCATGGTTTATTGGAGAGACATTCCTCTCTGGAGATGAGAAGGCTACTTACCTGAAAAATGACCATTCAGTTTGCAATTTATCAGACTTGTTATTGACATATTTGCAATTCAGTTCTCTGAAGAGAGTAAAGATAGGAAGGTGCTAACTGTAAATTGCTAAACTCTCTAAGGAAAGAGGAACTTGTCAGCATATATTTTGACACATATCTAGCCATCTATCTAGGCCAATCTCTGGTGTGATCGAGAAAAAGAACTCAGCTGAAACATGGTTTTACTATCAGTGCAGATAAAAGGTGATTGGCATCTTCTATCATCAGGAAAAGGTTTAACATTGCCCAAATGATTGTTCCCAAGTGAATCGTACTTCTCTTTTTGTACTCCAATGCTTCTCATATTCACTGTTTCTGTTGTAGGAGATGTACTGCATTTCTTCCCATAAACCCAGCTTTCTACTCAATGATGGTTGTTCTGCATTGCATAAGAAATAACAAAACAGGCATCTAAAACTGAAGTTAAAGAATTAAAGGAACTGGAGAAAAGCTTGCCAAGTCATTAGTGGATATGGAACACAGGGGGATTAATCATATTTAATTACAAAATTAAAGTGCTCCCATCTAACAATATGCTTGTTTGTACCAGAAATGAAACAATATCAGGTAAAGCATGCCAGTTCTCTTTAAGACCAGAAGAACAGGGGTGTGAATGAGCAATGTATGGATAGAGAAGTATTTACGATGAGAGGATGTGAGACAATGGTTCATTATATTCATTAGACTAATAGTAATTAAGTAGGATAATATGATTCTGAACATAATTAAGTACTACAATTTATCTGGCTTCGAAACTTCAGCATTCTGTTTTAAAGTCCATGTCAATGATGGTTCCCAGCTTAGTTTAAGAATATGGCTTTATTGCTAGAATGGCAATTTATCCAACTGCACAAAAAACTATGCAGAAAAAGAAGTTTCCTTGGAGAAATCTGTTACCTATGTGGAAAGTTGGTTGATGTTGCACAGTTTGATCAATTCACCTTGTCTCATCTTGCCTTGAGTTTCCTTGGCTTGTCTCACTAAGCTGCCCTGAGGAATCTTGCTTAGGCATCCATCCTCCTGGGAGGCTGGTGCTTAGGAGCATTCCAATAAAGTTCTCGTAGCCAGATTTGACATGTGTTAACACACATAATTTTATTTACAACAACATGGTGAGATGTTCTCACATGATGTTATCCTATTCATTATATGATCCTTTCTTGGATGAGATAACTGGAACAGTTACTTCAGAGGCATGAAGAAAATAGAGGTGTAACACATACTTAAATATTTTTTTCAAAAAACAATTAACATTAGTACCAGCTAAGAATTTTTCAGGCAAAAATATATTGTTAAAATTATAATGCTGATCCCAAAGAAGAAAATAACAAAATATTAGTAGACACAAACAACCTAATATGCCTTTTCATCATAGTGCCATAGTAAAGATGTCTCAGCTGATTATGTAATCCATGGACAGTGTCTGAGAGCTACCATCTATTCATTCCAGGAGGTATATTTTATTTAAACACTTTCTTTTGTGGTCACACTCAATCATCTTTTCTAGTCACTCATCCTTTTGTCAAGAATAAATCTCTGGCTGCAAAGAAAGATCTTTTTTTTTTTATGTATCAGTACAGGCTCAATTAGAAAAATACTGGGTAATTGCATGAGCTTCACAAAACCCCATTTCAGACTCTGCAGAGAAAAAAGCACAAGAGAAAAATGCAGGGTTTTTTTTAAAATTAAAAAAACTATTTCCTGAGAAAGCTTAATTGATTATACAATATTGAGTTTGTGTCAACTCTTACCAAACCAAAGAGATTTTCTCTATAAAAATCTTTCCCTAACATGGGAGCCTTTTGGCACTTTCAATAGCATACCCATCACCTCTCTATCCAACTACTCCTTGCTGCTGGTTGTCCTCTTTTCCTTCTTTCCACCTTTCTCATGACAGCACGACAGTCTTCTCTAGAGAGTTGGGTCTTTGCATCATGTATCCAAAGTAGGAATATTCTGATTCTGAACATTTGTCCCTTGAGTGAGGACTCTGAGGTAATTTGTTTGATGAGTCTTTTTTCTTTTCTTTTCTTGACTTTCCGTAGCATTCTCAGGAGTCTTCTTCACACTGATGTCCAAAAGTGTCAATATTCTTCCTATCCTGCCTCTTCAAGTCCACCTTTTAGTGTCTGACAGAGATTACCACGGCTTGTACGATTCTAATCTTTGTAGATACAGATCCCTGACAGCAGATCTCATGGCTGCTCTACTCTATACTGTAGTACATTTCTTGACTCCCTTAGTTCTTTACTACAGGTAGTCTTCAACAATTCATTTAGTGACTGTTCAAAATTACAACAGCACTGAAAAAGTGACTTATGACTATTTTTCGCAGTTATGACCGTTGCAATATTCCCATGGTCATGTGATCAAAATTTAGATACTTGGCAACTGACTCATATTTATCACAGTTGCAATGTCCTGGGGTCATTGATCACCTTTTATAACCTTCTGACAAGCAAAATCAATGGGGAAAACCAGATTCACTTAACAACTGTGTTACTAACTTAACAACAGCAGTGATTCACTTAACAACTGTGGGGTAAAACTCATTTAACAAATGTCTCACTTAGCAATAGAAATTTTGGGCTCAATCATGGTCATACGTTGAGGATTATCTGTAATAGTTTTGTAGTGTTTTAATGTTGTTTTTGTGCAGGGGGGTTAGTTTGTGTGTGTGTGTGTGTGTGTCAAATACAAAGGTATGTATTTGGATTGGAATCTATTGTGATCATAAGTCAAGGATTACCTGAACTGATAGTTGATCCTAAAAAGCAGAAGCCATTGACTACTTTGATCTTTCATTGTCAATTCTAAGGCTGGTTGTTCTACCTGTTGCCATTAGTTTGGTTTCCTTTATTTTTATTTTTTTCACTGGGCTCATTGATTTTCATTACTGGACCTTGCAAATCCTGTGCATTTTCAGCTTTCAAGATAGCATAATCAATATAACAAGTTATTCATAGTTCTTCCTCCAGCTTTAAATCCATGCCCATCTTCTTCCAATTCAGTTTCCCCTTATATATATCCAGCATATAAATTCAGCAAATAATGGGATCCAGTTTCTTTCACCATGTTCTACCTGAACTGTGGCTTCTTCACCTGTATATAGGTTTCACAGCAGGACAATAAGGTATTCTGGGTTTCTCATTTTTCTACCACATTAGCTTGATGTAATCAATGCAATTGAAGGCCTTTCTAAAATCAATGAAACACATACTGACTTCTTTTTGTTATTCTTGAGCAAGTTCACAGTCCTGCAAATAGTTTGACCATTAATGCAAATTGGCCCCATAAATTATCCTTTGTCAATCCTACCTGGGAATATTTAAGAGTATGCATTAATCAGATTCATGCAATCTAGCAACTTTAGAGTACAACATGTAGCAAAAATCTCCCCAAATCTCCCAGGGTCTTAGAAGTTTTTTTGGTTTTCTAAACAGAAAAGGGCTCTATGCAGATAGTATTCTGGCACCACAACTGCTTGCAGCACAGCTACAATAATCAGCACATTTTGCCGAGTAATTGGCAGCCTGATGGTTATGAGAGCTGACACTGCCAATACTTCATAAAGGCTGAAAGAAACATTTCTCAATTCCACATTGCATAAACAAAGCATGCAGGAAAACCCCAGGAATGCTAATGATCGCCAATACTTAACAATATTTAATTACAGTCTCTCATCAGCTTGGCAGAGACTGTTAAAAAAATGTTCATAAAGTTCTTAAACACTCAGAGGTTGGGGAAAGGTTTTAAAGGGCTTTATGTACTTATGCAAAGCAACAACAGCAATGGCATTTACTCCATATCACAGCCAACACCAGAGCATTTCCCCTTTATATGATTTACCAAGAACAATTTTTATAAATACTCAAGTGATTAGCATTTTGTTGCCTTCTCCAAAGAGATTATTCCATAATTCAAGTAGGTTTTAAATGTTTTCAGTCTGATGATCAACCTCAATTACCCTTGATTTTATCCCATTATATAATGAAAATATAGGTCACACTTACAAGTGAGGCTTCTGTATCTTACAAAGCAAGAACAAAAACTGTTAGGCAAAATTCATTGTATATTTCTTTATAAGCAAATTTAACAAAACTCAGCAGTAGTTCAAAGTGAACATGCTGTCAGGCATGAAAGATGAGGATAAGTAAAATTCTAATCAATTGGATTTTTGGTATTGGAATTAATTTATTACTAGTCATGCCTATGCACAAGAATCTATTCAATTAGAGTTTAGCACTATCTCGATGTTATATCAGGATCAATAGAATTCAAGAAGGGTTAGATTCAGTCTGTTTGTGATTATGTAGATTCCCAAGGCTGATTCCTCTTTTGACTCCACCTCCAGGCTCTGCTATTCCTCCTACATATGCCTTTGGTGATTTCAATTCATAGTTGCCATGTCCATTTGAATCACTATTTTAGTGAATTTTATAATGGGCTATGTGGAGCCTTTATTAAATTTGATTTGACACCATATACATTATTCATTTATTCTGATTATTTCTACCCCACTTTCTAGCTTGCAATGCCTGGGGAGGCATAGCAAACTGAATATGGCTCTACAAAAGCAGAATTGATGATTGCAGCAAAGACCAAGGAACCAGTGAGTAAACCGGTTCTTTGGAATCTCTTCAGATAAGGTGAGGACAGAAGATCACCCACATGTATTCTGGATAGCTACTCCTCAGGAGGAGATTGCAAGACAGTGGTTTTCCACAGATTTAAATATCAGGAGACAAGGGGATTAACCATTTGGCTCACAATTGCCGCAAAACCTTTTATAGGTTACTATGTTCACAAATCTTGTTTTCTAATCATGTTCAGAAATTGAACTTAAAGAAGCTAAAATGTTTAATAAAAAGATAAGATTTTGAATTCAAAAAGTTATAAACAAACTAAGGGTCCAGATAAATGTGGAATATTAAAACTTTTAGAATAAAACTTTGGAATTAATTATAAAAATAAACAGGGTCTTATGAGAAATAAATATGTTTTGATGTTTGGGAGATGTAACAGAGATAAATAATTTCATGACTTAAAAATTGGAAAGTAGAAGTTACTAAAGATTTTGTTAGAGGGGAAAAATACAAGCCTATAAAATGCAATGCATTATAACAATGGAAATACTATTCAAGGAGACTTTTAAAGAATGCAGTCTGTAGGAGAAGAGCAGACTGAGCTGGAAGGAGGAGTTAAATGTGTCAGTTTGGAGTTACTGCATGGCCACAAGAGACCCAAGCTCAGCCCCCTGTGAATTCCATTGAGCCTTATTTAGAGTCAATTTAGCAATGGCTATTAGTTAATTAGATACTTGTGTATAGGTAGAAATAATGAACTTTTCTCTATTTTGAAATCAACAAATGTTCCTGGTTATTTGACCCTGACAGAGTCAGAAATCATTAGACACAATATCAGCAATATCAATAATGATGTCTGCTTCTATGGAGAGACTATGTCCACAAGATGTTATTGAAGAAATGACAGATATAGGGCACATTGTATTGTCCAAGACAGAGATGATATTGAAAGTAGTTTTACAACAGACAGGCCAAGAAAAATGACTTGGAAAGAGATGTTTCACTGCATCTACCAAAGAAATTGGCTGATGCTTTAAAATTCAAAAGGGATATACAAATAATAAATCAAGAGAGTGACCTGGATATTGTTTTCCTTACTGGATTTACAAAAAGAAGTTTGTTAAACCCTTGAAGAATTCTGTGTGATGGGACAAAGAAGAACTGAATAGAAATCAAATCTGGCAAAACATAATTAAACAAACTGAAGATTAAGACAATTAGAAGTAAAAGGAAGGAATATAATGTTGGCTTATTTAACCAAGATATGTTGTTACTTCTGGTAACCCTTTATGGACTCTTTGCTGACATAAGGACTGAAAAGATAATACTTTATGGATTTGTCTATAGATAAGCAATAAGGGTAGATAAGGGTAGAAATCCTGTTGACATTTTGGCCAAACAAATATTAGTCATACTGTTTAAGAGAAAAATATTTATAATCTTCTAGGACTGGTATAATCAGGAAGCTATGCAGGAAGGGAATATACCAGCCCTTGTCTTCTACAGCTGGGTTTTTCCAAGGAATAAGACACAGAAAAAAGCTTTCTTGTTTTAGGATAGTCTACCAAAAATCCTAGATTAAGGGTTTTCAAACTTTTTCAGACCATTAGGGTTTTTTTTTTAAGTCCCAGAACTCCTGATTAAGAGATAAAGTTCTAATGACAGAAAACAAGCTAAAGTGAACTTGTTTTTTTTACATGCTTTAATATTGCCTTAAGCCTCCCACAAAATTTGATCAGGTTTTCATGGATTACTACATTCCAAAGCAGACGGACTTTCTGAAAATGTTTCAAAAGTAGCAATCTTGAGAGACTAACAATGCAGTACATGAAAAAAGTATCTAGCAAAGCCCTGATAGCCACTGATAGCCCCTTTTCAAGACAAGATGACTGGCAATGTTGAGATTGAAGTCCAAATGCAGGAACCACTAAGAAGAAAACCAGACTGGTCATCCAGATATTTCTTAGTTCCCTTCAACTCCCACCATTAGCTATACTAGCAGGTGTTGCTGATAGATACTCAATACCCAATTCTGCTATGCAGAATGAACTTCTCAAATGAAATATTACTCTTCAGTATGGAAAACTGTATGTCAAAGGTACTGGAAGACACCTCTGAGTTATTGGCACTCATATTCTGTGCATTGCCAACTATGTAGAAAAAGAATAAAAAGAGAGAAAAGTTTGCTCACACCTGTTCCAGTTCAACCAAAAAACTGCTCACACAAATCTAACCTTCCACAAGCTGGAGATACATTTCAAGGTTGTATTAAAGCTAGATAGTGCACGAGACATACAAATTATTAAAGAATGTGCTTTCCCCCCCCCCTCTGTCAGCTCCAATATACTTCTCTTATGAAGCAAAACAGATGCTTGTGCTAAAAGCTTTCCAAATATTTGTGTCTGGCTTATAAATCATACTGTGTGTTGGTGTTCCCCCCACATACACACCAAATTTTTTCAATCTAACATATGACAATATAAAACCTCAGTTCTAGTTAATGTGGTGATGGAAAGAGTACCATCCAAGGTTACTTTGGGGTTAGGAGAGGCCAAGTCCTTTCCCTCAAGTTCACACATTCAGATCAGCAGCTTACTCATATCTTAGGAATGAGGGTCATATTTCACTACCAATAATGGGTTAGATTGAATGCTCACTATAGACTTTTGCAGGAGATGGAGGAAAGCCAGGGCTGGTCAGAGCTTGAGGGTACCAACTTGGAGAAACCTAGATTTGTATCTGAGCACTCTCTTGTGACAACATTCCAAAGCAATCATCATTTAAAAACAAAAAACAAAAAAAACCACACTGTTTCCTGATCAGATGTAAAAGAGGACATGTCTCCCCACCAGGAACTGCTGTAAAAAAGGCAAATGCCTCCACATCTCTACTTTGAAAAATCCTTTCTTCTGCACCAGAAATGAACAATCTGTAGCTCTGAAATCAACAGCTTTCTGGCATCCTCTTCAACAGGACCCAAACTTCTTTGAGCTTCTCCATTAAATTTGTGGACAGTGAAGTTGGGTGGCCATGTTCTCTGAAGAAGAAATTCTCCAACAACATTTAGAAAGGTTTCAGAGACAAGAGGAATGCTATTGAAAATATCAACTCAAATAATGAGATTTTTTTCATGATGCCTTTCCCTGGGATTGAACTGAAGTGTGGGAAATCAAGGCAAGATTGAATAAAGAAATATAGAGCATAACATTCTATCAAGTTAATTTTCCATTTGAAGAAATGGGACAAGTTTTTCTTCCTCAGAATGAATAATAACAGGGAAGGAAAAAAGTATAGAAAATCTTTTTTGCCTACCTCTTGTACAAATCCCTAGTAAAACAATCTCCAACTATATCATGGGCCTGCTAGTGGTAACTTCTAGTAGAAAAGGTACTTCTTTGTCTTGTTTATACTGCGTTATCTCCTTTCCATTAATGGAGGATGTCTGCTGTATAAGAATCACAGGTCAAGGATTTACGGGACACTTTTCAAATCTCAAAAACATTCTGGTGATGTAGCTCATTCTTATATTTTCAACCTATTGAATGGATTTGTTTGGTAGGGCTTTGGGTTGTCTTTCAGTTCTCAATAGTGTTGTCTGAATGCTCGGGTTTGTTGGCTAGAACTCAAAGACAATCCAAAGCCATATTGTGTCAATCTCGTCCGAGAGACGATGTCTGCTGAATCTTTGTGAGCCTTGAAAAGTGTCTTGCAAATCCCTGTACTGTGTCCAACTTTAGGTCAATCTCATGAGAGTATAGATTTACTGCCTTCAATAACTGGCAGTTCTGGGGAGATCAGGCAGGTATAAAAAGGGAAAGAATGTCTTAGAGGGAATGAAATGGAAATACAACGGCATTTGAAACAGGCAGACAGAGAAAGGAATTTAACTTCAATGTAATCACAGCACATGTGTGGTCCCAATATTTCTGGGATAAATTCTTTTGGGGCTGCATCAGAGCTGTGTCAGGGTGCATTACTTTTCTTCCAGGGAACCCTACCAGCTGCCATCTGTCGTCACCACAATGCTATTAACTTAGCTTTTCTTTTTCTTTTCTTTTTTCTTTTTTTAACAAATCTCAGCCTTATTACATTTCTCCAAAGAAATGAAAGAAAAGAACTATTCATGTCTGGTGCCATAGGTTTTATTGAAGGCAGTCACATTCTTTGTCCTTCTTGGCCCACTGTGATACTAAACATGTTATAAAGTTACCTTTGCATCTTTATATTTCCATAAATTCTTTATTATATAAAGGAGAAGAGAAAGCCTCTACACGCAGGATCCTGTTCAGTGCTGAGGATAATTACAAGCTTGTACTGCAGTTTTCCTAGTGTTTACTTTACTTCTTTATCAGCTTTACTGGATTAAAGCCAAAGTGTGAAAAGGAATCTATTTCTGATAGCAATGACACAGCATCCTTGCTAAAGTGATCATTACATCACTTTAGCATTCTGGTTGCATCCTTTGTGCAGATTTGACTGACCTAGTGCAGAAGAAATAGCCGCATGAGTTCTCCTACGTCAAGGAGAAGATTTGATTAAATAATCCATAAAACGTTGTCATCTTCATGAATTGAGGTGACTGATTCATCAGCAGCTAAGAATTCGTTATTTAATGTCACTATGACTAGTATTTACAAAGAAAGACGATTACAGAATTTTCTGACTTATTGTCAAACCTTAGGTACTATGTGCCTTTATTTGAACAACACAGCACAATTTGCTTCTTGCAACAAAGTGCCTTGGAAGAAACTTGGGTATTGAGAATAGTTGTGTGGCTGTATGCTATAAATCTTAGTAGCAAAGTTAGGTTTAGAACTTTATAATTACAGAAGTTGCAGGATCCAATTTGAGTTGGTCATCGGGACCAGATGTTTATTCTTCCAAGCTTTCAGACTTATGCTGGACCCATTCTCAACAACATTATCCCGGGATAGGTATATTTGCCTTCATTCACAATTATAGGAATCTTTATTGCAAATGTAAATAAATCATATTGTACAGTGAAAAAAAAAAAAGATTCTGGATGCTGCCCTGTTGAGGTGAATGGTGTTGTAAGAATATAGCTAGAATTCTCTTTGAAGTTTTCAGAATATCCAGTTTTGGAGGTTCTCTCAAAGCAAATGCTCAGAGAACTTCAGGGGTCACATTCTCATTGGATGAAAGCAGCTGGTGTAACTGTGAAGACTTAAAACTTGTGGTATATGGTCACTTTCTTGCTGAAGGAAAGCAGACATTAGAGCTTTCCAGTGTACACACCAGGGCCAAATCTCCAAATTGGAAGGTCCTTTTCCAGAGCAAGGCCCTATGAGGCAAATACCCCTGAGATCTGGCTATATCACAATAGCAAATGTTTTCTCCTTATGCATTTAGGAGGGATGATTCAGATTTAACTTAGGAAAGAGAAAGCCAAAGGGTCTTGATAGTAGTCTTCCAATACCTTAAGGGCTACCACAAGGCAGAGAGTGTAGATTTATTCTCTAGAGTACCTGAAGGTAAGACAAAAACCAATGGGTAGAAATTTTACAAAGAGAGGTCCATACTTGAAATAAGGACGAATTTCTGACAATACTTAACAGTGGGAAAGCTTGCCTCTTGGGAGCTTCATTATTGGAGGTTCTCAAACAAAAGTGCCATGGACATCAAGTTGGACCAGAAGGCTTTTAATGTCTCTTCCAACCATTTGAGTCTGTAATTTGTTTCGTTTTGAGATTTGATAAGAATAAGAAGTAAACAGTTAGAAGTCATGGATAGGTAGGCAGAAAACAAAACAAGAGAAAGTAGAACCTGATTCAGGGCCTGACAGCTGCCTTCTCTGGACAGCATCTGCTTACCGGTAGCTGCTAAGACCGGGAAGGTGGGACTTGCTGAGGTCCCTACTTTAAGATGATGCCTTCTGCAGGAATCCCAGGAGTAAATCTTCTCAGGAAATGTTACCTCACCTTCCTGGACTTCCTTAAAGGACTTAAAATGTGACCCTTTATTTGGAGAAGCGGAGTTTGACCTACCCTTGTTTGTGCTGTTGTTGTATATGGTTAGCTATATTTTATGTAACCCAGGTTTTTAACACCGTGTTTTGCCATTTTGTGAGCCATTTAGAAATAATGGAATTGAGCAGCATAGAAGCCTGAATCAGCTCAATTCAGTTAAAATATCTTATTCTCTTCACACAGAACTATTTTTGGGGTGTGACCACACAGAAGCAGTCAAGTCTTCAAGAAGTCATATTTTCATGTATGGTGGACATGTAGAAAAATTAAAGCCTTCTGGAGAAAAATATGGTGGACACTCCAAACCATTTTGAAAAAGCGTATTGAATTTCTACCTCAGGTGTTTTTGTTAGGGATCATAAAAGACTGCACTACCACAGAGACGAACTTAATTCTGAACTTGATCACAGCAGCGAGACTGTTGGTGGGACAATACTGGAAGAAGCCAGAAATACCACCTATAGAAGAATGGACTTTGAAAGTAATAAATTTGGCAGAAATGGCTAAAATATCGGCATACTTGAAGGATCGCTCAAATGAACAATATATGATAGACTGGAAACAGTGGATAGACTACATACAAGAGAAACACCAATCAAAAAAAATGTATCTGGCTTATAGTTAAATCTTGACACAGGGAGTGAAGAATGTTTACAAATTTAAATTTAAATCGATTGTATTAAGTTGGATAGCAGTTAGCTTGAATCTTTCCCTGGTTTACATATACAAATATTTATCTATTGATTATTGGAAGGTATATATCAAATAGATTAAGAATGTACTTGATAGAGGGAAGGGCGTATCAACATGAAAATTATTAATTTTAATAAGATGACTTGTTTGTTTGATATCCAATGGACTGATCTGAAAAGAAGTGAAAGTTACAATTTTTAAAATGTAGTTGGTTTATAGTTAAACTTGGACACACGGAGTGAAGAAGGTCTACAAATTTAAAATGATTGTATTAAGTTGAATGGCATTTAACTTGAATTTTTTCTTTGTTTACATGGACAAATGTTTATCTAATAATAAATATTTTTTTAATAAAAAAAAGAAGTCAAATGAAGGACATGGCTGCTGTAATGCTTTCAGGAGAGATTGCTTGCTTGCATTAACTTTGTGCTTTTAGTGTACTAGCTTTTCACTAACCTGCTGTGCAATATGACTTGCAGTAGTAATATTATAATTATTTATATACTGTTAAAGGTGAATAATAATTCTATCCTGCAGGTACCAAGATACATGCCCGAAGTTGAGAAAGGCATTTCCAGCTGAATCATTGTTTTCCCTGCCTCCTCTTTTTCTCTTGTAAATTCTTACATAAAGATTTTTGGGGGGAGGGTGAGGAGAAAGGAAGATTACCTTATCAATGGAGGAATCTATTTTTAAAGCCTACTCCATGGATGCATACCTTTTCTTCTTCAGGTTATTTCTTGTCACACCAAGCACCTGACTATGCAAGTTTAAAGCTTATTTCAAATAAGGAAGATCAAAAAGGAATATCCTTGTGATGCTGCCAGCAGGTGCAGGAGCATTTTAAAAAGGAAATAAAGTTAAAAAAGAAACCCCTTCTCTTAGGATAAGTAACACCCACATCCCAATCTCAAAAGAATCCTTCATTGCATCCTTTGCATTTTAACCTTGTGCCCCTCCCCCATTTCACTGATGGGGATAATCCAAACAGGGCAAATCAAAAAGAAAACCACGTGAAAACCTTGTTAGTTTTTGATACTTGAGTTTTTGGCACTTTTTTCTGACTGAGGAGGCATTTTATCTTTGCCTTAAAAAAAAGTAGCCAGCTCTTGATGTAGATCAAAAGTCTTTGCTGTGCTGATAAAGGTTTCCTCCTCCAAAATAATTTTTTACTCCCACTTAGCAAGGAGAAAAAGATGATTATTTGATAACTAGGGGCATAATGGATAATTGTATTCTATTTCATTTTCAGAACTTCTGCAGTCTACAATATAAATCCAAAATCACCCTTGTTTGATTTTCATCATGCATTTTCCCATCAGTTTTTTATTTTTATTTTTTTTTTCGTTCTCAAGACTTTCCATCTGCTTTTCTGCTATCCTTTTGAATGCAGTGCCTTGCAAGACTGTATGGCTTTCCAGGTCAATGTTTCCTGCAAATTTCATAGTGCATAAGAAACAATAAATATTCATACTTTATACATCTTATCCTTGTTAATTAATTCCATAGCACATGCTGCTTCTAAATTGATATTGTCCAGAAAGTCCACATGGCAGCATTTTACAGCTTTTGAAAGCCAGGTGGATTGTATGAATCCTGACATTAGCACTAATGTATTTTGCATCTACGTGCAGTCCTTGAGAAAGATATATTCTAGAGAAAGGGGATTAAAAGGCTGCATTCCTATAGTCTAGAGACTTGCTTTTTTATTGGAATTTACAAGAAGCTTAACGGTTGTGTTTGTATGACAAACCTCAACCATTTAACAATCTTTTGTGATCTCTGGGTGGCAAGAGGCACAGTCAAGTGAAAATATTGCCCATGAATTTAACACTGAGTGATATGAGTTTTCATTTACTGAACCATTAACAGCCAGACGCTTTCTGAACCATATGGCTGGTACTAAGCAAGGAAGATGTCTCTCTGAAGACAAGAAAAACTTTACCTCCTTAACTAGTAAAGAAAGTGTTCCAGAATAATGGAATAACAAGTTGGAAGGGACATTGGAGGCCTTCTAATCCAATCCCCTGCTCAAGCAGCAAACTCTATACCAGGGGTTCTCAACCTTGGCAACTTTAAGACTTGTGGACTTCAATTCCCAGAATTCCTCAGCCAGCAAAGCTGGCTGAGGAATTCTGGCAGTTGAAGTCCACAAGTCTTAAAGTTGCTAAGGTTGAGAACCCCTGCTCTATACCCTTTTAGACAAATGGTTTCTTTACTATTCTGCACATTTTTTAAAAAGCATATGGAATCCTTCCATGGGAAATGTGAATGCTAAATAATTGTTTCATGACTCCTCTGGGGTGAAATTTCCAAAGGGAAGAAGAAGAGGACCCCTTCTGAAGATCAGCTTGTTTTTGCTGATTCCAGAACCATCATTCCGATGCAGGCAGTGCTCAGTTAACATTGATAATTAGGATCAGCAACTCTGTCATTCAATGGCACAGTTGTAAAGCATAATGTCATGTTACCATGCAAACTTATGATGGCAGTTGTGATAGTTCTTGTTGTTGTTGTTAAGTGAATCTTGTGACAATGTGACATGAATGCTATTTGCAATCTACTGCCAGCTTCTTTACTGATTTTGTTTGTCATAAGCTGGTGGTGAAAGTCGCAAATGGCAGCCATGTGACTGTGGGGATGCTGCAACAGCTGCAACTCTCCTTATTCAGCATCATTGTAACTTCAAAATGGATGCTAAAAGTGTGGTCATTCATGGAAACTATCTATACATCTAAACCTACATTATTTACCCAACTGTTAGTGCTAAAGTTCAAATCCTTGTTTTCACATATTAACTATTTGGATTCCATAAGTCTGAATATTTTTTCAAAATGAAAAAGGCCTTCGTTACCCTAGGAGTTTATCATGCCAGTGGTATTAGTTCAACTGAATCAGAAGATTTTTGTATCATACACCATTATGTCGAGGGATACACACACACACACACACACACACACTGTAGGATAAAATAATAAGAACAACAATTACAATAGTAATAATATCCTTCTTGATGGAAATGCCTTTGGGAGACATCACGCTAGATTGAGTAAAGTATTCATATTTTTTAATAGTTTACTTTAAAATATGTTTTGAAATATAGTTTTATATATTGACAACTACTGTTCTACTGTTATTTGACATTCTGAGATTTTCTTTTCCCATAAAGGCAATCCACAACG
Organism: Bothrops alternatus; assembly: GCA_034064705.1. Lineage (NCBI taxonomy): Eukaryota > Metazoa > Chordata > Lepidosauria > Squamata > Viperidae > Bothrops > Bothrops alternatus. The sequence continues at coordinate 1,018,627 of JARGCV010000166.1, forward strand.
AAGCCAGCAAAGAAGAAGAAAAAAGCTCATACACAATTCTTTTCAATGAAAACTTGTGGTTTTCTTTGGGCTTCTGTTCATCTGACACCCATTAAATCTTAGTAATTAAGTGATCAAAAAATATACTTCCATTTGCCAGCTATTTTCTGCCATCTACCCTACAATGCACATTGGATAACATATGCGCTTTTGTCTCAGCTAGCACCAATAATTGTCAACTGGTGGGAGATTTTATCTGCTATGATTTCTCTTCCTAGCTTGTCTCAGTAGTAATGAAAATTTAAAGATGATATATTTATAGTGATCATCTGCATCAATCATAATCAGGCATTTCAGTGAAATGAATAAGTAGAACTATTGCTGTTGAATAATTAAGTAAAGGTAAGTGGCCTTATACATTATATATATATAATTTAGTTTTCTGCCCATGCTATTTGCTTTCTCACCTGTTCAAGATCATTGTTCCATTTTTTTTCTGGAAACCTAACATGAAATATCTTACTTATTTATTTACTAAATTTCAATGCTGCCCATCTTGCTATCCAAAACGAGATTTAAAAAAGGAGGGAGCATATATGCACACATGCACACATGAAGACAATCTACATTAGTTGCTCTGGGGTGATGCCAGGACTTAATTAAGAAGTGTTAATGTTCTATTATATTCTAGTGATATGTTTTTGAAGACCAGGCAAAGGTGAAAAGGGACAAATATATCACTTGTCTTGCCATACTATCTATCAATCAATCCTGTGTTATTAAGAAAATCAGCCTGATTAAAAATATTCATTGAAGAAACTTTGTGTCTGCAGTTTTTAAACTTGCATTCTAAAGCCCAGAATGAGTTGTCTGGAATTCATTATCTAAATTACTTGATGAAGTGCTTACTGATGATCTTTGCTTTTTCAAAGATATTGGTACATCACTAGAAGTTCACAATCCCCAAGGACTGCAGTTAGTCAATAGAATAATTGCATATAGGGTTGGCTTGTTGACATCTATATTTCTCAGGCCAATCTAGAGTTTTGAGCCCCCTTCAAGATGCTCATTCTGTCAGCAAAGAAGAACTTATTCTTGCCTATTTTCTCTTCTGACATACAAGCATCTTTCAAGCAATTGTTAAGACAACAGATCAATGCCGTTTCAAGAGAATGAGACACTTACAACAAAATGAAAATGCTGACAAATTAAATGACGTGACCAGACATACCAAATTAAAATGAGCTAACTATCCATATAGGGGGCATGGTGGCCTAACAATTAAGATGCTGGGCTGCCAACTGGAAGGCTGGCACTTTGAGATCCAATACTGCATGATGGGGTCTCCTGCCAATTCCTGCCAACCTAGCAGCTCAAAAGCATGCAGATGTAAGTAGATAAATAGGTACCACTTCAAAGGGAAGGTAACATCATTCTATGTACCTCATCATATATCCACATGAGCCCAGAAGTGTCTTTGGACAATGCTAATTCCCTCAGCTAAGAAACAGAGATGAGTACTTCCTCTTAGAGTCAGATGTGATTGTACAGGGAAACATTTACCCTTTTAAAAAAAATATCCATATGAATTTCCTCTAAATTTCTGCAAGCAAATATGTCCATGACAGTCAGTTTGGTCTAGTGGTTATACACAACAGGCTAGAAATCAGGAAACAGTGAGTTCTAGTCCTGCCTTAGGCACAAAGCTGGCTGAATGTTTTCCTCACAGTCCTAGGAAGAAGGCAATGGCAAAGCACTTATGAAAATGCTGCTAAAAAAACAGCAGGGACTTGTGCAGGCTGTCACCAAGAGTTAAGGTTAAGTCAAAGGCACGTTGCATACGCAATAATGGTGTATATGAGTAGCTCTGAGGTAATGCTTGAAATTAGTGTTAAAGGCCTGTTATATTCTAGTGATGTGTCTTTGGATACCAGTCAATGGTGACAAGGGTAAAATTTATCTGGCTTTCCTCACTTCTAAAAAACTAGATATCTCTGTATAAAATTAAACTACGGTAGAATATGGTTTGAAAGAAGGATGAGGCAGGGCACAAAAGCAAGGAAATTTGAATTTGGGCTCTATGAGCCAACAGTAGAAGAAATTTATTTATTCTGAGTAGAACTTAACATTGGCAGCTCTGAAATGGAAATCTTTAATGAGGCCTCAGACAACTTTCAGGAACCTGTTACCTGAGATTTTTTTTCCTGATTTAAAGGTCAAATGAGTTTTTAAAACCCTAACGATTTATTTTTGCAGCCAAACACCCCCACAGATGGAAGATATTTACAGATCCTAACAGTTTCTCAGATTACATCAATATTCTTGCTCAGGAGAGAAAAAATAGCATAACTGAACAGTAATGGAAGCGGCTTTGTGTTTGAACGTGTATTTATTTTGCAAGAAGATGGTTCCAGGATGATATTGTTAATTTAAAGGATATCAGGTAACAAGGGAATTTTCATAACACCTCTGAACTGTACCCTATTCCTTTCTGACCATGAAGATTTTATCAATTATGTGTACAGTAAGCTATCCAAAACTGCTACCTTTAATTTCCTGTCAAAAGTTCTTCAAATTGTGCTCTCTGATCCTATAGATGATACCAGATTAAGGAAGGATTAAGAATTAATTAATTAAGAATTTTCTTAACATCAGGGAAACATTTTTCCATAATTTTTTTTGCTACAATCCAATAATAATGTAGCATTAACCAATCCAAACAAGAGAATCTTTAGATATACATGATCTAGCTACAATGATCAATACAGCATACTCTAAATTGCAAATGAGACTTTGACTTTTAATAAACATTCAGCTCAACCTTTAGTTCTCATTTCTAGATTAGGAATAGGATTTAAAAGTGGTCCACCTATTTTAATTTATGTAATTAATTGCAATTACAATTTATCTCCAGTCACTGAAAATCTGTCTATCTACAAAGCCTAATTTATCATATATATCAAACATTGTTTCACAAATTGTTTTGATATAATTTTAAATACTGGTATCAGAACAAGGACTAGAAATAACACAGCTGTATGAAAGCACATCTAAATCCCACAGTGTAATCCAATGGTATTTGAGTTATATAACAGATTTTTTAAATATAAAATTCTTGACTATTTAATGTCATGAATAAATCAGAAATGTTATGGTCAAAATAAAGAGAATTGTGCTTCAGATCCAGAAGTGTTACTTCTTTGCCATAAAAGTAACAAATACCTTAAAGAGACTAACAGATTTATTGTTGCATAAACATCCTTCTATTTCTAGTTCATGAAAGTCTGCATCACAAGAAATCTCTTAATTCTTTCAAGTTTCCCAAAGCTCTTTGTTGGGAATGTTACCAAGATTCTATTACTTTTGAACGTTTCTTGCATAAGATTACTCTCTAGCTATGCTAAGTCCAATCCAAATCATGCTTGCCCATCAAATTCTGCTACACAGAGCTCACACTAGGGTGAGTAAAAGTTCTCACTCCATTCTTTGTCATCTCTAGACAAGGGCTTGCTCCATCATAACTTGGTCCCTTCCAGATGTGCTAAACCTCAGTTCTCAGCGTTCCTGTGCTGGCTGGGAACACTGAGAATTACTTCAACATATCAAGAGATCCAGTAGTCATAGATTTCTTAGTTCTGTGGCCTGCCTGTGTATAAGGAAGCTCCTTCAACCCTCTTTTTTTTTCCTTCCAGTCACCTTTTTCTAAGCACCCTCTCCAGCATTCACACCCTGTCTGGGTCTTTTTTTCTCTCTTCTCCCACAACAAATATACTTAAAACAAATATACGCAAAACCTGAAAAGAGTTCTGAACTGAATATGTAGGAAGGAGACTGGTATTTATATGCATGCCACACCATCTCAAATATCATGAACGAAATAGGGATCTTGGAAAGCATACACCTAGCACCAAGAAAGCCCCCAAATAGTAGGTCTGTAACCTACGGTTCAGTTTGGACCTAGTGTTTAAAGCTGCACGTGGGAGGTTAAGATGGCATAAGAAAACCAAGTCCAGATGTTTACAGCAAATGAAAATGAGATGCTGAATTTGGATAGCAAACCAGCAAAAAAAGAGTAGCAACAGCTGATGTGAAAAGTCAACAGATGATTTTGCTAACCTGTTTTCTTTATTAAATTTATCATGCTTAATCAGAAATTGCCAATAAAGGCAATCATTCCTTCTTTTTCAAATTAGATGGAGATTTAACACAGTAAGCAGAAATTGAAGAGATACAAATCTTTTTGTTACTGTAATGGCAGTTAAAGAACAACTTTATGAATATTTCTGCTGTTATGATAAAGGCATAACATTAATCAAAGAAAGGAAGCTGTTGTATAATTACCAAGCAGCACAATACAAGCACTATTGTGATGCTTAACTCACCATATGGAAATATGGCAAGCCATGTTGATTAGCATTTCTCTCTCCAGATCACTAGTGTTTGGCTGGTGACCATCTCAAGATTTTCACTTCCTTCATTGACCTATTTAGAGAATCCAGGAATTAAACTTAGGATGGTCTGGATAGAAAATACATACCTCTGTCTGGAAATGTTAATGCTTCTCAGGGAATCTGTGTCCTGAAGGTTAAGCTAAATGAGAGCAAGTATTTCATTATTTGACTTAAATATTACCTAACATATATTTTATGTTGAGGCTGATTTATATTTGAATCATTTTTATTATTTTATTCATCCACAACATTATTTTAAGAGAATGTATGCATTATTAAAAAAACTTTCTCTGATAGGAATATCCTTGAAGACTTTCAATACATAAATTATAACCTCTTGATAAAGGTGGAAATAGCATTCCACATTTTCAGATTTATTCTTGGGCATTTATTTTAACTTTGCTCATTGATTGGAATAGGTATTTTCAGAATTTACCTTCTCTGGTATTCCAGCTGAAAAATTTTATTTGAGTCTGTAAAAATCTTTGGAAATACTGCAATTTCTATTGGCTCAGGGATGAATATCTATACAATGATACTAAGTACTAATATAAAATATAAATATACTGGGCCTAAGACAGAACCTTGTGGTACCCCCTCCCCACTTACTTCATTCCATATAGATATAGTACCATTCAGGACTACTCACTGAGTACTGTTTGTCAGCCAGTTACAAATCCATCTAGTGGTGATGCTGTCTATTCCACATTTTTCTAGCTTACTAAGAAGTAGGTTGTGGTCTACTTCATCAAATACCTTGTTGAAGTCTAAATATACTATGTCCACAGCATTTCACCGGTCTACTAATTTAGTCACTTTGTCAAAGAATGAAATAAGATTGTTTGGCATGATCTGTTTTTAACAAACCCATGCTGCCTACTAGTTATAATTTTGTTTCTAGATGTACACAGATCTGTTTTGTGATTATTTTTCCCAATATCTTTCCAGGTATTAATGTTTGGCTGATTGTCTGTAGTTTCCTGTGTCTGTTGTTGTTGTTAGTTTTTGTTTTGGGTTTGTTTTTTGTTTTTTTGTTTTTGAAGATGGGAACCACATCAGCTCTTTTCCAACCTTCTGGTAGTTCCCCAGTGCTCCAAGGTTTTTTTAAAGATATGATACAATGGTTCTGAGATAACAGGTGCCAGCTCCTTCAGAACTCTGGGATCCATCAGGTCCCAGTGATTTATATTCATCAAGGTCAGGCAGGTATTCTCTTACCATTTTCTTGCTTATTTTAATTTTTATTTCTAGTCTGTCTTCCACAGTTATGTTTTTGGTAGGTTGGGCTCTAGTTTCTTTTTGTGTGAAGACTGATGCAAAGAATGAGTTAAGCAGCTCTGTTTTCTCTCTATTGTCTGTTACTTCCTTGCCATCTTCTCTCATTAATGGACTGACTGTTTCCTTGACTTTTTTTGTTATTTATATGTTAAAAGAAACTTTTTTTATTATCTTTGACTTTTGTTGCAAGTCTTTGTTCATTCTGAGCCTTTGCTTACCTGACTTCATCTTTGCAGATTTGAGCTATCTGCTGGTATTCTGCCTTAGTTATGTGTCCCTCTTTCCATTTTTTGTACATACCCTTTTTGTCTTTCAGTTTACCAGAGAGATCTCTGTACAACCATGCTGGTTTCTTCCTGGATTTCTTGTTATACTATTTTAGTGTTATTATGTTGGACTGGGCTTTTATGATTATATTTTTCAATGTTTCCCATGCTTCTTGAGTTATTTTCCCCTTTAGGATTTTTATCCATGAAATTTTGCTTAGGCTCTTTCTGAGTTTATTAAAATCAGCTCTTTTAAAGTTTAAGACACTGATTATATTATATTCTATTGCTTCTATATTCTATTCCAGTATGACGTAGTCACTCTCGCCCAAGGTTCTGGCAATTTCAATTCCCTCTATCACTTCTTCTCTATTAGTAAAAATTACGTCCACTATAGCTTTTCTTCTAGTTGCCTCCTCTACCTTTTGGAAGACAAAGTTGTCAGCTAAGTTGGTTAGGAATCTGTTCGATCTCCTACTGGCTGTAGAGTTTGTCTCCCAGTTGTTATCAGGGTAGTTAATGTCTCCCATTACTACTGTGGTATGTTTCCTACATACATTTGTTAATTGATTAGCAAAGAGTTCATCTATTTCTTCTGCTTGGTTGGGTGGCCTGTAGTATATACATATAGCAATGTCATTCTTTTTTCCTTTTATCTTGATCCATATGGATTCTAGGAGGTTTTCATCCTTGGTTTTGTGTATTTCTGTAGAGATGTATATATATAATGTTGATGCATGTAGATGCATTATATATATAATGCAACTCCACCTCCTCTTTTGTTGGATCTGTTTCTTTTGAATAGTTTGTATCCTTCCATCAGTACAGTACATCCATGTGTAGTACATGCACATGGATGCATAGTAGTTTGTCATACTATTTTTGACCAACTGAAATTCAAACTCTAATTGTGATCTTTGACCTGAATAATAAAATTTGAATTTGACCAGCTGAAAAGTTTTCAATACTTTGGTAGAACTGGAATTGGTGTTGATTTACCTCAGTGATTTCTAAAAGTGTATTCAATTTGGGTTATTTTGGTGATTTGAGCTATTTGATCCTGATACTATTGCTGTTTTTAAAGATCCACATGAGGCTTCCAACCCAGTAATCCATTTTTATAAAGGGTTGGGGAAAATGAAATTGATATTTATTTATTCAACCTTTAGAATAACTAGCTTCAATGACCTATTCTTGTACATCAGTGGAAGATTATTTTAAAAATTTGATACAGCAGAATTTTTTATTTCCTCCATATGGGAAGGGCAACTGGATCTGAGCTGCTAAAATCTGGATGACAGTTAGATGGGGGGGGGGAGAAATAACAGAAAAATCTAATTTTTTTTCAGCTACTTAGTGATTGACCAGATTTTTACAGCCCAAATCAGATAGCCCTTGTAACAGATACCTTAGAGAATATTTTATAAAGGGTGTTTGCCATAATTTTGATTCTTTTAATTCACACGGTTTGGATTTGTTCTATAATTGCTAAAAGTGAGGCTGAATTCCCCATTCCATATAGGAATAAGGGAGTCCTGTTGGTGCAGTGGTTAGAATGCAGTATTGCATTGATTCAGCCTTCCATCCTTCTGAGGTCAGTAAAATAGAACCCAGGGGGTGATATGCTGACATTGTGAATTGCCCAGAGAGTGCTGTAATGCACGATGGGGTGGTATATAAGTCTAAGGCAGGGATGTCAAACTGCCGGCCCGCGGGTCGGATGCATCATAACGAAACTGCGCCCACCCCATTGCCAGCAATGGCAAAAAAACTCGTGATATGTCGCGACACGTCACGTGACGTTGCGAGTTTGACACCCCTGGTCTAAGGGGTATTGCTATAGCTATTGCTATTTTAAACCGGTAGCATACCTTAATAATGCATATGTTCTCCTAACAATATTCCCACTACTTGACATCTAATTTCTACAGAACTTAGAGTAATAAATTTAAATTAAAAGAAAGGGGATTTTAGTATTCAAATTTACAATGGAATATCTCAGAAATCACAATAGAAGCTTTTCCTTTGCTAGAAGTTTTCAATATCAGAGATGGCCACTTCTCAAGGGTTGTGTAACAACTCTTATGAATCAAAACAATACGATATAACAGGAAATGCTACATGTTCTTATTAGGGTTATTAGATGCATAGAGGTGTGGGGTCCACCTCCTCATCTTTGCTGACTGCCAGCAGCTGCTCTCATTCTTCACCCAAAGCCTCCAGGCTAACTTGCTGCAGCTGCACCTCCCTCAGCTCGGGCTCAGCCTGCCGCCCATCTGATCATTCCAGATGTGGCTGCTCTGTCAAGCCAGAGTCTTCCACTCCCTGATCCAAGCCTCTCTGTGCCCCCATACTCTCTTCTCCAGAGGTACCAGAACTCAGCTCCTCCTCCTCCTCCAAACTCACATGCAGAGAGGAGGCCGGAGGCAGATCCATGACAATGAATTTAAATTAATTTACTTCCCCATACTTCCATTATAATTCTTAAATTAGATTACAATGAAGATATTCATTTGATAACATCCCAGGGTCACCTCAAAAAGAGTCATTTTCAAACCTATTAAATATACAACGAGCAGCACAATATTGCCCCTATATTCTTCATATAAGTTATGAGGGAGAGAGAACATCTCTATTGATAAAATTTAAATTTGTGTACAGCACAGTCATGTTTATTCAGAAATATCTACATCAAGGTTTATTCCAGGTGAACATATAGTGCAGTTTCCCCCAAAATTCTCCAAATGTGATTAATAACAACTTTAAAATCACTGCCCAATTAAGGATTCCATTTGGATAATCCTATCCAACCTCATCAGCAATCTCATTTTTTTAAAAAATGGGTAAATTAAGGCAAATTAAACTAACGACACAAAGCCCTTATTTTCTCCCTTTGCTCTTTGCAAAATTTGTATGTAATTTACCACTGCCACCCAAGCATTTCAATTTTTAAAAAAAAAAATGACAGAGTAAAAGTGTTCATCATTTGTAATCCTGGAAAAGAACTTTGCAAGAGATGGATCTTTGTAAGATGTGAACACCGTGAGACTTTTAAGAGACTGTCTAAGAATTTGTATTGACTTCCAACTCACTGATGGCTCACAGACTGAGGTCTCTCAGGTTTCAGCTGGGAATAAGACACATCTGTTTCATGAGATAGAGCACCAAGAATTAATATGCGTTCTGGTCTGAATTGCTCAGAGCAGTCTTTTGATATGTTATTTCTCTCTGCTTTCGTGACAAAGAAGCATATCTACTATTTCTGTGATTCTTGTTACAATGACATTGTCATTCTTAATGAGATGTGTAATAAGTATATCAATTTAATGCTGACAACACAAGATCTTTATTTTCTCTGTCACTTGAAGTAAGATACTGAGCTAAAATGTTTAGAGTGGACACTGACTTTATTGTAGTTAGAGAATATCCTGTAAAATCAATACTGCTTAACTTGATTAAACTACATCCTGTAATCAGCAGTTCTAATTTGGATCCATCCTGTAATCAACAAGTGAGCATGCCGAATCAGACTGCTGTACCATCTTTTTCAAAATTCTTGGTGCTATTTGGCAGTGGTGTCAGAGGATTTCAGTTCAAATAAAGTTCCATAGTGATTCATTCATTAAGAGCCAAGAATTTACTGACTTGATGTACGACCACAATTGAGCCCAAAATTGCTGTTCCTAAGTGAAACATTTGTTAAGTGAGTTTTACAACCTTTCTTGCCAGTTGTTCAGTGAATTGTTGAAGTTATTAAGTGAGTAACATGGTTGTTAAGTGAATCTGGCTTCCCTCTTGACTTTGCTTGTCAGAAGGTTTAACCTCAGGACACTGCAAATGACATAACTATGAGTCAATTGCCAAGCATCTGAATTCTGATCACGTAACCATGGGGATACTGTAATGGTCGTAAGTATGAAAAATGATCATAAGTTACTTTTTTCAGTAGTGTTGTAACTTTAAATGGTCATTAAATGAACTGTTGTAAGTTGAGGACTACCTGTATTGTTACTCTATGAAAATTCCTTAGTGTAGTTTTCCAGAGGTTTGTAGAAGGATTGTCTCTAGTTCCAAATATGTGATTCTCTTTTGCATCTTTCATAGGTAGCATAATAAATTCCCTAAACTGAAATAAGTACACATCAAATACAGCTACTCTTCAGAATTATGAGCTTATGAAACCTACCTCCAGAACTTTACCAGACAGTGAAAACTGGGATTCATAAAGAATAGTAATATATGATATATTCTTAAACTTAAAGGTATAATTTTTCACTGCTTGGATATTAAAAGTTTTCACTTGTTGACATTTGCAGGTGATTCTTCTAAATATACAGGAATAAAGGTTGCTGAAGCCACAAATGACACTTTAGTGGCAACAAATTACAGTTCCAAAAGTATCTGTTTAGTTTCTTCAAGATATAAACTTCAGGGTTAGGGTTAGGGTTATTGGATTAACCAATAGATTGGATTATTTATGACTGTGCCCTCTAAAAATGCAAAAGCTTGCAACTAAGTATGAATTGCATAAAGAATGCAAAGATATTTGCCAGAATTCACAACTGAGGAGTAAAAAAAAAGCTGCTTGAATATTCTTATAGTTCCTTTGTTACTTTTCAGTAATTCACATCAAACATAGCAGAGGTTGCATCTCATAAAATGTGGCAGACAGACTTTATGAAACTTCTTTAACAGCAGCAACAGTTTGTGATATGAGGGTGAAGGTTCGTTCTGTGAGCTTGTGGGTTGGTTTCCGAACATTTCATTACCAGGCTAGGTTACATCTTCAGTGGCGTTTACGGGATATCAGTGTCAGTGCTCTTCTGTTTATAAGGGCTTCAGGTGCGGGTGTGTCAAGTGAGGGTTCGCTACCTAGCCTGGTAATGAAACATTCGGAAACCAACCCACAAGCTCGGAGAACGAACCTTCACCCTCATCCTATGCCCGAGCTACAGATATTCACCACTATTGCAAGTTTGTGATATGTCCTGAATGATGACATCATACATGGCAAACGTCTCCCAACAAACTGGACTAGAAAGTTGCTTTTTTGAGGGGAACTGGTATTGGGCTATTTTTCTGAGAACTTGCATTCACATAAGGTGAGCATCACAATGTGTTTTACAAGTGAAATAAAACTGCCCCACACTATGTAGGGAGGCCCACAGTATAACATGCCAGAATTCATAGCAGAGCCAATCCGATTCCAGACAAGCAGCACTGAAGAATTCTATTGCCAGTGTTCAATCATAATGTCTCATGATTGAAGCAGCCTGTTTCATCTTGCTCCAATATAGGGCCTGCCCTCCTCCGCAGTGTAAACGAGGGACTCTAAACTCTGGTTTTAGTTTAGCATACCCTTGGTTTGTAATCATTTGTGAAATCGTTAACAAATGAAAATGAAAATCACATTTTCACATCTGGAGAGCAGCAAGTTGCTTCATAACTTCAGAGGCTTGAAATGTCTTTCTTCCTACACAAGACCACTCTTAGCTCACGTTTATATCACATGTATAGCCTGACCTTCTTAAAAGAAATTCAATATAAAATATAGTCCCACCCTCCTTAATTCAAACACACTTTCCTGAGACCACTTGTCTCTTTAATTACTCACCAGTAGACACCATGAGCATGAAGCCCTTTTCCTGCTTCCGATCTGACAGGCTGCACACCTTTACCTGTTAAGTCTGATCCTGCACTATTTATTTTCAATTATTGATGAACATCTAGAAAATCCTTCCACTTCTTCAGAATATGATGTCTAAATGAGAAAATGATGAGGAACAAGAAAAACTCAATAAAGTATGAACTGGAAATTATGAACAAGTTCCAACTCAGCTGTTTTTAGCATTCACTGCTATTTTATTACCTTTCAACTTATTCTTTTTCACATTTTGATATTATTCTATTTTCGAGTTTGGTCTTCTTTAGACTAACATAAAATGAGAATGTTTAAAGAACAATTTAAATTCAGAGCCTTTTTTTCTCGGTGTAATTGAAATACTTATATCAAAGAGAATTTTCAACTGAAAACCCTATGTGATTTAAAGTCTGGCTGCTATGAATAATAACAAAAGAGGAAGTTGGGGGCTCCTCCTACCTTACTGTAGATGACAGGGTGTCCAGGATGACAAACTCCCTATGGAGTAGAAATCTGTCCTTAGATCTGGCAGCTGTGATTGTTTGCAAAGCCTTTTCCCAACAAAATTGCCGAAACACACCAAAAGGTTGGCTGTTAGTCAGCAAAGCGCATGATGGGGATATCTTGCCATGTTAATTCCTTCCGTCCTAAAACGCATAGATGACAAAGGTCATCTGGCCCCAGACAAATGTGGACTAGTTTCATGCTATTCTTGGCTTTTCCCAATGGGTTTTGAAGAAGAGGCTAAGGTGCTCTTTGGACCTGCTTCAGGAAATGGGCATGGTGATCTTTGGATTACCTCTTGTGGATTTGATTCCTGTCCAACCTGGCTTAACTTGGGAAACTATCAATATTGTGCTGAGGGAGGTGTGAGGCAAGCTGCCACTTGTAAAGCCCTCCTTAGATCTGATTAATTTTGACTACAACTATAAGGCCTCCAAATTTTCCTTTGAAAAGGTGCAGCCACAATTAAGAGTACACTTCTTGAAATGAATTATCCTTTCCCCTTTCCATTCAAGTTGAGACCTGGCCATGAGATGGAAACAGTATTGATTACTCTGATTTATTTTCTTCATTCATTCCTGGATAGGAAGTGCTTGCCTAAATTAGTCCTTCTGCACCTTTCTGTGACCTTTATTACTACTGACTATGGTAACAATATGGACTGCCTGCACAAATTGCAGGCATCAATCTTCAATTATTCTTTTTCTTCCTGATTGCTTTCAGTTGTGTATGAAAAAAATTTCACCCAATAAGGTTTATTTCTCTAATTTCTGCTTTTTAACACCAATGTGAAACCACTAGTAGAAGTCATGAAGAAGTTAAGATTGAGATTTTATTACTATGCTGATAATACTGAGATATACATTGCCATCCTGGACCTGGCTGCAGAATCTTGATCTAGGGCCTGGAGAGACAGATGGAAGGAGCAGGCAATTTTTCAACTCAACCTACCTTGTGGAGGTGTTGTTGTGGAGAAAAGTTTGTAACTCTTTGCTGCCATTTAGTGGTGAGAAAATATCAACATCAGTACTGTGGATGAGAATCTGGTGGTAGATCACAAGGGTGATAAAGGAGGAACTGAACAACGACAGAGTAGATATAGCTAAAGTCAGAGCAAGTTAGCAGGAACAAGAAGGATGACCTAACAGCTTTGCAGGGGATTTCAGTGCAAGAGCTTTACAAATACAAGCTGTTTTGGTGATGGGTATATCAGCTGCTCAGTGGTGGAAGGAAGGAAGGAAGGAAGGAAGGAAGGAAGGAAGGAAGGAAGGAAGGAAGAAAGAAAGAAAGAAAGAAAGGAAGGAAGGAAGGAAGGAAGGAAGGAAGGAAAGAAAGAAAGAAAGAAAGAAAGAAAGAAAGAAAGAAAGAAAGAAAGAAAGAAAGAAGGAAAGAAGGAAAGAGAGAAAGAAAATATTCAGTGGAGTGGCTGATAGAGCACAAGAAGGACACAGATGAAAGGCCTTGTGCACTGCAACCTTGTCCTTTAGGACAACCCATCAATTGCTATCATAGACTACCTTAATATGTTTATACTGACCAACCTCATTGTGCTAGTGTGGTAAAGGTAGGCAAAGGATTAGGTTGTTTTTTTTAAAAAAACAGTCACCCAAGTCAAGAATGGCCAGAGACCATTTGGGTGTATTTTTTCAGTGCCCCAGCTATTTTGAAAATCATCAAAGGTGTGGGAAAAGTCTTGAAGAATAGTTTCTTTGAAAAGTGATATCTCAACTGGAATTCCATATGTTTCCTCCTGGCCTGTTTCCACCAGTTCCATCTTCATATTAGAAGTCTAGAAACCTTGCCTAAACAGGAGCCACATCCAGCTGGTAAAGTGCCATTCTGCCTCTCAGATTCTACTTACTAAGTATTGAGAAAATGAAATTAAGCAGCTTAAAAGACTGGCTCATAATGTACAGCTTTAACGTTGAGTAACACTAACTGCATACTAATAAAAGGCTTGCACACCCTTAAGATGATTATCATTGTTTTTTAAAATGTATGTCTTGTTCCCCTCAGCTAAATATTTCTGATGACTGCTTTGGGAGCCAACTTCCCAAAGAAAATCCTTGGTGATCTTAGGTTAGACCATACCTAGCATTTAGCAAGAAAGAGTTTTCTACAGAAAAGAACTCTGCATGTCTGCCCAGTCCTGATAACCATGTAAGAATTGTTAATATGGATGAAACCTGATATTAAAATGACAAATTTCTAAGAAATGACAAAGTGCATGATCATACAGTATAGCTCAGTGATGATAAATTCTTTAGATAATTAAAGAGATAATACATGTTGCACTTATATAGATAAAACAGTTGCTATTTGTAATGATCTTGAGGAAGAGGGGAAGAGATACTGCCTAGGAAACAATCAGATAAGGGAGGGAGGAGCCTCCAGTAGCTTAACAGTCAGAGGAAGAAATTTAGAAAGAATTCACCCCCAGTTAAAAGTAGTGGCAAAATATTTGTACCTTCAGACTCGTAGGATTCTGTTAATGTAGCCTTACAATAAAATAGAATTAACTCATCTAGTCATGCTTCCTGTTTAGTTTACCTGGAAGTGTTGACACAATGCAACCAAGCCCCAATTGTTTTAGTGGAAGAGATTGGATTGCATTTTTTTCATAGAAAGAAGGGATTGCTATTGAATCTCACCTTAACACTCACTCCTATGTGAACCTGAGCCTATTTCAGTCTTTCCATGGCTTCAACCCACAGACTGTATAAAAGCAAACACAGGTTTGCTTTTATACCCAGGTTGCTGGTATGAGAAATAGCTAATGGTAAGTTTGTCTTTGCTGGGTTCTACTTACAGGCCCATCTTTGAAGTGACTGGTTTTATTTCTCCTCCCATCTATCTCATCCTGTTCATTCAAAAAGTAGTCTCCAAAACCTTGTTTTTGCCTTGAATAGCTCTCAATCAAATTGGGAAAGGAGATTAAGGTTCCAATATTGTTCATCACAATAGAGAACATTAAATTCCAACTTGGGCAAAGAATTAAGAAAAACTGTACCTCTCTAATTATGTTACTATACAATTCTCATAATTCCTAGCTAGCAGAATCATTGAGCACTGGAAAGCTGGAAAAACTGTGCAAGTAAAGAGACAAAGTCATAAAGAAAGGCAGAGGGCAACAGTTCATACTTACAAAAATCTGGAAGGTGGTGTCAACTGGCAAGGAGAAGTGCAATATACAGCTTGATTTGAAATAGCCTGAGTTGTCCTGTTAGATGACCTAAGCTGAGATAAATATTGTGTGTATTCAGGAGACATTATACAAATGATGACAAAGCAACAAAACATGGTCAACCCCCCCCCCCCGTTGACACTTCCTTCACGACCCTTTTCTCAAACACAAACTTTCCTAAGCCCATGGACTAATGTTTGGGGCCAAGAAACAATGTAAGGCTAAGGGAATGCTGTCAGTTGCAGCAATGATGCCCAAGCCACCTCCAAAGCACCTTTGTCCACGTCAGATCCAATCCTGAACAGTTGTGCAAAATAGAATGAAAGAATTACGTCCCCCGATTTTGAAAAAAAAAATTCCATTCATTAGGCCTAAATGGCAGGTGGCCACACCACAGTGCTGGCCAATATTCAGCTTGCAATCCACTGAAATAATAAGATCAATTTCTTTTATACCAAGCTGACTATTCTTCACCCTATACAGTATACATTTTGTTGTCCCAAGTGAAAAACAGTGCATTGATCTAGATTAAATTTTATTTTGTTATTCTTAAACTGCTTTTCTAACCTACCACAATCATTTAGACTCTTTTTCCTGTCTTCTAAAATTAGTATGCCATCCAATTTATATAGTCTGCCCAAACTTATAATTTTAAACAGGATGAACAGCAGTATAAAACAGGGAGAGAAGAAAGAAAGAAAGAAAGAAAGAAAGAAAGAAAGAAAGAAAGAAAGAAAGAAAGAAAGAAAGAAAGAAAGAAAGAAAGAAAGAAAAGAGGGAGGGAGGGAGGGAAATCAGATTTAGTCTGATTTATTCATCCAAATGAAAGTACCCCTTTGTTACACTATTTTTAAAGAATCTATATTTAAAGAATCTACACTGCGGAAAGAATATTGCCGAACACTCTAACAGAAAATTGTGGCTGACAAGATGAAAACAGTAAGGATACTCAAGCTGGAGGTTGACAGTAGTCATTGAAATTTCTTTCAGTATGTTCATAAACCAGTCTCCCTATCCTGACAGAGTGGGGGAAAGAGAGAATGAGAGAAAGAGAGAAAGAGAGAATAGGAACAAATAAACAACTGAAAAATGGGCCAACTCTTGAGCATATTTCTGCAAAAGCAAATTTTCACGAATGGATAGTAAGCAACTTATCCATCATTGCAAATAAAAATACAGTATATTAAAATTATTTTTTAACATTTTGAATGTGATATTATGTAAACCTAAGCTCCAATAAACTCCACTGAATCCAAGTTCTGCATCTAAAGCATTTTAGGAAACTAAGTACTGTAGTTAAAGGCATAAACACAGCAATGACATAAATAGGGGCTATTTTAATATGTCATATATGGCAACTATAGACTCTCTTTGGGGAAAAACAATGAGACAGAAATATAAATGAATAAACAAAATAAAAAGCCATAGGACAAGAAAGCATCAGTGTGTTTTGAGGGGGGGGAAACCTTTGCAGATGCCACTAAATATATATTTTCATCTCATTTGTATGTGTATATTAATTTTATTGAGATTATCATAATATAAAATACAAGTAGGGAAGTGTTCAAAGTACAAAGAAAGGGAATAGAAAAGTGTGGGATAATGGGGAAAAAAGAAAAGAAAGTATTGACTTCCATCTTTTTTCAGCACAGTAAATACAAAATTGAATTACAGCCTCAACTTTACATTCTTAGTAAATATTAGCCATTTCTATAATGTTTTCATGCTTCTGTTGCTCTGGGGAGAAGCCTTAGTCAATTCTGCTGTAATATAAATATCCAGTTTTGATTAATCAAATAGATGTCACCAAAGCTTCCCAAGGTAATCTGCTTACAGAATAAAGGACTGTCCAATGGGTGTTTAGAGAAGATCAGATGTCTCAGCTTACATTAAAGTGCCAGGCAAGGGGGGGGAAACCATGAAGAATTCAAAGGGAAGGGCCATGTGGCTTATGCGTAAAGCAACCCAGTCTGGAAAGAATCTGAAGGGGTGTGGTGGCCAAAGGGAGGGGGGCAGGAAAATTCTATCTCCAGCATTTTAAAAATTTTGCTCCAAGGCAAATTGTTTGTGAAAACGTCCCTTTTGATTTCATTATCCAAATAATTCCAGCTTGAATTGGAACTCAGCTATTAATCTGATAATGACATGGCTGAGACGAAGGTATTCTTTCCCGATTGATCTCAAGTGACTTACAAAGCTTTACTCTACCTCTCTGTCTGCATTCCATTTGAGCCGGGAGTTTTGTCAGCATTTCACACACTCACTCGCACACAGCCCCCCTGAAATGTAAGTATTAAGATGATTACAATGTACCTGGAAATATCCTTTAATTTTAATTTTCTTCTATTTTATTTTTAGCTTCAAAGCTTTTCCAGGAATGAACACCTGCCTTTCGCAGCTTTAGAAGAAATTGTCAAGTACCAAAGATTCTTTGTTGCCCAAGTCCATTGAAAAAGGACATTAGGGGAACGTACAAGTCATGTTTTCACTCCTGATCAAAGTAAAGAGATACAGTATCTGTACATTTGGGTCTGACTTTTTCACCCTTGCAATATTGAGATTATCCTAAGAAAAACATTCCTTTGATCAAACTCAGATCACTAGCATCATGTAGTCCCTTTCTCCAGGGTTTTAAATTTCCCCACCTACCAAACATACATATCTGAAGATGGTGAATAGATAGGACAGGGCCTTTTCAGTCATGGTGCCCCTTCTATATTGTGTGTCTTCTTGTCTTCCTCTATGGCGGTGGTTTTCAACCATGCCAACTTTATCTTCAACTCCCAGAATTCCCCAGCCAACATGGCTGACTAGGGAATTCTGGGAACTGAATTTCCACATATCTTAAAGTTGCCTACGTTGGGAAACACTGCTCTATGTAGATGTTTTTGTCTTTATTACTCTTATTGATATAACATTTTGGTTTTTATTCACCACATAGGGCAAGAAGAAAGGATATAAAATATTTATGTTACTATCCTGTAATCACTAATTTATTTTTGAGCAGCTATGCATAGTGTTCCACTTTTAAATACATAATATAAAGCACTCCTTATTTAGCTTTTTAGCCAAGCTACATACCCAGCATATTTGTGCAATTAGCTACTGTTGGACTGTTCCACTTCATTTAACTTTTGTTAAATTTCACTGCTTTCCATTTAGATTTGAAATAAAAAAAATATCCTTATTAAAATGGCGGATTGTGAAGAAGTCTATTGTATAAGAAGTTCAATGATATTGAAGACCATTCAACTTTTTACCCAGTCATTTTTATCAATGATCTACCATTTGAATTATAAGTTACTATTAAAAAATTAAGTTAAATTAAATTAAAAGAATGAAATGATTCATGTTAAAAAATAAAGCCAATATTCAGGTTCAGACCTTCTGAAAATTGTTAACAAGATAAAATTATTCTGCTTGTCAAATAAAGAATAAGAGATGAGTTGAGCCACAACTCTTTTTTTTAAAGCCTAAGTCTTCTTGAGCAACGAGTTGTCACTGATTGACAGAGCAATGTATTTGTCCATTTACTCCATGGTTTGACACATAGGTCCTGCAATTGATAGTGACTCTATAAATTTAAAGGGAGAGAAGAATATTATTCTACTAGAGGAAAAACATCAGGCTAAATGTTATTTTGTATGCATTATGTAGACTTATATGAGACATCCCAAATTAGGAAAAGGAAGCATATTGGATGCAGTGATGATACATTATCTTATAATTTGGTATGCCAGCAGAATACAGGATGAAATTCTAATAGATTCAGTAGAACAGTTTTACTTACCCTGGTACCACTTGGATGGATTCAATTCTCAAGTCCTTAGCCAGCATGGTTTATTAGTCTTAGGGGATAACAAAGAAATGATTTAATGTTGATATCACCCATAGATTTAATGAGGCCACCCAGAGCAATAGTTTTTCATCACATCATTATGTTAATCATATTCTAGAATATTGACACCCTTTCAGTAGCTACACATTCATCCTGAAGTGTTCTCCCCAAATAATCTCAGGTCACAACAAAATTAATTTTATTTTCTCTGACTTCCATTATTGATCAGAATTAGCAACTCTGATCACTGCTCCAAAATGGATTAGGGTTTTTTTGGGTTTTGAGTTGTTTGATAATTTCTCATAGTTTATTAATAATTAGGATAAAGCTGTAATTTAACTGACTATAACTATAAACATCTTTGAATTCTCTTAGCAAATAAGTGGCCTAGGATTGAAATGTCATAAATTATAATCCCACGAGAATCAGTATTTTCAAAGAAGTTTCATATTCTCATTTTAAGCTCACACTTTGCTGCAATAGGAGAAATCGTGAGGAACTAAATGAATTGAAGAAAAGTGGGGAAAAAATATGAAAGAGACCATGTAAAAGAACAATTTTGACAACAAAAAGGACAGCTGGCCCCAGGAAGTAAAATGAATACTATAAGGGGATATACATTTCTCTGGGTATTAGAAAAAGTCTCTCTGGTGAATATGGATGGCAGTGAAGGATGGACCAACAAGGAAAATTGATCAATGAACCAAGGATAAGTTTTTGCTTTTATTATTTAGTTTCCTTCACCCCCTTCTCTTTTCCCATGTTCAGCAGCAGATGCATCAGGCCACTCTGCGTATCTCAGTCTCAGAACCAGGACATGGAGAGGACCCCACGGGACCATCATGCATCTTTCATCTGCCTGGTGGTGTCATACATAAATCATGACTCTCCTACACATCCACTATTTCACGTTACACAATCTCTGTCTCCAACACACTTATTTTTTAAATCATTTGCCCTCAGAGGGTTTAAGAACCAATAATTCCCTCCTTTACAATGTACCGTTAAATGTCTTAGATGAATAAATTCACTAGTTAGAAAATAACTAATTACCTCTATATATGCTTGATCCCAATGTCCATGGGTGTATAAGTATATTTATACATTAACATACATGGACACAATACTGCTTGTCTGAGGATGTTTAATATTCAAAATGCATACGGGTGCAGAAGAGTGAAATATATTGTGACTAAAATATGTAAATAATTATCATATAACTATTTTAGGATTGGACTTTTATCAACCTGTCCTATAACTAGACAGCAATAGTGCGTCATAGACAAGTGATCTGTACCTTATCAACAATGTTCAGGGGAATTATATTTAACATCGAACACTCCAGATAAGTAACTCACAAGGGTGAAATATATGGAATAAATAAGCAACAAGTGAGCTAAAAAATTGAAATAGATTGACATATTCTCATAGAACTGTAATTATATGAAATGAGAAAATCTGATATTAGAAGTAGTATATATTGAGGTATCATACAATAGACCAATTGACCAAGGAGTAAATGTGGAAAAATATGTTTTTCACTGCCCTGTTTGGAAGCATAAAACAATTCTTTCAAGATGACTCCAGAAGGCGAAACATTCCACTGTACAGTTCAAGTAAAACTTTTCCAAAATGCTACAAAAAATCCTTTTTGTATTATGTTTTACTTTCATACTATACTATGGAAATATATTATGCTAGGTATATTTCCATAGTATAGTATAAACATCTCATTGTATTAAAGTATATTTTCAATCCAACAATGTTTATAAAAAAGAAATAGCATTTGTTAATCTGGAAAGATGCTACCAAACTCCTTGTGATTTCTGATTACCATAAACTAACATGGTTCTCTCCTACAATATTATAATTTTTTTTTATTTTGCGGTCACAGACCAAAATACAAATGCAACAAAAGAAAACACAAGAAAAATATAATCACAAACAATTAACACCAGAAGCCTTGGCTAAAGGGAATTACAATGTTCTCCTCTAATAGTTACAGCTCTTAAAAGAAATTTAGAAACCTGAGAAGTAATATAGGACGAGCCATCCGCTAGACAATATAAAACAATATTATAACATGAAGATTTGCAGACTTCACTATATTTATTTATTTATTTGCTATCCTAATATGCCTCACATATTTTCATCCTTAAGGTGCTCAACATTTTTCTTTCCAAGGAGTTAGCCTCAGAAAAGGCATCTCTTGATCTTTTAGGCGAGGGAAAAAGCAGTTGTAATGCCAATTTGACAATCATAGACTTGTTTGTACCTGGGAGAGGATGCAGGATTTGCAGATCCTTCTTAAGCAGAAAGATAGTTTTGAATCTTAAAATAAAGGCCAAGAAAGTTTAACTGAAAGGAACAGTAAGGAGCATTAAATTTCAAATGGATTTAAACCAGGATTATATAGACATTTTAGCGTAACACATATGCTAAAGATTGTGCAAAATTAGCACAACAATTACATTTATTGTGCTCTGAAGATAGTATAAAAGCAAACCACATGGAACAGTTGCCCAAATAAGCAAAATAAAACAGAATGAGACTTAGCAACACAAATGTAAGTCACCAGAGTTGAAATGGGGGTTGGTGGGTGTAGGTTTAGGTTTGGGTTTGGGTTTGGGTTTGGGTTTGGGTTTGGTCTTGTCCACAGGGAGGAGATGGGAACATTTGGATATAAAATCAGTTCTTCCTTTTTGAGTATTGTTTTCTAATTAGCTTCGACTCATCTCTTAGAAGCATCATAATTGTTATATCATCCACAAATATAAAGATTCCTTCTCAAAGCATAATTTGCTTGTGATCCTCTTGTCATCTCCCAAGAAAAAGTATTTTACAACCAGCCAGAAGCAATTAAATGACACACTGAAACTCCCTCCCTCCCCCGCCTCTAAGATTTTGCACATAAAGGCTCTTGGGGAAGAAGACAATGGTTCCAATCTAGATTGGACTATAAGTGTAGGTGTGTAATTTTGTATGTGTGTGTGTCTTTGTGTTTACGTGCCTATATGTGTGTATGTACATCCTCAAGTCATTCAGTTGGCTTCATGCCTAAGGCTAGACTAGAATTTACTTTCTGCCTACATATCATTCCTAGGCAGAAATGTCCATTCCTCACAGACAAATGAAACATAAGTTGAAGGGCAATTTCCCTTATCCATAATCAGTTGGTGGAGACCCTCTTCTGTTCTCAGCAAATCTGAGCCATGCTCAAATAGCAATAGCACTTAGACTTATATACCACTTCATTATGCTTTACAGCAGTTTACAGAGTCAGCATATTGCCCCCAACAATCTGGGTCCTCGTTTTACTGACCTCGGAAGGATGGAAGGCTGAGTCAACCATGAGCCAGTCAGGCTCAAACTGCTGGCAGTCAGCAGAATTAGCCTGCAATTCTGCATTCTAACCACTCCGCCACCATGGCTCTGCCCAGATGCAAAACTAATGTCAAAAATAAGGAAAGGTCAAGAGCAAATCTTTATTTATGTTCCTTGGCTGTCAAACACACACACACACACACACACACACACATTTTATATATCTGAGGAACCCAGTCAAAAAAATGACATGAACTGAAGTTCAGTAACAAATTGCTTAATGAAAAGTGATTGATGACATTTGACATATATTCAAGAATTCACGAAGAATTTATAAATGAAACTCTTGATTTTACGACAAAAATGTATTACTCATAAAAAATCCAGCTTCCAGTAAGGAAACTGGAAGTCAGTCAAAATAGCACCAGTTTTTAAAAAGAGATAAGGAGAGACTAGTCTCCAACCAAATTTATGTGCAATCCAAAGACAGAAATGTAGTCTTACTGAGTTGGGAAGGGTTCTCTAGGATGATGCAGCCAGCCCCTTTTCCAGCATAGGAAATAAAATTAAAATAAACTGGACAGTAGGCTTTCTAGCCTCTGCTAGAACATATCTGGTAAAAAGGAAGATTGGTTCTAATATCAAATTGCTCTTTACTGTTAAGATATTTTTTCTATCATTAAATTGGAATTTACTTTTCTGTGATCTGTTTTGCTGAGCCACTGGAGAACAGGTCATGTCTCAAAGGTGCTTTTTCAAAAGACAACTGGACTGATTTTTTTTCTTGAGGAAGAATTCAAAACAAAGAATTGAAAAAGCACCTTTGGGACAACTATGAATCTCCACAGACAATCAGGTTGTGACATTATTTTGTGTGATATTCTTATAAGCATTTGAAAAATGCTATTCCTACAGGGTTGTTAATCCTCCAAGGTAGACCAGACTAGGAAACCTGGTTCATATAGACTAATACGAATTTTATTACAAATACTGTTACTTGTTATAATAAGTACTAAGTATTATAAGTTCTGTTACTATAACAGAATCTTACAACTCTGAATGTGTTTCCTCCAACCCTCCCTTTATGTTTGTGAGATCTAGGAAGGGTCTTGTTTGAGATGCTTTCTTGGGTTACAGATCTTGCCTGGAATCAAATTTCTTTTATCTGTCCGTTGTCTTAGTTATTGTCTTTCCTCTTGTTCCACATTGTTATTCCTTTTGCCCATTACTGTACAAATTCTCACTTCCTCCTCTTCCATTTTCGTCTTCCAAGACTAAACATTCCCATTCCTTCTTTATAGGAGGCAAGTATGATGAGCGGTATAGAAATTTGATAAATAAAGTAAAATGTTCTAATTCACTAATTATCTTCATTGACATACTCTGAATCTGTTCCCGTTCTTCAACTGTGAATCCAGTACTTGGGGTGGGATCTGACCAAAGCAGAAGAAAGTGGAATGATTATTTCTTGTCAATTTAAAAATTAGATTTTTGTTTATGCAGCTAAAAATTTATCTACCTTCTTTGCAGCCACATCACTGCACTGACTCATGCTGTTTGTAATCATCTACTGTTCCAACCTCTTTATCGCAAGTACTTTTATCAAGCCAGGATTCCTCCATCCTGCACCTGTGCATTTAATTGTGAAATAAAGAACATATTACACCTTTGGAACAAGGTAGAATTAACCTATCATTAGTCAGAATAGTATTAACATCATTTCACATCAAAAAAAATACCCCCTCCCTCTCACCTTCTTTATCCCCTTCCTCTTGAAATTAAAGAAACTAATCACATCACCTAAAAACTTTCATTTCCTTGCTTTTTCTGTTTGATTAACATCTGAACTTTATCAGAACACATGTCAAGTGTTTGAGTTAGGATTGGAGAAAAAATATTTGTCTACTCTTCAATGTGAAATGAGGTTCTCTATGATTTTCTCCTGTGTGAATGGGAATCCCACATGGTACAGTTAAATTTTGGTTTGACCTCTTGACTCCTCTCAAGCCTGTTAAAGAACTGCTAAATGCTTCTTTTATTTAGTTAAACTCTCAGAAGCCCTGAAAAATATTGTAATCACTGGTGATGGGAGCTGCTGTTACACTTACTGTTGCAATCTTTCTATCATTTGATAAGAAGAAGATGAAATATTTTTCTTCTTGCTAGCTTACATATTGGCTTACTGGTTTATATGGTTTGTGGGTCACAATCAGGATCTTATAGAACCATGACAAGTATTTATTCAAGGAAATCCATACAATTTGTGGTTTATATGAATGCAAACTCCAAGCTTCATTTGAGATGTATAGATTTATTTAATTTTATTATTGTAACCATAGATCATGAAAGGCAATGAATTCTCAAAAGAACTTGGGCATTCCCTGAGCAAGCAATTCCAAAAGTAACTTAGTTATGACAATCTTCTCTGAAAGCAAGGTTAGCTATCACTCTAGCTTCTCTTCTGTAATACGAAACCCTGGGGAAGAAGTGACTCTGTTCTGGGATATTGTTTCTGCTCTGCTGAAAAACAGACGGTATGGCAGATTTGCACAAATTTTTGAATTTGTAAGAGGCTATACTTCTATATATGAGAATAAGACTACAGCCCAAATTCATTCTTGGAAATAAAGATGATACTGGAGAATTTAATGACTTGCTTGAAGCAAACCAGTTTTCATTTTGTGTAATAAAATCATGTGGGGCAGGAAGTGCCATGGCCACTAAGGGGAATGTCCAACATTGTTCTGGATGTCTGTGGTATCCTGACATGTTTTATTAAAATTAATTTTCCATGCATACATGTTTTCTGCTACATCTTATTTTTTTCTTTACAATCAGGGAAAAAAGTATATTTTTGTATGATAAGGCACTGTATGCTTCCAACTCAGTGGTATCTCAGCCAGAGTCTGATGAAATTTATCTTCTCTAAAAACACTTATTCATTTCTTTATTTCAATATTAGTCCATTTTTCATTTAAGGTAATTCCAATATGTTCCTTTGCACATCCTGAAAGCTTTTCTCATGTGGAATCAAAATCTTCTTCCTCTATTATCGCTTTGATGTATGTATCTGGTGTTTTGTTTTTCATTAAAAATTGTAACAATTGACTAAAGATGACTTAGAAAATATAATAATGTATGGATTTCAATTTTTTATTTCACTTGAAATAAATTTAACTGAATATTA
The DNA here is from genome assembly GCA_034064705.1 of Bothrops alternatus. Classification (NCBI taxonomy): domain Eukaryota; kingdom Metazoa; phylum Chordata; class Lepidosauria; order Squamata; family Viperidae; genus Bothrops; species Bothrops alternatus. The sequence goes on from JARGCV010000166.1 coordinate 1,044,279, forward strand.
GAAATTTCACAGAAAATTATGATTACAATTATGCTATATTTGTCTTGGGGCTGCTTTCATTGTTGCTTTTCCATTGCAATACCTACAGGACAAAGATAGACCTGTGAGATTCCTAAGTATATATATTTAACCAACAGATGGCTTTAGCATACATTGCATATACAGAATAAATGTCATCTGAAACCCAGAATGCATTCTCTTTGCATGACAAGGCTCCCACGGATCGTTCTGCTAAAAGCAGCAGAGAACATAATACTGCATAAATATTTTATGATTACCATTGAAATGGTAAAATCAATGCAGATGTTCTTCTCATGTAATAAAATGTAATCCTCAATTATGCTTCATTGGATTCTGCTTGGTTTTAACTCATATTGTCAAAACACGGGCCATTGTGTCTCATAGGTAAAATTCTTACAGCAGGAAGCACTCGAATCCATTTTCATGAAAATTATTGCATAAACAATGACAGTCACTACAAAGGATCAGAATTATGATCAGAATTGCCCAGAGCAGGTCAGCCTGGACATTGAGAAAATCCTGTATAAGCACAAGTTTTGGCATTATCTGCTTCTTGGTTTTACTTGTTATCCTATTATTATGATTTGTTGCATAGTCAGCCAGATGTTCAGATTGTATTAGGCATTTTTGTCTGCCTGTCAAGTCCTTCCCAGAGACCTGCAATACGCAGATGTGAATGTTTAATGGTGTTACAGATATTGTTACAAGATGTAAGCTGTTCCAAGTAAAGCTGCCTTTTGCAATTGACTGATGATGAATTTGTCAATGCCAATAGTTTTTAAGTGGTGCTCCAATTGTTTTGGGATTGCACCCAAGGTGCCTATTACTATTGGTACCAGCTTTGCTTGCCTTTGCTACATTTGTTTTATTTCTATTTGTAGGTCTTTGTATTTTGTCAAATATCCTCTTCTTGTTGGACCATTATTTTTTTGTTTTCAAATATTAATTTTTTACCTTTAATTAACATTTGTTATACAGACTTCCATGAAAGAAATGGTGAACTGAAGATGACTCCTATAGAATGAAGAGCTAGCAAATAGAGTGATTCTTTGTAATTCCTCTCTGGACAAGGACTTTAGATTGCCCACAAGTGCTCCAGACAGTTTGCTTCTTTTGAGAAGCCACAAGTTAATAGTGCCTGGCAGGTTTAGAAGGAATAGCCATCTTGCTCAAACCAAGGTCAACACCTTTAAAATGATAATAGGTTTTCATGTTTCCATTTCTAATAACTTTGAAAATTGCTTATTAACTGTTTTTCAGCTGTTGGGAACCTTCAGATTGACAAGTCTGAAAACGCTGGATGAGTTTCTCTCAATCATTAGTGCAGTGGTTCTCAACCTTTCTGAGGTTGAGACCCCACTTGCCCCGCCCATGCATGCCGCGACCCCGACCCGGGGGCGCGCGCATATGCGCGCACGCGCAAAAAAAAATTTAAATTTTTTTTTAAAAAAACAAAAACAAAAACAAAATGGCGGCCACGACGGGCAGATCTGCGCATGCGCGGATCGGCCCATCGCACGCGCCACGCATGCGCGCATCCGCCCATCATGGGCCGCCATTTTGTTTTTATTTTATTTTATTTTTTTCAATTTTTTTTAATTTTTTTCCCGGCGCGATGGGCAGATCTGAGCGTGCGCGGTGTGCACGCGCCAAATAAATAAAAAATGTTTTTAAAAAAAAATTTAAATTTTTTTTTAAAAAATTAAAAAAAAATAAAATAAAAAAACAAAATGGCGGCCGGCAGTGCCCGGCGACCCACGCGAAATGGTCTCGCGACCCCAAATGGGGTCACGACCCCAAGGTTGAGAACCACTGCATTAGTGAAAGAAATTTTAAATACAAGTAGAAGGATCAAAAAAGTAATAAATAGTTCTGTGATTCTGGAAAATTACAAATGGAGTAAAGATCAGATGGATTTGAAATAAATTTTTTGAATTAATTATAAGAACCCTTTCCTGTGGGAAAATGTTTTTGTTTTGATTTCTTAAAAAGCATCATAGAATGGGATTTTGAAGGTTGGACACTAGAGGGAACTAGAAGGAACTAAAGATTAATACAAAAGGGAACAAAATATATTAATATTGGACATATTGAAGAATACTTTTGACTGAGAAGTTAATTTTAAGAGTGTTTGCTTCTGTAGATAGTGTTTAGAAAAAATTATGGAATAGTAATTAATTTTACTAGACAAGACTGAGACTGATCTGAAATTGGTTTTAAAAATGACAGGCTACAAGCATGAAATGGAAAAATATCCTACACTGGACACACACACACAAAAATCTCAGGCTAATATCTTAATAATTAAGAAGGATTTTTAAAGTGATCTGTATAATTTTCCTCTATTGGATTTACAAAAGAGGCATGTTAAAGCTTTGTAGAATTTTGTGACAAGGAGCAAAAAAATAAAATAAAAGTTCTATGACATTATTTGAGGAATTAAAGATATTTTAAAGATTGTTAAAATAGTGTTGGTTTATTTGATCAAGGTTAAAATCAATATATTGTTATCTCTGGTAACCCTTAATGAGGCAGTTGCCAAGCATCTGAATTTTGATCACAAGATCATGGGGATAGTATAATGGTCATAAGTGTGAGCAATGGTCATAAGTCCCTTTTTTCAGTAACGTTGTAAGTTTGGTCACTAAATGAACTGTTGTAAGTCTGGATTGTATCTGTATTGTCCCAAGATCTTAACAGCAAATCAAAATCCAAAAGACCTTCTTTTGTATTGTTCTCTGCTCCTCTTCCTTTGTAAACTAGAACCCATGGTTGTTTTTTTCAATAAAGTGTGATCTTCTCAGAGTGGCTCTCCATATTTCACATCCATAAAAAATCTGTTTGTGTCTTTCTGTGACCATACTGATTATCTTTCAATTTGGGGGGGAATAGGAAAAGAAGGAGGTACATTTAAATCTCATGCACTCTTTGGCAGTACTTGATTGTTCTAACCCCTGATTTTTTTTTCTGGAAAGCCAAATAATTAAACTAGAGAGACTATATAGTCACAAGCCATGGTGATGTAACACTTCAGATGTAGATGATTGAAATAAGGATAGCAAGTCGCAACCACATCTTTTCTCATTTGTCCATTTCAGATGGAAGAGCAGTGTTTTGCAGCATCAATAGCTGTATTCTTTAAAACTTAAAGCCAAATTGTCCAAAAATTGAACATGGGGAAAATGGAGTAGGATAACACATGTAACTATTTCAATGTTGAGGTTAGAGAAAGATCAGTAGCATGCGGTCACCAGCTTTAAGTTCAAGGTTAGGAATCCTGATGGCTATAGGTTAACTCTGGTACCCAAGACACCCAGCTCTCCATCAATTATTTAATAATGCAAGGAAGAGGTGGAATCATGCAGATTTATATCACTATTACACCTAACATGGAGCTGCACAGTGTGGATTCTGAAGCTGGCAGTGCTCCTCCAAAATAACATGGGTTACTTTCAACCCTTACAGTTATTCCCCTGCATTAGGGGATCAGAATTCTCCAGTTAGACCTTATTAGGTGAAAAGATCTGCTATATTGTCAACATACAGCATCTCTTTTTGCTGATGAACAGAGTGGGGTGTGGAATCAAAATCAGTATAAAGAACATAGGGTATCAATTTATTCATTGGCTCATGTACTGTGATTCTTATTATGACTGTATATGCCATTGGTAACAATAATATAAACATGCCCTTTACTACTGGCACGTAAGTATGTAGGAAGCAGAATCAATTTTTCAATTTTGGCATTTTAAAAGTTTTCATTACATTCTTCCATGGAACATTCCATTCTTTTTCTTTTATTTTTGATGATTAAGTTCTGCTTTTATGTTTTCTCTGATGATTAATGGTCTTATCATGCAGTCATTTTTATCTCTTAAAAACACGATTTCTTTCAGGATGAAATGTTAAAAACTGGATGCTACCAGGAACCTGTTGTTTTGCTGCCTGTTCTTTGATAAAAACTAATCAGATTCTACCCATATTTGTTGATTCTTTGAATAGAGATCTGAACTGTAGTGACATTGGTGTTGCTCCTTCTAAGAAAACCCATACTTTTTCTGGGTTGGTTGATTGGCTGATTGTTTGATGCCCTCCTTGTGCATTCTATTGAATGTGTGGAGAGCTTCAAACTAGGTATCTTTTCTTTTAAAAGTCTAAAGTTGACTAACATATTAACTTATTTAATGTCTACCACAGCTGGAACTCAAGCACTATCTTGGCAGGAATTGTCAGGCCATCCCAAAGAAATGGTTCATATGTTCATCAGGAAATTCTTTCTTATTTCAAATGTAGATGAATCTTTGAACAGTTTCCACTTATTAGTTCCATCCTATCTTCAGGAGTCATGTTGAACAAATTCACATCCTCTTTCCTGTGGTGGCTCCTTAAGTATGCAATATATGTTGGACTGGAAACACTGGATAGACTACATACAAGAGAAACACCAATCAAAGAAAATGTATCTGGCTTATAGTTAAATCTTGACATACGGAGTGAAGAATGTTTACAAATTTAAATCGATTGTATTAAGTTGAATAGCAGTTAACTTGAATCTTTTCCTGGTTTACATGTACAAATATATATCTATTAATAAAAAATGTTTAATAAATAAAAAAACTACTACCAAAGCCTAATTTTCTTTAGGCTAAGCACACCCATGTTTTACGGTTTAATGCTGTCACAGAAAACAGCTAATTTTCTGAGGTGGTAACTGGCAAGGAGTAGCTGTTAGAATAAAATCCTTTGGATAAGTCATAGGAATCAGCTCCTAGCTGTAATGCTGTCCATTATGTATTTACTGAAATGTAACCTTACTGGTGAGCAATGGCTGTTGCAGATAGTCTTGTTTATTTTACTTATTTATTAAATTTTTATGCTGCAAATCTCTATAAGATGACTTTGGGCAGATAGTCTTCCTAAACAAAATCACTGAAATTCTCTGGGACACTATATTTTCTCCTTGTTTAAGAACCAACAGAATCAACCAAATTTTCAGCAGAAGCTGAAAGCTGGCTTTAGATATCAATGCCTAAGCAAAAGAAAGACAAGTTGACAAATTATTCAGTTTTCCTGATAGCTATGACTTCTGGGACTTGTAGTAAAAAAAAATCAGTCTGGAAAAAGCTACTTTAAAGAACAGGAGCAGTGACATTGATTGATTGATTGATGATTGATTGATTGATTGAATGTCAGCTTTCATATGCCACCTACTTGAGCAAATCTAATTAATAGTAATTTTTAAAAAAGCTGCAGAGATTGTCTTCTAGAAATATTCTATAACAGGATTCATTTTGCTCTGTTTATGAAGGAAGCCATTAACGACATCTTGATAGCCAAAGTCTAATTGTTGTTGGGGGAAAAAGGCTTCTTGAAATTATAAAAATGTTGTAAGTCGTAAAAAAATTGATCATGTGAATGGATTCAATTTTCTGTTATAGTCTGTGTCTGTCGTTCTGTCTTGAAGAAAGTATGTGTGTATATATGTATATGTGTGTGTGTTGTGTATTTCTCTTGAGCACCTGGGGAAAAATATGTTCAAGAACAAAGAGGATGTTAAACTGCTTATTAAAAACAAAGGTATAATTCAATGGTCCTACATTTCCTCCAATGCATTATAGATGGTTTTACAAGACCATGTTATGAAGAGGATTTTATGAATCTGTAATTTGAACTAGATAGTTAGGTACTGAAAAATCTATGAGTCATCCCTTGTGTTTTTGCATGGGAGTTAGCAAATCAGTTGTTGATATTCATCCTAGACATAAAATGTGTCAATGCTATATAATATTTTCTCATTTTTGCATCTAATAATGGCATTTGTGTTTAATAAAATTACATTTCATAATCAATTGTAGCTGCCCTTCATCTACAGATAATTCCCACTGAATATAGCTTCAAACTAAAATCACTCTAAATCTAATTCAAAAATTTTCCTTAAGCATTTTTTTCACAAACATCTTTACTTTTCAAAGTTTTATCAGTGCTTCCTATAAAAAAAGAGATAAAGAAATCAGCCCTTTATTTTATAATTCCTGATTAGATATAATGGCAATCTGGAATGTTGAGACACACATAAAACGAATGAGACTTCAATCCCATAGTTATGGGCTCCAGCTTGTCATTTTTGACAACTCTCTCCCCCCCACACACACAACCACGCTGATGACAATGAAATCTATTGGTTATAATTTCTGATTGCCTGAGAAGGTCAAATCAATCAATCAATATTACTCTTTTGAACAATAGCTGGTAATTCAATAGCCTCTTCAGTTCGTGATCAGGAAACTCACGATCAGGAAAACAATTTTTTTTAAGGAAAAATGTTTAGAAAAAAAATCAAATGGGAGATTAGCTATATGATTATGAAAATAAATAAAAAGAGCAAAAGTTAGGAAGTAGAGCAAAAGGCCAACTAAGAGCCGATTGAGACTAAATATTTTAAAACAGGCAATTAAAAACAGGCCTTAATTCAGAGGGTCTCTGAATGGTGCCAATAAGAGCAAATAGCTCACTGACACTTCCAATGGTACTCATCTCGACTCTTCTAACGAAAAAAAAACCACCTTTCTGCTTTTAAAAAAAATAAAATTGAGAAGCTGACTTATTGCACAGCTAAGCTTGCTATGTTATCTGGACTTCTCTAATAAAGTCTCTGAATTTTCACAGGCATCATTAATATTCTTTTCATGGGCATCATAATATAAACAACTACAGATTCTTTCTTTGCAAGTGTGCCTTTCTTTGCAAGTGTGCCCATTTCTCCAGGACAACAACAAGGAGAAGCGCAAGTTGTTCCATACTGTCCTCATAGTCAATCCCTTTTTTTGAGAAGGCCCATGGCACGCATGCGAAGTTCAAAGTATATCTACCTGACTAAAAGGTTTTGGGAGCTTACCTTAATGTCTAATGTTATTTATATATATATATATATATATATCTGAGGTTTTCGCGGGTGTTTGTATGTAGGTCTTTGGTTCTTCGGGTTTTCTCCCTAAGGGATTTCTGATATAGCCATTTCGAGTTTCTTAACTCTCTTCAGACTGCCCAGGTTCGAATCCCGGAAGGGTGACAACAATTTTAAACAACATATATATATTTGTGCTTGCAGGATGGCTCTGGGTTGAGCTGAAACAAGCAAAAGGAAAGAATGATTCCTTCCTCCCATATTTGGGTTTACAGGGTGCAATCTAAAAAATAAACACTTGACACATATCCTTACTCCCTGACTACTGACAAAGCGGGAGAGAACTTGTGGCTCAATAGGTTAAAGCATCTGCTTAGCATGCAGACTGCCCAGGTTCGAATCCCGGAAGGGTGAGTTCTGACTGAAGAGAGTTAAGAAACTCGAAATGGCTATATCAGAAATCCCTTATTTCTTTGTCAACAATTTTAAACAACATATATATATTTGTGCTTGCAGGATGGCTCTGGGTTGAGCTGAAACAAGCAAAAGGAAAGAATGATTCCTTCCTCCCATATTTGGGTTTACAGGGTGCAATCTAAAAAATAAACACTTGACACATATCCTTACTCCCTGACTACTGACAAAGCGGGAGAGAACTTGTGGCTCAATAGGTTAAAGCATCTGCTTAGCATGCAGACTGCCCAGGTTCGAATCCCGGAAGGGTGAGTTCTGACTGAAGAGAGTTAAGAAACTCGAAATGGCTATATCAGAAATCCCTTATTTCTTTGTCAACAATTTTAAACAACATATATATATTTGTGCTTGCAGGATGGCTCTGGGTTGAGCTGAAACAAGCAAAAGGAAAGAATGATTCCTTCCTCCCATATTTGGGTTTACAGGGTGCAATCTAAAAAATAAACACTTGACACATATCCTTACTCCCTGACTACTGACAAAGCGGGAGAGAACTTGTGGCTCAATAGGTTAAAGCATCTGCTTAGCATGCAGACTGCCCAGGTTCGAATCCCGGAAGGGTGAGTTCTGACTGAAGAGAGTTAAGAAACTCGAAATGGCTATATCAGAAATCCCTTATTTCTTTGTCAACAATTTTAAACAACATATATATATTTGTGCTTGCAGGATGGCTCTGGGTTGAGCTGAAACAAGCAAAAGGAAAGAATGATTCCTTCCTCCCATATTTTGGTTTACAGGGTGCAATCTAAAAAATAAACACTTGACACATATCCTTACTCCCTGACTACTGACAAAGCGGGAGAGAACTTGTGGCTCAATAGGTTAAAGCATCTGCTTAGCATGCAGACTGCCTAGGTTCGAATCCCGGAAGGGTGAGTTCTGACTGAAGAGAGTTAAGAAACTCGAAATGGCTATATCAGAAATCCCTTATTTCTTTGTCAACAATTTTAAACAACATATATATATATTTGTGCTTGCAGGATGGCTCTGGGTTGAGCTGAAACAAGCAAAAGGAAAGAATGATTCCTTCCTCCCATATTTGGGTTTACAGGGTGCAATCTAAAAAATAAACACTTGACACATATCCTTACTCCCTGACTACTGACAAAGCGGGAGAGAACTTGTGGCTCAATAGGTTAAAGCATCTGCTTAGCATGCAGACTGCCCAGGTTCGAATCCCGGAAGGGTGAGTTCTGACTGAAGAGAGTTAAGAAACTCGAAATGGCTATATCAGAAATCCCTTATTTCTTTGTCAACAATTTTAAACAACATATATATATTTGTGCTTGCAGGATGGCTCTGGGTTGAGCTGAAACAAGCAAAAGGAAAGAATGATTCCTTCCTCCCATATTTGGGTTTACAGGGTGCAATCTAAAAAATAAACACTTGACACATATCCTTACTCCCTGACTACTGACAAAGCGGGAGAGAACTTGTGGCTCAATAGGTTAAAGCATCTGCTTAGCATGCAGACTGCCCAGGTTCGAATCCCGGAAGGGTGAGTTCTGACTGAAGAGAGTTAAGAAACTCGAAATGGCTATATCAGAAATCCTTGACTACAGGCAAGTATCTTAGGGCAATTATATTTCCCTTTTTATCCTAATTAATTTTATCCTAATTGTTTTTATATTTTATCAGCTATTCTATGACCTATAGTCCTTTGCATTTATATTGAAAGCCTACATTGCATTATAAAACAAAGTTGTCCACCCTGATCTTCTTTAAGTTAAATAGGCCGAGATGATGCAACATATTCTTTCCCAATATGACATCCTCCAAGCACACAAGGAACTACAATTCCCATTATTCACAAAAGGGAATTACAAAAATTGAATTCTTTTATAATTTTGTAAATCTTGAGTCAGCATATTATTGGTTGCTGTTTATCTTGATTATGAAATGATGTCATATAAAAGCTCATATTTCTGATAATGAGAGCATCCAAGAATTGCAATGGAACAGGTAAAAATATAAAACATTACAAACATGCAAAATAACTCTTATATTTCAAACTTCCCTAAAAAATAAAAAATAGAAGGCCTCCTTCAGATGATTAAAGATACAAGGCAAGCCTCATTAATATGATGGAATGTTCTGCTAAAAATGCTATTGTATGTTACAAAAACTAGTGAAAGGGTAAAACTAAATATGTTTCTTCTTGTCTTCACTTTCCTGTTTATCATCATTAAAGCCGGCTTAGTGTCAGTGGTATGCGAAGAAAAAACATTTTGAAATATAGTGCAGAACTAACCATCATGAACGTGATGGTTACAAGACAAATATTTCTAATTTTCTGAAATCAGCCAAATTTCGGGTGGAAACAGATGTCAAGAATTCACAAAGCTGTTGTTTCAGGCTTATCATATGGCAGCTGGTTACAGGGCAAATCGTTATGCTTTAAAACACAATATGCACAGTGGGATTCAGCCAGTTTGCACAAGTTTGGCAGAACCGGTAGCTAATTTTTTGTTGCCCAGGCCCAAAACAGACTTCTGGAAGCAGCATCCACATAGAGAACCAGTGGTTCACATATTTGACTCCCGTCACTGAATATGCACCATGGTTTAAGGATGAAGTTCATTCAAGAAACAAAAGACATGGTACAAGTACATTGATTTGTATTAGCTGGGCAATGGAACTAAAAGGGAATAAAGAGTTATCAATCTTTAGCCTTTATCTGGAGACTAAAGATTACAAGAAACTAGCAATGGATGACATGTAAACTATTGAGGAAAGTAAGTTTCTCATGGAGGGGGCAAATAATTACTTTTTTCACTTGAAGCATCTCCCCAATAGTGTTTGAAGATTTGTTGGGTTTGTTGGATTCATTGTTGGTTGTTGTTTGCGGATCCCAAAAAATTCTAGTTGCATACTTACCTTTGCAAGGTAACAAGATGAAGTCTCTCCAAGAGCAATTTAGAGCAGAGAAATGCGGAAAGTGAAATCAGTGGGAAAAATGGATGATAGAGAAGTAATGGTGCCACTGTGCCCAAAAGTAATAATAATGAAAAATCTATTTAGAAGAACTTAAGATCTGTTATGTTGGCTAACCTCTAACCAGGATTTCTACTCAATTCTTGGGAAATTGTTCAAATAGCTAGAAACATTTTTACTTCAGACATTTTTGAATGAGCACTTTATCTAAATCCATTTTGATCTGGTTACATACTGTATGGTCATATAATAAGACCTCCTTTTATTCTCTTTTATGGATGATCTATGTCAAGACTGGACACTAGAGTACATCCTTATTAACTTAAATTGATCTTTCTGTAATTTCTGCTATTTTTAAATTCCTGGTTGGAAGTACCATTCAATTATTTTATTTATGAAACAAATTTATATGGCTGCCCAAACTCACACATGATGGCCCTGAGTGGTTTACAACATTAAAATTTCACAATGGAAGAACCCCATACATCCTGGGGGGTGGCAATCCCACAATCACAACAGCCACTTGATCAGCTCCATATGAACCTGGAGTCCCCAGGCTTGCTAATGGAGCCATGTCTTCAGAGCATTCTGAAAAAGTATAAGGGTGGAGACAATCTTATTTCCAGGAGAATAGTATTCCAAAGAGAGGAAGCCACCACAAAGAAGGCCCTTTTCATTGGTCCCACTAGGTGTACTTCCCTAATAGATGGAACTCACAACATACCTTGCATTCCCACTCCAGTGGGTTGTGTGGATGTTACTGGGGAGAAGCAGTCCTTCAAATTACCTAGTCCCAAGTTATGTGGGGCTTTAAAGGTGATAACCAGCAGCCTGAATTGCACACAGAAGCAAACCAGTAACCAATGCAACTCCTACAAAAAAAGTGACACATACACAAATCTTGACTATGTTGGCCACTGTATTTTGAACCAACTGAAACTTCCAGAAACTCTTCAAAGACAGTGCCAATTTTAGGACAGTTTCAGATTCTAAGGGACTTATGTTCCCCCTTTTCACTCTGCAACTGTCCTCAGGTTCAGTACAAAGGCGAGAGAGAAAGAGCAAATAGTAGCTGCATTTCTATTAAAATACCACATGGGTAAACAAAGCAAGCTATTGCTGAAGAAAATATAATTATAAAATGTGGATAAATTGTGTTTTTATTCACTGGCTTCTTGACAAAACTCCATTGAAATAATGCCAGTGTTTCTAATCTTTGCCTTGGGTAAATTTTATGGTGTTTGATGAGGTTTCCCAATTTAACATAAATACTGAACACGCATGATAATATTATAATATCATAGAAAGGAGGCAGCTTTTATGAGATTGTGGGGGTAGATTTTCAGTTATAATGGAGATTTCCTCCCACAAAGAGGGCTTTCTTTCCAGATACAGTAGACAGCCACTCCCTCCGTTGGGATATTAAAAGGAACAATTCTTGAACAGAGGGAGAATCTTGCTGTGCAGGGAAAGAATGATAATCAAGTGCCTTTGAAATAATCAGAGATAAAATGCTAATTAGGCCAGAATAACAGAAAGGAAGAGTGTGAACATTTGTAAAGAAATCGGTGTGAATTAGAAACATGGCAACACTTCACAAAGTGGGGAAAGGCTTGAATTATTTAAAGTTAAGAAAAGCAAGAAAGGTTATGATACAACCTCTTCAATAGCTTTCAAACCAAACTATTTTTTAGCAGTGTGATTGCACTGATTTGTCACTCTCTTCTTCCAGGAGTTTTCTAAAATCCCAGTTTAGCCAATAGTCCTGAAACTCCCAGGTAATTCTCCCATCCTAACCAAGATGAACTCTGCTTAGATTTTGAAATCCTGTTCTGGTGTGCTAGATGCTGCTACTACATCAGGTCCCCAAAGCATATTATATAAGCTGGCAATTCACATGTTGCAGAAGTTCAAATATTGGTTTTTACCTTTGCAGCTAATACAAATGATTATGAATGCTTAAACTTGTCATAGTAGAGATCCATTTTTCCATCATGCACCTTACTGTATAACAGTGAGTTCCTTTTAAAAGTTGTGTAAACCAAGGCCATTTTAAAAACAAGGAACCATAAGAAGACAAAGCTGGGATCTTGGCCATCAGCAGTTAGCAAAGGGAAGATAGACTAGTAGGCACACAAAGTGAAAACCTTTCCCATAATATAGTGATTATAGGAGCCAAGCTGGGTCAGTAACCGGGACCAGAGGTTTTGTCTTCCAAGCTGATCTGCAAATTAGTCCAGGATATATACACCAGATAAGTTATGAATGAGGACTACCATATCCATTTGGGAAAAATAATAATACTGACCACTAAATGGCAGCTGAACTAATAATAATAATAATAATAAAGTTGGAAGGGACCTTGGAGGTCATTGAGTCCAACCCCCTGCTCAGGCAGGAACCCTACACCATTTCGGACAAATGGCTGTCCAGTCTCTTCTTAAAAACTTTCAGTGTTGGAGCATTCACCGCTTCTAGAGGCAGGTTGTTTCATTGGTTAATTATTCTAACTGTCAGGAAGTTTCTCCTTAGTTCTAAGTTGCTTCTCTCCTTGATCAGTTTCCATCCATTACTTCTCGTCCTGCCTTCAGGCGCCTTGGAGAATAGCTTGACTCCCTCTTCTTTGTGGCAGCCCCTGAGATATTAGAACACTGCTATCATGTCCCCCCTCATCCTTCTCTTCGTTAAACTAGACATACCCAATTCCAGCAACCGTTCCTTATAAGTTTTAGCCTCCAGTCCCCTAATCATCTTTGTTGCTCTTCTCTGTACTCTTTCTAGAGTCTCAACATCTTTTTTACATCATGATGACCAAAATTGGATGCAGTATTCCAAGTGTGGCCTTACCAAGGCATTGTAGAGTGGTATTAATACTTCACGTGATTTTGATTCTATCCCTCTGTTAATGCAGCCCAGCACTGAGTTGGCTTTTTTGGCAGCTGCAGCACATTGCTGGCTCATATTTAAGTGATTGTCTACTAGGACTCCAAGATCCCTCTCACAGTTACTACTATTGAGCAAGGTACCCTCTATACTATACCTGTACATTTGGTTTTTCTTGCCTAAATGTAGAACCTTACTTTTTTCACCACTGAATTTCATTTTGTTAGATAGCGCCCAGTGTTCAAGTCTGTCCAGGTCCTCCTGTATCTTAAACCTGTCTTCTGGAGTGTTGGCTATTCCTGCTAGCTTGGTGTCATCCGCAAGTTTGATGAGTTCTCCATCTATCACCTTGTCCAAATCATTGATGAAGATGTTGAAGAGCACTGGGCCTAGAACAGAGCCCTGGGGCACCCCACTACACACTTCCCTCCATGTAGATGCGGTTCCATTGAGGACCACATGCTGAGTACGGCCGGTCAGCCAGCTACGTATCCATCTGGTGGTGATGCTGTCTAACCCAAATTTTTCTATCTTATCGTGTAGTAGGTTGTGATCTACTTTATCAAATGCCTTACTGAAGTCCAAATAAATTATATCCACAGCATTCCTCTGATCCACTAATTTTGTCACTTGGTCAAAGAATGCAATAAGATTTGTCTGGCATGATCTACTGTAAGAGCTGCCCCTATGTCTTTGTTACTGTCTAGTTGGTTGTCTGGATTTTGTTTCCATGTAATGGTCATCTAGTAGCTCTCTCAAAATAGCCTTCATGAGGTTAATCAAGCAACCTTAACAGACAATTAGATTGTGGGAATACTGTAGAAAGATCATCATAACAACAGTTCATGAAGTTTACTTCTAGAGAGTTATATACAGGAATATAACCTCTATAATCCAATTACTCTCTTAAGTGAATTGGAGAAACAAGAAGAAAAGAAAGAAGGATGTTGGCAATAAGGTATCCTCTAATAAGCACTTTCTGTCCTAGAAAAAAACTAATTTACTAAAATATGTATATGTTTCTTTTTTGGCTATGAAAGGCCATTAAAAGCCTATACCTTGTGAACAAATGGTTTGAGTTGTTTGTTGTGTTCCACTTGTCTGCCAAAATATGAGGAATGTTTTGCAATGTCTACAACAGTCTATGATTAGGCTGATATGCAGGTTGACGCATATGAGAAAAATTCTGCCTCTTAAAGAATTTCTTAAAACTTGTCTAGATTGGATGGAGAATGTCACTGTATCCTGAATAATTGTAAATAGTCACTAAATATGCAATCCATTTTAATTCCTGCCATTTTATAAAGAAAGAAATTTTCTGGCTGAAATCAAGAGGAAAAATTATATTCCTGGAATGCAATCCATCAGGAATGTCATAGACACTCATGTGAACATCCAATTACTAATTACAGTAATTAACAATTTGGCCAAGAGTATCTCAAAAGCCACCCAGAGTCCCTTTGTGGAGTGAGATGAGCAGCATATAAATTAATTAAATAAATAAAATTAAAATATCACAATTTATATAATTTTACTTTCTGTGTTGAAAAAACAAATAACTTCTAGTGAGTTTCATGATATTGGAGCAAGTTGATAATACTACTGTCTTCCATTGAAAAGGGCCTAACATATTGGACCTTGTTACTAATTCAGCAAAGCAAATTATGTTCCTTTATTCTAAATCTGATCCGCTGTCTCTCTAGTTCATACCCCGTGTTCATAACCCTAACCCTAATGATAACCCAAAAATAAGCCCTACCCAAAAATAAGCCCTAGCATTGTGGTTGCCTGGGGTGTGTGGAGGGGGCGTGACCAGCTTGACATCACTCACATGGGAGCTGAGGGAGTTTGCATGGTACAAACGGGGTAGAAGATACTGTTACCGCATCAAAGCCATTTAGTCCGAGGTGACCAGTGAATGTGGTTTCAGCTTTTACACTGTCCCTTGACTAGAAAGGGTCTAATTCAGGGATCGCTCCCCTTTTCCTTCAGCACGGCCCAAGTTTCCCGTGCTTCTTTCCAATTCTGCCTCAAAGTCTCAGCGATTCAGTTCTCTCCCTGCCTTCCCAGCATGCAAGCCTAACCCCGCCCCCTTCCTTTAACTACCACTTCCCCATTTACCTATTTCCACCAATGAGGGGCAGGCTTTCTTTCTTATCACTTGTTCTTCTCTGGGAGTGTTTTCTTGCAAATGTGGCTTTGAGGCAGCAGCTGGGTGAGTTTCAGTTGCCAGGCATGGGATCTCAATGCAGTGGGTTCGCTGCGCTACAAAAGTTTTGCTCATTTACCTTCTCAGCAGCAGAATACGTCCTATTCTGAAAGGAGGGGGGAGCACCATCCATTGGTTTTGGCTTATTGGAGGGCTCCTCTTCAGCCTGGTGTATGCTGGGTGCTGAAGTTCTGTACAAGTGAGGTTTAGCAGGCCAAGCCACATAGCCCCCAACTCCCAGGAGGAGCCGGGCTTGCTCCATGGCAGTGGTGATTGCAGCAGCAGCCTGCCAAATCTGTGCCATCCTCCACACTCACTAGTAGTCTGATCTTGGACTAAATGGCTTTGGGGCAGTAACAATATCTTCTACCTTGTTTGTACCATGCAAAACTCCGTAGTTCCTGTGCTTGGCCCGCCTTCCCACCTGGTCCTCCAGGGGGGTCTTTCACCTGCTGCCCCACCTGCAATGGCTCCACCTCCTCCCCCCTGCACCTCTGCCTCCACCTGCAAAATAAGACACCACCCCCCCAAAAAACCCTAATGGGTCTTTTGGACTAAAAATAAATATAAGACCCGGGCTTATTTTCAGGAAAACACAGTATTAGGTAATGGCCCATACATCATTTTCCCATGGGCCATTGTCAGTTGTCAGTAGAAGAGTAGGATGCTGCTATTAATAGCAGAAAAACAAATAATCTTGGCCCAAATAAGACATCTTATCAGCTAATCAGCTAAATGATGAACAGATCATGATTTCCTGCTCTTAATGAACATAGTAAACTAATGATTGCTCAGAATTTCTAAGAAGGAAGATTAAGGAAAAGATTAAGAAAGACTAAGAAAAGAGGGGGCCAAGGTGTATAAAGATATGCATATGGGTATATGTGCTTATGACATTCAGAAATACATGCATGATGTTCTCAGGATGGAAACATTTGACTATTTAATGATTTGAATGCTCTAATTTTCAATACATTTTTGAGAATTTCAACACCATTTCATACCCTCATATGCAAACTGATCAAAAAAATTTGCAAAAAAAATCAAAAGCACAGTTTTAAGTACAAAAATTCAGCCCACTATCACCACAATAAAACTGCTTTGTGCCACTGATGGTAATAATCTTCTGAATAAGCAGTCAAAAGGGGGGGGCAAAAATTGTGCTTCCAATATTGTGTGCTTGTGTTAACGTTTTGCTTCATCAATAATTTGGAGCTGAGTAGCATCCATCTTCTCCTTACCACTGAGAATTATCATATCACATTGAAAAAACTAAAATTGTTTATATGGGTTCTCCTTTCCCCATGGAACCTGCCCTTTCCCAGAGCTAAAATATCAGACTTTCCTCTGTACTAAGTCACATCCACTTCGTAAAATATATTGCAATCAACATTAGCTTATTTCTGAGGAGCACATGCTGCTAAACCCTCCAAGAAGAACTACAAGCTCAGTCCTGCACAAGCTGAAACCTTGATGCGCAGTGATCCTGGGGAAGCGACAGTTTGCAGCAGTTTCAGTATCCTGTCTTTTCTTATTCCTGGAACCCAAAACGCTCTTTAGCATTCTTGCTTGGGAGTGTTTAAGATTTTTGCTTTCAGACAGAGCTAAATAGCACAATCTCCTGCCTGCGTCAAGGGGATATAAAAGAAATAACATGTTTTTCCATGTCCTACCTTTTTCTTCAGATGTCTTGCCAAACTCCACTGTGGGCTTGTTTATACTACCCAAGGATACCAAGGTCATTCCTGGAGATCTGAGGTCCTGGATTAACAGTTTTGAGCTTCTATTTCCTACCATGAGCTATAAGTTTCCAGCTTTGACAAGTAGTCAAATGATACACAAATAGTGACCAACTTCAGAACAGGTTAAAAAGAAAGTATAGGATAGGGTGGATCCAAACCAACAATGAGACAAGTTAGTCATAACTTCCTTCATTCCTTTTGATTTCATTGAGACTAAAGCCTGACTAGTTTCATTTGGATCTAAGTCAGTGTTTCAGGAATATTATTAATTTTGTGCAATTTATTGTCATTAAAGATATAACTGTTTGAATAGACTGCTGTGTCTACTTTTATTCTATAATGCATTACAATATTATGCTTAATGTAGCAAAGTTGTATACAGCAGAATATGCATACACAAGTGATTTCTGGTGTAGATGAATAATCTTTGGTCATGTATGAATAAATTAGTAATTGTAAATTTATTTTAAAATTTTAGATTATTAGATTCCATTGTATAATTTTATCTTTATAAAAATTCTGTTTAGTTTCAGAATTTGCTTATAATTAATGTTTTGGTTCATTTTTTTTCTTATCTAACATTAAGTATTATTGTAAGTAAGTATCATTGCCTTACTAGAATAGTAAGGAAATAGTAAATAAGCATCATTGACTTAATATAGTAGCAGGACTACTCTATTTTATTTATACTTCGATACGTTATAACTGCATGCTAGTTTGTGTCAAGTTTTGTTTCAAACTAATCACTGAATGAAGTAAAAAATATCAAGTACTATGACACTTATTTCAATAAGACCAGCCTGCATCTGAACTTGATTGATAGTATTTAGTTCAAAAGAGTGGTTTTGATTTGACCAAGAATAGACATTATAGTACGCTTCAGATGTTTTGGATTACAATTCTGATCATCCCACCACTGATCATGGGTTTGACTGTGTCCTATTGGATATCAGTCTTAGCATCTGCAGTGTCATTTTGAGAAGACTCACTGTAGCTCAGCCTGAAGGTTGATGGGCCCCACCAGATTATCAAAAGGATCCCAACCTTCATCAGCTGTGTGATCTTCATATACATTGGTGCAAACTAGACTAAATCAAATCCCTTTTATTTCAAATGTATATTTGGTAGCACAATGGTTAGAATGCAATAGGCTGACTCTGCCTACTGCCAGGGGTTCAATCCTCACCAGCTCAAGGTTGACTCAGTCTTCAGTCTTCCATCCTTCCAAGGTCGGTAAAATGAAGACCCAGATTGTTGGGGGCAATATGCTGACTCTGTAAAACCACTTAAAAAGGGCTGTAAAGCACTGTGAAGCAATATACAAGTCTAAGTTGTACTGGTATTGCTATATGTTAGTTTGGTATGGTCTGTGTATATTTGTGTGATCCCCATATATGTAGATTGGTCATTTAAAACCTGTGAATATCTTGGTTATTTCTAACTTAATGCTATTGTATGTTATTGTGCCTAAGCTCAAATAAAATGTATCCTGAATCTACACTGCATTTTCCACCAGAATATATTTCCATAGTAATGTTTCTTTTTTTAAAAAAATTCTAAGATGAAACTTTGCAGTGTGTGTTTTAGTTCTTTTTCAGCTTATCAAAAAACACTGGGCCAAAATAAATGTCTTTAATGTAATCACTGAGATGCTTTTCATGATGATAGAACATTTCTGCCAATGCAAAGGATCAAATGAAATTGTTGGGTGGAGGACCAAACCAGGATGTTCTCAAAGTAAATACCAACATTGCTTTTTGCTCATCATCTCCTTTGACGGGTCTTTGTGAGACTGTGAATAGTCTTGATTGTGCTGAGACTGAAGTCATGCTTAATTAGCATAAAAAGAATGTATCCTACATTTTGGGGCTTTTTTAGAGAGTATTTAAGTCCGTCCCCCCCAGAAACTGTTATTGTGAAACACATTGCTAGCATTGATGCACAGAGATTGCTCATTTATTTTCATCTGTGTTTACTCTATAAAGAATTTTAAAAATTAATTATGGATTATTATTATTATCCTTTCTGCTGACATTTTAAACATGTACAGCAGAAAAAATTTAAAAGAACCCTTGTAAGAAAGCAATAGTTAACTGGCACTAGGAACATAATTTGGGAAAAATCTGTGACTGCAATGCCCAAACTGCTGCCACAAAGCAATCATTTAGAATCAGGTTTCTCAAATCTGGCAAATTTAAAATGTGTGTACTTCAACCCCCAGAATTCCTCAGCCAGCTGGCTAAGGGATTCTGGGAGCTAAAATACACAAATCTTAAAGTTGCCAAGTTTGAGAAACAATGATTTGGAGTGAATAAAAAAAATGTTGACACAGAAAACAGACATAACTATTTCAACTGATGTTGAAACGTATTTGGCCCAGACATTTTGGTAGAAAAAGCATCCTAACAATGCCCGTAGTTTCTTATTGGCACAGGCGTGAGATTCTTTCTCCTTTCTTCCAACATATAGTAGATTCTTTCTTCTAACTACTTGCTCCCTCAAGTATGGTGCTGAGGAAATATTGTTTCTTGCAATATAAAAATCAAGCTCTTTCAAATTAATTTAATAAAAATTTCAATTTTTTTCGTAGTATTTGATTTAGACTGATGTGTATCTAGAGAGAGCTCTGGGTAGAAAGACAAATTATGAATTTAAATAATTCATAAATAAATTATAATATGTATGTTCACTGCCTTGAGTTATTTATAAAAATAAGGCTGGAATAAAAATCTAATAAATAATAAATACATGAATATATAATTACTCTGAATATAGTGCCACTTCATTTCTGGAACAGCTTTGGCACATTCATCCCAAGCAAAAACAGTGAATCCATAGATTTTAACACAGATTAGCGAGTGAACTATGGCATTCTGTGACAAACAGACATCTAGCCAGGTTTGCAGATTCCACCATACTCTAAGATATGGAAAACATCTGGTATTATTTCCCTCTGCAAACTATAGAAGAAGTGACTCAGGCTTACCACCATGCTCCAGACACACCAGGCCACATATCAAACCCTAGAAATTATGCCAAGATCACAAAGAATAAGTATGATAACAATAATAAATAACTCTACCATTATAATAGGCCGTACAAAAAATATTTCAGATATTTCTGATTGATTAAAATATCCTGCTGTTTATACAGAGCTTCCTAATGACTCAAAATGCAGTGATGTCAGCAAAATGCCAGACATTTTTCCATCCAAAACAGAGACAACAGCCATATGTTCAGAAAATAGTTTTCTCCTTAGTGCATGTTTATAAAGAGAATGAATAGACACAGCCCTAAATGAGAAACTTGTAGTGTTATTCAAAGATAGCAGAAGTATGTTTGACTAGAAGGGAGGGAAAGCATTGTTTGGGTAAGTTCATAATATTTTGGTTGCACGTCAGAAAGAAGCAAGGAAGGGAGAGAAAAATAAACATTTCTTTATTTCTCAGTCTTGTATTGCAGAAGAGAACTTAAGCAATAAAAACATATTCCTGATGTGTTTGGGATAGATGAAAACAGTTTGCTTTCCATTTGTGTGCATTCAATAGTTTATGCAAGATCCAACATTTCAAAACATCGCTAGATAGGATGTAACCAAGACAACTTCACAGATCTCTTCAAGCTGGCAGCCTCAGGATGGACCATAATTCCCAGAATTCTCCATGCTAGCTGGGAATCCTGGGAACTGAACTCTAACACACTCAGGAGATTTCAGATTGGAAACTATGTGATTCATCATGAACAACCGTTGAATTGGGTATTTCCAGGCATAAGAGCCAGAAGCTCTCTTTTTTAAATGGGGAAGGGGAAGATAAACCTCCAGGATCTGAAACTGATCTTTTGGGGGCATTGGGTGGGGAGAAGGTTCTCAAAATAATTTATTATTATAAACACCATGTTTAGTGTGTGTCTCCAGAAAATGGCAATTTGCCACAAAGGGTAACAATATAGTCTTGTGAGGGAAATACAAAAATACTAATAAAACAAGGCAGGAAGTGTTATTGGTATATGTTGCCAATATAGTTTACATGTGTACATGAGATATCTGCAAAACCGTATCACACCTACACAAACACAGATGCACATATATGAAAGTGATCGCCCATTAGGACTCCAAGGTCCCTCTCACAGTTACTGTTTTTAAACCAGGTCTCACCTAATCTGTACTTATACCTTTGATTTTTCCTGCCTAAATGTAAAACTTTACTTTTCTCCACATTAAAATTCATTTTGTTGGATAGGGCCCATTGTTCAAGTTTGTCAAGATCTTTTTGGATCCTGAGCTTGTCTTCTGGGGTGTTGGCTATTCCTGCTATGTCATAAAGCTATATTCAGTTCAGAGCCTACAGTGGCTATTGCTAATAACCTGTCTTCCCTATCAAAGAAAATCAAGCAACATAGGATGCTATGGAGCTGGAATAATTAACCTGTGCTGTTTATGGAGATTCTCAGGTATCCAGGTCATGGTTGTCCCAAAGGTGCTTTTTCAAAAGGCAACTGGATTTTGTAATTTCCTTTAAGATGTGTCACTTCTCATCCAAGAAGCTTCTTCAGTTCTGACTGAAGAACTAAAGAAGCTTCTTGGATGAGCAGTGAAATGTTTTCAAGGAAAAAACAAGGTGCAGTTGCCTTTTGAAAAAGCATTTTTGGGATAACCTGAGAATCTCCATAAACAGCACAGGTTAATTATAAATATGGACTTTCTGCCACCTGGGTTTTCTACTTTCCCATTATCTGTGTGCTCTGGAACTCTAAACTGGACTGGACTGTGGAGAAAAAAATTGAAGCTCATAGTCCTTTAGTTCTATTCAGTCCCTTAGTTTGTGTACACATGAAGCATCTCCTATGATCAGTAATTTTAGATATTACTATGATTAACTCATCTTCTAGCAGTATCTATGTAGATTTCACAGACCTCAGTAGTATCCACCTGGGCATGGACTTTGGATAAGCAATGCTCTTGTTTCCTCTGCCTTTTAGCATTTATATAGAGATAAGGATTTCATTTACTAAACTATTTCTTTCTGCTTCTCTGAAACAAGTACATCTGATTCCTCTTAGGCAGAATTCACTTGCTGCCTGTGCCTTCACCTACACACCTGCAAACACACCTTATCTTTTTCTTTTCCGTAGCAAATTTGCTTCCAATTAACGTACTAATTTCGTGTTTAACCTGAGGTAATTTATCTCCCAGCTCCCTCACTAGTTATTTTCATCAGTGCAAGACAAGGATGGAGGCACTGCAGATGCTCATTTAACTGCTTTTCTTTGTTAATTATTTTTCATTTCAGGCCAAAAGGAATATTTTGTCTGGACAGCCAATGTCACTTTTTGTGAGATGGGTAGCTATACAAATTTGATTGAGAAGTAAATAAATAAATATTTACTTTTACAGTCAGTTTACTTCAGTGGAACGCTGGTAATATGAAAGTAGGTCTTCAATACTTTGCTATAACATGGATGTGGAGTTTACATTTCAGGGATCCAAAATTAGAGAATATAGCATGTAGTCAGCATGTTTTCTTTAGTTCAGTCCATATGGTGCACCTAATGGGTAAGTGTATAACATGAACAAGAATATTGAGTCCACTAGCCCCACAAAATAACACTAAAGAGATTAGAATAAACTCAAAACAGTCCCATGTATCTGCAAGCTATATCCGAAGAATTATCTAATTCTTTTCCCGTCTATAGCCAAAATAACATCCTAGAGAGCCCAACAATCTCCTGGACCATTTCAGAGACCATCTCTGTGGTTGTCTCTATGGCCATTTCAGTTGACTTCAGTTCAGTTCTCAGGCTAAATGGGAGACAAAAAGGAAAATGAAATGGGCAGAAAGCAGGTATGCTCACAACTTGCTCACTGCAAAGCGGATCTCTGTTATCCCAATATTTTACAGGCCATATTTTAAAAAAAGTGGGAAGTGGGGAATGAAAGCTCCTTAACTCACTTTCTGGGAGGATTAAAAATGCCCAAGAGTGTATTGACATAGTTAAGGTGACCAACTTTTTTACAATGAAAAGAAGGACACAAATAAATTGAAGAAAAAATATTGTAAATAAAATTGCGCTCAGCAGCAATTCCTATTGGCTTTCGAAAGCCAATAGGGAGAGTAGCACAGCTCATGCAAAAGTTGAAAAAAAAAACCATTAAAAAAAGGTGCCGGAACGCCTTCTGAGCGTTCTATGAGGGGAAAAAAAGCCCTGCAGATTAGTCTTCAAATATTGAAAAAGAGGACATGTAGGAGGACACTTTTTGAGGGAGGACAGAACTCACAAAAGGAGGCCTGTCCTCCCTAAAGGAGGACGGTTGGTCACCTTAGTTATCTTTAAACACAGAGGTGGGTTAATTGGCTGAGGAGGAGACTGCACTAGGTCAACATGGTTTTTATGCTGAATAATAATCTTGGATACTTAAATGTTTCCCAGTTTAATAATCTGAAATGTAATTTAATTAGAAACTTCAAAATTCATTCTGGGCATTGAGCAACATTTTCTGTTATCTCTAAAGACAAGGCCGTGGATGTGAGTTTAGAAGGATATATATATATGTATCAAGTATTTCTTTTTTTTTAGGTTGCACCCTGTAAACCCAAATATGGGAGGAAGAAATCTTACTTTCCTTTGCCTGTTTCACATCTTCCCTCCCTGACTACTGACAAAGCGGGAGAGAGCCTGTGGCTTAGAGGTTAAAGCATCTGCCTAGCATGGAGACTGCCCAGGTTTGAATCCCGGAAGGGTGAGTTCTGACTGAAGAGAGTTAAGGAACTCGAAATAGCTATATCAGAAATCCCTTCCAGAAATGTACTGTGAGTTTTTGCCAAAATTGTGTTTTCCACGGGCATCAGAATTTCAGCTTCCAGAGTTCTCAGCCAGAATGCTCCTTTGTGCTCCTAACACCTCTGTAGTTATATCACAACTTCAAACTGAGGAAGCCATCTGTCTCTATCTGTGACAGATTCACACAACACAGAGTTCATATGTCATTAAATAAGACAATGAGAAAAACGTCCTTGTCCTTAACAGTTTTCCCTAGGCTACTGTCTTCCAATAATTCCAAATTCTTCCAAAGTCATCTTGAGAACCCTCATCTGGAAAATGATGCTCCAAGTAAAGTAATACAGGTCTAAATCTTTCTGATTTTCAGCATGTGACTTCTGAAGAATCTTTAATATTTCTCATTTCTCAGGACATGACCCAAAACTTTCCCTTCCATCAGTCTCTGGGTGTATGCACATGTGTGCCCACGTATGTTTCTTTTTTGTTTTTCATAAATTCCATTTCTTTACCCCCACCCCCCAAAAATACCAGACCTTTGGAAAGCCAAACATTCAAGACAGAGATAGAAGCCAAATGGGGTATATTATTGCAATGGCTGTAAATATGATGTGTAAAGCAGAGCATGAAAGACAGTGATTAAATGGTAAAGAATACCAATTTTATTTCAGTCCTCTGCCAAATGCTTCTTGTGTGATCTTGGACAAGTCACTCAGGGACATACTTTAGAAAGAAAAAAAAATGGTATAAACAAAGATCAGGTCCACAATCTCTCCACTTCTTTCTTTCCTCCTAATTAAGAAACGGCAGATCAGGCCCTCCTGTGCTCCTCCATGAAATATAGAGCTGTTGCATTTTGAAATTGAAGCACGCTATCAGGGAAAATCAGGCAGTGTAACTATGGTTGGATTGCACTTTTTTAGTTTGCATGAAAAAGCCAGATGGTGTAGTGGTAAGGCATCAGAATAGAAAGCACAAAGCCAGCTGGATACTTTTGAGCCAGTCATTCGCTCTCAGCCCAGGAAGCAGGCAATGGCAAACCACTTCCAAAATCTTGCCTAAAAAGCTGACTCAAAGGCACAAAAAATTGCACGAGTCTTATATTTATATGTCTTTTCCCAGTTCACTTGCTGAATATAGACCCCATCCTTTGCAAACATCAAAAGATTTTGTGAAAGTGATGAGCCTCATAAAGTATAGGAAAAGGAACAAGAAACAAATTCCTGTCTAGGGCAATAGTTCATGCCTATCCTCCATAGAGACCGAGCCACTCAGTCATGTTCCTTTACCAATCATTGCCATTGTTTCCAAAAATAATAAATAAGTGAAAGCATTGGCTTTTGTTTGTGTTTGTATTTGGTTTTGGCCAAGCCCCAGTTATTTTTCACTGGGAATTTGCCAAAGGAAATAGGGGGAAATAAACAGGAAAGTGCCATCTGTTCTGAATTCACTGGTCTTGAAAACAATCCTCTTAACTGAAAGGAGAGCCTTTATTAATTTCTCCCTGAATATCTTTATGGAAGTCAAGAAACGTCAAGATGGTGGCTGCAATCATGTGGTCAAAATTCTGAGTCTGTCAGATCTAAACCTTGTCTCCTTCTGTAAAAATCAATAAAGCAATCAATAAACAAACAAACAGACAAAAATCAACCTTCAGTCCCATCACAGCTTCCATGCTATTATCTCAGTTTGTGTTCTGGGAAGAAAGATGGAGAGGAAAAAGCTGTGGGAAAGCAATACATGAGAAATACTGTTGATTATTAAATTTATAAATGGATTTCTTGCAGGATTTGTAAGATGGGCCGTCACTGGCTTTTAAGACCTCATGTTTAAATAATAATAATAATAATAATAATAATAATAATAATAATAATAATAATAATAATAATTAATAAAAAAAGTTGGAAGGGACCTTGGAGGTCATCAAGTCCAACCCCCTGCTCAGGCAGGTAACCCTATACCATTTCGGACAAAAGGCTGTCCAATTAATAAGCATCTAGAACAGCGGTTCTCAACCTGTGGGTCGCGACCCCATTTGGGGTTGAACGACCATTTCACAGGGGTCGCCAAACACCGCAGTCCGCCATTTTTTTTTGGTCGGCCATTTTTTTTTGGTCGGCCATTTTTTTTGGGTCCACCATTTTTTTCCCCTTTGCGATGCGGGCCGTCGCACCGCACATGCATGATGCGCCCATCGTGCCGCGCATGCGTGATGCGGCCCGGGCTCGAGCCCCGGAAAAGGTTGAGAACCGCTGATCTAGAAAGTCAGACTATGACATCTTCTGAACCAAGGCAGTGCATAAACCAAGAGTGATTCCTTTAAATTTCTTCTTTATTCTTTGGTAACTTAAGGCAAGCTACCCTTCTCCCAGCCCTTAAAATGCAACATAAGTTGCAGAGTAGGGTGGATCATGTTCACCGGATCAACCTCTGGAGAATAATCACTAATATTTAAATGTCTTGATGTGACAGAAGATGAGAAAAACCAAAGCCACAGAGGTATGTTAGCTTGGGAAAAAGAAAATTAAAAAGAAATATGAGAGCAGTTTTTGAATATGAAAAGGGTTGTATGCAGAAGATGGAAGAAAGTGGTGTCCCCAAAGGCCAATGGGTGGGAATTTCAGAGAAGTTGATTTTAGTTAAACATTACAAGAAACTTCTTAAAATAGACTGAAACAAAAGAGGTGACTTCTGTACTGGAAATATCTAAGCAAAAGCTGGCTGGTTATATGTGAAGGATGCAGTTGACGGGTCCAGATTGCCTCCAACATCCTTTTCAGATGTGTAATACAATAATTCCTGCCTACTCTTTTTTTTGGATCAGTCATTCAGTCTGTTACAAATTTAATCCATTCTTTCTTTCTTTTTTCCCTTAGACAGAATTCAATAGATATGAAACCGTTTTTCTTGTGACTTCTTAATGCATTTTAGCACTTCATTAACCTCTGCCTATTAGAACTCTTTCTGGATGACAGACTAACCTCAAGTCTTGCTCTGAGGTTTACACACTTCCTCAGCTCCTGGCTTCTTGAATGTGGCCAGCCACAAGTCTTATTTTTGCTCTTGCTTGTGCTAGTGGAATATTATAGTTTTGTTTGAATTCTTCTAACACACTGAGAAGTTCATCTCAGCTCTCAATACACTAAGCTGATACAGGTTGATCACTTCAGTACCTACTCTTGGAGCCAAGCTTCACTTGAAATTCTCCAAAACTGGGACAACTTTTAGTCTCTTGACAATGAGTGAACATGTGCCAAGCTAACAAGCGTGGAACTAAATATTAACTGCTTTTAAGAATAGGAGGGTTGGCAAGGCTTTAACATTTGTTCTGCACCAGCCTCTTTCTCTGAGGCTTGCCTCTCCATTTGGCATTGTATTTCTTGTGCAACCCTTGCTAATTAAATGCCAGCAAACCACAAAGCCTAATACAACTAATTCCTGCCATAGATGAGTGGATTTCTCTTAGGATACCCAAGCTTGCCAATTCTTGTTCATGTCAACATTCCTGGCACTACTGACCAAAAAAGCAAATTATCCATCCACCAAGAGTCTTCCTGCCCAGAAGTCTCTAGGCTTTCCTAAAGTCTTCTTGAGTAGCCTACCACACACACACACACACACACACACAGAGAGAGAGAGAGAGAGAGAGAGAGAGAGAGAGAGAGAGAGAGAGAGAGAGAGAGAGAGAGAGAGAGAGAGAGAGAGAGAGAGAGAGAGAGAGAGAGAGAGAGAGAGAGAGAGAGAGGAGCAGTGGTGGGATTCAGCCAGTTTGCACCACTTCGGTAGCTAATTTTTTGTTGCCCAAGCCCAGAATGGACTTCCAGAAGTGGGAATCCAACCAGAGAACTAGGTGTTCACATATTTGAATCTCACCACTGCAGAGGAGCCTTCAGACCTCTGTTGTTACCTGTTATCTTGCCTTATTGGTCTGATAACCTCCGTCCTGCTTGTTACTGAACTGCATTGCTATAACACCTTTCTTACCCCAATTTTGATTCAATTAGCTCTTAGAATCAGTCTCTATCTGTTCAGTGATATATGTTCATCCTATTCTCTATGCTCTAAAGTGAATGTTCAAGATCTCCTGCAGACATGTTTACCCACTTTGGGAGGGGTCCTAATTTTCCAAACAGGTCCCACGCCATGCTTGAAAGCAGTTGTGGTATAAGTACTGCACTAAAACTGTTTCCTTTGCAGCATAAATCCCAGGGTTTGCCTATTGGGAAACTGCTGTATCCAGCAGGATGAAAGTTTATTTTTAGCACTGATTGTCTAGAATTATGGGCTGCACTGCAGCTTTTCACTCAGAAGCACTGGTGGGGAGAAAAACTGACGATGCAGTTGTAATTGAGACTTCGTTAATGGAATTCTCTTCCAGCGATGTGAATGGCAATCATTGCTTTCAGATTTCTGTTTCTTACCACCCTTATGTGTGGCTTGTGTAACAAGTTTAACAGTAATTTCAACACTTTCCTCTCTGAATAAAATGCTGGAATTGATCAACAATGCCCTTAATGAAAAGCTGAGCAAAAAAGCAACATTAATCAGAAAAATGTCGAACATTCTAAAATCAATTGATTCAGTCCCCAATGCAAAGGATTTTCTATCATGTTTTGTAATAGACTCCAAAAATACCCTATCTCCATTAGAAGAAACATAATCCCAGGTTCTTAATTAATTGAATTCCATAATGGGTGGTGTAATGAAAGAAAGGAACTGACATATAGAATTTAATCGTAGGTATAACCAGAGATCTGTGCTGCTGTAAAACTCCTGTCCTAGTAGCTGAGCACATGGTTTGGGTGCAGAGATTCTCAGGTTTGATTACATACAACTTGTATTAAATAGGTCTCAAGTGGCAAGACCAAGAAAGATCCCTCTTTAAAAGTCCCAGTTTCTAAAGATATTATAGGCAGTGTCACCCTTTTAGTTCTAAGCATGGTGAAGATTGTGAGAGCTGTGTGGTCTGATGAGGTCTCTAACACTGACATGAGCAACCAGCCAACATTAGAGCTAGCCAGAGATGGGATGCAAAATTCCATAAAACTACTAGATGGAAGCAGAGGTTTTATTGCCTCTTTGCTTCCATCTAGTGATCAATCAGAGTCCTGCAACTCAATCCCAATGGTCCTATCCAGTAAGATGGTCCAACTTTTGCAAGCACTCTGTGCACCTCAGAGCATCTTGGGGGATGGCAAGGCTGCTATTACTTTGGACTTTATCCATTTCCTCAATGTGCACTTAACTTTGCTCTCTCTTGCTTCATTTGTATTGTGGTTGTGTACTGGGACCCTCTACTTCAGTTCTCTGAAGATGGTCATAAGGCTGATCAGCCCAGACCATTCAAAGTTACAATGGCACTGGAAAAAGTGATTTATGACCATTTTTCACACAATCATTTGCAGCATCCCCATAGACCCATGATCAACATTCGGATGCTTGGCAACTATCTCCTATTTATGATGGTTACAGTGTCCTGGGATTATGTGATCACCTTTTGTGACCTGACAAGCAAAGTCAATGGGGAAGCCAGATTCACTTAACAACCATGTTATTAACAATTGCAGTGATTCACTTAACTGGAAATAAAGGTTGCAAAATGGGGCAAAACTCACTTAACTGTCTCACTTAGCAACAGAAATTTTGGGCTCAATTGTGTTCATAAGTCGAGGACCACCTGTACTTGTAAAGATGCCTTCAGCATTGGCTAAAGCATGTCTCAGTATTCTAGGGCAAGTTTGTCCATGTAAGGTTTAGCTACGTTGCTGATATTTTTATTTTGAGGAGCCCGAGGTGATTGGGCTAATAAAAAGGCAACAATCCAATCCCAAATGCTACCAGGCCATGGGCCAGTGTGGGCAACCGTATCCCACATGCCTTGAGGCCCCTTTGTGAGATGTTCAGATATTTGATGGAATTGCTTCCTGCCATTTTGAATAGAATAGGTGCATCACCTGGGAGAAACAACACCCCCACACACATACACAAACACACCAACCAATTTTCTCTTTTTCATTCTCCCCTCACATGACGCGATCCCACCGTTTAGCAAGCTCTGTCCCACCAAAAGTTTGGTCTGTCCTGCCATTTGCAGTGCCAATGGTAAGCAGAGTGGAGAACACTATAAGAATATTTTAATTATTATTCATTTCCTGTATATTCTGACTCTGAGTTAAAAACGCCTTCTTTTAAATCTAGTCAGATAGATAACTCAATAGAAATGATTTCATAACAAAAATATATTTTAATCAGAAAGATTACTTGCATTCATGTAGCTGTTACTTCTGGGAAATACATCTTTTGTCCATTCCTATAGGTAAAAGAATGATGCTCTCTTCCATACCATCTTTATAACGGTGCAGGCTCATCGGGTGACATCTGATGGCCCATGCTTTTTCAGACAAAGACATTCCCATCTGGCTTGTGTCCAGGAAGTCTCCCAATGCCCTTTAGAGGCTCCTCCCACTGACCCATTAACAAATCAGCATTTAACCCAATAACTGCCAGATATTCTAACATACTGATACATGCTCTCTAGTTAGGGTTACATAGATCTATACGAGGTTACATAGAGCTATATGATTCAGAACACTGTACTTATTTTTAAATCCCTTGGCCCAGCTCATGAGAAAAACAGCCAGCACCTTGATGGCCAAGGTATCTTCAGGACTTCTTTCCTGTTGTTTCCATAGCAATGAAAAGCAGATTTCACAAGAGACAAATGTCACTTCCTTGTAAAATGTCAACCTTTTTCCCTTCAAAAAAGAGGGGTTGGGGAGAAGTGAGAAGTCACCTGGGGCACAATCATGAAAATGCATGTTTCTCCTCAGAAAGGATTTTTTTTTTTAGCTTTGTTTCCTGAAAAGAAGCAACCAACTCATCCTAGCAGAGGAGATTCAAGACTTTTCTTACTCCAACGGCATGTTTTATTTTACACGTAATAATTTGGTCCCTGTGAAAGCAGTTTAACACTAATACAGATACCTAGGGAAATGTATCTGATTTCGTCATATGAACAAATTCAGAATAATACATGACTGAATTTGCACATCATGCTACAGCACAATTTTAGCCAAGGTTTATTAAATAAACCATGGAATTTACAAATTGCAATTGTTGGCTTCATAACATACATTAAATCGAGACCAAACACACCACGTCGTGATTTAGCACAATTTGAAGACTTAACAGTTGGGTGATAATTATTGACATAGCCTAAATTGTGGTCTTTCTTGACACAAATCAGATGGCGACTCATTTAATGAATACAACAACTTATGATTGCAATCCTGGGCTCAATTACAGTAGTAAATTGGGAACTCCCTGTACTGCTTTGGTTGCTCCAAAGCTTAACCCTGAGCTAAGTAAGAGTTTTCATTTTGCACAGGACTTGTGTTCCTTTCATGAAATACTTCAGTAGTAGAAAGCAGAACGGAGTGGAACACTTTCTAGAATTATTCTTGGAATGCAAGCTTACAAGGAGAATGTAATTTCTATGCTAATTCTAAATAATAATAATAGTAGTAATAGTAGTAGTAGCAATTATAAAGTTGGAAGGGACCTTGGAGGTCATCTATTCCAACCCCCTGCTCAGGCAGGAAACCCTGTACCATTTCAGACAAATGGTTGTCCAGTCTCTTCTTTAAAACTTCCAATGTTGGAGCATTAACCGCTTCTGGAGGCAGGTTGTTCCACTGGTTAATTGTTCTAACTGTCAGGAAGTTTCTCCTTAGTTCTAGGTTGCTTCTCTCCTTGATTAGTTTCCATCGGTTGCTTCTTGTCCTGCCTTCAGGTCCTTTGGCGAATAGCTTGACTTCCTCTTCTTTGTAGCAGCCTCTGAGATATTGGAACACTGCTTTTATGTCACCCCTTGTCTTTCTATAAATAATGCAGGCTAACCCAATATACACCTATCTAGGACCACTGAACATAGTGGGGCTGACTTCTGCATAAACACAACAAAGACATAGAAAATCAGTTTTTTAAAAAAATTCTATCTTCTTCAATATTAGTGCTTAAGTGACTGCAGTGCTCCAGAGGTTCAAACAAGGGTCTTTCCCATGAAAATCTGGAGTTGGCAAGCAATAAGCTTGGCACCTTGTTTACATTTTGAACCTGGGGTGGCAGATCATTATATTTAAAAGGAGCAAATTATATTTGAAGGGTTTAAAGGTGCACTGGGAACATTTTACAATATGCTTATGTCTTCTATTGCCTAGCAGCTACGTATCACTAGGAGACTAGAAACTTTACTTTGTATTTCACAGTAAGAAATTGTTTAATTATGGCGTATTGAATACTTCATAATTAGCCAGATTCACACACATTAAGCATAAACCATGATTTACAAGCCACAGTGGCTGAATCACACTAAATTTCAAACAAAATATAATTGAGTATGATATATGAATTCTAGCATAGTAGTTTCTTTTAAAGAAATCTTTGATGCCTATGATCCACTAGGCAGCTTAGCTAGAAGGCTCTGTCAGAAACTGTTATTCTACAAGAGTTTTGCAGTGTCTGCTGGGGAGATATGTGTCAAAAAAGCAAGATGGTGCTTGTGGCTATGTGATCAAAACCCCACTCCTTTTATATGAGTTTTGTATGTGGATTTATGTGCCCAACTCACCTCTGGAAAGCTCAGCAAATGACAGAGCAAAAGCTAAAGATACCTTTCATCCACTTCCAACTCTAGACATATTCATAAGGAATGGATACCAAAAATATGACAGCTCTTCTGCCTTTGGGGATCTAGGGATTAATGTCACAAGTCATGGGGTGACTTTTGTTTGCCCACACATTTTATTTAGCACTATTTATATAACAGCACCAAGGAACCTCTTAAAGTTCTCTTTAAAAGCTGGGAAGCATTGGGAAGCATTAGTAGCATCTCACGTTGTTATCAGACAACTGGGGCAAACCCTGTATCTTGGACAATTTTTTTTAAACCAAATCTTCTCCCTCTGACAACAGAGAATAAGAGCCAATTGTACTGTATTGTAATTTTTTTCAAGGAGAAGATACAAAATGTTTGGAAGAGGAAGGTACAAGAAGACATAAACAAGGGGTTTGCAAACTGATGAAACTCATAGATTCTTTAATAAGGAGATGTGTTTAGAGCAGGGGTCGAACAGGGGTGTCAAACATAACGTTGCGAGTTTGACACCCCTGGTTTAGAGAGAGGGCTGCTTTATTTTATTCACATACTTGTTTGTCCAAAAGCAGCCCAAAAGTGACTCTTTGTCTAGGGCAGGGATAGGCAACCTTGGCTCTTTTATGACTCATGGACTTCAACTCCCAGAATTCCTGAGCCAGCTGGCTCAGGAATTCTGGGAGTTGAAGTCCATGAGTCATAAAAGAGCCAAGGTTGCCTACCCCTGGTCTAGGATGTCCCTTCAGCCTAGTAGTCCCGTTGATGGAGCTCCCATAAAGACAAAGATGCTCTTTCTTGTCTCAAATACAAAAACCTGGTAAGAAGAGAATTCCTGTTTGGCTGTTGAATTAAAGTGAAAGTTTACTTAGATATCTGGGTTCTATTGGCATATGGCAACTTTCCCCAAGTCTTAGACCTCCAGAAATTTGGATTTCAGCTGTCTGTTGTTAAGGGATTGTGAAAGTCAGGGTCCAATTCCTCTGGAGAACATGATCTTGGAGAGGCTAATAAATTACTACTATTCCAGTTTTCTTGACTGGAACCTGCTGTTAAATGTAATTTATTAATTCCTTGGTTAGTCTCTTGCTGCTAGCTATCTGTGGGTAGGATATCTTTTACTTATTAAAATGAATTATTGGTTAAATTGTTATATGTTATTGATTCCAGGTATTTTTCATTTTACTGTACAGTGGTTTTCCATCCATTTTATTTTTTGATATATGCTCTAGCTGCAAAGAAATATTCATAGGGGTTTTTTAAACATTATTATACTTAAATTATCTCTTCTGTGAACTTTTTCAAGTCGAATGCATTGGTGGGAATTTCAATAGATAAATACTGACTATATTATGAACATAAATAGCAAAGCAGATTAGATTCATCTCACTCAATTAAAATTCCGCACCCTTCCCTAAGGACCAGCCCAAACAAGTCTTACAATGCTTTTGAAAGAAGCTCAGATTGTGAGTAAGCCTGCAGTGGAAAAGTGTTCCATGACATTCTAGCAAATTGGACGCATCTACTAAAATAGCTCTCATTCTCCCCATGTTGACTGAACCTGACCCACAAAGCATTTGCAATAGGGTCACACCTGGATTATAGTCTTTGTAGATCCTAGCCACTCTTAATAATCATATTAACCACAAGCCCTTACTTAATCTAATACACTTAAAGATTTTAAATTTGGAAGAGATTAAAATATTTTTATATGGCCTTGAGAGTTTTGTTGACTATGTATAATGTGTGTATTATGCCTATCATGAGTATCTACAAGGAGGGGCAAGTGATGAAACAATCAACAATCCATTAGGAGTTTAAAACTTTTGTCCTTGCATCAGACATTAGGACCCAATTATAGATAATCCTCAACTTATGATCACAATTGAGCCCAAAATTTCTGTGGTTAAGTGAAACATTTGTTAGGTAACCGTTGCCCCATTTACGACCGTTCTTGCCACAGTTGTTGTGTGAATCATTGCAGTTGATAAGTTAGTAACCCAGTTATTAAGTGAATCTGGCTTCCCCATTGACTTTGCTTGTCAGAAGTTCGCAAAACGGATCACATGACCTTGGGAGAGAGCAACGGTTGCCAAGCATCTGAATTTTGATCACATGGTCATGGGGATGCTGCAAAGGTTCTAACAGTGAAAAATGGTCATAAGTCACATTTTTCAGTGCTGTTGTAACTTTGAACAGTCACCAAACAAACTGTTGTAAGTCAAGGACTACCTGTACACAAGGGCAGAATTTCCATCATGACATCACTGCACAAATGTCATTATTTTGCTGTAATCACCGTTTGCTGTTGGTACCATGATCCCCATTGGATAACCCAGCTTAGCCAGGGACTTATGCCAATTCCCAACCCTATTTTTGTGGCCCCTAGAATTTTCTCCAATTAAAAGTCATAACTTTGTTTCCTGCCATTTTTTGGAAAAATAAAGAAAATTGTTAGAAAAGGTTTAACATAAAGTTAATTTTTAAAAAAACAATACCTGTCTCTACCCAAACCCAGAAAAATGTTGAAAATTCTCCTTATCCTAGCCCCCAGGATCCCCCCCATACCTCTAAACAGCTATTTTGCAGTTTGGCACATATTGTATTACTGTCTCACTGACTGCAGAACAAGCTCCACTGAAAGGTTAAATCAATTTCTATTTGTGGTTTAGAATGTGGTTTTCAGAGATCCTATTGGAATACTTAGACCAAGCTCTGTAAAGTTGCATGATTTATCACCAGCTTCTTATACTGTGTCCAGATTAGAGAATCAGTTCAGAAGTAAGAACAGCCCTTCTCGCTTTGGCAGCCTGTAGATGTAGTTGAACTAAACACCCGGAATTCCCTGCCAGCATGGCAGCTGTGAGTGGTCTTCAAAACATCAATGTGTTTCTGATTGCAGGTCCCCTTTTCAGATAAACATGTTTTGTAATCATTTGTTTCAATGTTATGAATGTTTGAGTATAACCTTTTAGCAAAATTGTGTTTTCACCTTCATATGACTTTTTTGTAGTTGTTGTTTCAAGAAAGTTCAAAGGAAAGTAGAGACACTGATCTTGCTCCATGGGGATTGTGTGTAAGCTAACCATGTGAATTTGCATTTATTGAAGATATCAACAATATCTTCAACACATTCATTCCAGCATAACTGTGAACAATTGAAAAAGAGAAATTACAAGGTATGCTACCCTATTTTGACAGTAATTATAGTTAGAACAGCTGCACAAACCACTGAAAGAAAATGAGTCAGGTTCATAATTTGCCAACACAACTTGAAAAATCTGTACTATGCCTGTGACAATTTTCAGCTCTCTTGAAAGTGTGAGAGAGAAAGTTTGAGCTTAACAGAAAGCAGAAAAAGAAGTATCAGGAGCTACCCATTTTGGTGTTTGGAACGTCTGGGCTTCTGCTGCCATTTGCACTATAGATTCCAGATTTTCCTAATCTCCCATGGAATTCTGTACATCCTTTTTAGAGATATTTGAAGAATCATTCTCCTGATACCCAGTCTATTTACATATATAGTATGCAGCAATCGTTTTCAAAGCTGCAGTCACTATTTTCTAGCATGTGTCTTTGATAGTAAAGGCATTACAAAAAAAAGGCTCCAATATAATGATTGATGCAATCAATGCATGTAGCCTTGGAACTGCCCCACACTTGATATGAATTAACCCAGAATTATCAAATTAACAGATATGAAAGGTCTGTTGAATTTTATATACCAATCTAACAGTGTGCGCTGTTTCCTTCTCATCTACCTGCTTCTGATTCCCATATACACAACCATATATATAAAACTAAAGACAAGAGTGACTCTTCATACATTGAATAAAATGTAGTACATGAAGGCTCAGGTCATAATATTATTATTGATCCTTAGGGCACTTGAAGACTCTTTTACCATAAAAAAAAGTCCCAATAAAACTTTGTTCTATTTTTGTTAATTAAATTAGTATTAGCATACATAATATATTATATCAATGATAAGTAATAAATACCATTTAGTTTCTAAAAGTCTGGTGGTATCTAGTCTTGGAGTAGACATGTCTTTTATATGTAGACAGAAGACATATCTACTCCAAGCTTTTCCAGCTTTGTAGTTTCTGGATGTACTGGACTATTACAAATTCTAATGATATCTTCTTTCAAGGAATGGAACTTTTTACTCTAGAGAACATTCCATGGGTACCTTTTGGGTGGGCATTGGATTTCACAACTAGTTTATTTGTATTTGATACATATTACTTTCCATGCAACATTATAATCCTAACACTTTTCTAGCATAAATGGTAAGGCTAAAATTTTTCTATGCATTGTTCCATCAACCCAGCAATGTTTTCTTCTAGGAAACTCCATTTCACTCCTTTTTCATGTTTCATGTTCCTGACTTTGCTCGTTCCTCATAAGAAATTTTGGGGAGATTTGTTCCTTTGATTTCTATCCCTTAAAAATTGTTCTATTTCTGTTGCTTAGGATTTCCTGGAGTATTCTAATATTTCCCTTTTGTTTCTCAACAGCTCTACTCTGACCACAATCCTGTCTGCAGTCAGAAGGAGCTTGGTGAGCAATGCTATTTTTTAACCCATATATTGTATATGAAATGTGATCTAATGTGCTAGCAACTCTACTAAAATTCATAGCACAGTTTGTAGCTGGCTTGTGAAATAATATGAGTCATGTGTAGATATGGGGCATTGAAGAACAAGGAATATACTACAGTATATGCAGTTCCCTTAATTAAAGTATAACTCAGCCTTCATACTTTCCTCTATCATATATTTAGTCTGATAAA
The DNA here is from genome assembly GCA_034064705.1 of Bothrops alternatus. Taxonomy (NCBI): domain Eukaryota; kingdom Metazoa; phylum Chordata; class Lepidosauria; order Squamata; family Viperidae; genus Bothrops; species Bothrops alternatus. The sequence continues at coordinate 1,081,668 of JARGCV010000166.1, forward strand.
AGGGCACAACACTAAGGAAAACAACCGTGTTTATTGAAGCATTTATTGGGCACCTGTTTTACAAGAAGGAGGACCCTGAACCATGAAAATCAAAGCTTTTTTTAATAGAAGTTGAAGGCTATAAGGTGAAAAATCAGTTGGCTAGTTTGGGAAAGCTAAGCATGTCCTTACTAGTGTATCTGGATCTAATTTTAGACAAGATGGCCCCTTCAAGAGCATAGCAAAATCCATTGTTCAAGTAGATTGAATGGTGAGGTCATCAGCTGATGGATGATGGAAAGTTAGGGTTTCTGGGTTGCAATATGCTTTTAAAACATGCCCTTGGACTGCACTGTGAGCTGGTGAGAAGGCTTCTATTTTTTGGATTAGATGGGTTTGCAGGGGGTCAACTTGGGACTGATACAATTAAGCAAAGACATGAACTGAGTTTGACTCTGATCATATCTAAAGACAGAGAGGAAAAGGGTGCAACCTCCATTTTGTCTGCTAGGTTTGTTTTCTCCACTATGTTCCTTTCCATCAACCTCAAAATCCTGCAGCTTGCCTGTATTTATAACTCTGCTAGGGAGCCGCATACAAAACCTATTCATGTATATTTATTTTAAAATGTTTAAGGCTGCTTTCTGTACAATGAGTTTGGGTGGTGTACAATAAGAATAAAAATGCCTTGCTCTGTATGTAATCTTAGTCCAAATTTTTCATTGTGCTATAAATTGTATTTAATAGTTCAAGGAAAAAGGATTGGCAAATATCTTGCTGAACGTATCCATTTTGTTTTCTTTTATTAACAGTGTGATGCAGCATTAACGCTAAAAGAAAAAAGGGTGAGAAATTAAATATTTTTTTAAAAGCCAAGGCACTTTGACTGAATTGCTCAAACACACTCTTCCATGCCATTTAATTAATAAAACATTAATTTAAATGTTGACAAATATCAGCAATTCTTGTTTAAATGAATTTATTCTTCTACCAATGTATAAAACTTGACAGACTGCAAATTTAAGCAGAATACATATGTCCTTGATGCTCAGTTAACACTCTAAAATCCCATTAACCTATAGATTTTGCACACAAACCTACATATATGAATATTGTACATACACACAACCAGCTTTGAATATACTGTATATAAACTTGATTCTTCAACAGGGACATATTTTGTGTATATGGGATTTATTTCTTATCTCTATAAAGCAACATCTATTTCAAGTTAATAAAACTTCTATTTCTAGCTACCTACTGAATGCAGGACTGAATTCCTTGGAGGCCAAGATTTACTGCTGTGTTTGATGTCCAAACTGAGCTGCACCAGAGATTCAGAAAAAAAATCTTCAGAATTCTGGAGAGCTTGACTTCTGCACCTCTCTACTAACTCATTAAAGCAGCTGTATCTTTATCAGGCTTGCTTGGAAGTAGCAGAGAGTTGCTCAGTTCAAACTTGACTTTGATAGTGATTGATTGAATGAATTATGCTGTGGAGAAAGAGCCACAGTATCCCCATCATATCAAATACAATGAATCTTGTGCTTGCATAGACTGTTCTGTACAACAAAGAGCTAGTGTTGCCTTAGCTTTCCTGTTCATTTTAAAGTAAAAGTATCCTGTGAATACAGATTGGCTTTCTCAGTGTTTGAATGGAAAATTTCTATATTAAATGTCCCTAACCCTAAATATGCTTATTCAAAAGAAAGACTTTTCAGTTTCCAGTGGGCTATTACCTCACTTGATGTTAAGCACTGCATCTTAAATTATCTTTATTACATAAATTGATTAAGCAATAGTAAGTAAAATCCCTGTTTTCCCCACCTACAAAGAAATCCAATACAAAAATACTTGCTTAAGTAAATTTTCTGAAATTCTTTTCATCTCAGAAAATCTTCAGTAGCATTGAGAAACCAGATTAAATTGATACTGAACCAAAATTTGTGACCAACTACGAAACATAACCAATTGAGGAAAAAATAGGCTGTGTGCAATAAGATCCTTCTCTATTAATCTGTCTTTCTTTGACAGAGTTAGATTTATTTGCCAGGATCAGATGAGGAAGAAAGCAGAGCAGCATGATCAAGTTGCAACAGCAGGAGAAGATGGAGAGAAGAAGCCATTAACTTAAATTTTTCTTCATACAACACTGACTTGGAGCCTGCATGAGCATGGTTTCCTTTCCAGAAACCATGAAAACTTTATTCCCTCAACAAAGCATTGGCCCAAATTTTCCATGCACTTGGAATGCTTTAATGTTACTGTATCTGAGATGGAGACAATTTCCACTTAAGAATGTCAGTAGCCAAAAATCAATATTTATATACTAGTCTTTAATGTGAGTTTTTTCTGTTGATGTGATGGAATGTTGTCTGGATTCCCAGAAGAGAGGGAGTGCAAGAGACAACCCAGTTTAGATAGTTTGTGTGAGAGAACGAGGGTGAAGACAGCTCCTTCCTAAGAGATACCAGAATATATGTTTTATGGTGCAAGTAGTTGGACAAGATTTCTACCTACAGATGAGGAACAATATAGAAATCTGCTTAGAAGAATTGCGACAACTTTTTTGGTTCCTGGTCTGATGATTAATAAACTATAATTTTATTAATTATTAATTATATTACATTTCTTTTTATAAACACAGCATATTATTTTTTAAGTAATCTTACTTATAGGCATATAAAATTAAGCTACCCTGGATCAGAAGTGCCTGCATGGGAGGGAGAGGGAGAAGAAGTGGGAAAGGCAGAAAAGGCAGAATGATCAATAAATTCTAGACAAATGTTTTTCAAGCTGACTGGAGGATTCTCAGAGTTGAGGTCCCCACATCTTAAAGTTGCCAAGTTTGAAAAACTCTGGTCTGAATAATCTATAAAATCTATAATTAAAATAGAATCAGAAATAGGTCCAGATTGCCAAGAATAGACAATTGGTAACTCCCTTATTACACTTCTTTTATCTTGCAAATGGATTAACCTTCCCTTAATAAGCTTGGCAATTTAGGCATATATTGCCAGAGTAGAGATGAAAGATGGGTAGATGGATGGCCCCAATTCTGTTGTTCTTTAGAAGAATCATGACAACCTTATTTTTACACAGGCCTTGTGCGCAAGAGAGTCACATTTTCATGTTTTCTTGTGATTTCTTTTATTGAATTGGGCCACCCAGAGTCAGAGAGTCAGGTGGCACACAAATTTACTAAATTCTTTATTAAAATTATTTCTTGGCATATTCTCTTTTCCCAGAGGAAAATGAAATTACATTTTCACAGATCTGGGCTGGAAAAAAGTCCAACTTGGAGAAAAGGGGAGGGGAGGCATTTACAAGAGAGCATTTTACCAGCTTGGTCCTACCAAACTACAATCACTACCCTCCTCTCCCTAGTACTTAGTCAGCAAATGGTTTCAGAAATAAGCATTGGCAGAGTTAAAATGTCATTCCATCCTAAGAAAATGATAAATTGCGAAGTATAACAGAGGGGGCAGAGAGAAAGTTCTGCACAGAGATCTGAACTAAATTTCACCCAGTCAAGATGATATTATTGTATATTCAAAAGCTCAGTCTTTCTTCTGACAGGAGACCAGCATAAGGAACAAAGGCATGCTACTGAAAAAAAGGAAAGAAAGAAAAGCATTAGCATTGTAAAATATTTTTAGGGGAAGGGGGAAAAAACAGTGTTGCTCCCTAAGGGAAAACTTGTTTTATTTTTAGCTCTGTGTTAAAGAAAGTGCTACCACAGTCACCTAACACATTGATAACTTCCCTGGTTGCTAACATTAGTGCTATGAGAGAATATATCAATTATATGCAAAAGTACTCGTGCTTTGTTTAAGAGAGAAAAAGTATATTCTCAACCCATAAGAATTCACAGAACAGCTAAGAGGCTGAACAGTGAACCACAGAGTTACTGGTCTAAATCTTTTTACTGTACTCGGTCTCCATTTACTACTGAGAATTATAAGGAGTGCATTTTAGAATGTGCAGAAAAATGCACAAAATCTGGAAAACAAAAGCAGAATGCCAAGGATGGAATTGATAACAAGGAAAATATAGTTGGCAGTATGGCCTAAGAAACAGGAAAAAAAGCTGGGGAACAATTTAATTTGTTTCTGCCAATCCAGTAATTTCTTCATTGCTAACAAAATGGTGCCTATATACATGGATGTCAACAGAAAAGGCATACAGAAATCAAATTGACTATCTTGTTGGTATAAGAAAGTGGAAGAGCTCAGGTATAATAGTAAAGACATGCCCAGGAGATGACTATGGAAAAGATCACATACTGTTCATGTACAAATTTCAAGGCAAACTAAAATGGAAGAAAACGTTTTCATGATAATGGAATATTATCATATATCTACTACTTTCAAAGGGAACATTAGAAATCATTTTAAATGCCTAAACCTCATTAATAGGGAACCAGAAGAGCTGTGCAATAAAGTCAAAGAAATTACAAGAGATGAATGGTGAAGAAAGTCTTTCAAAGACCAAGAAACAGAAGAAAGCTAATTGAATGTCAGAACAGACAATGGAAATTGTCAAGAAGACACAAGAAGCCAAAGCCAAGAAAAGCAAAGACCTCAAGAAATATTATAAGAACGAATCTCATTATTTTTCACCTTAGAAGATATTCTCTATTTACAAGAACCTCTTGTACTAAAGGATGAAGTTAGAGCAGCACTTCAGTAATTACCAAATTGAAAAACCACAGGAATTAATAAACTATCTGCAGAAACTTGACAAGCAACAGAAAAATAATCAGTCACAATTCTAATCAAACTATACCAGCAAATTGGTGGGGAAAAGTGGTCAAAAATGGGAAAAGATCAATTGACATACCAATATCAAAGAAAAGAAGCTTAACAGACTATTGCACAATATCTTTAATTCACGTGATAGCAAAATAATGCTTGAGGTCATCCAATGCAAATTAAAACCCTATATGTAAAAGAAGAGGTCAGGTGTTCAATCTGGTTTTTAAAAAGGCTAAGGAATAATAGATATTATTGATAATGCACAGTGAATAATTAATAAATCCAAAGAAAGTATGTACTTCATTAACTATGAAAAGGCTTTTGAATGTATGAACCATATTAAGTTAGTCATCATGTGAAATCTATACACAAGTAGGTACCACAACCTAGACAAATGGATAAACAGGCTAAAATCAGCATAGAAACATGTCAGCAAAGGAATGAGACAACCCTGTATACTTTGTCATTATTTATTTAACCTATATGCTAAATACATATTGAAGGAGGCTGGACTGGAAGAAGATGGGTATGGTTTCTCCAGCACACCTGAGGGCAAGACAAAAAGTAATGGATGGAAGCTTAACAAAAAGAGACCCAAATTAGAACTAAGAAGACATTGTATACTTAACCAGTGGAATGGCCTGCCTGCAAAAGTTGTGGGTGCTCCATCACTGGAGGCTTTTAAGAAGAGACTGGACAGCCATTTATCTGGAATGCTATAGGGTCTCCTGCTAGAGTAAGGGTTGAACTAGAAGACCTCCAAAGTCCCTTCCAACTCTGATATTCTGCATGTCAATAATCTATGCTATGCTGGTTATACCATTTTGATAACTGATTTGCAAGATCTAATAATAAAAATCAAGAGGTGCAGTAAAGTAAATGGGATTGCAATGAAATATAAAGACAAGCAAACTAATGATTTCAGATTCAGCAAATAGTCCTAGAACTGAAAAGGAAGGTACTGAAATGGCTACATGCATCCCTTCACTACATATTGCTGAGCACCAGGACCTGGATAGCTCCTAAAGCTAACACTGTATTTGGATGTGTAAAGTTCAATGGCCTTGATTAGTAGAAGGTTTGAACCACATAGAAAATATCTGGTCGTGTATGTCTGATCAATCCTAATAAGGATTAAACTGCACATATCCTGCATTCCTTGAAAAGACTCTGATGTAGAGAAAGATTGAAGGCAAAAAGAGAAAGGGACAGCAGAGAATGAGATGATTAGTGTCATCGATGCAGTGGGAGACAGTGGAGGACAGGGGTCGCTGGCATACTGTGGGGCCCATGGGGTCACAGGGGGTTGGCATAATGTGACAACTGAACAACAAAATACTGCATTTCAAATGAAAGCTTTAGCCTGATATGCATTATGGAAACCTCACTGAGAGACACCCAGATATTTAATTTGACTAAGGAGGCATACAAAAGTGCCTTCTCGACTATGATAATGACTAGACTACAAATAGTTTGTCAAAAAAAGGGAGAACTGTTTCTTTTTATAATAAACATAATGCATAAGTGAATAGTCTTTTGTTTCAGTCAAGGACCATCTTTAATATTATGCACGATGTCACAATCTGCAGGTCCAAAGTAGATGGAGCCCTCTGTGAAAAATGGGTGGAGCCAATGAAGAAAGTGGACAAAGCCACATTAATCTCTATCCCAATTTTTCTTTGTATGGCACTGAGGCACAGGAAACAGTTACATATTAAGGAATACTTTGTTTTTCACTCTTCTTTTTTTTGAAAAATATTTTATTGGTTTTATGATTTTAACAATAGGTGCTTAAAGCACACTGTGGTGATTGGGTAAACAAAAATTCCGAAATAAAAACGTACATAAACAGCTCAACTTAGTACATTCACTTTCATCTTTCTATTTCCCTCACACACACAAAAGAAAAAAAAACATATAAATTTAATATATTCCATTTCTATCATAAATTTCTGTTAAACCTATTTTAAGACTTTGTCAATTTCATTCCAAACTCTCCCCGATACATATACCATGATATTTATGAGATGTTACCATACATTCTTTTTACATTCATATATACAATACTTTTAATGAAATGAGATAAATACCTACACATAACTTTTGGTGTTGCTCGCCCATTTCCCCTTTCACCGCATCCACACTCCTTCTTCTCTACCTTCTTTCTCCCTTTCTTCTCTTCCCTACTTCCCTCTTCCCCTCTTCACCACTCTCCTTCCCTTTCTTTCCACTTCTCTTCTCTTCCAACCTTCCTACTTCCTTCTCCCCTCCTTTACTCTTTTCTCTCTCCTGTCCTTTCTTCCCTCTCATCCCTCTTCATATACAATTCAGGGGTAATGTCCGAGCAACTCCTCTCTTCAAATTTCCCTATCTGTATTATACATTAATACTTCTATTTTATCTAATCTTCTCGGTATATACTTCTTTTTAAAAAAATAAAATAAAAAAAAATTACTGATTTTTCCCATCTTTCCCCAAAAGCTTAGGACACAACATGGTGATCAGGATATCCAATCATTCAAAGACAAAGTCATATAAATATAGCTCAAATTGAATATGGTATTGCTTATTAAAATTTATACAATTTTAAGTAAAGTTCAATCAAACAAAAATCATCAAACACATGCAATTATAATCTATATCCTGTTTTTAGACTATACTAATTACAGTTGTCATACTCCAATTACATTTTAGTAAGTATATAGTTGTGATTTCAGGTATCGTTAATATAAGATCGTTCATTGAGACAGATTTTTTTTCCTTATCACAAATAGCTCTTCCTCTCTCTCTATTACAACATAGTTATCATATTTAAAATAATAATATAAGTCCAACGAATACAGTTCTATTTTTAAGAATATATTCTATCATTTCATCAATCTGCATCTATAAAAAAATCTTTTAAGGCCTTAATTAAGTTTATATCTTCAAATACTTATCAACTATAATATCAGGAAATTCTCATCTTTCATTCCTAATTAAATCAGACATATTCTCTTTCTCTGTTACAACATAATTATCAAATTTAAAATTACTATATAAGTAAAAAAAATAAAATAAAAAAAATAAAAAAAAACAATACATTTCCATTTTTGTTTTTTTTTTAAAAAAAAGATATATTCAATCATTTCGTCAATCTACATCTATAAGCTCTTTTTGTCCTCTAGAAAGATTTACTCCCTCAAATAATTATCAACTATGGTAACAGTAAATTTACATCCTTCATTCGTCATTAAGTCAGACACAATTTCTAAAGCTTTTTTAACCCATCAAATAACATTTTATGTCACATTTAAACCTGACTCTAGCTTTCTTTCTATGCCAATTTGGTTCCCATAATAAGGCTTTTCAGTTATCAAACCTCAAGATTTGATTACGAGGATTCCTAACAGATTCAAACTGAACAAATTTTCTTTCCCTTTCCTCTTTATTGTAATTTCCGAAAAATTGTGTCTGGGTATCAATCTTCGTTATTTTTGGTAGTTGAGTTGAGTCAATTACAGTTATTTCTTGGTCATCAAAATTGTCCATCAATTGTAGGTGATGTGTAGCATTAGTTGATTCAGTGGTTTCCACATTTTCTCTCAATGCAGATTCACAATTAGGTTGTAAGAATAGTGTCTCTGTCTCTTTAAATTGTAAGTAGGTCTGTTCAGGACTATTCTGTTCATCTTCTATTGTTCCTTGTTCCATAACTTGGTTCATTATTAGAGGGTCAATGTAAGATTCCAAGGTGGCATCTTTGGATTTTCTCCAAGATTTCCAATAAGTTTTGAAATCTTCTCTAACTTCTAATATTTTTTCCAGTATTAAATCATAGTCAAGATGTGAATAACTTTCAGCCATTTTGGTGGTGGCTTTGCCTATTCCTTTATTAGAGACTACTTGAGAAAGATCCACAAATATCCACCTCCAATGGTCTAATAGCCAGCTTCACCACCCAGCTGTCCAGTTATCTTTTCTCTTTTATTATCACATAAATCCAATCCCTCTTCAGATAACAGGGAGAAATACAGTTAGAGTTTTGCTTTTTCACCACCAGATGTCCTCAGTGGACTATAAAATCTTTTTCTTCTTCCAAGTTAATCAAGTTAAAGAAAGAAAAAAAGGAAAGTTTTCTCTCTTTCTTTTTTTAAAAAAGTCAACAAAAAATGCCTCCTACATTATCAGATTAAAAAAGGAAAGTAACAATGTCCCTTTTTTCCTTCTTTTCCCCTGAAATTCACCCAACAGAAGTCAAATAGTAAAAAAAATAACCACACACACACAAAAATTAATCTTTTTCTTTTTAGCTCTTCTTTCCACATATAGGCAGCCACCGCTTTCTTAATAAAGGAAAATAAAAACTCTTTACAGGAAAAGTCAAGATAGCCAGGGAAGGAAGGGTCCCACCCGGATTCACCACAGTGGTTCTTCATGCTTAGTTGTTCTTGTGACTTGCGGTTGGTGCGGCTAGGTGATCGGCCATAAAATGGCCGATCTTCTCCGTCGGCCCTCAGAGTCAGCTCGGACAGCTAGAGGAGCAGCCGCTCCTCTGCAGCCAAGCGCAGCCTCCTCAACGGTAGTCGCGCCCTCCAGGAGTGACTTTCGACCCCCGCAGGGGTCTACCGGAAGAGGGAAACTAGCCGAACGAGGAGACAAGTCTCTCTGTGCGGCTAGAGGCACTGCGATCCGGAACCGGAAGTCTTTGTTTTTCACTCTTATCCTTCCCTTTCCCTTATCTCCTCCAGAAGATGAACTTTGCAAATGATTTCTTTGCCCATACCTGCCATTTAGTTACACTTTTTGATCACTGTGCTAATTTCTTTCCAGTCTTCGCCAGTAAAATCAGACTTTGCTAATAATTAAAACTTCAAATCACCTTTTCTAGCAATAAAAGTTTGCTTGTTCTATTTTTTTCTTTCATTTCATTTTCTGCTTCCCATTTTAGGCTTTCCAATTTTCCACAGATTTTTTTTCCTTGACAAACAACTTCTGTAACCTGGATTAGGATGATATGTCTACATCTCCAACGATCAGAATCATGCAATCCATGAATTCCAGGTGACACTCTATGGAAATGAAATTTAGACTTTAAAGAAACAGGGTAGTATAAATGCCCATGAATTTTGGTATTCATAGTATGCAATGCATTGAAGGAGGTGTTTTGCGGAGTATGTTTAGGCTGACTTAGACAATGTAACTTAGACAATACAAAGCAGGTAACACATTATCTTCGTAGGATTGTTACATATATGTCTATGGAGATTCTCAGTCATCCAGATCATGGTTGTCACAAAAGTGCTTTTTCAAAAGGCAACTGGACCTTGTTTTTCCTTAAAGATGTTTTACTTCTCATTCAAGAAGCTCCTTCATTTCTGACTGAATGGTGGAGGATGGAAGGATTTATATTCATCTGGTTGTTAGCTGTCTTTTGTTAGCACTTTTTCTGAAAGAGTGCTAACAATCAGATGACTGCAAAGAATATAATCCTTCCATCCTCCATCTTCAGTCAGAAATGAAGAAGCTTCTTGGATAAGAAGCGAAACATCTTCAAGGGAAAACAAAGTCCAATTGCCTTTTGAAAAAGCACCTTTGGGATATGTAACAATAGCATTATAAAATAGCTCAGTATTGTCTCTATTAGAGCCTCCTGATGCTAATCACAGTGACACCCATATAACAAAATACACACTGTGATGGTATGGTGCAGTATTCTTTTATACTTGTGTCACCACAACACTTACCAGTATGCAAGAGTTTTTCTCATTTCTCCACTCTCTTGCCTTCTTCCTGTGGATGCCTATGGTCAGGGCCAACCTGGCAGCTGGAACTGTACTATCAACTCCCTCTCTGCATACATACACACACACACAAACACAAACTGTTTTAGTTTGCAGATTGGCTTAGGGAGTAAAGACTTTGAAATTTTGAATTTAAAGGTAAGGTAGACAAATTTCTTCCTCATTACTGAGCCTTCTAATTCAGGGTAAAACAAAGCAACAGAGATATGACATACAGCAGTTATTTTCCACTCCTTAAGGTCAATAAAGTTGTGTCTGTCACATACATTCCCTCAAAGAATTGGACTAAGACTTGGCTGAAATTCCCTCAGGGACTTTACATTGTGGGAGGGGGCAAGGGGGGCAGGGGGGGCATTATCAGTGCAGGAACGTTAGGTAGTGTGCAAGCTTTCTCCAGAGCTTGGACTGAAAGAGAAGGAGATCAACAATCTTATGCTCCTTTGCTCATTTTCAAAATCCTCAAAATCCTTACCTTTAAAAAAAAAATCTGCTCAGTGGAAAATCAGGATAGCAAGTTCAGAAATATTTTTTCTTTTCTTGTTCGCCTCACTAGGACTAGGTTATCTAAACAAGCCAATGCAATATATGTATACACAGCAGTAAATTCTTAAAAGAAAGCAACTTTCTGCCTCAGCCAAAGCTTATGCAAATAAAACATTTTTGTTTGCTCACAGTTATATATATAGTGCTGATTCAGTGTGATAGACAGAAAAAACCAAGAAGTTCTTTAAAAAGCCAAGCATTTTTACATCACATATGGGCTCCAGAAGAAGTTTACAAAACAGCTGAAGTCATGTCTGCTTTTGTATTATTACCTGAACTTGTCATAGACCTGACTTGGCATTTTCTAGGTTTGGGGCACACACACTTTGACAAATGAATAAGGTCAATATAGCGGAAGGCCTTCATCCAAGGTTAACAAGAAAAGCATCTGAACAGACAATCTAAGCTGTAACCCTTGATATAAATAGCTTCTGCTGTTTTGTTCCTCTTTCTGGAGACTTCTGTTTAACTTCTATTTCTCCTCTTTTGGAGTCATGGATCCACTTCACTTCCACCTGTATGTGGAAGAGATAAACTGTTGCAACCAACTGTTGCAAACAGATGAGTAATTTCTAAGGAGAAATGTGTCTCCCAGGTAAAGCTAGAGTTCCTGTGCATATTAAATCATACCTTGAACAGTGATTTATTTGAACTAAATGGGGAAATTATCACAGAAGGCTATGAGAAACATTCTTGAATAATCATGCTCATGTTCTTCATAGTGTGCTATCCTCCAACCTCATCAATTACGTAATAACCCACTCTGATATTGGAGTGAAAGTATAAGCAGTCACTGCTTAAAATAGATATAGGTTGTCATCGATTTAGCACAATTCCTTGCAGAACATAGTTAAACTGCTTGGCAACAAATGAGTGGAGACTAGTCAGATGTTTCAACCAAAAACATGCAACTTATCTTCACATGATGCTGACCAATTCTTGATCTTCCTTGCCCTTTTCTCAGTTCTGTTATTACAAGTTCTCTCATTATAGCTTCTCTTTTATTCTTATCCATCTCCTTTATCCAAGTTGCATTCTTGTATTTCTTTGGGTTGTGTCATGGTCGTGCCCAGAACTTTGTCAGGTGTTGACTGGTTCATTGCAGTCTTTCCATTAATGGATTGATAGAAACATTTCTGATTCAATTAAATTGGAGGTTCTGCTATGCTGTGCAATTCAAGCTTTGTAACTGCTGATCTCCTCAGCTGTAGCTGTTATTTGCTGATTTATTATTTCTAGTGCTTCTTTAATTTTCCTTGTTTCTTGTATGTCACAAACTCTCTTGTTTGTGATCAAGCATTCTTTAGTCTTCTTGTTCTTCGGCTTCTTTTCTTCCACTTGTTCTAGATTGCTTGCATCTAATCTCAGCTTGCTGATCTTATTTTCCAACTTAATATTGGTGGTGCATTGTTTGTTTTTTCTTGTTTGTTGACATTGCAGCCAAGGTATTCAGTTATAACTGCAGTCATGCTGTGCATCAGTTGTTTATGTCTTTCGTGATCTGGTGCTTGTATTTGATATTGGTATTGGTACTTTCTATGCTAGCTATTTCTTTGGAACAAGCTTCAGTGTATGCAATCTTACTCTGTTGTTTATATGGTTTTCTAGATGTTCAGTTATATTTCATTTCAATCCTTTTTTTTAGTTAGAGGATTCTGTTCTTTCTGAGGAGAAGATACAGGAGAGGGTGCCTGGCTTGGGAATGAAAAATATTCAAGAGGTAGCCTGACTTCCTCTATTGCTGACTCCTCGTTTGCATATTCTTCCAATTCTGCTTCTGTGAATTATATCTGTTTTGAATTATAAATCAAAGTTGATCTGCCATCCTCTGTTTTGTTATTTCTGATTCTGGAAGTTGTTCTTTCCAGAATTGTGCATTCTTTTCAGATATCCTCTTTTTGCTGGACTTGATTTATAATAGCAGAATATTATATCTTCCTTTTCAGTCTTTGTATATTTGTGAGGAGTAAACAACTTTTCTTCCAGTAGTCCTTAAAACACACCTCTGCTGGCAGGCCTGGGGTAGTTAACATCTTGCCCCTAGCCAGTGTCTGTGTGTATGTTGAATGATTGGTTTTTTTTCTTTTAAATTAGGGGTTTTATATATATGTATTTTTAATTGTTGATTTCTATTATGTTGTGAGCCGCCCTGAGTTCTCCGGAATAGGGCGGCATAGAAGTCAAATTAATAAATAAAATAAACTCAACAGTCCTGAATTCTGTAACCCATTTGTCACCAGATGTCCAGGAATTCCAACATAAAACATCTAGGGTAGTCCTTGCTGACCTGAGCAACAACCCTGGGTTTCTGTAAATTATGTCTCACCATATTGTTTAATGAAGAGACACTCTCTTCCTGGCTCCTCTAATATGACCTGTCCAGGATGATTGAGCCTCTGCCATAGATCTCATCCTCCTCAGAGCATGCAAGCCCCACAGCTACATCAAGGTAAGGCCTTATTGGGGGACTATTATTATTAAATTATATGCATCCAACTCCCTCTAGCAGTTGGCCAATCTAAAGAAAGCTTGGATTGGATAAGTACTAAGTTTGAAATAAGGAGTTGATTATATTTGTATCATTCTTATATGAAACGTGCTACATATAAAGTTAATATTATATATGTAATTGCTCTATTCTTCTATGTACCATTTTTCCTTACTAAAATGTTTTATTCCTTGCAGATTTTTGCAAGATTTTTCTTCCACCAAAGCCACCATAGAATTCATATTGGATAGAAATTCACCATGCTACTTAAATGGTGATGCAGAGGGTAAGTGAGTAGTAAGAACCAGTGCTTTTTTTCCTATAAAAAAAAAGGTGCCGGAACTCACACACACCATACAACCCACGTACAAGGTTCCATCCAAAAAAGGTCCCGGAACTCTGTTCTGGGCGTTCTATGGGGAAAAAAGCCCTGGTAAGGACTATTATGGGATTATCCACTACCTCTATTTACCTCATTGAAAACATTTCTTTACAGCTGCCTTTTTCAAAAACTAAAGTCACATTCTATTTTGTAACACAAATCCACTTTGAAAGAAGAAAGAGGTAAGAATGAAATATTGTTTAATCTGAATTTATGGCACTAATAATTATAAATTGCAAGCAGATATACATTAGAGATTCTAATGCTATTTGTTTTAGACAGGCTTGAAAAGATACCACCTGGAAAGAGCACTTTTGTTGTAGAAGATGCAAAAAGTGATGTGCTTATTTTAATTATTAATTTGCATACTCTAATTCTAGCCCAAGCCCCTTTTCCTCCTCCATTGTCCAGATGACCTGTAAATTAAGACTTCATGTGACACAAAATATTGTAGAATAGCATAACCACAGATATGAAATGTTATTGCTATGATTAAGATTTATAAATATTATAAATTGAATTGTTCTTCTATTAAGGGCTAATCTGTAACTAAATTTACTTATTTAGTCTTGTAGCGTCATTATATAAGATATTTACTTTCTTCCCCACTGCTTAAATTGAGAGAGGACACTTCAGTCCATTTTTGTATCTTGCAAGGTGATTGAGGAAAAGAGGTCAGAATCAAGATTATTTAAGAGGTCACTCAAGACATAGTTACGACTGTGAATAAAACCACAGTTGTTTGTTTTCCCAAGCTAAAATTAGTTAGAGCTATCAGTAAAATGGCCTTGTATACCTGCAAGAAGATGTGTTGGGCTGCCCACACTACCCACATGGAGCCAGATTGTAAGTTCAACTAGCAATTTGGAATAATTTCAACATTTGCCCTCATTCCCTTCTCAAGAGGTCACTTGAGTAATCAAAGCTACTTAGAGGGGGGTCATAGCAGCCCATCACAAGTTCAGCTTAAGTCATATATCACATTAAAATTTTAATTAGTGTAATCCACACATATTTACAATATGCATTTTACTCAGTTGGGGCAGCAAAGCAGGAAGAAACTTAATATCTCTTCGTATCCATAGGTTAAGCATAAACAATAACGATCAATATATGCACTATACTTGGTTAGCTAATGTATTCATTTGACACATTCTATTATTCAATTAGCAGTAATGCTCCAATAAAACTTTTCAAACACAGTGCCTTCAGATGAATTAGACTTCTCTTGACCAATATTATACCCAGCATGGCAGTATAGTGGAGGCTGAAGTTTTAAATCAAGCATGTGCAACCTGCAGCCCACAAACCACGTCTGACCCTAGATGGTTAGTAAGATGGCTCCACAAGATTGTAAACTTTTAACATTGCATGATTTATATATAAGAATATTATATGTTTTATAGGCAGATAAATCTTCACTCAATGTGGCCCAGGCAAGCCAAAAGGTTGGACAACTATGCTTTAAACCACCTGATAGGAAAAGTTGCTAGAACCTTAGTCATATATAACTAACTAGTCATATATAACTAACCTTAGTCCTGGATCTAATTTGAGAGTGATCAGTCTTTTGGTGGCCAGATACTGCATTCAACATTTTCTGCAAAGGTGAAAGCCACAATGGACAGAACAACAATGAAAAGTGGGACTGATTGAGTTGCAGGCATGGCCATACTTTTTTGAGTTTTTCTTTGGGTTTGGAGATGTTTTCTTTGATTTTTAAACATTAAAACGTTCCCTAGTTCTGGATCAATGGACGTAAAGAGTGCTGTGACATCATACACAACTATAATTTTATCTTCTATTTTCATGTCTTTGATTCTCTGAACACAATATAGTAGGAATTAATAAACTATTTGCTCCCCTTTTTGAGATGTCCAGGCTTTTTTGTAAGTTCTTTGGCTATGTTATATGCTGGGGTTCCTGGTCACTAAACAATTAAACAAGGACGCATTGTGGGATTGTTTATTTTTGGAAGATCATAGAAGCATGGGAGGATGGGTCTACTGTTTTTCATCTGTCACTATTCTTTTGTAATTTATTGGTTAAGTCATAGAGAGTTCTCTCAATCAAATTGTTCAGTTTCGATGTTGGTTTAATGTTTTGAGGGATGCAACTTTCTTTGTTTTACAGTAACTCTTGGCTTTTTGTATGTATTGTATACCATCTATGATAACTGCTTTTTGGTCTCTCTATAGGTTTTTGAAGGTTCTTTGCTCTAAGTTGGTTCTGATTCTCTATTCTTCTGGTCTCTGGTATGATTGTCTACCGTGTTTTCTTGGGTTTCCATAGCAACTCCTATGGTTTTAAATTCCCTAGTGTTTTTTGAATTCGGCTTAGTCTAGGATGCTCAGTTTCCCAGATGGAACTATGGTTGAGTCTGTTCATGTATTGTGATAATGATGGTAATCAGCCAGAATTCTTTACAATCTTAGAAGCATCTTTTAAAAATCATTTGACTTGCTACAGAAGTTTAAATAAAACAATTAAAAAGCTAAGAAAGAAACAGAAAAACCAGAACACATCCTTTCCAGCAGCCAACACCTATATAAACAAGGGCAAATACCAGCAGCCAACACTAGATAATCAAGCAGAAAACAATACCCCAATCAAGAAACTAACAAGCAGAAAACTACCATCACTTCACCACAATTGATAAGGCAAGCTATTGCATATAAACAGGGCAAACTCCACATCCATTACCATAGATGATGTTATCTATTCAGGTAATGAAACCTTTGCAAGCAAACTCTATATTTATTATAATTCTATATGATCAACACACCTAGGAAGCCTTCGACAGTATAAAAATATCATTCTATTACTTTTGAGTGTCACTGTTTCACTTGCAATACATCCAAAATTCAGTTAGTATTATACATATATATGGACTAAAATTAAGCCTGTGATACCTGGAAAGCAGTTGCGAGGGGGGATTTTGACTCAGAATAAGAGGCTGCTGAAAGGGTAAGGAATGAAAAGGTTCAAGGTAGTTATACCCTAGAATCTCTCAGGATATATCTATTAGGGTAGAGAGTGATAGTTTTAGTTTGGCAAGATTCTGTCCATTAGGCGGAGGCACATAAAAGACTTGATTGGATTTTGCTGTGTTGTCTTTGGATTTGGGGCTGACAAAGCCCTTTCAAATGCTGTTTCAGTGGAATGATGCCTGTAATGTCACTTTCTCAGTTGAAATCAGTTTATATTATTTTTAATCAAGAATTTAAAAACACTCATTAAAATACTAGCAAAGGGGTTGATTATTATTATTCTGCAATTTTCAGTAACATTCAAAAACAATTAATTTATTCTTTGCATTTTTAAAAAAGTAGGGTTTTTTGCCAGCAATTTGCCTATGCCTTTTTTGCACATACTTTAAAAGGCCAGTTTGGCATACAATTCACTTGCATACTCTAATGTGTACTTATTGAAGACAGGTGAACATTTTTACATATAACATCATAAGGATGCCTTTCCAGATCATAAAACATGGGCATAACAAATCTGGAATATCTATCAGAATGTATTTGAAAGTACAAAAACAAAACTTTTTTTTCATATACTACAGAGGAATTACAAATCAGAACATTGTCATAAATATGTTCATATTGCTATGAAATTGATTGGGAGATTGTGTCAACTCTACAAATAAGCATGGCTGAAGCCATTTTTTCCTACTCATTTTCCGTTGCCACATAGAACAGAGGAAGGGGATTGCCCAGGTGCTTTGCTAGTCAAATAATCTTTTGCCCCGTGGGAACCAAGGTCAATGGCTGCTCCTGAGACTGCAGGCTGGGCATTGCAAAAAAAAAGCCCCCGAGAAGATGCATTGGGGAATGTAGTTGCTTGCATAGTTTTAGGGGTGGGATTTTTTAACTTTGTATTGGGGAATTGTTATGTGTGTCTCCAGACTTGGTTTCACTTTTGACGTGCTGACATTTTGTAACTAATAAACATGTTCTTTAAGGAATTTGCAACCCTCGGATTTCTGCTTTATTCGTCTCTATCTGTCGGAACCAAAACAGATTGTCCTATTTGATGTACTATATTACTTAGAAAGATTAAAACAGTTCAGTATTACTATTAATAGTAAGGGCCAGTTATTTACTGTACTCTGGATAAAGAAGCAACTTTTATTAAAATAATTTCTTTGCTATCACATTCGTAACAAATAACTCACCTCAAAATATAAGCAGTTCAGTCTTCTGGAAAAAAATTTTACTCTCTCACTTGCACCAGATCTTGACATATAAGTTGAGAAATATCACCCCAAATAATAATGTAATAAATGCCCTTTTTGTACATGTATATATACTTTTTATGTATAAAAATAAAAAACTGAAGACTAAATACCTAAGAATTTAACAAGAATACTGAATGCTGTGGTGTAGCATCTTGGTTAAAGTGTTGGACTTGGGCCAGAAGATCCAAACTCAAATTCTTGTGTGAGCATAGATCTTCTTTGGCCCAATTGTTTTATTTCAACACAATGTCCAACATATCTCAAAGTGTTATTATGGGATTGCTTGATTCCTTGAGTTCTTAGAGACAATAAATAGAAAGAAAAAATAAACATTCATCTTTGTGTTTTGGAACTGAAATCTACTGTATAAAATCCATTCTTTCACACTTAGCGATAGTACTTAGACCTATATACCACTCGATAGTGCTTTACAGCACTCTCCAAGTACTTTACAATGGCAATACATTGTCTCCAACAATTTGGGTCCTCATTTTACTGACCTTGGAAGGACAGAAGGCTGAGTCAACCTCAAGTCCATTAGGATTGGATCCCAGACTGTGAGCAGAGTTAGCCTGTAATATTGCATTCTAACCACTGTACCGCCAGGGCTCTTAATAATATATTATGTATATAATACACATTATTAAAAAACATACATATTTTTCCTATCTGTCAAAGGTAGAGCTTGTTGTGCGTTTTTGATTCTCATTACTATTTCTGATCTGGTACCTTGTAAACCTAATAGCCAAACTATATTATAATAGCCAAAATTTTGTACAAATAGCAAGCATTGTAAATATACCTTTATGTAAATAACCTACAACATTTCAGAAGGAAAAAGACCGAAGCTATGGAGCTCAAATAATGAAAAATACTCTGATTTGTTTTAATTGCATTGCATTTTTCTCCATTTCACTTTGTTGGTTTAAGTCACCCCAACCAATTATCCTTTCCAAGTCTCAATATAATGTATGCAATAATGTAAATTTATTACATTGTCAAAAGCTAAATCTCTCCCTTTGCTATTGTTTAATGACATGTTGTGTAACCATTTTAATAGAGTAATCCTTTTTGCTCCAATGCTATCAGTGCTTCAAAATGGACCTGTGGTTCATTCACTTCATACTGTTTCAAAGAAGTTTTGTTTCACCTGAAAAACTCAAATTATGCTAACTTAGCTAATTCCCTTTTTGCTTAACATTATTTGCTTGAATATCTATTGCCAGTTGAAGAAGGCCTTTAAATAAACTAATGAGTAAAATGTAGTTTGGTATGTGTTTCTTGTTTCATTCTTAAAGAGGTAAAAAGGGCTATTAAACCTGCTATAAAGATTATATTTCTTTACTTTGTATATGTGAGACCCTTCCAAAGGCCTGTTTCATGGCCATATTCATATATTTAAAGTTGGGAAGAAAGAAATAAACAAGGTGTGGTCTTTGTAAGAGCATTGTTTTCATCTCCTAGCCTTACCTAAAACAGAATCTTTGGTAGGAGCCATCTTACGTTGATCTTTGACACTGAAGCCTTCTGTATCTTAGTTTCTATTTCCTTTAGACTAAAAATAGAATATTAAGAAATGGATTTGACAGAAGGACTGATACTGGACCGCATGCCTGCTAGAAGAATTGACAGAAGATCATCTCAGAATCGACAGCAGCTATGCCAAGGAGAATATTTGTATGTTTGCATATATACAGATACCACATACACAGAGAAAGAGAGAGACAGAGACAGAGAGACAGAGACAGAGAGACAGAAACCATATAAGGATACAAGATATTTTTTGCTTCAAGTCAATGGTTGTTCTACATGCTCTTACCAAAAGCTGAAGCTTTAATCTTTGAGGTGGTCTCTTGAGTGTAGAAGTTTCAGGCCCTTAAACAAGCGCTTCTGTGTTAACCTGTATATTTGTTTCTTTAAGTGGCCACTTGATCTAAAAAATTCCCCTACATCTGAAGTAGGTGTGGAACTATTTATAAATCAAGCCTGAAGTTTTCATAAGGTGGTTTATATTGCATATTTGAAATCTGGAGATGTTTCAGGAATGCATCGTAAAACCACCTTCCATAAACTGTCTCTCAGGAAACAGTCACGATAACAGGGGCTGTCAAATCTCACTTTAAACAAGTTACCTCTTACTCCTGATCTCCTAAATTTCTGGAATAGTTTTCTATCCGAGAGCAAAGTCCATGCAATGTTTTGAAGTCTTATCAGCTGCGTGTTCAGAAGCATTAACCTTATGTTCACATCCCCTGTGATCTGCTTGCAAATGATGCTTTTTTGCTGTATCAAATGATATAGTACCTGGTACATTGCAAGAGTGCTGTCTGTGGGTGCTTTTTCTCCTACTTTTATCACTTGTGTTTTAAAAACAGCTTATAAAAAGTTCTATCATCTTTTCAACATACTTTCCAAACATGATTTGCCTAAGACAAAACCTGTTGCGATCTTACTCTTGCATTATTGCTTCTTGCAATTTACTTCAGTTGGAAAAAATTCATTTTTCTGAATGAATGGCTTGTTTCTCAGATAATCCACTTTAAAAATGGAAAGTCTGCCATAGATTTCTTGAAAATGGAAATACAGATAGGTACATCTTTTTAGTTGTTTAATTCTTTAAATTTCAACTCATCTGGAACAACAAAATGTAACTTGTACACTCAGAAGCTGAGCTATGTATTCTTCCCGCAGTAGTCTAAGATGAAAAATATATTCTCACAGGGTCTGACTCCTTGTATAAGAGCTGCTGACTTAGCGTTACCAAGCAATATGTCAAGCCGGGGACACTTGCCCAAAGTGAATGAGGATATTTCCTTGCTAGTTCTTTCCTTCCTGCACATTTGGCTTCATGGTTACTGCAACCAGGCCATCTAGCCAAGAAATTCAGAAAGGTGGCAACTAAGCTATTGACTGTTGCATGAACCAAGTTCACACATCTATATTGAAAGATCTATAGTGGCTGCTAATTGCCAATTACAGATGCTGTTATACCTATCTTTAAAGGCCTCAATGGTTTTCAGCCTGACTTAAATTTTAAAACATTAAAATGATGTCTCCTGTGTACTACATCTCTATGTTTCGACAAATAATTAAAACTTAAGTGCTGTAGAAAAGCTATAGCTCATTCACTGTTGCCTGAAACCCTAAATGGGGGTAGTCTACTCGGGAAAAGTTTTTCAGTTTTATTGTTCTATCCATCCATCTATGTTTGTAGACAAGTAGTACTTTAATAGGCTTGTGTGATCTTCATAGCTCAAAGTACCTTTTCTCAGTTTAGGCTGGTAGATTAGTTGTGACTGTACCAAGATGGAGAAGGTTCCTACAAATCAACAGCTTTATAACTCAATCAATACAGAATGAAAAAGAATAATTGGTTGGAGCAAATTACCAATAGACTATTGTGCCATTTCTGTCCTAATGACATATTTCCATATAAACTTCCATATAAGCATATAATTTGTTTTGATGTCCCTGCATACTATTATGTCTTTCAGCTGCTATTCATATATATTCCAATGCAAGCAAACAATTGAGATGCATAAAAGTCTATAGATATTGCATCACTGAAAGAAAACTGGAAAATAGGTTCAGAGGAGGCTATAAAATACGTTCAAAGGAGGCTATAAAATGTCTTACGAAATTACGCAGTGTTTCAAAACTGATAAAGCAGTTTCCTTTTTATGAGTTAAGCTGAAATTCTTGAAGGTATCCCAAGAACCACAGGAGGCATCATACCTCTTCCTTTTTGATCAGGGAGAAGATCTTACCTTATAAATCCAGAATTAGAAAACTGCAGCTGGTGCCATGACAGTCCCCAAGTCCAATTACGTCCATCAGGAGAAATCAAAGACCAGTACAGACCAGAAAGTGAAATTAAATACAGGCCAGGGAATTAAATATAGTGGTCCCCTAGGTTACTGACAGCATGAAATGTATTTATAGTTTTATTGTGAATTAACCATACCTATACACGTAATGACTGTGGGTGGTTGGATAAATTTGTACCAGCCCTCAAAGGGACGGATAAGTCCCTTTTTTAGGACTTGTAGGGGAAGGAAAATTCTGCTTGTAAAAACCAAAAAAAAAAATAATAATCAGGAGATTATTTGCTATGTTTTGTGAAACAACATTTCTTGATCCAGAGGAGAATACAGAGGAAAAATATCAGACATTTAATTAATTGGAAATATAATATGGTTTCATCAGTTTATCATTAGCAATTTCCTCTGTCTAACCAAAGCTACAGAAGGTAAACAGAAATGTCTCATGAATTTGTGAGAGCAACTGACTAAGCACTGTAACTGTACATTTGTGACACAACATATGGTATTTGTTTTGCAACATTCATACTGAGCAGTAACCTCAGCTCTCTGAACAGCTTACAATAAAAAAATCAAAATGATAAAAACCTCTATATTAGCAACAACATAAACCAAGGTGAAAATTATGGATCAATAGATGCACTTCAGATGGATCTGGAAACAAATTTATTTAATTGTTTGCTTGTTTGTTTAATTTTTATGCCATCCATCTCCCCTCTAAGGTGATTAATATTTAACATAAAAATAAATCAAAACTATTCAAGAAATAAATGGATCAGTCCAGAGAACTGATTGTAGTAATCATAGTACATAATAGTTAGCCATATGAAAATACTTCACAAGATATTCCATTGTTAATAGTATGGTCAACTAAATGTCCCACTGTATTCAATTTTGCTTACTCCTGATCTATTTCAATCAATCCTGAATCCTATCCAACCCATTTTTAGTCAATATGGAAATTAAAGGAAAACATATGAAAATTCACTTTTATATGTTCATATTCTTCAAAATATACACATTTTGTAATTATTTGGGGGTAGAGAACTCTTTCAAAAACAATTTAGAGACATACACAATCTGAAAGAGAACGGATGTCCATGTGCCGCCTCTATGTTGGTTGAGGCAGGCAGGATTCCCTCGGGTACCATTTGTTGGGGGTCAAGGGAAAGGGAGGGTTTTGCCTTCTCTTTCTGCTCAAGATCCCCATGTACAATTGGTGGGCCACTGTGTGACACAGAATGCTGGACTCGATGGGCTTTGGCCTGATTCAGCATGGCTCTTCTTATGTTCTTATGTTCTTATGGTTTGGTCTTCATGTTAATGCAGAAAGTTCTATTTGGTCAATTTGTTTAAAATATGCAGTTCAAATGAAATTCTGTCCATTTTGATGCTAGAAAATTGGATCCCTGGCTCTATTAATATTTTCCACTGTTCAGAAATTCACATCAGGAATGAGAAATTCATGACTTCATTTATTTATTCATTATTGTTGTTGTTATTGTTCATTTATGCAGCTTTCAGTATGGACCTCCAATCTCAAAAAAATTGTCCACTCCTGCTTTACAGAATAACATGATAAGGAAAGATAGGAATTCCTTTCTCCAAGGAATTTACAATCAATATTTCAGCAGTGGAGGAGATAAAGGAACAAGGGAGGAAGTGGCAAGGGTCATAAACAACAGAATTAGAGGATGAAATGAGAGGAAATATGGCTTCAAATCCTTGGTCAATGTTTTGGTTGGAGAGAAAGAGGACTAAGGAGCTAATCCAAATGGATACAGAAGGAATCAGGCAAGGTGCTAAGTGTTAGAACAATAGCTTAAGTGAGACTTAATGTAGAAGGACGTTCATGGCTAGACCCACGTCATGCAACTTACTTTTAATATGTCATCCAAAACAAACATCATGTCTTACAGACTCACCCTTATGGAATCCAGGATTTAAAGATGAAACTAAAACTGGTTATTGTCTTGCACTTTGGATTGCTTCATATCTGGTAAACAGAAACTGAAGCTTTCCAAATTATAGAAGTCCAAATTATTGCCCACTAATATCAGCTCCTTCGGTGTTGTAAGACAGAGGGGCAGAGCAGCCTACCTCATTTCGTGGGAATCCCCAACTTTGGAGACTCCAAAGAATCAAGCAATGTCCTCCTAGCCTTACTTTGTTTTCCTTTGAGTTTGATTTTTTGGGGGGGGGGGGAGGGAACAATTTTTCTGATGCTAAAGCCATGGTAATGGGGGAAATTAATTTACATTAGCTGCAATGATTAGCATACATTGGAAGGTAGTGAGGTGGGAATGTCTGATGCCCAGGAAAATATTGGACCTTGTGATCCCAAAGTTTTATGTGGGAGTTAAACGATGGCATGCAGGTTTGAATTTGTCTGTCCCTAATCAGACAGCCCCCCCCTTTTTCCCTTGCAGAAAGGAATTCTGTCATTCCTATGGTCCCTGGTGAAATGATACCAGCATGGCTCATATCATGCTAACCAATAATGTGGTTTCAATTTTGACTTAGCAAGATGCATGATGGGTATGCAGTTTATAAGCCATAGTTTATATAACTTAGTTTGAAATGTGAATGAAGCCACTATAGCTTGTTCAACAGGTTCTATTTAAACAAACCAGTTTTATGTGATAAACTCAGCCAGTGTGGATTTTTGGAGACCAAAAAAAAGAAATGTCTGTATATGCTCTGAAAGAATCTATCTTAATTCAATAAAATATATTGTTTATATTAATTTGGAAGTGTTGTATTAATTACTAAAACAGAATATATGAAACACGTGGGTCTCCCTCGTAGATCATAGATTTCAACTTAATAAGAGGGGATATATTTATTCTTGTGTAATTCTGCCCTGCCATCTTGCCTTAAAAGTTCTCAGATCTTTGATAATATATCACTGAAGCTGCAAGAATAAATTGGAGAAAGATTTCTGAACTGTAAACAAAGAGATTAAAATCTCTAATCTGAAGGAAAACATAAGCATATTTTATCCAAGACACAAATCCATTTCTTTTGTCTGCCTTATTTTTCCTTTTCCTTTTCTGACATGCCTAACTAACTATTCTCTGTTTAGAAGAGGTGGGGTGGGGGATAATTTTTTTCTTTAGTTCCTGCATCCTGCATTTAAATTACAGTGATAAATTTTGTTGTAGCATTCACAAACATCTGAATGCATAGTAGTTTCACACTAAAAAGAGATGGGGACCTACATTTGAAGCTAAAGCAAGTTACTATCATTAGATGAATCCAATCATTTCTAGCATAATTTTCAGCAAATTCTCCAACAATCAGATACAGTATATCTTAGAATATAAATAACATGATGGAACCATATTTCAGTGAAAAGGATAAGCAGTCTGCAACATTTCTTCATTCTAAATGCCTGTTTTGAGTGTCACAATAGGGCAAACTAGTGAATGCCCTTTTTGACCAGAAGGTGATGCCAGAGAGCAAGTTGGAAGGGCTATAGCAGCGGTTCTCAACCTTTTCCGGGGCTCGACCCAGGCCCGCATCGCGCAAAAAAAATGGCGGGCCTGCACCGCGCATGCGTGGAGCGATGGGGCACATTGCGCATGCGCGGCGCAACGGCCCGCATCGCGATAGGGAAAAAATGGCCGACCAAAAAAAATGGCGGACTGCGGTGCTTGGCGACCCCCGTGAAATGGTCATTCGACCCCAAATGGGGTCGCGACCCACAGGTTGAGAACCGCTGGGCTATAGCCAATGGTGGATTAGATCTCCTAAATACTACAGGTAGTCTTTGACTTACGATTGTAATGGAGCCTGCCCAAATGGTCACAATTTGTGATGGCCATAAAGCAATGATTTTTTACAACCTTTTTTGTGATGGTTGTTAAATGAAAATCATGGTTGTTAAGCAAACCTATGGGCCAGTATTGTCAAAAATGTTGGGTTTTTTTTTTGCAAAACTGTTGTAAAATGCTATTACGAGACTGCAGGATGCTGCAAAAGGCCATAAATATTGGCCACTGCTGAGTGCCTGAAATGTGGTCGTGTGACCATGGAGGGGAGGTAACATTGGCACTTTGAGTCATAAGTATCCTCCATATAGGCCCAGCATAACTTGAAATAGTCTCTAAGCAACCAATCATAAGTCAAGGACTACCTGTACTGTATCTATATACCTACCCAAACACAGACCTACATAACTAAAACAAATGGCTTTCCTAATATGGAAGCTGAAAAGAGTTCTGAGTTTAGCTGCCTTTCCAAATAAGAGCAATGATGGGATATGGAGTCTATCATGGGAGAAATACCATGCAATCATTATGCAAAGATCTAACTGTCTGGAGAAGCTCTAATATTGGAAAGATAGAAGGAAAGGAAAGAGGATTACCAACCCCAAGATGGATTCAGTTCCAGTGGTGATGAGTACACCATGGAAGACCTGAAAGACTGGCTTAGGGACAGGTTGTCATATAGAAGATCTATCTGTGATTGTTAAGAGTTGACTTGATGGCACATAATCAAGCAAAAGCAATAGCACTTAGATTTTTATACCACTTCATAGCGCTTTACAGCAATCTTTAAGAGGTTTACAGAGTCAGCATATTGCCCCAACAATCTGGGTCCTCATTTTACCAACCTCAGAAGGATGGAAGCCTGAGTCAACCCTGAGGTGGTGAGGATTGAATTCCTGGCAGTGAGCTGAATTAACTTGCAATACTGCATTCTAACCACTGTGCCAGCACAACTACAATCAAATGTAGGACAGACAGCAGAAACCTTCAAGGCCAGGACCATGGTTAACCACACAACCACTGATTTGGAAAAGTGGGATGTAAAAACTTGGGATTCAAACTGTGCTCATCGCATACTGTATATAGAGGGCAAGATTCTTAAAGAGAAATTCTTATAAATAGAGCTTTCTAATATTTGGCAATAAAACTGCTTCTCTAATGTTCTTGATTATACTTGGGCAATATCAAACAGATTTAATGTCTGTATACCATACCTGGGTAACAAACGTTAATTCTTCACTGTTTTAATGGAGGGAGCCTGGTCATTTATAACTTGAGTGAAAATTTAGTTAATGATCCATTTGTTTATTTCATTGAATGTCTATGATATTCTCAGGAGTCTTCTCCACATTTGTGGTCTACACAGAGCAATATATGATGCATTTATCAGATGCTTTTAGGGGAGTTATCTAAAGTGGCATGGAATCTCTCAGTGCCCCCCCCTTTTCTGTTTCATTGCTACCCAATAGCAACCTTACAGCAGAGTAATTTATACAAATCCAGAACAACCAGATTGAACAATGAACTACGTTCTTAACTGCAAATTTTTCATTTTTTTTATTTTTGCTTGCCTCCCAGAGTTCTATCTCAGAAATGGACAATCATATCAATTTATTAAATAAATAAATAGTCAGTATTGGTATTTATGCATCATTAGAATCAAGGGAGAGGAAAAAGCGAATCACCATACAATAGCACTAATAGCAACAATAATTTTATTTTCTTAGGCCAGTGATGGCGAACCTTTTAGAGACCGAGTGCCCAAACTGCAACCCAAAACCCACTTATGCATCGTCGGGTGCCGGGGTGGGTGTGGCCCATTGGGTGGGCGTGGCCCATTGGGTGGGCATGGCTGCGGTGGTAACGGCAGACTGGGTAGGACTAAAAAGTTCAATCAATCAATTCCAACTTTGCAAGATCTTTCAATCAATCAGTTCCAACTTTGCAAGAGAAGTTGAAATTGACTGATTGATTGAACCTTTTTTTTTTTTTGCACACAACGGCGGAGGCCTAAAGCAAAAAGGTTTTATAAAACCCAGCTGAAGGCCTAGGACTGGGGCGATGGCACATATGCCCACAGAGAGGGCTCTGAGTGCCGCCTCTGGCACCCATGCCATAGGTTAGCCACCACTGTCTTAGGCCAATGATAGCTTGTTACACACATTTAAAAAACTCTTTTAACTATATTTTTTCATAATTTATCCATATAACATAAATATAACATTGTTGTTATTATTTCTGCACCCTTTCTTCACCCTAGAGTTTGGGCCACACTCAAAATGGGTGGTCTGGAGACATTCTG
Source organism: Bothrops alternatus (assembly GCA_034064705.1). Lineage (NCBI taxonomy): Eukaryota > Metazoa > Chordata > Lepidosauria > Squamata > Viperidae > Bothrops > Bothrops alternatus. The sequence goes on from JARGCV010000166.1 coordinate 1,109,739, forward strand.
CTTTTTACTGGGCATCTCTAGAATTTCAACCTAATCCAGTAAGTAGTTTGAATAGAGGGGGTGAATTAATGGACCAGGAGAGGTTAGTTTAGCCCCTCTGGAAGGGGGAACCCTTCCGGATTAATTCAGTGGCCAATCAATTGGGTTTTGTAGTACACAACAAAGCACTTCCTCCATGACCCACTTAACTGTGTGGTGTAAGTTGACCAGGTTGTTCTTAACGTTTTCCTCTGAGGAATTTATAGCATGCATTGGGAAAAAGCAGTTATTTTGTACCCAAGTTAGAAATTACATCCAATGTTGTTTTTTGTCTTAAAATATGTCAAATAAATAGGCCTAAACATTTAAAAATATTTTTCTGAGGAGCAAGAAAAAAGAATCCCATTTTTTTCTTGCCTTCCATTCTCTGTTAAATTCTGACAGCAATCTAACAATAAATCATAAAAGAGCCCACTTAAAAATGATTTACAAGAGTAAGCTCACACTGCTGGGCTTTGGACTTCTTTAAGAAAGGTGTGAACCCAAATGGAAGAGCCTTGAAACATAAGAGTTGCCATGGCAATTATCTATGTTTAGAGAGCAGAGAAGAGTAAAGTTATGCGTAAATAATCACACCAAGAACCCATTAAACAAGCTTTTCTTTCTTTCTTTCTTTCTTTCTTTCTTTCTTTCTTTCTTTCTTTCTTTTCTTTTTCTTTTTTTTTCTTTTTTTCCCCTTTTTTGCAGATATGAACTAAAGTGTATCCTGGTTTCCCTTCCTCTCTACAGCATTTTCCTGAGAGCTGATAGTTACTCTTCTCAAAGAACCTATATTCCAGATGGGCAACAGAAATTCAGAACTTGGTAGGGAACAGAGAACTAAGGAAGGTCAAGCATTCTAGGCATAGCATGTATTACCAAGCTACCAAAACAGTGTTTCGCAACCTTAGACTTCAATGCCCAGAATTTCCCATTCAGCCTGGTGGCTGGAGAATTCTGGGAGTTGAAGTCCACACATCTTAAAGTGGTTAAGGTTGAGAAACGCCACTGTCAAAGTTTCTAAACTACAATGTCCAATATATTTTGCTATCATCAAGTGGCAGTTCAACAATATTTGGGGGAAGGGCGTTTTCCCCATGTTAGAATTCCTCACCTCAGTGTCTGTAAAATTAAGATCTGTCCCTACCTTGTCTTTATTAGCAAATTCCCTGAGGTTTTTTTTTTCAAATTTTATTAAAATTCCAAAAAAAATAGTATAAAATACAAAAAAAGAAAGAAAAGGAGTTAGAGAAACAGGGGCATTTGCTTTTTTCTATCCCTTCCTCCTTTTTCTATAACTGCTTTTCTTTGCTTTTTTGTATTTTATAAATTCCCTGTATTTTAAAGTAAACGGAAAGTTTACTATTTGCCCCCAGTCTTGAAGAGTTTCCATATTAAATGGCTTGGTTTCTGGCATCATACAACTTTAATATTGGTTTCTTTCTCTAACATAAATTATTTCCTACATTTGTTTTATGTTAACTGTTTTAACATTTTACATTTACATTTTATATTGATACAACCTGTAGTGATATAATAAATCATATTTCTATTCCTGCTATAGTAATACAGAAGCACACATTGAAAGTGGGGCCATTTTTCATATTTATTGCATCTATTTATGAGCACATGTTTGATTTGCATTAGATGAATTGGGGTGAGCCTTCACTAATGTTTTAGCAGGGGTAGATTTTGCATTGAAATCTTGAAGGTTAGAATTGCTTTAATGTCTTAATGTCATGAGGGGCAACGGTGTTAAAAGGAATGAAGGAATTCATAAAAGATTGATATCATGGCTTCAGCAATAAAACAACAATGAGTTCAGTGATACATAAAGGAACTAGTTTATGGCACAAAGCAGATGAAGAGGACGACCAAGTTCCAGATCTCAAGATCAAAGCTCAGTGTAATTATTGTAGCCTGAACATCTAAAACCTAGAACCTGAGGATGGTTGCTGAGCACCTCATCTGACATATAATTTATATTTTATCACATGGAAAGCTTCTGAGAACCATCACAGTGCTCCCTTCATGACAGGTTATCCCTTCAAGTATTTATACACCTTTGGCAGGACGTGGAGATTGCCTGAATCTCTGGGTTTTGAAGATATTCATTTAAAATTCCAATAGAAAAAAACTTATGTAGCTCATGGATGGGCTGTGGAGATTTTGCTTGCATACATTTCATGACCTAGCTAGGTAACATTATCAGTGCAAGTGTATGTGGCGTTTGCTGCTCTTTATATAGTACTTTATATAGTACTTACTCTGACACTTTTGGTGGAAATGTAGTTTCTTCATTGGTGGTTCCTTGATTATTTATCATTTTAAATTCATTTTAAATCATCCACTCAGATTTGATTATAAGATGGTCTTATATATTAACATTTATAGTTATGTTTTAAATAAATAAATTTAAATTCTCCCAGGCTCCACAATTCCTACCAGTCTAACTTCTTAACACTACAATAATCTAAGTATTTTAATTTTTCAATACATTCTACAGATCTGAATTTAATATATGGAACTGCTCAATCTGGAAGAGAAAAGCATTCAGGAAGGCTCAGACAACCAGCTGTCGGTTTAGATTCTGATCACAATGTCATATTTTCAATAATAAGAATCCTGAGCTGGATGAAACCTTTTGATCAACCTACAATAATCATCACATACAATCTGACCAGGACTTATACATAAAGGAAAGCTATCTTTAGCTATAGAGATGAAGGAATGGACCCAAATTAGTAGTAGTGAGCTAGAACTTCTTTTCAGGATCAAGCATTTGGAAAATAAACTTATTACAATCCACTACCTATTCTAGGAGAAATAGATATATAATGTAAGATAACCTCTGATCTCTTTTCAATACCTGGAGAAGTGTGACACATGAAAAAGTTGGTAATATTACCACTGAGCATTGTTTTGAAATGTTAAAAGTAGATATTCACAGATAGTCACAAGGTCATGACCTATCCCAGTCTTTCTAAGAATGACTGGTTGAATCCTGTCTTGTTCAATTCTTCAGTGCCTCTTAAGTTCCTAAGAGAAAAATATGTAGGATGCAATGTATGCAAGGCCAATTTATGAGAGTAGAATAGATTAACAAGTTTGAATGAAAGATAGGTTAAGAGGCAATGGGCTCAGAATAGGTTTCAGATTAGGTAAAACTCAAAGAAATAAACAGCTATTCATGTCCCCACAGTAATAAACCTCAACTAGATTGCTAATAGTTTTCATTTGGAGCTGATGCAATAAAAATGACTAAAAATATATTCACTTTAAGGATGGTTGTTGCTATTTCTATTACCATCACACCTTCCCTATTCCTTGCTTAGTGGGTGCCAGCTTCTTCTGTCTCAATCTTCTTCTGTCTCAATCTTAGTCTTTTTCCAGAGTGCTACAATTACCGTACTTTAACAGACTGTGGCTGAGAAGGTGATATGCTAAAACCTTTTCTACAGTGTATGATTTACTTTTTTATAACCCTCACATATATCTATCTATGGTTCATGAACACTTCTGAATAGAAATGCATTATAACAGATTGTGGCATCCAATGTTAAAGAACAAAAGCCTTACATTTCTTGCCCTTATGGTGCAATTCACCCTTACCAACCAGGGATCATCTTGAGTCTTCAGATTCAGAAGCTGAACTGGGGAACTTGACCAATAGTGTCTCACTTCAGTCGTCGCCACAAGAATGAACTGAAGAGATCACATCTGAAGAACCACAGCTGTGAGCTAAGTCATCTAACCCAGAACCTGAGCTGGTCAAACTATGAATGGCAAAGCAAAGAAAGTCAAACCATTTACTCAAAAGAAAGAAGTGTGATTCAGCAAGTAGTTAAGTTAGCAGAAAGAGTTATAGTTAAAGAAGCCTGCACAATGACTGGCTTTTTATGGCTATCAATGTTCTACTGCCTGCTAACAACCTTCCAACTCTTTTATTCTGTTATTCTATCCACCCATCTGCTTGGGATTCCCTGGAGGACTTCTGGATTGAATCCCAACTACTTATGAATTATTTTTGAACTAGTGTTCTGTCTCTCTGGACTATCTGAAAAATAAGCTTTTGTGTTTTCATTCCCTAAATAGAAAGTTTGTATGCTGCAATATGTTTCTGGTTCCAGAGTTAGGGATTTAGGACTGCAATAAATACCTTGAGTTGTAACAGAAGCTGGTTCTGCATGTATAATTGGCATCAGGCAGATTTATGAACTTCAACTCCCAAAACCCTCAGCAATAGCAAGGGTGGTAATACTGCATTTGGAGTGCACCCAGATTGGGGTAACTGGGTAAATAAGTGAACCTACTATGTAACCAACCATTTGCTAGTTTTCTTCCCATTCTACAGCCATCTGACACTTTTGATTCCATACATCTGCCCTTTGTAGACATTATCTTACTGTTGACCTTATCATCAGGAAGTAACAGAAGTACACAGCTGCTAAAATTATAGAAGCAGCCATGACTGCATAATTCCTCAAGATGGCAGATCACCCTTATCTGTGGGAAGGAGTATTATACTGAACCTATGGAAGCAACATGGCCAAGGAGTAACACAGCACCTTTGAGGCTGTTTTATCAGGACACATGGCAAAAAGGTACCATTCCTTATACGTCTGGTGCCTAGCTTTGTGAATTTCAGGAGCACCTTCTCACAGGTGCCAAAGATCTGTTTTCCACCCAAAAAATATTCTATAGACAGTCACACTTCCTGGACTGCTGATACAAAAAATTGTAGAAATCATGTTTCATTATTTTAAGGGCATATATTGAACTATGATCAGATCAGCCTAGCATTTTGTATCCACAATGGCTTACTGGATGTCTATAGGAAATCTATAAGTAAGGCATGTAAATGTATTTTTTTCTGTGTATAACTACATGTTTCATATATTTTCACACCAGCTACACAAACCAACAAGCCAAACCATGCACCAAACCAACCTATATTGTTCACCTCGCTTTCAGCAGCCTGCATTCTCTCAAAGAACTTTTAAGTGTCAATATTTTTATCCAATAATCAGGCAATTTTCCTCAACATATATGCTAATTCTTTTCAATTGAACAATTGAAAGAAATTATATAAAGTAGTCGTGTATGTAGTGTTTCTGGAAATTTCACAATTCAATATTAGATTGCCAAACGCACTGTACTAATATTTTGCCTTTCTCGTTGCTTTTTTCTTTTTACTCTGGCATATAATAGTGGAAAAGAGCCAATTACCTAAGTGTTAATTTTTCAGTAATGCTTACATTAAGTGTCTGTCTACTCACACTGTAATTATATCTATTATGCCAACAAATACCTACATACATGTCTTTGCGGACCAGGTGTACCTAATGTGTAGTTGCTTTATCTCTCAGGAAAGGTACACAGATGTACAGAGGAATTTGACAGACTTTGAAGTGATTACTTAAAACATTTCAGAAAAACCAAATGTGCACTTCAGTTCCTCAGTTCACATCATTTCATTTGGTAATAAACATCTGCTACTATCATTTAAAATATGAAATAGCTATGGGAAAGTCACTTTCTTATTGTTTATTGATAATTCCCATAATTAGAGTTACTTCAGAAACTAGTTTTTATGTTCTGTGATGTTCTTCACCCAAGATTTGTCCAGTTCAATTCCTAACATCAAAATATTTATAAACATTAAAATGGTGTCTGGATATTATCTTCATGTCAAATATTTCTCCCTTAAAAACTGAGTTGAGTCTAAGTATCCGAGTTTGCCTTGTGGTGTGACATGCAATATATAGGGAAGACAGTCTTGCTTAAATTTTCAATTCAGTTCTTAACTACTTACAGATTGTAAGTCACTACAAAAAATAAATTTGTAGCATTTTCAAGAATTAAAAGATGTTTATGTTATTACTAATCTGATGGACAGAAGAGAAGTGCTCAGAATCATCTTGGTAACTGGATCATTGTCCCTTTATTTGCACATAATTCTGTTTTAAATAACCTGAATATGTTTTTTTTTATAGAATAGTGGATGGCTGCAAGATGGTAAATAAATAAATAAATAATGCTGTTCCTCTTCCACAATACAGGTAGTCCTCAACTTACAACTACAATTGATCCCAAAATTTCTGTTGTTAAGTGAAACATTTGTTAAGTGAATTTTGCCCTATTTTATTTATTTATTTATTTATTTATTTATTTATTTAGATTTCTATGCCGCCCTATTCCAAGAACTCAGGGCGGCTCACAACATGGATACTAACATGAAGAAATCTGGTATTATAATACATTGTAAAACCCATTAATTAAAAACCAATCATCCAAAGACAGACATACAAACATACATACACTGGCTGGGGCAAGGTGTTAAGGTTTACTACCTTTCTTGCCACAGTTGTTAAGTGAATCACTGCAGTTGACAAGTTAGTAACCCGGTTGTTAAGTGAACCTGACTTCCCCATTGATTTTGCTTGTCAAAAGGTCCCAAAGTTAATCACATCACCTTGGAATAAATATGAACCAAACATCTGAATTTTGGACACATGATCATGGGGATGCTGCAAAGGTCACAACCCCTTATAGGGTCAATTTATCCTCCTAATACCCAGAAACACATCGAAGTTTGGAAATTTTTCTGAAAACCATCATTGGGAATTGAGTAGCATACATATTTAATGAATAAATAAAGGAGCACAGCAGAAAGCAGATGTTATCCATTAAATACAAGTGGAGAAAAAGTCTTAGACTACTGGTAATTGTGATTTACTGTAAATTAAATCACACTTATTTGACTATTATCACAAAAACCAGCAGGAAGTTGGATTTATCAGGCTATTTTGAGGCAAGGTAAATTTTCTCTGGCCACTTATTATCTATAGTTATGATAAATGTTTCTGATTTCTCATTCAAATAGAAGTTAGTTCTGCAGAGAGTCCACTACTAATTCAAATTCAAAAAAGCGATCACCTGCCATATACAGTATATCGCTCATATTTTATTTCTATGCACCAGAGTTGCTTTAAAAAAAGTTAAAATATATCTAATGAGGAATGCCATGGGGTGGAACTACTATTGGCTGACTCCAGCTAAATTCCTAAAACTGCACAATTAATCCAATATGCATGAAGCCAGAGTATTTATTCCAACTTGTAAAATTCCTTTAAGTGGTATAAAAGTTATGTTTGAGCAAATTGGGGATTTTGCATCTCTTTGATGTCAATAGTTTACATCTTAATTAAAAGCAGGAAAACTCAGTGTTGAGAGTCTTTCATATGTTGTGGAACTGGATATGTTATGCATGTCATGTGGTCCTTATTAAATGAATTTAGTTGCTTCCTATCCTAGGCTTGACTTTGCTCTGAGAACTTCATAACACATGTCATTCCAAATTTTGCACCGATCTGGCTGCCTTTCCAGTTGGATACATAATAGATGGCAGACCGCTGCTGAATCTTCCAGATGAAAGTTAATCCAAATGAACTCTCCTGTAGTAAGAGATTCATATCTATGGTTGTCAAGTCTACAGCAGTGCTTCTTAAAATGTAGCTGCAGGTGAGGTCACATATTTATATGGTTATGGACACAAACTGGCTCCCTCACAGTAATATTTTATACTAAATCCATGGTCCAGACTAATGCTTTACAGTTGCTATATCACAATCTCAATCAGCTTTAGAAGAGATAACTAAAAACAAAACACATGTATGCACTTGCAAACAAAAAGATAACTACTCGTTTAAATGTTGCAGTGTAGCAGAGTGTTGGATTACAATCAGCAAAATTCAAATTCAGAATTCCAGTTAGCCATGAACCTTACAGGTTGATTTTGGCCAATCAATACCGTTGTTGCTGTATGTGCATTCATAGCCACACAAAGTAATTTGATGAGATGCTGTTCGTATTTGATGAAATAAATGCCAACTCTTAATCTATATTACTTCACCAGGTTCTCCTGGTGCACCAGTTGCGTCCTTACTTGGATGCTTACTTGGATCGGGAGTCGCTCCTCACAGTCACACATGCCCTTGTCACCTCGAGGATCGACTACTGCAACGCTCTCTACATGGGGCTACCCTTGAAGAGTGTTCGGACACTACAATTAGTGCAAAATGCAGCTGCGCGAGCAGTTGCGGGCCTTCCTCGCTGTGCCCACATTTCATCAACTCTCCGCATGCTGCATTGGTTGCCTATTGGTCTCCGAGCCCAATTCAAGGTGTTGGTTATTACCTATAAAGCCCTTCATGGCATGGGACCAGGATACTTACGGGACCGTCTCCTGCCACATACTTCTCTACGACCGGTGAGAGCGCACAGGGTCGGCCTCCTCCAGGTCCCGTCAGCGAAACAATGTCGTCTGGCGGGCCCTAGGGGGAGGGCTTTCTCTGTTGCGGCGCCCGCCCTCTGGAACCAACTACCTCCTGAAGTCCGCGTCTCTCCGACCCTCCCGGCCTTCCGAAAGAATTTAAAAACCTACCTCTGCCGGCAGGCCTGGGAATGACTGTTGATTGTGGTGTGACTGATGAGTATGTATGGGGTTTTTATTTTTAATGTTTCTTGTTCAGATTTGTTGCAATTGTTTTTATATATATGTTGTGAGCCGCTCCGAGTCTTCGGAGAGGAGAGGCATACAAATCCGAATAAATAAATAAATAAATAAATAAATATGAGATTATGATGATAAAATAGGGAATGGGAAACCAGATATATTTGATAGGAAAGCATGCTATAAAGTCAGTAATTATTCAACAAAATAAATACTGAGAACCATTATTAGTCAAAGATAGTCAGCAACTGATGGTGGCTTGTTGAGCCAATTGGATGTAATATAAATAGGATGTTTAAATTATAAATTATAACTGTTACTAGTATAGGCTGGTGCTTGACAGACTAAGATGATGTGGTTCTTGATGCTTTCTGAGCTTTGATGTTTTCTTGCAGACATTTCATTACCAAACTAAGTAACTGCTTAGTGGAGTTTGCTCTCATTTTATATACTAGTGGCTTGCCCTGTCAATATTGGTAGGCATGGTCTTGGTGGTTCCTTGGGCTGTTGTTTACTACAAGCCTGTTTTTCTAAGTATGTAGTTTTATCGAGGTATTGTTTGCTTCTTGATCGTTGGTCTAATGCTAATCCTGCTATTAATCTCTGGTCATCTAGGTGTTGGTTGCTGAGGAAGAAATGTTTTGGTCTTTTTGCTTACCTCTTGAATGGTATGTAGATGTGCCTGTTTATGGCTCATTTGTCTGAATGCCAGGCTTCCAGGAATCCTCTGGCATTTTTGGACTTAGGATGCTCAGTTTCCCAGTTGAAACTATGCTAAAGTCTGTCCATGTATTGTGAAATTAAGGATTTTTCACCCTGTCTTCTGACTGCTAGTTGGTGTTCATGAATGCGCTCTGCTAATCTTTTGCCTGTTTGTCCTATACAGTGGCTATTATAATCCTTACACTGTATGGTGCAGATGGGACTGTTGGGTCATGTGGTTTACTTAGGATGTTTTGGAGGGCTTTAGCTGGTTTATGTGCTACGGTGATGTTATGTAGTTGTAATAGTCTGTTGATGGTTTCTGAGATGTTTTTGATATATGGCAGCCTAGGATGGATTTCAGTATATTGGAATGTTATATTCATTTAGACCAGGCATGTCAAACTGCCGGCCCGTGGGCTGGATGCGTCATGGTGAAACTGCGCCCACCCCATTGCCAGCAATGGGGGGAAAGTCACGATACGCCTCACGATGTCACATGCCATTGCGAGTTTGACATGCCTGATTTAGGCCATAGGTGCCAAACATTGGGGAGGAGTAGGGAAATGAAAGGCAGCTTGTGCATCTTGGGGATTGCATGGGAATAAGACAAAGCAAATGTGGGCATGTCCAAAGTGAAAACCATATATTTTTCTCCTAAACCCAATCCATTTTTTTCATAGACTTCTCCTGCATATATCTAACACCTAATCCTTTCTTAAAAGCACTAAAGTTAAATATAACTCCTCAGTGAGAGCTAAGACCAGAGGTTAATCTTTTAGAAAGTCTGAAATTCTGTTTTAAATCTTGAAGGCAGTCGTTTTTAGGGGGGGAAAGAGCATCTCTCTGGTTACCTTGCTCTTCTTTTCAGACTACCTGCATGTGGCATTTTTTAACAGGCCTCCCTTGTTTGGCTGAACTATATTCCATGCGTCAGCTAAAATAGAAGCTACTGGTCTTAACCTGCTTGGTCTTTATAATGATATCTTTGTACTGCACTGTCACAAAGTGCCATGCAAAGAACAGAAAAAAATCCTGTCACCTTTGATAGCTGCCTGAATTTTCTACATCTGCTGTTACAAAGTTGTGCAAAATCTTTTAGGACAGAACAGAAGATAAACTCATTTCCAGGGGAACATTTATGGTAATAATCTCTGGCCTCTCACAGTTATTGTATGAAGAAAGGCCACATTGACAATGTGTAATTGGTTTATATCCCACCCTTTGTATAGTTGAAGGAAGTGTACATCTTGTTCTCGCCGCCTATTTTTCTCTGCAAAAAGAAACTCGTGTGATTATTTGGACTGAAAGAAAGTGGCTGGCCCAAAGTCACCCAATAAGCTGGTATGTTTGAGGGTGAAATAAACCCTGGTTCTTCCTTCTCCATGACCTTAACCACTACATCATTCAGTTCTTACTAGAAAGTAACATATTTTTGCAGGGGAACCCTATTCCTGTGAGCTTCTGCACCTCAAAAGAAATTGAACTATGAGATTGCAGTGTCTTCTACCACAAATTAATTAAATTAGACACAGCTTGGATACACAAATTGGTAACCAGTGATTAGTGCATCACCAATTAGATATGGCATTTTAGAAGTACGTTGGACTACAGCTGTACAATTGGCAATATTTCAGAATGGCTACGCTTTGCCCGTGCTATCAAAAAACAGCTGCTTTCATTAAAGAAAGGATATGACATTCAGTTCAGCAATCTCTTCTTGACATCAGTTGGAAATGACTTGACAGATTGACAGTTTTCGCATTTTCTCCTAATCCCTTCAGCCAACCATAAGGCATACAAGCTGTGAGGGAAACTCCTCCTCCTTCACCACATTTTGAAATCTTTATTTGTACAATGCCTAGCTGAGCCAAGAAGCTATTCTTGGTCTTTTAATATATTATACATTGACACATTAATATCAACACATTAATTTTGACCCATCAAGATTCAATCCATGACTGTATTGCAAAGAATCAAGGTGATGCCTAAGGATGCTTGTTCTTTCCACACCAATGCCTTTAAAAAAGTGATTTTTTTTTAAAAGTGATTATTTACAACAGTTCTGTTATAGTGTTCTTCTCTTGAACATACTCATGGTTTTATCTGAAAGTTATTTTTGGCAAAACCATCTTACTTCCTAAGCTGCCATATTATAAATCCTAATTTTAGTACATTCTCTTGCAATTACATCCCTGGTCATTCTAGTTCAAAATGATTATCAGAGAATGTTATTCTGGTTCTGTTTCATACTCATTATGAAACGGAATTGGACATTTTTTATAAGGCACCTGATTTGCTTCTAACTTTGTAGCTTACCACCATGAAACTAGCAGCATTTCAGTCTCTTGACAAAATACCCCAAATTTTCCCCAACTATTTCTCTTCAGTGCCCTTTCTTTGCCTCCAGTGATTCCAAAGTGATCAGAAGAAAAGAGCAGCAGCTGTTTCTTCTTGCTCCATTTACTCATTCATGCTTTTTTCCTCTAGGCCAATGACCTAGAAAAAGAAGACTGGAAATACAAGGGAAATGCTGCTTAATAATACTAACCCTTGACTACTAACTTTGATGCAATCATATCTCCAAATAAATGGCTATGATCTTCTTCCCTTTCTGTGGAGGTTCCTATCCTCCTCCCTTGAATACATAGATGCTCCTGAGCTATTTCCTCTCTCTCTTTCTCTCCACCCTTGTTCAAGTGGTCTACTTGCCTTGTGTTCAAGCCCTTGCATGTTTACCCAATCACATTTCTGACACTTTATTTTTTTAAAGAGAAAAAGAAAAAAAAACAGGTTTGTGCACTTGAAAAAAAATCCAAGAGGCAGAGGAAGTAACTTTTTGATTTAGCACTTTGTGGACTTATCCCTGACTTGCCTGATTTTTTCCTAATGGGGATGACTTTGGATAGGATTTTTCCCTGCTTCCTAAGCAAGCTGAACCATTGCCTTATGAGTTTTCATCCATGACTATCAAGTTGTGCAGCTGCAACTTTTACTGAGTTATAAGCCTGCAAATAATATATAGGAGTGGTCCTACCAGTAGTATTGGAACATTGGACGCTGAAAAACAACAAGTGGGGGAAAATAAATACTTTTGAATGATGGATTTCATGATAGTTGATAATTTGGCTCTCATAGACTTCAAGAAGTACCTGTCAATTAATGTAGAGATATATCAATATAGTGATATAGAGAAATAGAGATATACAATGAAGAAGATATACAATATCAAAAAATTGGGATGTCCTGAAAGAACTACATCTAAACATGTCAAAATATTAAGCATTTATCTATGCAGTGATCAGGAGCCAAACAAAACTTTACAACAAGTAACTCACTTTTGAAGGACAGAATACTGCCACTTAAATAGCTAGGTATAGCTACCGTAGATGACCTGTTTTCTATAGAGGAGAGCTCTTAACTAGCAGCAGCACTGTAATTGAATTGTAAGTGCTTATGTTTTATCTCTGTCCAGAGAGTAATATTTGTCCCCTACTTTGTAACAAAATAGTTTGGGACTTTCAGTTAACCACAATAATTTGCCTTACGGTATTTAGAATAGCAACATATATAAATACTTACAATAAATATGTTTCCTACTATGTATTGGTAAGAATTATTCTAAATAAATAGCTGATTTATCTAACTATAGAAACTCATTTATATAACACACAGACTTCACATTTGAAGTCACTTTGCATGTAATGCCACAACCATCAGTCTTGAAGAGAATGAACATAATAGATGTTGTGATCTTTTAGGTGATAGTACCTCAGTCTCAGAGTTCTGGTCTCTTAGTAAGTTCATTTGAGTTATCAAGATATCATCACATAGTCATTATGTTTTTTAAAACCATTTATTAACAGTAGATATTGTTAAGATCAATCTTGGGTGCAGTCTCATGATACTTAGAACAATTGTGCATTTAATTACTCTAAGGTTCAGTAGTTACTACAAGTTCACAAATAGGAGTTCCAATTCACTTTCAGATTCTATCTGGCATTGGTGTAACCATCAGTTGTTATTTTTCTCCCTTAAAATAAAAAGAGGAAATTATACACAACATTCAGTTCAAACATTTTGTACAGCAGCACTAAAGTTAGGACAAAAATATGTTGCCTTCCCTTTGGATTCCGTTTGGCTATGAAGCTGAATAGGGATTCTGTCCATCTAAAGAACAAGGTGGAATGTGGCATGCCATCTTTAGCGCCAAGCAGAAGAACAGGTCATCTTAGAATCATTTGCTGCAGAAGCTTCCTGAAAAGGACCATTCTTGAAGTAGACCAAGAAAAGATGATAGAAGCTCCCTTTGCTTGGTGACAGCAGGAGGTTGAGGGCAATGCATGTTCATTTCCTCAACAAAGGAATTATATGATTTGTCTGTATTTGCATTTGGACAAGCAGGATATGCAAATAAGCTGTAACTCTTCCATAATTGATATACTTTTCCTTGCATTTTAAGCACATCTAAACAAGGCTTTTTCATAATGTGTTTGCCAACTTCAGCTCATTCCAAGAGTTGCTTTTTCTCGCTATGTATTCACTCCACCTACCTTTTCATCTCTTATATGTGCCCTATTTTTCAGGTCTTGATGAAGCTTTTTGTGGAATCATAATAACTGATGCTTCATCCATCCACCATTTTTCTATCACTGTTATTGTGCTTTTAATGTCTCGATTTTTTAAAAGAAACTTTCATCTAACGTGAATTCCTTTTCCCACTAGCTATTCCTCCATAGAATTTTGTTTATCGTGGTATAGAGTTTGTTAAAATCTGTCTTTTTTAAAAGTTAAAAAAAGATACAACTATATCAGTTTTAGTTTCCCTTAAAAGACACCAGCCCTAGCTGCATTTTCTTTTAACTGAAGATCTTGACATTAACTCACATATCTTAGTTTGCTTTTTCGGAGCAATACATTAATGGTACTGCAGACAAATGTGAACAAGGCTTCTTTTTTATGATTTTTTTTCAAGTTTTCCTCTCTCTCTCTCTCTCTCTTTTTTTTTTTTTTTTTTTGCAGTTGGTTCTGTGTTTACGGTTATCTCCAACCTGTCACTGCAAACCTTCTATTTTGTATTCTTAATCTTGAGATGAGATGACATGTCTTAAGTTTGCCTTTCTTAGGCAATGGATTGATGATGCCATAGACACGTTTAGGACAAGATTGCTTTTGTGTTGTCAGGACTGTTTTTGTGTATTGTGGTTGTAACAAGCAGAAGTCATACTCCTTTTCTCCTAACATACAGATGTGGGATCACACAATCCTTCTGAACCAATCTAGAATACTATTCTCAATGCTAAATAAATGTATGGAGTTCCTTAAACAGCCAGGTCTTCGCAATAATTAGGATGGGTGACAGGCAAGTTTTCTATTTCTTAGTTACTTTGGTCCTTGAATCTGCCAGTGAGCTCTAGTTACAATCTGGCTCACCCTACATCAGTGGTTCTCAACCTTTTTCAGGTTGAGACCCCACTTGCGCCGCCCATGCGCAGCGCGACCCCGACGTGCGCGCGCAACGGGCCGATCCGCGCATGCGCAGCGCACGCACGACAAAAAAAGGTGGACCGCGACGGGCTGATCCGCGCATGCGCAGCGCACGCGCGACAGCCCGAACCGCGCATGCGCAGTGCACGCGCGCCGAAAAAAAAAACAAAAAAAACAAAATGGCGGACCGCGGTGTCCAGCGACCCCTGCGAAACGGTCGTTCGACCCCAAATGGGGTCACGACCCATAGGTTGAGAACCGCTGCCCTACATCAACTCTAGTCGTAAATACTTCTGCAATTACCCAAATTGAAAATCCAGTGAAATTGAGAGCTGTCCGAAACAAGCAAGAAGAATAACAAGATAAATTTTGTGCCATATCCAGAGTTTCATTTGTATCACTTAAGATATAAAGTCAAATAATTTGTGTGTTAAATTTAAATTTACCGACAAAGAATTAAAGGGAGACTAGTATAGCTATTTTGAACTATTTAGCTCTCATCAGCTAGCCATACCTTTCTGAGATTTGAATCTCAAAAGAATATGGCTAGCGTATGAGAGCTAAATAGCTCGAAATAGCTATACTAGTCTCCCTTTAATTCTTTGTTGGTAAATTTAAATTTAACACACAGTCTGTCACAGAATGTGACTGCCTGTGAAGGCTCCTAGTTTGGGGCTGAAAGATACAAAAGTGGAAGCAGTATGCTCCATCCCATATTTGGGGTAGACCAGGCTGCCCTGATAGACCAGTCTCATAGACACTTAAAGTCAAATAATGTCTTGAAAACCTATGTCCTATGTCTTGAAAACCCAGTGCTTCCCTGTTCCTCCCAAGGGCCTTCCATCAACACAAAAAAATGCACTGGCAATTGTCCTCTTATCTGGACACAGGATGTCTCCATTGCAAGAAAACATGTGCACATCCACCAATCTCTAGTTTTGTACTAGCAACTAACAATTATTTTGCTCTTTAAAAATAACAGTGATCTCTACTATTAGGTCAAATCCAACATCAGAGATAAATTAAATATATTATGACACAATAATGCTTCCAGCTTAGCAATTTACTTAAAATATCTCAGTCTATCGTAAAAGAGAATGTTTTGAAGTAAATCTGAAAATGACTCTTTTTTCTGATTTTTGACTCTGTGCATATCAGTAAGCATTATGCTTCACTGAATTTGTTTTGGAGTCAGCAGACAGGCAGAGTTGTTGGCATAAAAATGTGAAAACCTCTCCATTGCAAATTGACAGATGTTACTGCAAGATTTTCTTGCACTTTTGCTGACTCATTGCAGCACTGATATTTTTTTTTAAGAATGTGCATAAAAAGCCATTATTAGCACATTAGATAAAACTCAAGATCTGCCAAAATGACTTGTGAATCAGCTTTTTAATGCATAAATTTACATATTTATAATACAGGGAATCAGATCTTCATCAATTCTATACTGTCATCTTTATCCCCACATCATCCTTTCTAAGGAAAAGAAAGAAATTAAAAGTTAGCTGAAATATACCAAGAAGACCAATTTTATGTGGTCACAGTGACTAAGGCTGACTTAGCCTTCATATTCACGAGAGCATGGGCAACATGCCAAGAATTAAAGGGCAAAAAAGCAAAGAAGTACCAGGTTGACTCAGAATAATGGTCTTCCTGGAGTAACTTGAGTAGCCCATTTTCTATAATCACTGTTGATCAGTATCTTTGGGTAGAGGCTATGAGCTTCCAGTATAAAAGTCTTTGTTTAGAGCTCTTAAACGTTGAAACAATTTCTACTGTTTGTGGCAGGCTGATTTCAACATTCTGCATTTTGAACTGTCTTTCACTATTATTTATTTGACCTTTGCTGTAAACTTGTGGATGATTTCATGCCAAACTACTGAACTTGCAATTGATAAGGACCAGAGTTAAAGTACTTTTTCCTATTACATTTTACTATAATTGCCTTGTTAGTTTTGACCCTGAATTGTCATCCTACCGGTAGCAGTGTTTCTCAACCTTGACAATTTTAAGGCACGTGGACTTCAACTCCCAGAATTCCACAGCCAGCATTGCTGTGTTGAAGTCCAGGTGCCTTAAAATTGTCAAGGTTGAGAAACACTGTCCTATAGCTTCTGCCCTGCTATGGAAATCCTAAAACAGGCCAATTCTGCGTATAGTTTAATTAATTTCTTGCATGTCAAAAATTACATGAAATAATAATTGAAATTGTATACTATTTATGCTTCTAGGTTTAGCTTTAAGAACTGATATTCTTGATGAAGTATTGAGACACAGCCAGCTTTCTTCTCCATCCATAAAAAGATGCTTTCTGTTTATTTATGTTGGATAAATTATAGAACTGATTTCATAAATTTATTAAATTCAATGACTATTAAAAATGGGTTTCTGTGAAATACAAAACTAAGGAAGGCCTGAATAAAATGTTGTTACAGACTATTGTTCAAAACTTTTGTTAGCTTTCATGACTGAATTAAAGTCAACCTTCTGTAACTTGTAATCTGAGATTAATCAGCGTTCTGTATGCAAGAATTCATCTCCAAAGTGGTGGTGGGGAGATGAATCAAGGAGATTTTGCTCCTAAACAACTAAAAAGGTGAATCACTAGAACACTGGGTTAAATGCTATTACCCATAATTACAATGCAGATAGAGTAAATGTGAAATCTGCCTATTTTATCAAAAAGAATGTTTTGAATGCAGGACACAATTTTACTCTATAAAGCAGCTCTCAATCTTGCAGTTGAAATGAAATGCATCCTTAAAACAAAAATACCAAAAAAGGGGAGATGATGTAAGAAGTGGATTCAACTGTTCTAAAAAAAATGCATATAGATTCTTTGCTTAAATGACATGATGAAAAACGTACTACAACCGTCAGTTTTGTCTGTGTTCTGCAGAAATAGTCCAATTATTTTTGCAACAAGGCTGATTTGTTAATGGAAAAAGGGAGAATCTCACTGATTTCCATGAAAATAGATTGGTCCTTTTGGTACTGTCGTCATTGAAAAATAGGTCTCAGTACTGTATTATTCCAAGCTGATACATGATAGATTACAAATTTGCCAAATTTTATATCTGAGAAATAACATATAGAAACCAAAGTTAGGCATCACCAATTGTTAAATGCAGTAGCTCTGAGGATTCCAAAGTATGTCTGAAGAACACAAAATTCTCCCACAAAATTTAAGGGGTTTTGTAAGACCCTCTGACAGGCAATTCTGTGAGTACAGTTTGATGGCCAACTGTAAATCCTAATGAATGTATACAAAGTTCAAATCTTTTTTGTTTTTACGGTTTCATGTAATTGGGTAACATTCATGGATTTAGCCTTTTTGTCTATGTGAATTATTAAAAAGTGCCAGTGTTATGTGTTTACCTGTGTATACAACTGAATAGCAACAATAAAGGGTTTCTTCATATTACAAATGTGAATTCAGTAGGTTATAGTAAAATCATCAAGATGGTCACTGTGATGGTGTGACTGAAGTTTGCTCTTTATACACAATATATCACAGGCTAGAAACCAGGAGAGTGTGATGTCTATGGAAATTCTCAGACATCCTGGTCATGGTTGCCCCAAAGGTGCTTTTTCAAGGAATATAAATCCTTCCATTCTCCACCATTCAGTCAGAACTGAAGAAGCTTCTTAGATGAGAAGTGAAACGTCTTCAAGGAAAAACAAAGTGTAGCTGCCGTTTAAAAAAGCATCTTTGGGACTGGAGACTGTGAGTTAGGCACAAAGCTAATTCGATGACCTTGGACCAGTCACTCACTTTCAGCCCTAGGAAGGAGGCAGTGGCAAACCACTTCTGAAATTTAGCCAAGAAGTATACAGGGGTTACTCCAAGCAGTGTGGTGGGATGTAGTTCAGATTCCCAGGAGGAAGGAAAAGTATTCCAGAGGAACAAAAGACAATGAAGAGAGTTAAAACCACTCCTCCCTAGTCCCTTCTTAGAGTATATGTTTAATGATGAAAATAATCTGCTTTAGGCAAGATTTTTGTCTATAGGCAAGGAACAATAAAAGAAACTGCTTAGAAAAACCTCGTCATATCTTTCTTGTTTTTGGGAGTCCAACAGGCAGTCAAAAGGAGCCAACATGAACTTTAGACCCGCCAAAATCACATCTGCTATCTTGACTTTTTCCACCGTACCTGCAGAACCCTAACAGAAGGTACTTTCTTTGCCTTTTCCAAAAAAGCAGTGTTAGATGTAGCCTTGTCTATAGGTCCTGTTTAGAATAAGGCGTCACCTATAAGGCCACACTATTAATAGAAAAACAAATGTCTATATATCAAGGGTCAATTAAAGGTGCAACCTTTGATATTTAATTGTTAATGCCTTATGGGGAGGAAGATAAAATTTGTCTTAAGCCCTATTTTGGAATTATTGTATCCTGCTTAGAGACATGAATGCATAAGAGTGATACATGAAAAACAGTGTTTTGTTGAATAGAAATTGTCAGTCATTGGTTTTACTTGTTTTCCATATGTACAAAAAGCTCTGAAGTCTGCGACTATGAGTCAAAATATCCATTTTCAAGAAAACATCTATGATAATTCTGTATCTCTAAATATTCAAATATCCAACACAACACTATGGGTTATTTGAATATATTGATTATAGTTTATTATATCAACTGCCACAAAGTCATAACATTTTTTTCTTGCTTATTTTTAGTCCTTTCTTTAAAAAATACAAAAAAAATAAATTAAAACACATTAAGTAATATTAATGATCTGTCTGTGATCAACCCCCCCCCCAGCAAATTCCACATTAAGGCTAAAAATATGGTCTTACTTATTCTGGTCAGTTGTGGCAAAGCTGACCTTGCTTATGAGTGTCCTTAACATTTTTGTGGACATAGTGCAAATCTGGATGCTTATTGCTCCTTGAATCCATCATTATGCAACTACACAGGTAGACATACATACATACACACATACCTATATCTATCATACATATAGATAGATATACATATACATACTTTTATCCATATAGATATACATGCGTACATCTTTCTGCTATCAGATGTTGAACATGCTGTACTTTATCCCACTTCCTCGTAAGATAATCAATTTATGGTCCAAATTTTAAAGATGCAGTTGAAAAGTAATTTATATTTAAAGTCATCTTAAAAACTCTGGCATTTTTCCAGTGAAAGTGGTTTGACCATTTAAACAAAAGGTCTGTGTAACTTGTGAACTATCAAGTTGAATACAGATCAGCATTAAGGCTTATCAGGTGCTTGACACGCCACCTATGTCTGCAGTCTCTGGCAGGCAATTTTATAAAGCTCTAGATCACAGGTGTCAAACTCGCCACATCACGTGATGTGTCGCGACCTATCGTGACTTGTTTTGCATTGCCAAGCTGGGGTGGGCGTGGCCTCTGCGTGATGCAACCAGCCCAGGGGCGGGCAGTTTGACACCCCTGCTCTAGATGGATTGCTCATGCATTGTCAGTGAGCTCTGAACATTTTACTTAATACTGTATTGCATGTGCCTACTTTACAGGTAAAGATGCAACTGATTCATTATTTCAATGTGAAGCAAAGGTTAAAAAAGATAACTAACAGGAGGTGATAAAAAAAGTTATTACAAAATAGAATAAACTTCTTAAATAATTAGCTCTGAGCAAAAATTAACAGTTCAATCCTGGTCATACTTATTAACTCATGCTAGATTTCATAGGTTTGATTCTCAGTTCAGTATTTAAGATACCACTCGAAATATATTTATATAGTTTATAATATTAATTTCTTTGTAATTATATGTTTGGTGTTTCTTGGAGTCAATCTTGGTGTCAGTTTCAAAAGAATGATCCTAATCTAATTTTCTTAGCAATTCATAATAAATTCAGAAAGTCTTACATTTGGTTATAATATGAACTGCAAATAGATTGATAACACCTTTTTCATTTTAATGTCATGGAGAGCTCTCATTGATCCTAATAAAATGAACATTTTTTGTGCTAAACCAACAATGAATAATGTACGTATTATGCCATTCAGCAAATGTCTTGGGAAAGGGAGGAGGTGGTTAAAAAAGGAAAGATGGCATCAAGCCATTACAAGAGATACATGCAACTTCACAAATATACACAAAGGCGTAGTTTCTAGTGCGTTGTCATAACCACTATCTTGACTTTTTTGATGACCCTCCCCCCCTTGTGGATGCTGCTTATGGCATTCACATAAATATAGCTGACAATTATATGGGACAGCTCTCCAACAAGCTAATCATGAATAGCTGCATCTTATCACATCTAGAAATTACACAAGACTAGGTGTTGTAGATTAGCTACACACTATGGATACATTTGACACAAGCTTATTCCTAAAATAATAGTCCCATATTTGTTTTCCATCTCCCATAGTATGTAAGTATGTCTGTGTCTTCTTAACTACAATCTTGCACCACTGATTATTTTAGAAATGGCAGGAAAATGTGTTATTCACTGACTTCAAAGGTAGTAATACTTCAGCAAAACAAGTAGAAAATAAGAAATTGTTCTGACCTAAAACTGATCATATGAATTTACTGTTTTTTCTTGTCCAATTTCTTTCCAAAGGGCAACCATACAACCAATTAAAAGAATATTAATTCATCTTGAATATATTAACCTAATTGATTGCTACTTCAGACCTGAATCTGTTTGTTGTTTGAAAAGACCTTCTTGTGGAAAGTCATGGTATAAATATATGATTCTGGGATTACTTCAATAGCAATAGAAATAGCATTTAGACTTATATACCACTTCACAGTGCTTTACAGCACTCTGAGCAGTTTATAAGCATATTTCGCCCAACAATATGGGTCCTCATTTCACCAACCTCAGAAAGATGGAAGGCTGAGCCAACCTTGAGTCCTAGCAGGATCGAACTCCAGATTGTGGGCAGAGTTAGCCTGCAATATTGCATTCAAACCACTGTGCCACAAGGGCTTCTAGTAGCTTCCAGTAGAAGTGTCTTGATTTTAGTAGAGATTGAGATGGATTCCGAGTTCACAATGAGCAACTCTTTACTTTCTAGCAAATTATTGTTGCACTGCAGCACAATCAATGAATATGCTAGCATCCTCTACAATTCCTTTATTACTTTTGCATCTAATTCTTATCCAGAATCTCTAACCATGTTTTATTAAACATTAATCAGTTTTGCAGGTGAAAACTATAATAATGATTTGGTTTGTTCTCTCCATTTCTTTTTCTAATTGCAAAAAATAAGATCAAAACAAACCAAAAAAAGGGAAGAATTTGGTAGATGAAGCATAATGAACAGAAGCCAGGTCTTGTAACTCAGCAACATTAATTTCAGACTGAGGTTTGCTGCCCCCAAATAAGACACACTTTCTTTATTGGGGCCGCTCTGTATGTTATACATTATGCATGTTATTTACTGTCTTTATTCTATGGCATAGTATTATGTGCAAATCCTGCTACAAAGAACAACAGAGCACTCCATTTTACATAGAATCCAGGCTATAACCAGAGCCATGTTGAGCTGACTATATTACTGTAGTCTAAACTCTCTACATTTCTGCTGCCAACTTTTATTGAAATGGTATGTACATGTAAGTGCATGAACTGTAGTCATTGTCAAGGTTTCTGCGGCCTCTGTTGATCTTAGGGCTTTATGACAAAGCCTTTCCTCTATGGGTAAGCCCAAATTATAGCTACTAACAAAAGGTATGCTTGCACTCATTATGTTACACAATCCTCACTGATACACATTATGCAGTGCAGCCAGCACAATATACTTTAAGAACATTTGAAACATAATTTAAGTATAGTACTTTCACCCACATTGTAATTCTCAATAGAAATGTACTCTTGTCATCTGCAAGAGTCCTATATGTATTATGATAGACCACAATGAAAGCATTTTTCCCATGAAAGATAATAACCCCCATGGAACTGGTGTAATTTCAGAGTAGATAATCAAGTGCACAATTCAACAAGTTTACAAGAGTGAGAGTTTTGTCTCTGGCCTTTGTTACTACTTGTGAGAGACAACCTTAACTGGTACAAAAATATCCTAATAAACATTAGAATATTTCTGATATTCTGCTTAAGTAAAAAAAAACCCCTCATACATATTTATGATGTAGCTTTGGTATTATCTGCAGTAGGTTTAACAAGTAGAATGTATCATATACCAACCCTTCTTTTATTTCCTTGTGTTTTTTATTCCACAATTGGGAAGTTTGTAGAAATAAGTTTGATAAGTTGCTTATCAAAGAGGAAATACTACAGACACAGAATTAAAGTTTTGAAGACCCAGTTTTATCTTTAATCCTCAGTAAGAGAGGGAGAGGAAAAGGGGGAGATTTTAAGCTATGAAACAAGCAGTCAGAAGAGTAAGCACTCAAGAGTCATGAGTGGTGTGCATAATTTTACAATAATATGGGCACAAAAAATATTGTTGCCTTTAGTACATTAGGATCCCTAGATTCCTCCTTGCCTCCATGCACCTTTATGTTTGACTTGTATGAATTTAATCACACGGTCGTAGCAGTCTTTGCTGTTGAAATGTTTCCAGAGCCTATAGCTTCCAATCTGCCTATCTGGCCTGTACATATGTCATTAAAAATAAACTCTATATAATAAATAAATATATAAAATAAATAAAATGTTGCCTTTGGATTTCTATAAATAAATTTAACTTTTTTTTTAAAAGAATCCTGTATTACTAAGAGGTCTTTATTTGAAATTCATTAAGGGGCGACTCTCAACTGAGCAGTCAAACTGAAAATAAGTCTCTTTTTTCCTGTTTGGATTTTAGACAGACCATACCCTCCATGCCTTTGCTTTAAAAAAAAATGCAGCGTACACTTGAGCAGGCCACCAGCCAAAATTCTTCATGAGTCAAAGTATGGCAGCTATGCTGATCTAGGATGAAGTATACAACAGACCAAAAAATTTAAAAGCATGTCTATTTCCCAGCATGCATCAGGCCTTTCCCCCCTTCCTTCGTTCTTCAGCTTCTGCTTTCACTCTCAAACATTCTCACTCTTTCTTTCTCAGTCAATAAATCAAGCGATGGGCATAGGCTCTCTTCCAGAAGACAAACCTTTTAAGTGCGGAACACCATCAGCAAGTTTCATCCAAGCCTCCATCATATATTATGCATGCGACATAGTTTGGCAACAGTGGAGCTGATGTGATGACACAGCTAATCAATTAAGAACCCACCGCATGAAACCTTTATAGTGGTTGTTGGTTTTTAAGGGCTCAAGTGAAGGAAATGTCTTTGTCAACTTTGGCTTAAAATATCCTTATATAGTTCAGGGACTTTCTCAGGGTCCACTGGCCTAGGTAAAAAATGTGTGAATTTCTGATGCCGTTTAGTCCTGGTCCCTTCTCTGGGGCTTCCATCTCTATTTAATGCGACATAATATCGTCTTCCAGTGTCCACATGCTTATATAGGTTTGATGAGTATGTATTATACCAGTTCTCTTCAAATTGTTCTCTGAACTTACACTCCTCGGTTAATTTATCCTGTAAATATAAGCAGAAAAAAAGTAATCAGTGGATTATTTTCCCATATATTACTAAACAAGAGTGTTGCATTTGGAATAGAGACAAATAGTAATTTTATTTATTTCCCTCTTTATTATCTTTATAAATAACTCAAGGTGATGAACACACACAATACTCCTTTCTCATCTTATTTTCCCCACAACAACCTTGTGAGGTTGAGTTGGGCTATGAGTAACTATCCTAAATATTTTATTCCTCCTATTGGTTTCCAATTCATTTATTTCTTAAGCATCTGCATCTTTGACCAGCTCACACCTCTACATTCTTATTACTATACTCCTTCTCAGCCTACTGCCCTTCAAATCTATTGGATTACAGGATTTTTCACTCAGCAATTTCCCAGGAAAAGTCTTATCTAAAAGCCACCTGAGTGGGAAGCCTGAACTAATATGATCTTCATTAATTTCTAAATCCTAAACATTTAAACATTAAAACATTTGTTGCTTTAAAAAAATAGGATTTTCCATGTGAAGAGTGTTTCTATAATTATAAAGGCATATATTAAAAAAATGCTTAGAATTTATTTCTGCACCTCTCTGCAATGAAGTAAAGGTGATTGTAAAGGTTTCCTCTGTCCAGTTGTTTCCCACTCTAGGGAGTGGTGCTCTGATCTTCGTTTCTTAACCAAGGGAACCAGTGTTGTCTGAAGACATTTCTATAGTCATGTGGCCAGAATGACTATACACCGAGACACATGGTGTCTATTTGCATGCTTTTGAACTGCTAGGTAGGCAGTAGCTGGGGCAAGTAATGGGAGCTCACCCGTTGTGCAGCACTCTAGTCTATAGGTATATGATACCTTCAAGATTCTTGCTCCCTAAAGTTGGCTTAAAATAGACATTTTAAAAATCCATTGAATGACAATGAAAGAGTAAGAAAACACTTTTACATTCATTAAGTGTTAGCTCTTAAGAACAACATGTAGCAACTAAAAGAAACCTCTACTATCTAGGAATTAAGAATGTAATGGGAAGAAAAGTTAATGAAGTGAAAAGAAGAAAACGAACTTAAAAGTTACTCTGTAACGCAAATGCTAATAATATGCTCCACTTCTTAAATGCAAGACCATGTTTTGCCAGATGACATATTCTTTGACACTACATTGGCTGCACATAAAGAAAAGCTTTTTAAAATAAAATTCAGTTGCCCAATATCACAGGATTAAGAACATAAGAACATAAGAAGAGCCATGCTGAATCAGGCCAAAGCCCATCGAGTCCAGCATTCTGTGTCACACAGTGGCCCACCAATTGTACATGGGGATCTTGAGCAGAAAGAGAAGGCAAAACCCTCCCTTTCCCTTGACCCCCAACAAATGGTACTCAAGGGAATCCTGCCTGCCTCAACCAACATAACCAACATAGATTTGATCTACTATTTTTAATAAAAAAAATTTAGAAATGCTAAAGCAGATATTATTGTGCCCATGGAGTGAGCATTTCTTTCTTATTTATTTACAGCATTACTATACCATTTCCCATCAAAAAATGTCAAGTGGTTTCCAATATATTTCTATATGAAATGTATGGGACAACACAATTATAATCCATATATTTTCTTTTCAGTAGTTTCATTTATAGCAACTGCATTGTTTTCAAGGTAATCTCTGATAGTTGTAATTATTTCAGTATCTATATAAACTCATTCAAGCTGGTCAAGGAAAAGCAATATAGAAATTTTATACATAAAATGATGAATAAAAATGTTTATATTGCACTGCAGATGGTGAACATATGGACTTATCTGAAAGAGAAACATCCACTTACATTTCCCATAATGAATCCAAGAGCTATTTAGGCAGTGACAGTTACAAGTTGAACATATTTAGTGAGAATGACTACACCATTCTCACCACACACAGAGATTATGTACTAAGAGGACTACAGCTTTCAGTACCATAACCAAGTGGAAGATATCGTTCTTCTTACACCCTGCATATGAATTTCTTAAAGATTATCCATTGAAGGAACAGAGGTATTTGGTCTAATCCAGCACTATTCTTATTATGGTCTTAAACTGCCCTTTCAGTGGTGGGAAATGTCCTTCAAAGACCCAATGGTAGGCAAACAATCTCAGTTCCAGATACGATTTCTGGTGTACACAAGACTTTTCACACTCTGATTTTTATTGTGCTCTTAAGTTTACAATAATTTTTTTTAGGGAGGATTTGCCATCCCATGTCTTTTTTCATCCCCCCCTCCCTCTTAGCAAGCTTGGCTGACCTTGAAAGAAGCTAAGGAAGGGTAGGCCTGGTTACTACTTAGATTAAAACCACAAGGAAATCACAGAGCTGTAGGCTCAACTGGAAAAACACAAAGAACATGGTAAACCTCTTCCACACTGTACCAAAAAAAAACCCTACATTGTGATATCCATGTAATCACTATTAGTTGAGTTTGAGTTTAGGATGTTTACCTTTATGTTAAATTTGCAAATATTGTAAATAATTTCATTGTTCTTGCAATTTCAACAATCAAAGTAGTTGTTCATATAATCACTTGTTTTAACTCTCACCATGGACTTCTCAAAAGAGCCTCAATATCATATGCTATAAACAAACTTACATATTAAACAGTATGGAGAGAGAAGATCCTTACAAAGGCTTAGATGGATAGGCAATTTACCCATAGTGATTATTACATCTACTTCAACCAAAAATTTTAATAGAGAAAAAGAACCAACTCTGATGTTTCAGCCTCATTGTGCAACATCATTTTTACTGAATTCTACAATAGGTAAAGTTGAATGTGTTCTAATAGCCTCCCACAGCTTATCTAAGAAGAAGAATGCAAGCAGTTTTGTAATCAATCTCTTCTATTTATTTGCTGAATAGTCTTTAAATACAGCACTTGTTGTTCCTTGAACAATTTTTTAAATTACTTTGAGTTCTTTCAATTGTAAATCCAGATGCTGTATAGAAGTCAAATGCACTGTCAGAGAAACTGGCAAGAAACTTACTTAATTTAATGTGTTTTTTTATTCTTATTTTCTTCAGTCAAATAAGATCATATAGAGTACACTGCAGAATGCTATCTAATATTAAAAGGGCCATTATATTAAATGACTCTCAGTCTATTCTTGAGTCAGTTATTTACTTTTCCATAAATACTTGATGCCATTATTTGAAAATAAGTTGTATCTGTAAGATAATTTATTTTCTCTTCTGGAAAGCTTAAATTAATTACAAACGCTACCAGAGGCTACTATCAGGTTTCCATTTTGAAAATGGAATTGGATTATTTCTACAAAGAATTATAACAGAATGCATAATAGGATGGTCTATGATAAGACATAGTATCATACGAAGAGGTCATTTCATGGTTATCCAACCTTTTGACTTGCCTGGTCCGCAGTGAGTGAAGAATTGTCTTGGGCCGCATATAAATATAATATAAAATATATAATATAGTTACTGTATATAGATAGCGATAACAAACTTTTTAAAAAAAAATGTATTGTGGAGCTACATTGTACCAGATGTCCAGGGCTGCATATGGACAAACCTGGGTTAGTTTATGTATGTCATAATAAACATGGGATATAATCATAATAAAAGTTTACAAAATTAAAGCTTAAGAGAAAAATAGTTTTTAAATTCCATATTTTGCTTTCCATCTTTTTAATATTTTGTCTGTTCTCAGAGAATATTAGAATTATACAATAATACAGGATACAGTATTTTAAAAAAAATTATTTACAGCCAAATATTTTGTTCCAAAGCACCTCCACTTGCACTATCACCAATGAGCCCCACCACCGTGCCCCTATACCTCCCTATACTGCAGAAGCACTCTAGTCATGGAAAATTGGATTGTAGACATTGGATGACTGCTATTCCTCTATTTATGGACACAGCATTATGCCATTAGTCAGTCTAAGTACAACATCTCCCACATGTTGATAACTGAATTCAAATTCTTTTAATTAATTGAATATGCCTGTACATAATTATATACTCTTTAATTGTTTTAGATTAAGTTATGTGATCAGTTTTACCATCTATTACAGGACATGAAGTAACTCATTCACTTATTCATTCATTCATTATAAAGAATGAGAGCATCCATTAAACCAGTGGCAAATTGGAGATGTGTAGATTACATATTATATCGATTCTACTATATAACAGAAATTAATGCATTTTATTTAGATTATGCAGGAAGACACTATTACTTTCTTTGCAGACATATGAGAGCCTCTGGATTTTATGATCTAAACAACCACATCACCAGGCCAAGACTTTAGTTCACAAATACAGAATCACTCAGCAGAATAAATAGCCTGAGAATGGCTGATGCTATTTTTAATTAAATGAACTAATCCATTAATGCCATTTATTAGCATTGAAACTGGAAAAAATCTATCACAAAAACTATTTCTTTTTTAAACCTCTTCCTGTTTTAAAAACTGTCATTACATCAATAATTGCAATATTACGAAGTTTTCATACGTTAGTAAAAAAAAGTAGAGTATTACAGGGAACATTTTAATTGCATTAAAATTATTATATGTTACAGAAGCAATTTAATGCCTATAGTAGGAGGCTGGATTATAAAATTAACTAAACTTGCAAAAGGAGAGAACACAAGATTTGTATAGAATTACCTTGTTTGATTTACTAAATAAGGATAGAATTTCCTATTAAAGAGATATGTTTGGACTTTCTTGTGTTGATATATAATTCATATTATATAGGCTATATCAGTGTTATCAGTGCATATCAACTTAATTTTAATATTGTGAAATTCTAAATTGAAAAATGATACTATAAATATTCTTACAAGTCTCTGCTTATAAATATCTTTTCCATTTCTTTATTACTTTGTTTTCTGTTTCTTTTTCTTATGTTCTTAGATAACTACTCAGATAGATAAATAAATCTTAAAAGATTTTAATTATTAACTCTTAAGTGAAAAAAAAACTAGCCCAGATATGGAAGGTAAATTAATCTGTATTATATTTTAATAAGAGTATAATTCCAGTGTAGTGGTTAAAGGCTATCAGGCTAGAAATTGAAAGAGTGATTTCTAGTCCCCCCACCTTAGGTACACAGTCAGCTGCGTGATTTGGAGCCACTCACTTTCTCTTAACAATAGGAAGAAGGTTTTGACAAACTACTTCCGAAATCTTATCAAGAAAACTATATAAAACTTTAAACTATTTAATTTTTCAACGTTATAGGAATTGAAACACAATTTGGTATTTAAGATTCTCCAAAATGTTAATGCAAGTTTCAAAGTGAGAAAGTGCTCTTAAAAATATGTATACATGTAGTCATCTAACAATATTAATTGGAACCAAAAACTCCAATCTTAAGCAACATGGTTATAAGTAAACAAAACCATATAATCATGCTGTTTAGGATCCACAGTTCCAGCAATCATTAAACAAGGACCATAAGGTATGTGTTGTTTAAGCAAAAGGACTTCATGTGATTGTGATTTCCAACTTCCTGCCGGCTTCGTCATTGACTTTGCTTGTAGGAAGTCAACAAGAAACGTCACAAGCTCTAATCACATGACCATGAGACACTGCAATGGTCCTAAGTGAGAGGATAATTATCCCTCATTCAGTATGTTATAACTTTGAACAGTCGCTGATTTTAAATGATTTTAAACACAACCTGTTTATAAAAATAATGTTCATGCTAATTTTCCAAATTTTGCATGCAAAAGATGCTTTATTACACATAAATGTTTAAAAAATATTCATAAGTATGCTTTTCATGCCTACTCTGAGCAAAAATATATCCAAAATAAGGAAAATAAGAAAATGTATAAATAACATTTTTTGTTTTAGATATATCTGGAAACAGGCTGTAATGGTATCTGGGATATATATGGGTTGGAGAGATGGTCAGATAAGAGAAGGCATAGCCTGTAGCTGGATATTGGGTGGAGAAAAAGCAAGAGGTTCAGAAGGGACCCTCATCAGTTTGTTGAGCTATAAAGGAGACAATAGGAGAAATGTATTTTCAGACACGCAAGATTCTGTTATTACAGCTTTACAATATAATGGAATTAGCGTTTCTGATCATGTTTTCTGTCTGATCTATCTGGTAAGGCTTAAAAAAGCTTGGCAGGCAGTGAAACCAATACAGGTAGCCCACAACTGGGACTGGATCTCAGCTGCTAATTGAAGTGAGGTGCCCATGTAACTTCTCTCAGTACTCCTGGTTGTGATCATTAAAGTGATCTCACGGATCTAAGCAGAGTCCCAGGTAAGGAAGGTGGGGTGCTTCCTGGGGGTGGGGGAGAACTTGGGAGGCCACAATCAGGAGCTGAAAATCCTCCCTGCTGAAATCCAAGCAGGATTTTCAGCCCAAGTGAAGAGAACTCACATGCATCCTGCACCAGGCCTTCCGGGGGGGGGGGCTCCCCTATTTGCCTGAGGCATCCCATACTCCTTACATTACTGACTTATTACCTCTTCAGCCCCTACCTTATTTCAGCTCCCTCTTTTTTCTGTGAGTTGGCACCCTTCCCAAAGCCATCATAATTCCAGACCATCATTAAACAAACAGTCATAACTTGAGGAATATTGGCACATGATGGGATAATATAGCCCTTAAAATTATTTGTGATCAGTATCTTTTCATCTGCATTTTATAACAAATTATCTTTTAAAATCAGTTTCATGCAGAGAGCATTACAATCATCGGCCTGAGACAAAGCTTTGCCTTCTGTAAATACATGACAGTATGGAAAGATCTTAGATTTGTGAGTTGTTTAAGGCTTTTTGAAATTTAATGCTGGCTAATCTAGTAACCGTTAACAATTAATTTTCAGAATTGCCTTGCTCTAAGAAAAATCCATATCCATTTAGTAATTTATGCACAGGAGCTAAGCAGAAATGTGGATAGATAATACAGGCTAGCAAAGTTGCTAGCTTCATATCCTCTACCAGTTTTAATCATGGCCAGTAAATCAAGACTGTAAACCTAATTTTAGATATCATCAAACAGAAAGTCATCTCCAATTTAAGAATGACTGTTGATGCATTGCCTGGAGCAAAAATAAGGTTCTGGGAAAGATACTTTAACTGTTTTTACACATGACTATTTCCCACAGCTATATTTAAAATAGTTTCTTTTTCAAATAAAGTATTCTTTACTATCTAGTGATACCACATTGGTTTTGACCCGTAGCAACTTCTTCTGGACTGCAGATTCTCTTAATACTTTTTAAGACCTTAGTGCAAAGAAAAAGCAAGCAAAAGATCCATGTGTAATGTTCTAGTTTTTCCTCCATGCATCTCCCATATTTAAAGAGACAATATACTAAGAACACTTGCAGACCCCCAGGCTTTCTGTTTTCCACTTCCTGTCAAGTCAGTTTAAAACTCACCCAGGATTGATCTGATTTGTCTTTATTATTTGCAGCTTTATTCTTATACTGAATTGGTTTAGACATCGTCATATCTCTACATTTTCAAGTCTGGAGTTCACAGAGAACACATCCTTATAGTCCTGGTCATTTGTTTTCCTCCCTTCCTTGACTCAGTAAGAAAGTACATCTGTATATAAAAAAAGGACTGCCTCACAGCCTACATTATCAACAACCAGGCATGTTAATGTTGCTATCCTCACACAATTTAAGTCAGGGTGGTTTCAGAGCAGTGACTGGTAGGTTATCCCCTCATCAACGATTCTTTGGTGTTTTGGGACTACAATGGCTATAACTCCCATGATGAGCTAGAAAGTCTGATACAGAATTCCCAGTATTCCTAATACTAGGGAGGAAAATGCTATTTTTAATCCATAATTATAGTGGGCTGGAGTTGCTTTCTGCAACTTTTAGTTGTAACAATCATCCCTATTCATGCAACAACACAAAAAGGCCAATATCCATATAACTAAAAACCAGACTGGAAACAATTACCTGCTTTACTTCTCAATTCAGGAATAACTAAATTTACTTTGCTGCATGTCTCTCTCATGTGTAAATTCATCTTCTGTACATTTAATTTCAACTTGGATGACATTATATGTCAATTATTTAATATTTTGTAGGCATTTTTAACTGAACTGGTAAGTGAAGGTATCAGAGAATAGGCAACCGTCTTGCTAGTTATCACATTAGGCTTTCCTGAGCCCAGAAATTTTTATTGCTCAGGCTCTGAATAGCATGCATGTATGCATGCATACATATATATATACATACATACATACATACACACATACATATCTGATCCCACCCTGCAATTCCTCATTAAATAGCCTTCAGGATTTTCTCAAAGTCCAAAGCACGCACTTCAACGTAAATCCAGTGTTTATGAATCAAATAGAAAATCCTATATAATAATCATATGAAATGCAAGAAAAGGATCAGAAAGATGGAGAAAATCAATCAAATAAAAATAAATTTAATGCTATTCTAATTTCTATCACTTACTCCAAATGCTCTGTTTATACCCTAAAGGTACCTTCTGACTGTCACACTTTTGGTATTTGAGAATGGTCAGGTATAAGCAAAACTAAGTCAAACAGATTTATTTTTAGAGCCTTTTGTCTCATAAATTATATATGTGTGGAGCTACCAATAATGTGGATAGCAAGTGTAATTGTAAGCAGGTGTAATGTGGATAGCATGCTTGGTGGACATGTAAATGACAGTTCATCTAAGGAATCCTTAAGATTGTGGTAAACTAATGATTTGAATGAGAAACAGATCAGCTTCTCAGCAACTGTATTACATCAAAAGAAAAAAATTGCCAATATCTTATTAGGCACCAGTGAAAGTCCACTGGCTTCAACAGAATTTATACATGAGCAATTTAATCTATGTCAAGATCAGGCAGAATTTAAAAGTACATATTCAGGAACATTGATTTCCTGGTTAGGGTTAAGAAAAACACATAACCACCTGAGGTGAGGTGAAATTTGGGGGGGGGTGTCCATTTTATCTCACATTGCTTTTAATATGGTTTAGTATCTAAGAATAAAAGATGAATTTGACAAATATCTGGTAATAAAAGTTGATGCTCTGAGATCAAAGAGACTGTTATTGCTTGGTAACTCATTTGACTTCTCTTCTGAATCTCAGACTTTGGCAAAAAAAAATATTTGGGATATTATCTATAAATATAGTACTGTAGGCTATATTATTCAGTAAAGTTGTAAACACAATCCAAGTTACCATGAACTATATCTATATGGTGTTATTGAAACTCTACAAGGAAGATGTAAGAACATTGCTATCAAGGCTAACACCTAATCATCACTTTTCTGTCTTGTTAAGACTTCATAATATACTGAAATCTAGGTTTCATAATATAGTGTACCAATAGGGGGAAGGTTCCCAAAGACAATCTAAGACGTGGGATTTGGAATTCTACTCTTAAAATAGAGAATAAAAGGATTAAGTCCTAATTACACAAAAAAGGCTCCTAGTCCCTCCTATTTCCAAATGTGTGCATGCTTACTAGACTAGGAAATAAACCCAATGGACACTGTTGAATTTAATTAAAATGTATATAACCAGCCTATGAAAGAAAGATTTGACTTTCTACCATTCTGGGTACACCTTGATTTTTCCATGTATACAGCAGATTCAACACAACCAATAACCTTATAACTATTGCCAAACTAAGGTAAAATATATTATTATAGTCCACCCTCCTTCTCTAATATAGTAAATCATATATTTTTATTTCTATTTTTGAACTGCAATTATTTGTTGCTTCAAAACCATTCTTAACTATAATTTCAGAGGTTGAAGTTTAGCCAGCTTTAAACCATTGAACATTGTCATCCTGCATAATATTCTGGTTTGAGGCCAGCATTTTTGGAAGGCCTCTTTCTTCTTTTATAAATGTGCCAATAATCTGCAGTCATCTGAGGTCCTGTGGTATGTCTTGCCTATTAAAAACATGAGTCTGCTAAAGATACACAAAATACAGCTTAGCTATATTGTGTGTCCACTGACCTCATGCTTAACTGCTTTGAGTGGTACATCACTTTTAAATCTGCCTGAGCATTATAGTACAAGTAAAATATATAAATATAGTATTTTTGCTTGATAACATAAAAAATTAGCCAAGAGGTATTTTCAAGATCATCTATTTTTCATTTTTAACACTATATCTAACCTTACTGGCTGAAGAGATTTTTAAATAATTTTTTTTAAATATTCCTATCATACGTTTTATGAATACTTAGATGATACTAGTTTTCATTCAATTCAAGGCCAGTATTCAGTAGTCACATGCATTTTTGTAGTTCATATATACACTGCCTATTATCACATACAATATTATTCTAACATACCCAAAAAAGAGGACTCAAGAGGAATGTTATATTGAAAATGGAGAACAGAGGATGGTGAAATTATTCTTACTTATAAATAATTGAGTTTCTTCTTGAGTGTTCTACATGTTAAGCGGTGAAAGAAGAGCCTCCCTCCTGGGGTCATAGATGCTCCATCAGTGGAGGCTTTCCAGCAAAGGTTGGATAATCCTTTCCCTGGAATGATCAGAGAATTCCTGCCTACTCATTCATAAGAATACAGACTCAGAGATAATGTGTGATGGGCTACAAGTCCAGGGTGTTTTCCAACATGCAGCTGACTTTAACTTTTTATTATTATCAATATCAACACGGACAAATTGAGATGATTGGATGTCTTTTTTTATGTTAACCCTTTGAGTCTATCTAAGACTCCAAGGGTCCTTGGTGCTCTCTGAGTTTGCTTGTTTTCTTGCAGAGGTTTCATTACCCAAACTAGGTAATGTCATCATTGCCAGTAAGGAGTGTGGTTTTCTGTCAGTTTATATTCTAGTGGCTTGCCCTTTCAGTGTTGATGGGGGTTCTTAAAGATTCTTTGGTTGGGCTGTTTACTGTTAGATTCTCTGGCAGTTTCTTGATTGGGCTATTGTTTATCCCAATAATAGAACACAGAATAATAGAGTTGGTCTGATGTTAATTTTGGAGTTAATCTATGCTGATGTGGGTCTGATTGCTGATGGAGAGATGCTTAGGTCCTTTTGTTCCCTTTTTGGTTGGTTCATTGTCCCTTTTCCATAGTCTATAGATGTTGTTAATGTCTGTGTGTCTATTGATAGCTAATTTGTCAGAGTGCCTAGCTTCTAGACTTAGCTTGGTCTAGAATAGTCACATTTTCCCAAATGAAACTAAGGTTAAGTTTGTCTATATGTTGTGAAATTAAAGAGTTTTCATCATGTCTTCTGACGGCTAGTTGGTGTTCATGGATGCGTTCTGCCAGTCTTCTGCCTGTTTGTCCTACATAGTAGTTGTTGCGGTTATTACATATGTATATTATAGATGATTACTGGGGTTTTTTCTGGGGTTGCTGGGTCTTTTGGTTTGCTTTGGATGTTTTGAAGGGCTTTAGTTGGTTTGTGTGCTACGCTGATTCCATGTGGTTGCAGTAGTCTATTCGTGGTTTCTGAGATACTCCTGATATAGTATCAAGAATATCAAGATATAGAGTCTTGAAAAGACTTCAATACAGGATTGAACTCCAAAAGACTACTAGAAATATTCTTGACTGAGATTGGCTGTGGTAATAAAAATTTGCAAGTCCAATTAAGTTTTCTCTTCCTTCCCTCTTATACCAAAGGAGTCAAAGATGAGGCAGTCTGAGTCTCTTCCTAATATTTTCTCTTTCCCCTGGATTCAAAATGCCCTTCTGCCCTTTTTGTTTTTATAATGGTTTCTGACCCCCCCCCAGGTTATCTCTATGGCTCTTCGCATCACCTGCTCCATTACACTCAATCTTCCTGTCCACATGGAATAAAAACCCCAGAACAAAATTATGGGAACAAATTTCAAATTCACACACAACCACACATTCCTCACTCAGCAGCTCGCAAAGATCACTAGATTAGTCCTGCAATTCAGAGGTGGAAGAACTGGGCACGTCCCTCTCTTCTCTTTCTGTTGCCTGGACTGTCTCTCCTTCTGATGGCTTCCCCAATCTATCCAGCAAGTCCTGCAACCCAGAGGTAGATAGAACTATGGAACATTCCCTCCCCTCAGCTACATACTTATCTGCTCCAGGGAGTATATCTTGCTGGCAAACAAAGAGCCTGCTTCATCCTCGCAGTCATCTTGTAGCATTGGAAAATCATGGGGATTTAGAACATGGTAGAGTTGGAAGGGACCTCAGAGGTCTTCTAGTCCATCCACAACTTCTGAAAGCAAGCTATTCCACTGTTTATTTACTCTCACCATTAGGAAATTTCTCCTTAGTTCTAGGTTGCTTCTCTCCTTGGTTAATTTCCAATCATTCTTTCTTGTCCTGCCTTTGGGTGTTTGGGAAAATAATTTGACCCCCTCATCTTTGTCGGGATGAAGGTTTCCTGGGAATTATAGATGAAATCGATCTACAAACATTGGCATGAATGTCTGTCATGTTCTCCTATGATCTCTCCAGTTCTGGATGGCCCTCCAAGTGAATCAGATATTTCAATCATTTCCCTTGCAAGTAGAATACAGAATAGTTTCTACTTCATATATCTCTTTTCTATCCATCAGAATGGGAGGAGTAAGTTTTCTTAGTAAGCTGTGTTCAATGGAAAACAGGACGAACCATCAGTGATCCAAGCAACTGCAGATGAAAGGCCATTGATTAATTTATTGAACCATTAGGAAGGGGCCAATAAACTTTTTTGAGGGACATACTAAAACCAAAATCTTAGTTGAAAGTCAGGTCAAATCCCCTCTGCAATTTTGGTACCTTCTTGCCTGTGCATGTCTGCAGCTTGTTTGTGTGAAGGCTTTGTCAAAACCAGCTTTTCCTTTAAGAAAAGCTCTCCTGTAGAAAGCATGAAGTGTGAAGAACTGCAGATGTTGGGGTTGTGGAGAACAAAATATAGAAGTACAAACTATAATTTGCCTGTGCAAACTATACTAAAATATAGAAGGGCAAACTATAAGGTACTAAGTTGTTGTAAGCAAATTTTGCAGTTCAGTCCAATTGTCTTGTTAGACAAGAGACATAGCACCATATTGTTCCTGAATCTGTTTCTATTATTCAGTTTGACCATTAAAGGTTGAATGTCAAGAAGATGACAAATGGATTTTAATGTCTAATAACTGGAAGAGGGGCTTGTAAAAGTTGGAGGTAATTTGAGATCATGACTGACTAGGTTTCTGTACCTAAAAACACGTTCAAAAACTTTGTGTGCTTTTTCCTAAGCCAATGGGACCGGGACCCCTTGCAAGGAATGAAATGAGCCATTTTTCTAAACAAATCTACAATCCTAGAATGCCAGTATAAGCTTATGTGGGGCAGGGGAAGTAAAACCCACTGACGTGTGATCCCAGGTCATAAAGAGGAACTCAGAGGGAGAAGCAGGTCACTGAGTTTTCCATGAATAGACTTTGCTCAGCATCAAACGTAACAGGATGAAATGTAATCTCTGTCATCATTCTCATACTTGACCATGAGAACTATCTGAGCAGCCAATGCAGTTTTAAACACATCCGAATGTCCAACAGTTCTATTATCATGACATTGTTATCAACCTTCTCTCCTTAAAGAAAGGGGGACATATAAATGGCTATTGTGAAATACTGCCCTTTCATATATGTAAAGTGAAGAACCATCCTGCGGGGCTCCCTGAATATTATCTATCCAAGACCTGTTGTTGCTGCACCTTCATTTGATCTGCAAGATCAACATTCTGCCTCACTGCCCCAATCTTTCACAAGGGTCTAACTTCTGAGCAATGGCAAAGTTACAGCAGGGGGAGATTATCATATTCTGGTTTAAGTGACAGGGCATTTAATAGCCTGATATTGTGAGGGGAAATAAGATACAGGAATTGAACTGGGAGAACAATTGTGTCCACCCAATCTTCCAAGTTCTTCTTTTTGCAGAACTTCCAAATTCACATGGTCTATGCATATTTGTACTAGGTGTCCTGCCCTTCCAGGAAGTGCCTCCATTGCTGGAATGCTGCCTTCATATAATTGTGTTCAGCTGATAGAAGCAATCTAGAATAAAATGCATATGACAAGGAATCCATCCTGCCCTCCTGTGCCTGGAGAACTACTTCAACCACCATTTGTAAAGCGTTAGCTTGCATCATGAATTGGAAAGTGATGTTTGGACATCTGAGTAGGAGCTGTAATGAGACAAGGTCTTTCAATTTCTGAAATGCTGTTTGCTTCTGAGTAGATCATAAGAATCTATGTCTTAACTTTAGATGAGTGTTATGCAGTTTGCAAAATTATGAATTCCTAATTAGGAAATTAGGAAAACCATGCAAGATATAGATCCTTCACATTTTGAGGTAATTGCTGTGAAAATATGGCTTATACTTCTAAAGCAGAGGTCTCCAACCTTTTGGGCACCAGGGACTGGTTCCACGGGAAGAGGTTTTTCCGCAGACCGAAGGGTGCATGGTGCTGCCTGTATCCCGCAGATGGGGCTGTGTGGAACAGTTGCTGGCATGCCATGACCTGGTACCGGTCTATGGACTGGGGGATTGGGGAACCCTGTTCTAAAAGATCCATTTGTATGCATTCAGCAGAAATCCTGTAACTGAAATCATCCATTTGGGGTAGATCAATCACAATTTCTCCAATGTAGCAAAAAAAAACAAAAACCAATCCAAACTTATGTTCGTGGAGTCTTTTAAAGATCCTTCTAGCTTGGGTTATATGTCAGGAAAGGTCTTTCAAAAAAATCAGTATGTCAACCATATACACTGCAACATAGTGGCCCAAAATATCAAAAACTTTTAATTCATCTGAATCATGAATAATAAAACTCTACTGAAAAAGGCTACAGTAACAGACTCTTGCAAGACTGATTATATTGTTCCATTCCTCCCTTTTATACCCCTGGGAATCAGGGAGCAGCCAGCGTGACTCTTTTCCTAATACTTTCTCTCAGTGCTTTTTTCCTTAAAAAAAAAAAAAAAGGTGCCGGAACTCACACATGTCATACAACCTGCCTTGCCTACTGTACAAGGTTCCATCCAAAAAAGGTGGTGGAACTCCGTTCTGGACGTTCTATGAGAAAAAAAGCCCTGCTTTCTCTTTTCTCAAAGCTCAGGGCAAATTTCTGCACATTTTCTTTTTGCAATAATTTCTGAATCCTTTCCCCAAGATCATCTCCATGGCTCCTACATTTTACATGACTTTAGTAACCACGTTGTTTGAATGTCTGTAAGTCTTTAAAAGTCTAACACGGAAGATGGAATTTACAGCAATAAACTATTTCAACACAGACTAGACTTTGCTAATGGATACGTGTCATTTGGCAAGTGTCAATATTGCAGTGTCAGCATCCAGCCACACTTCAGCTTTGGCACCCAGAATACCACACACCCCCAAGCTTTTTTAACCCAATACCAGTATGGTACTTGAAGCAAGCCAGCACCTTGAGCACTATTTGTCGGCATATGCTTCAAAAACCCAGGAGGATAGGAAAATATGCACCAACTCCAGACCATAACAGTATTTCTGCTACTGTTGGCAGTTGTTGAAATATAGGTATTAATTATGCCAGTGTCAACAAGACCCTAAAGGATCATGAATATTAGATGATACATTTCATTGAAACTAATGGAATTAGATCACAGCCACTTTTCATTGCACTGCAGTTTAGCAGTAAAGCCCATCTTCTGTTGACAGCATTTCAAGCCAATTCTTATAGCCTTGGGGAACAATGCCCCAGGCATTTCTCCTATGCAAGCCCCACCAATGGAAATAGGAATTTCCACAGCATATGGCCCAAACACACCATTGCCAAGTACTTCATTAAGCTTTGCATACATTTCATATTCAACAAAAAAAAGCTTCTGTACTTCAAAATGTCCATAGGTACCTATTGCAAAATTAACTGAGGAAGGAAAGATACATACTCAGATTCAAAATAAGTTACATACCAAGCCAATTTCATTAGTAAAATAAACAAGTTTCAAGTCTTTGGTTATGATACATTTAAAGATTTCTTTTACACTGCAGTAGCTATTAAATAACATTGTCTTTTTTGAGTGCCAGTTTGTTTCTAGGCAAACTTAATTTCAGAACTAATATACTTCAGACAGCCAATAGTTGTTTTCAATCTTGTTACACAATTAGATGATATTGCTAATTTACATATTTTTCATATGTTATATTGTAAGGCAATTTATAATATGTAACAATGAATATATTACTAAGTACAATTGCATTTCTGCATGCCATCTTTTTGTCTTAGAAGGACTCTTGGAACTGGGCTGTAAGTCGCCCAAAGTCGCTTCAAAATGAAATGGGCGGCAAGTAAATTTAATAAATAAATAAAGCTGCAATAGAACCTGGGTTTGGTAGTTTTTCTATAGACCAAACCTCTTCATTTTTTCAAAGAAAGGTATCCCAAAATACCTATTTTCAAGTATAAGCTTTTTTCCCCTGCAAATTCTTAACATTCTCCCCTTCAAATCATCAAATATTTGGAAGTGATATATAGTTCCACAGAAAGAGGAATGGAGATCTGTCCCTATTTAATATTTCTTCCATTTACTTACATTTTATTTCCCTCATTCAAATTACAGCATTTTTTAAGAGCACTTGAACAACTGGGGAGTTTTCTTTTGATCTTTCACAGAGTTGCAGAAAAAATTCTGATAGGTCACAGAATTCAGATGTATTGATAAAATTTGCAAATACAGAAATGAGTGATGGTATACCACTATATGAATAAAC
Organism: Bothrops alternatus; assembly: GCA_034064705.1. NCBI lineage: Eukaryota > Metazoa > Chordata > Lepidosauria > Squamata > Viperidae > Bothrops > Bothrops alternatus. The sequence goes on from JARGCV010000166.1 coordinate 1,150,669, forward strand.
ATAGGGGAATGTAGAACTCAGTTCTTATAAATTTATTGTCTTTTATTCATACCTGTAAATGTTCCTGTGCTGGATAGGATTTTTGAGAACTGAATTCCACTCATTTAAATGACTCTAGGTCAGGGCTTTTCAACCAGTGGTATGGGTACCACCTGTGGTACATTGGCACCTGGCAGGTGGTATGCGACCATCCCAGAAAAGTGGTAGTGGGGGAGGGGAATGAGCTGAACCAGTGGCAGCACCGGACAAGCCTGAGCGAGAGATGGCTGGAGCTGCAGGGCTGTCAGGGCTCAGCGGAAGCACCAGGATCAGCGCTTCTTCAGGACTGTCAGGACTCAGTGGAAGCATCAGGATCAGCACCAGACTCCAGCTGGAGCTCAGCGCTGATCCTGGCGCTTCTGCTGAGCCCAGAAGAAGTGCCGATCAGCTGGAATGTTGCAGCTTCTCCAGGCTCTTGTGATTTACATTCAGATGCTTGGCAACTGATTCATATTTATGACGGTCACAGTGTCCCAGGGTCATGTGAAGTGATCAAAACCTGCTGCAACCACCCAGCAGACGGGGAGAATAAAAACCAAACACCCCCCACCCCACCTCTGCTGCCAATCCTCAACAGAAATGCTCACAACAATGAAAACCTCGGACAGGAGGAAGAGCACTGCCGGGTGAGCAGGCAGGTGTCTTGCTTGGCTGTGGCTTGGGGGGCACTTTTTTCAATGCCATTGTAACTTCAGACAGTCACTAAGGGCAGTCACTGTTGTAAGTCAAGTACTCCCTGTACTTCATCATTTTTTTCCTTTTTTTTTTGGTTATCAAGTTTTTGACACCTTGCTAGGTGACTGGTGGTACTCGGATATTGCCATATCCTAAAAGTGGTACAATGGGTGAAAATGTTGAAAAGCCCTGCTCCAGGTTAGAAAAGGCCAAATTAAGTTGAGGAAGAAATACAGAGAGTGAGAGTGGTCTTCAATTGGTTTAGTTCTCTTCAATTGACTGAATACTACAGTACTACTTTTGATAATGCAATTACATAACTTCACGCCAGAGCAAAGCAGTTTTTCCTGTCTGTACTAATTTCTATTCAGAAAGGAATGAGGCAAACGTGCATTCTAGTCTCACATTTTCCAGTTTAACTCCATGAGCCAAACTTTAACAATGAACGACATCCCACTAAACTGGCAGTTCTTCTTTATACTACCGTAATGATACATCTTATCTACAATACAAGTAGAATTAAGGCAGAGAATCCAAGACTTTGCCCCCATAATGTAGACATCACAACTTAATAATCATCATTCCAAGACAAAAACAACGATCATTATTAAAACTATGTTAGGCATAATAATCATTTGAAAATGATATCAACACAGGACAAATCAAGGCCCTTAAATACCCAGTCTAATTTTTTAATCTCTTATTTGGAGGGAAACAAATAAGCACTTTCACTAGTCCATAAGATTGCTAACATAGTTTTATATTTATTAGTAGAAAAGAAAGTGCTATATGTCTCTTGCCATAATCATTTATAATGGTAACACGACTAGGCTTCTGATTTCTTCAGAGATGATTTCCAGTTACCATGGAAAAAAGATACTGAATCAGACCTCAGGTTTTTCAGCCCAATATTTGGCTTAAAATTGGACATGAGAGCACAAACGTAGAGCTGAAACAATACATCTTTCACAATGGTCTCCAGAATAACTGGAGAACAATCCACGCTATTAAACAGTTGGTCTATGGAAAACCATTCAATTCAGCCAGCTACTTTTCCAATGTCCCTTGAATGCCACATCAACTTCTCCCAACTTACATTTGGTTCCCTGACACCTATACTAGTGTTCTATAATTGTGTTTCCCTGTTTGAAAAACATTGTTCTACAGCGTGATCAGTTATGATTTTGCCCAGTGTGGGAAATTGAAATTGTCCTGCACTGTATGTCCTGCCCTTTTTCCATGACCTGCTGCATGCATTTAATAACTCTCTAACTGCTTAATTGCTTTGGTAGGATGAGGAAAAAGTTCTTTTACAGGCCCGTTTATCTTCAGGAATATCATGGCACATAGCTATATTTTGTAGTATAACCATTGCTATTCTGGGGCTAATAGTTTGCACTCTTCGTGTGTGTGTGTGTGTGTGTGTGTGTGTGAGAGAGAGAGAGAGAGAGAGAGAGAGAGAGAGAGAGAGAGAGAGAGAGAGAGAGAGAGAGAGAGAGAGAGAGAGAGAGAGAGAGAGAGAGAGAGAGAGAGAGAGAGAGAGAGAGAGAGAGAGAGAGAGAGAGAGAGAGAGAGAGAGAGAAGGGGGAAAGAGGTATTTCACCCACACCAATAATAAGTAATTCACTTCAGCATTCTGTTTTTTTCCTTCCTATTGTGCTTTTCTGATATGCAATATGCACTGACAGTTCATCTTCAACTATAAATATTTATTAACTTTCTAAAGCTGAGGACGAAAAAGATACAAGATGAAGTGGGACCTGTTTTTTCTGAATAAAAGAGCATTCCCCCAAGGATCATTTATTATGACTGTATGCCAGTGATATCGCTTGAATTTCTCTGGTTATGAAGCTTGAAAGGAGGACAGATAACTGTAACAAAAATATTAAGCAACTGCTTATGTAAGGTTTTGGAAATTATATTATAGTCCCCATAGAATTCTGGAGATGCAGTTTTCATCTATTGTGTCCACCAAATGAAACATGCTCCAGTATAGCTATTAGATGCCTTTCAACTTATTATAGTTCCATAGGGACTGGAATACCTTAGAATTTCTAAGTATTCTGCTACACCAAGTCCTACCTCTGTTTATTTATATGCCATTTAAAAGCTTGGCCAACAGCACAGGAATTATACATCTGTTGTATTCTTTGGCTGCTCTTGAAAAAGCAAACATTTGAGTCTGGTTTTCCGGATATTTTAATCATTAGGAAATTCCAGGATTATTGATAATATTGGGAAATTGGAAAAAACAACTCAGAAGATAATACAGATCTTTATTATTTTTGAGAATTACAGGAATATTTTCAGATAATCACCAGGAATTAATTTTGATTATAGAAGTTTTTATCTACACTTAATAAAGGTAAGTGATATGCCAGTATAACATTATAGATAAAATAACACAAACAGATCGTGACAGTGCAAATGCAATCTGATTATCATATTTATCTATTACTAATAGCAATAGTTACTAATAGGATCTTATTTATGTACATGTTACATTTATATACTGCATTTCCTCCAGAGTTCAAAGCAGCCTAAATTTTATCCATACAAAATTGTCCTGACATAAAAATATTGAGATAGAAAGTACCAAAGTTAACTAGTACATTTTATGCCTCAATAAAGATTTAAACCATTATTCTATTATTCCTTTAAAGGTGCACTTTTATCATTCAGTTCTCTCATCCCAACATCTAGTTTTATAGTATAATAATAATAATAATATTTTTAGGACTTGAATTGTTAAGTTTCCAGCAGTCTTACAGTAGACTGTGAATTTAACTGTAGATTACCTAGGTGTAAGACTGATTGCATTAATAATGCTCAAAAATCAAATTCTGAGCACACGGAAGAAATACAAAAATGTGTGTCTTTCTTTAAATGAAATCTAAGATTCAGCAAAATTGAATTAAATAAAATTGAGAAAATGAGAAATAGGCATTGATAGATTTGGGTATCTTCCTAATGATGTTACATAATCGCTGATGATATGGTTGAGTAATATATTGTAAAAGAAGCCAATTAGACACAAAAATAATAAAATTGACTAGGTAAAGACACATTTTTAACTGCAAAATACTTACCGAGCCATATAGTTCTCCTTTTTCATTCATTCCCAAATAAAGTCCACTGTCTACCCCTCGAATGCTGACCAGGCCTACTGCTACACTGATAAATTCCAGGATACCTGCAAAATATATAAAGCAAGCGTATTAACCTAGCTTTCATTCTCCTGTTTTAATACTTCTGTTGACTTTTAATTGATTCAGACGTATTGCTAAAATTGTAGCTGTTTTTCTACCAAAAAGAATGTCAACACATCAGCAGTTATTAGAGCTACAGGCAGTCCTAATACATAAGACAAACAGAGTTGAACTTTTCCTCAAATTATTGCAGAAGAACAAATCATTTAGAAAGAATAAAGACAACGGATTTTAACACACACATCTGTTAATTGATAAGGTACCTGTAAAATCTGATATGTTATCTGCATAACCAACTCATCTTCCTCTTCCTCCCCCACTTTATCCCAATTTATATTCTTCATCAATCTAGCCACCCTATGCATCTGATAAAGTGAGCTGCAGCTGATGAAAGCTTAAGCCTGTTAATAAAATCTGTTAGTCAGAAAAGGGGATACCTGACTCGTCCTTATTTTCTGAAATTATGCAACTCAGGCTTCATATGAAAGTCAAATTAAAAGATGAGACCTTCAAAATAAAATTACTTGTTCGAAGATTATTTTATAAGTCCTTCTAGTGAAGTGCCTCAGCAAATCCAATTACCCAACTAACTGTTCACATGCCAGAACCTACAGATAGATTATATTAGAAACAACACTTGAGGTCTACTTTAAAGGGCAAAAGCACCACAATATTTATGTGACCACTATGAAAGATTATTCAGAATCTAGTTAAACACAAAGCAGAATTTAACTCAAAATGTCTAAACAAAACACTTCCTGAACATCAATTTTTAATATGACTGAAACGTTGAAAACTTCAAAAAATGGTTATAGCAAAGGTACAGGCTTAAAATGTACATAAGAACAGGTAACGGTTTATTGGAATGAGAATGGAGAGAGAATTTTAATGGAAGAGAATAAAGTCATAATCTCTACTAATGCATAAGGAAAATGACTAGTAGAAAAGCACACACTAGATTTTGTAAAATATTAATTGTACGTCTTTCATAAAAAAGCTACTGCAGGATGCAATGACCCATCTCAGCATTATAAATTCAGCAAGGAAAAAATTGACAGGGGGAGTTCTGTAACTTGTCATGTAAAGTTCTATGCAATTATTATTGAGCTTTGCTTTATATATTATTCATCATTGCAAAGACATCCAATTTACAACCTGGATGACGGTGGCCTACTGGAATCTACAAATTTAAAATTACTAGAATAACAGTTTTATCAAATAATAAGTCAAAATAATCAATATTCTACTAGGAGTATTTACCACAGTCAATTAGAAAGAATTAAACTTTCATCTTGGGTATTTTCACACAAAAGATTCCATATACCTCTAACCAAAAGTCTAGTCTTTTTTCCCCTCAAATTTTGGTTGAATTTTTAAAAAATGAAATGGCAAGATCTGTGAGTGAAAGTGTTTGCACAATAAAGGCCTTAACTGGAATCAACCCTTGATTGGGGTTTCTGCATTAATAAATCTGATATCTTCCATACTAATGTAAAAAAATAAACCGGAAATGTAGTTGCCATGTTAATTTCAGGGGTCTGGTTCACAATGGATAATTCCTGAAAGTAACATAAAATTGATGAACAGTCTGAGATAATTATGAAATCATTGATTTCAGATTTTATATATTGCAACTATGAATGCTTGCTATAATACTGCAAGCATTCAGTATTGGAGGTGCTTGGAGGTGGTTAGAATGCAGTATTGCAGGCAAATCCTACCTACAGTCTAAAGGTCAATCCTGACCGGCTCAAGGTTGACTCAGGCCTTCCATCCTTCCAAGATCGGTAAAATGAGGACCCAGATTGTTGGGGGCAATATGCTGACTCTATACAACCACTTAGAAAGCACTATGAAGTCATATGTAAGTCTAAGTCACTATGAAGTCATATGTAAGTCTAAGTGCTATTGCTACTTAAGTGACAAATCTAGGGTATGTTAGGCAGATTTGAGTCCCATCATAATCAAAGTACAAAATGATTTGGATTTGGTTTATAATACTACCTATAATGTGGGTTTCCCCACATATATGTTGAAATAAACTGTATCTTAAATACAAGGATCTCTCCTTTTGAAGCCTGCCTCCTTAAATTCTATACAGTAGTTTTCAATTTATGACCGATTACTTAGTAACCATTCAAAGTTCAACCATTTAACAGTCTCCAAAAATGGGATTTACAACCTAGATTTGAAGTTCTAACAGCTGCTGCTCCTACTCCCCACAAATGGCCCTCATTTACAGATATTTGCAGCATTCCATGGTCATGTGAAAGCAATTTACAACATTTTTACAGAAAATGGCATTTACTTCTGGTTTCCACCAAAAACCACCCATTAGTAAGCAATGGGTTTGCTTTATGACTGCTGCTTAACAATCATCACAAAAATGGTCATAAAATCAGATGCAGTCATGTGGTGACTCACTTTATGACCATTATGACTTACAACCATAACTATGGGCTCAGTTATCTTAACTGAAAGGCTACATGTACCAAGGCTTTGATAATGCCACTGTTCATGAACATTGGTCTCACAGCTTTTGTCATTAAAGTCATGGCTTCATAAGGCCTAGCATTAGAACATCAATTGGACATTTAGAACAAGCTGACTACATTTTTATCTGGGCAATTTCTCTATCCTTGCTCTTTGCATATTTTTTGCATAATTTTGCATGGATCTTTCTGAAGCAGGATAAGGAAGTAGGGTAGAAAAACCTAGCTCTCTTTCTGAGTCTTCTAAATATAACTCAGTTGTTGATTGGGCTACTTTTGAACTATTTCAGGAAAGCACTATTCCCTTTGAATATACAAAACATTTACACAAAACCAGAACAAGTTTGAACAATGATTAAACTTGCTAGTTTGGCCATCTTGTCAAAGTTTACCTTTTGTCTAACCTACCCCATGTTAAAAAGAATTATAGAATGTTTTCCCCCAGTTGGTGATATTGGGTGGAATGGAAGTGAAATGAAGCCAAGAGAATCTTCATCCCAACCCCATCATGGTATATAGACAGCAATGTTTGCTAGCGCTGTGCTCATTACAAGCTGGAGACTACCAATGGGATAGCGACAGTTATACCATTATAAGTTTATGTTGCCACGATAGCACTATAAGTTTCTAGATAGCACTTTAATTTGGCTATGAAGAAGAGCCTTGAATTATTGATCTGTAATACACACAGTCTGTGTATCAGAATGTAAAGATATTTATAAATCATCATGCCAGCTGCATATGACCATTTTCTATTGGGTATAATGTAACATTCTTTCAAGCTGTTTTCATTTTGCTGCTGAATGTATGCAGAATACTGCAATTCTTCTTGAGACATTTAAAAGGTAGATGACCAAACATATTTTTCGTCTGCAAAAAGGTGACCTATATTTACAAAACATGTTAAACTATGATCTGTTTAATCATTTATTAAATATAACCAGAAAAGCTAGGTTCATGTGATATGCTATAAGCATAACTGGTAGATCTTTAAAATCAGGAAGTCCAGATTCTGATTTATGTTTACCTAGTTCTATCCAGTTGTAGAATTGGAAGATTTAATCCAAGCTTTTCTTCAATCTAGAATTTGCAACTGAGCTCTGAACTAAGGCTTCCTTGAAATAAAACTGTTGCACATCTGTTCTGCTCTCCACAACAGCAGAACTAAATACTTTGTAATGTAATCTATCCCACTGTAACTTACCTTATTATTAGGCCCCATAGAAGGATGTTTCTCCAGGCAGTCCTTCTAATACGGGAATAAAGCTTTTTGTCACCCTTAATATTTAAATCTCTCCCAAATCCTGCTGTGCTGCCTTAAAGGTAGTCCTCAACTTATGACCTCAATTGGCACTGGAACTTTCATTACTAAGCAATGCAATAAATATTTTGGAATATCCTGATCCCAGCACACAATCCTAAATACCTCAGAATTCCCTCTAGCACTGGAGGAATTAACATGTTATTTACAAAATAATAAACCTATAACTGCTATTTATATGCAACCCATTAAACCACTATAGATTTAAAATTACAATTGTATCAACAAAAGTACTGTTTTGTATGTATTAAATACCTATTTCTTTGGTAAGTACTACCTATCAATAGATGTGATGCCTTCACAACTTGATGTCAAAGAATCTGAAAGAATGCCTCTTCTTATATGTTTCTACCTGTACCTTAAGGTCATCTTCAGACCATCATCTCATCCCCAGCCCACAACTGAGGCTGCTTAAAACCATCTTCACCTATGGGTGAAGTTTTGGGATTGTGTTTTTTTTCTGTTCTACCTACACTATGAATGCAATCTAGAACTCTTAATCAACCAATGTGGTTAGAGGTTGGGATTTGCCAGTCTCACTGGCTACTTTAGGCTGCTTTGAATATGATTTCTCCTGTCAAATCACTGGACACTGGCCTCCAAGGCCATTTTGGTTTTGGCTGTATAACACAGTTGTTTTCAGACTGCCTTTCCAGTATCTTCCAAAGCATTGATCAAATATTACATAGTTTCCTTATTACATGGGTTTAATGGTTTGGAGGAGTTTATTTTTTGAGAACAGATTCAGTGCTGCACACGTTAGTTCAAACAGGAAAGAAATGGGTTCTGCTACCTATATATTTCTGGTTCCATTCCCTATAGCCGTGGTGGCGAACCTATGGCACATGTGCCACAGGTGGCATGCAAAACCCTCTCTGTGGGCACACACGCCGTTGCCCCAGTCCTAGGTCTTCAGCTAAATTTATAAAAGCTTTTCGCTTTAGGCTTCTGCGCCATGTGCAAAAAAAAAAAAGGTTCAATTAATTTCAACTTCTCGCAGGAAAAAAAAAGATCTTGGAAAGTTGGAATTGATTGAACTTTTTAGTCCCACCCAGTCTGCCGTTACCACCGCAGCCACGCCCACCCAATGGGCCACACCCACCCAATGGGCCACACCCACCTGGCACCCGACTGATACATAAGTGGGTTTTGGGTTGCGGTTTGGGCACTGGGTCTGTAAAAGGTTCGTCATCACTGCCTTATAGGGTTTTGGGTGTTTCTGCTTACAAAGGGTTTTCACATGGTAATATCATTTGTTGTTTTGAGGAGGTGCATAGAAAGCAGCTACTCTTTATGACATTTTGGTTATTCTATGATAGAACTAGCTGAGGATGGAACTCTCTCATTCCTCACCACCCCCTCCCATTTCAAGTGAACCAAGTACTTCTAACATAGGTCTAGCACAGGGGTTCTCAACCTTGGCAACTTTAAGACTTGTGGACTTCAACTCCCAGCTTTGCTGGCTGAGGAATTCTGGGAGTTGAAGTCCACAAGTCTTAAAGTTGCCAAGGTTGAGAACCCCTGGGTCTAGCACTTTTTGAAAGAGTGCTAGAGCATCTTCAGGGGGAAAAAAAACCTGACTTCCAGGACACCAGCAAAGAGGAAGGTCTGTACTGAACAGAACCTTCAGGAAAACTCCTTTCCCTTCCCACTTCACTCTGTGGCTCTCCTCCATGACTGCAATCTGTCAGATAAGCTACACTGAGAAACAGATTTAGCATTCTTCCAGAAGAGTACAAGGCCCACATTCAGAATTAGCATGCCTAACAGATAACAGGTAAGGGGCACCTCTATACCTATGATATATTAACTTGGCCACTGCTAATCCAGCTGTTCAAAGTGTTTAGTTACATTCACCCATTCCCATAAGAGACATTAAGGAAGTTAATTGGTGGCTGTTTTTGCTACTAGTAGGTGGTGCTTGCTGGGTTGAAAAACATCCCAGGAAGATTTATCATTTGCTTTTCTTCCCTTTTCCACATTAAAAACAAACTATCATTCCCTGGCATCTTTACTGAGATTGAATAAGAATTAGCAATGAGATCAGCACTGTTTATGGCAAAAGATTTTTTTAAAAATTGTTTTAGATTAACAGTTTGCAATGGGTCAATTAACTATTAACTATGATAATTTCAAGCAAGTCAATTTCAGACTGAATGTGGAACCTATCTTCCCTGCCCATTATAATTAATCATAGTTTAGTATTTAGGTATAAAGAAAATGAAAAAAAATGGAAAAAAGGTTATAGGGTTATAGTTCAGCTTAGTAGTATTAAACTGAGCATCACTTATTCAAAAAGAAAGTCTCAGAAGACATAAAGTAACACAGAATTCAAGGCCAAAATTATTAGTCTTAGAAGTGGGCAAGTTTCACATGTATGTTTCTTAGCAAGTAAAACTATCTAATTGTACTCTTAAAAGAACGGCTGAAAATTGAAATACTTCCAAGTTCCAAGGAGAATTTTAAATACCAAGGAGAAATTTCCAACTCAGAAATAATGAGATAACAATCTGTACATCAAAAAAGTAGGACATGGCAATGAGAGATATCCAGGGCACAACTGTGACACTCTACTTTCTATAACAGAGACTGACAATGCTTAAATCACTAAATTATGAGCACCAGAATTTTTACAAATGTTGGCTTGGAAGACACATGCTGGATACACTTATCAACTTAATGGGAGGACCTGTAAAATACCAAGTCATAAATCATCCGAAGGCAAGATAGGCAGGAAATAAAACTAATAAATAAAAATCTAACAAGCACATACCATCACGCTAAGCCAATACCAAACAAACCACATTATGGTTTGCTATTTAGCTGAATCCCTAAAAGAGAAAATACAGTACTTTCATACCGAACTGTTTTCAGCTTGCACTACCTCCAAAGCAGTGTGAATTGCTGCAGCCTGAAAAAGTAGGGAACATACCAAATCATTCTAATCTGATCTGTATTCCTTGCAACTGACCAACAAGGAAATGCAAAAGCACAATTTGAGAGCAAACCCCCTATTTTAGTTGCTGCAGGTATTAAAAAAGCTGGAAATTAAATCCCTCTCCCCAACTCCACACAAAAAAGAAATCAAGACAAATTGTGTCTTCCCATACACCCATGATGCAAAATAGGATCCTAAGGGGAGGATATCTAAGCCCTTTTATAACCACAACTATAATGTTTATAACAGTATCTGAAGGTATTTATTAAATTAGATTCATAATTAGCTTCTTTTTAATCCATTCATTTTGCATCACTTGTTCAAAAACAATACTTGCATCACTTAGATGCACCCATAGAACTAATGAAAAGATCCGGTTTAAAGGGAATTAATATATCAAGCCACTGGGACTATGTGGGTTTGGGGGCCAGCTTAATGATACAGGTATTTTCTATCTATTGAACTGAAAATGTCCTGCCCATTGCAATTGTGTCATCAGATTCTATAAAACTGTTGGCAATATGCAGTCACTGCATTTCATCTGCAGTCTTTCTGAAAATCCCAACTGTGTTGCAGCTGCAGCTGCAGCTTTCCCCCAGTCTTTGCAAAAGATCTGACTGCTGCATCATCACCAATGTGAGCTGGAGTCACAAGCTATGAGTGGAAGGTCACAGATTGCAGAAGAATGAAAAAACAGGGACTCTTCAGACCCTCTCCAGAAACATGAATGTTTTTGCTTTGTTTTTTAATTTCCTGTCCTTCCATCTAAGAGGACTAATTATCTTCCATTCAGAAATTGTTTTTGCCTGGAGAAGAATGTAAAGAAAACTCCCTGAAGGTAATAGGAAATATATTTGCCAAATGCCTCCCCATTTCAAAGTGTTGGCTCTGCTTCCAGAACAGAATAAATAATAAAAGTTAACAGGCATCTTTTATTTAAGGAATCTATAACTCTATAGAAAAGGGAAAATCCACACACCTGCCAAATGTTTCATTTTTTTTAAATGCCCATCATTAAAACAGGCAGGTGTGTATGTAACAGGAAGGCTTATATTTTGCAGGGACCTCTAAGAATCAAGATATGTGATTTAATTTCCATCTCATTTTTCCTTCAGCAAACTCAGGGTAACATATGTGGTGTTTACTGTTTCATACATTTATTGTGAGATGTTAGGAAAGAATTTATAATACAAAGGGAATACCTTACTTCTGCAGTTTGACATATAAATGTCATGGATGCCAAAAATGGTGATGATGTGGCCTAAAATCTTATAAATGTCACTTTCTTGGGGGTCTTTGCAAGATGTACAGGTAGTTGTAGTCCTCAACTTATTGAGCCCAAAATTTATGTTGCTAAGCAAGACAGTCGAGTTTTGCCACTTAAGCAAATCACCAGTTGTTAAGTGAACATGGCTTCCCCCACTGACTTTGCTTGTCAGAAGCTGGCTGGAAGATTACAAATGGTGATCACATGAACTTAGGACAGTGCAATTGTCATAACTACATGCCAGTTACCAAGTGCCTGAATTTTGATCATGTAACTATGGGGATGCTGCAATGGTCGTAAGTATGAAAACTGGTCATTTCAGTGACATTATAATTTTGAATGGTCACTAACTGAATGGTTGTTAAATAGAGGACTACCTGTACTTGGAAAATGTAAAAGTTTGCCATAGCCCATAGTTTAGTTTGTATGTATGTACAACTGCCCAGGGGAAAAAAGACAAAAGTTAACCTGAATAGTAGAAAGTATTTGAGGGACTTAAATAGGCAAAGCAATTTCAACAGCTTCCTTCAGGTAGGTGGAAAAGGTGTCAGCCAGGATATTATGGCAGACATTTTGATAAGAGATAAACTGTCCTGTAGTCCAGCTATTTGAGAGATCCAAAAATGTCAAAAGGGCTATTGGGCCTAAAGACAGCCTACCACTCATGTACAGAAAAGACAACTATGGTAACAGAATGAAGAGCTATTTGAAGTTCTGGTTCCAATTACCTGCTCAGAGCAAGAATCCAAATTAAAGCACCCTTGACAGATGATTGCTTAACCTTCACCTGAATATATTCAGTAAATGGGAGCTCACCACTTCTCTAGTTACCTGATTTTACTTTTGAACTACTAAGAGACCTAGTTTGGTGCAGAAACTGGGAAATTGTGAGTTCCAGTCCTACCTTAGGCATGAAGACAGCTGGGTGACCTTGGGCCTGGCACACATATTGCCTGGAAGGAGGCACTGGCAAACTACTTCTCAAAAATATTGGAAAGAAAACTGCAAAGGCTTGTCCTGGCAATTGCCAGGAGTCAACACTAATTCAAAAGTGCACACATGCACACATCTTTGAACTGCTCTTCTTATAAGGAAAAAGAAAAGAACTTCTAATATTCAGTTGGAATTTGCTCTCCCATAACTCAAATGCATTCTATATCCTGTCCTAAGACATGGGAGACCTCCTTCTAGGCAATATATTTTCAGGTAGCTACAGAGTGCTCCCATATGTCTCTACCACAGCCTCTTCTCAGGGCTAAACATGCCCTGTTCCTTCCACCTGTCTTGAGAACTTAATTCCTATACTCCTAATCATCCCTATTGTCTAAATCAGGGGTAGGCAACCTTGGCTTTTATGACTAGTGGACTTCAACTCCCAGAATTCCTGAGCCAGCCCTGCTGAGGGGAAAGGGAGAGTTTCCAAGCTGAACCATGCTGGCTCAGGAATTCTGGGAGTTGAAGTCCACGAATCATAAAAGAGCCAAGGTTGCCTACCCCTGGTCTAAATCCTTCTTAAAATATGGTAACCAGAATGCAGAATAAAGTGGAACAATTTTGTGTAATTTAGACGCTATAGTTCTGCACCTTAAAATGCATTTGTCCTTTTGGCAACCACATCATATCAACTTATATTTAGTTCTCAATAAGCTATTATTCCTATTTCACTAATATCATTACCAAGCCAGAATACTCCTATTTTATACATGTAGATTTCATTTATTTTTTCTTAAGATCATTTTATTTCTCTCTGCTAAATTTCATTTCTAATGTGTCCCATTGTGCCCACAGTAAAAAAATGACAATAAAGATTATCTATCTATTAAGCCAACTTATTTAATATTTCATGTTTATCATCAAAGGTTATGTTAGTCTCTGCTAATTTAAGTTTAAACTGTACTACCAGAAAAACATAACTCTGACAAAACTGAGTTCTACTAGTGATCAGTATTTTTTATCAGGAGAAACCAATCTTGTCAGATTACATGCCTATCTAATCAATCCACCTGAGAGATCATGGGCAGAAAATTTACACCACTCAATAAGGCCACATCCATAGGTATCAATCCCAAATTATGTCAGAAGTCAAACTTTTCCAATAAGTCCTGCCAAACACACTGTCAAATCTAGCGATGAAACAGTTCTGGATGGGGGGTGGGGGTGGGGGAGATGGAACAACCTGACAGTTAGCTTTTTAATGGTCATATCTAATTAAGTGCTAAGTCATCCAACCAACATTTCAATAACTTGCAAATAAGAATGTCAAAAGACAGATTGCCAAATTTACTGTTATAAAATAAATTATGTCTATAGCATTCCAACAGTCTACTATTAAGTTTTAAAGTTTGCTTGACGAAGGACCAACTGAAAATTCCAGGGATATTAATTAGACTGTGTTGAAAAAACATCTTTGAAGAAGCAAATGATAAATCTCTTCCCCAAATGCTTGTATGGATGCAGTCCCATTGCCTCCTAGAGTTCAACTCCATTTCAAAGGCCCTTTTCCCCCAAGATTCTTGAAGATTTTTGAGCAGGTATAGATACTTCTAACATAACTCATCCTCCCCTTCTATTGCTTATGTTCTTCTGAATAAATTGAATCCTCAGCTAAATTGTTTGGAGAGTCAGTCATATCCTTTACATATTTGATTAAATACTTCTGAGTGTAGGTATGGATAGATTAAACTATGGAAGTTGGGACTTATCCAGGAAATTATGAATAGATGGCCCCAAGCACTCTGTATTGCTTAACTTCCTCCACAGGTTGGATTTACACAATGTACTAAAATGTAAATTTGAATTAACATTTCCTAAGTTTACATTTGATTTATTACATACCATCAAGACTTTAGTGACTGACTACAGATATATTTTCTTCATGATCTGTCCCTAACCCAGTCCTTCAACTTTTTCAACACTGTACTTATCACTATGGTAACTAAGTCTATTCACCTTGATACTAATGGTCCTCCTTTTTTCTATCTTTTTCACCATTAGACCCTTTTCTCCAGAGTTCACATAAGATACTTTGCCCAAATAATAAGCCGTATTGCAGCTTAACCTGATGTTCTGATTCACCCAACACATTAAGAGAATCACCCGGCTTCCATACAAAAATTACATACTGTCCAACTCTATCTTAGCCTGGCATGCTGTACAAAACCAACTGTAGAACCATAATGTTGGATAAATCTACACCAAGCAATCCCTTGTTCAATGCATGAACAGCCCAGGGCTCCTCAGTTCCTCTTCCCTGGTAAATGCGCATCCATTTAAATCTTTCCAATTGTGTAAAGGACAGTTTCCCAATCAGATGTTCCAATGTCAAACAATTTTTACCTACATAATGTCCCCCCCACAAAAGTCCTGAACATTTTTGCTGTGGTCACATTTTCTAATCTTGCTTTCTAAACAGTAGAAAATAAGGAGGTCTCCTTCAGAAGTGGCAGCCTTTGATACTTCATCTTTTGTACAAGCTCTTTAGGGCAGAGAGAAAATGGCAAACAATAAACAGGGAAGATACATACACACCTAACCCTCAGTTTACATGGGAGCACAAACTAAAACAAGCCTGTAGGCTGAATTTCAGTTTTGGCTCTGCGGCTGCACGGTGGAAGGAAAAGAAAGGGCGAGAAAAAGACAAAAATAGCTCTTGAAGCAGCAAGCTCTGTTTAGCAGCTGCAGGCAACGAGGGAAATAAAAGCGGGCCACGAGGCGAGGTCATTCCTCCGAGGGAGAGGCTCGCGCGTCTGTCTCTCTCCTCCGCCTTCGGCACCACCTTCTTCAAAGGCCTCAACCGGGGAAAGCAGCGGATATCCTGGGCAAAAGAGAGAAGGGCTTCCTCTGCATACTGTCCCCCCTTTCTCCTTTTCCGAGCGATTATCTGCAACTGAATTTCCTAGCCCGCTCCGGGGAAATAATCAATAGCGGGGAAGGAACCACACACCTGCAGTAGTTGGATTTTACGTCCCGAGGGACAGTTTACAAAAGGGGGGGGGGTTGACATTGAAAGCCGCTTGGAGCCGTGAACAAGGCTCTCATTTTTCTGATGCACAATTCCGGACGACCACGAGGCCTCCAAGAGTTTGTGCTTACTTTGCTTGCCACCACCTAGCGGCCTTCCGGATTCCTGTGACCCAGCCCTCTACTTTTGGGTGCACTGCAGTTTGCCAGGCGGTTGAAGGGCCTCGCAAGACCTCGCTTGAGGACGTTCCGCGTTTCACGGAGATGAGCGCCCCGCCCTGCCTCCCCCTCAGAACGGTGCTTGGGCTTAACCTTGCACCACGGTTTCTCTACGTCAGAACTGGCCCTCCAACCTTATCCGTGAGATGTGAACCGTCCTGTCACGCCGCTGCCGGGTTCTCCCTGCCCGCTATTGCGTAGAGCTCACTGAATACAGCGCGCGGCTCTAAATGGCGCGTGCGTTCTGTCTCAATTCCGCGGCCTTTAATTACTCGGGCTGAATTTATTTGACTAAACTGTGGATGGTTACTTTGCGGTTTAGTCAATTTCTCGCTCTCTCCCCTCCTTTTGCCAGCAGCTAACTGCGGAAAGGGGAGGGGCAGTAACAGAAAACCACGAAGGATGCGTGTAGTAGTAGTGCAGAGTAGGGCCAACGCAAAGGCACGCCTTTCCACCCCACTTCTAGGGATCATGGATTTAGAGACACGTTGCTGACTAAATTTTGGGACACCGCGATACTTTGCATAGTGACATGTTAAAAAATGGGCTTGGTCACCCAGAATCGCGTTTCAAGTCCAGAACACTAAAAAATGTTGCGGAAAAAGCAACACTATCACAGTTTATTCTGGTGTAAACTTTAGAGCAAGATAAAAATGGCATAGTTTTTTTTACATCGCTGAACACATTTACCAATGTGAGGAGGGTGTAAACACAGTGAATCTATACACTAGATTCTTTGGCATGAAGCTACTATGGACTTTAAATCAAATGCAAAAATTAGTATAATTGCTAGAAAACGGTAAAGAGTTTTCTATATTTCTACCATAAATGGCCTGAATTCTTAGTCCAGATCTGGTGGTTGCCTAAATAAATAGGTAAATAACCTGTAAACTATATACAATTATTAAGAGATAGACTGTAGAACAGCCTTTCCAGACCCAATGCCTTCTAGATAAATGCTGGAAATTTGGAATTTGCACATCTGGAAGACACTGGGGAAGAGTTTTTCAGAAGCTATTATGAATATCTTAGTTGCATTACTAACTGCAGTCCCCAAACATATTAGGACAGTATTCCTCTGAATTGAATGGAAATCAATCAATGTTAGGGATGGGATTACACTCTCCATTTTGAGTGAATGAATTTCTGCTACTAATCTTAATAAAAAGGCAAGCTTTTTAAAAAGCATACTCTATAGCTTTTATATAACTGCCCTGGTCTCTGTAGAATCTAGTAACAAAACTAGGTATAAAAGAAGATATATAAAGCTTGATGTCTTGCCAAGAATATTCAGGGAGGCTCTTTCCTAGGTTTTTCCCTCTCTAAAAAATATAATGTATACCACAGGTGTTTTTTTATTCTTTTAGAGTCACCTGTGCTCTGCAGGTGCCAGTCCAGGAATCTGAATTGTGCATGCAGCTTTTATTTCTTTCATGTTTATTGCTCTATTAATCTAGTTCATCTACAATCAGGATTCTTTTACAACAGCTGGACATACTGTAAATCAGATTGCAGGCTGCAGAGCTTCAGAAATAGCACCTGTGAGTTTGCTTCATACAATATGCATGTTGAAAATATGGCCTATCAACCAAGGAAGTTGGATTTATTCAGTTAATGGTGGAGCAATAAGTTATATGTAAATAGCTACTGAATTCAGTGGAATCTGCCCTAAATGGGTAGTCATGGGGTTTGCAGCCTTATAATTTTCACTGTATAATTTGCTGTGATGAAGCAAAACCCATATTTACTACTTATTACTATACACACTGACTACATTGGCACTTTCTACACAATTTGGACTTCAGCAACCACAATTACCCAGCCTAAAATTACCAGATCTGAATTCCAACACTACTAGAAAACAAGGGTATTGCCAGGGGATGTAAAATAAAAAAACCTCAACAGCTAGTACTGTAATCTAAGCACCACCTTTTTTCAGTGTGCATTGTGATGAACATTTAAAGCAGGGGTTCTCAACCTTGGCAAAGCTCAGCAAAGCTGGCTGAGGAATTCTGGGAGTTGAAGTCCACAAGTCTTAAAGTTGCCAAGGTTGAGAACCGCTGATTTAAAGGGTAAGGGGTTGGATTGCATGGTGGTGGATGCCACTTGACTTTTTTTTTTGACAACTCTGCAAACATCATGCTAGAAAAGAGGATATCACATCAAGCTCTATTACTTTACCTAATCTTTCAATTTTTCCTGTGCACCACTCCAAAGCTATTCTTTTCAAATAAGTGAAGCAGCTGAATTTTTGTTACATTCAAAGAAGCAAAAAACACTATTTCTGATTTATAAAACAACATTAGCTGGCATAATTTCCCCATTCTGTGTAATAAAGTCTCCTAAGTAAATTTTCCTTGAATCAAAGTCAACTCCACATGGACAGCCCATGATGTTTCCCTGATAACAACGAAGAAGTGATTTGCCACTGTCTTCTTAGCCATCAGATCTGCTCTCCTGGGAGCAGTAACTAATTAAGTCTCACCGTTCTTAGACTTCCACCCTTCAAAATCTACAAAGGTCTTTCTTCTCCACTTTAAGAGCCTGGAGTTGCAGCAGGTAGGATGGATAGGCATTTAAATCAAAGGAAGACTCTTGAATTTAACTGCAAATGATGCATTCCTCTGAACCTCTGGCATAGCAGTGCCCCTTAGATTTTATTTTATTTTTTAAAAACTGTTCTCCTGTAAAGGGGACTGACTATTCAATTCAAGGCCACCTCAAGCGACTGGAGAGAGGAGAAGGCGGAGTTTAGGACCCCGCGGCATTGTCTTCGAGCTGCTGCTGTTGCCGCCGCGCAATTGCGCGAGGGAGCAGCAGCAGCTTCAGCTCGGCCACCGTACACCTGCTGTCGGCTGAGTCCGCGGACTGGTGCTGAGCATTAGACCCGACTGCAGATCTCGCCTTTTAACACACCGCCGCTTCCGGTTTTCGACCTTGCGCCCGAAAATGTACCGTAACGCCTCCAGCCCGGTCTTTGAGCGCGCGCATATATGTATACATACAGCCATGCTCACACCCTGCACCAGATCTCAACCGCTGCGTAAGGGCCACGCAAAGCCATTTCGGAGCAAAAGGGGCGTGCGGAAGACAGAGCAGGCTCAAAACCAATTGTTTAACAGCCCAACTTTCTTCCCTTGGGCATTGCGACCGCCTCTTAGATTCCTTTCAGTGTCACACACACACACACACACACACGCCCCCGCGTCTAGGAGACGGCCACACTTTTAACAACCTTTTATTAGAAAAGGTGTTCTTAGGAGCTTCGCAAGTCTGATTCTCTTCGAAAACCGTGTTGTGGGGGGGGCTGAAAAGCGGGTGCGTGTCCTCAGAGCGAAGGAAACCCAATTCAGGCAAGAATAAAAGGAGGTGGAGGGTTATAACAAGACCTGTTCACGTTTCCCCTTCGAAGGATATCCTTTCCTTACAGAACTGCGGCATTTCCAAATGGCTCTTGAAAGCAGTAAAAGACATGAAATGGAGATTTTGTTCAGTAACAACTGGCTTTAAAGCATGACGGTGGAAAGGGAAGGGAAATCACCGCTGAACTTTATGTTTTATGATCTGGGCCAAGTGCAGTCAGGTGGATTTCCCCGCAAGTCAACTCCTTCCAACAGCATTTGGAGCCCGGCTCTATTGCTTCATTCTATCCATTTCCCAAAGTTCAATCCGTGCAATTAAAAACCCAGCGATATAAACCAAAACTCACGGACGGTCCCTATGAATGTGTGGCATGGCATCCGCCGCCCCCCCCCCAAGAGATAGGAACTACAGCTCCCATCATTCTCAAATCATGCTATTTGGGGACAAAGACATTTGCGATTCCAGGACCATTGGGGTAAGGCAAGCTGGGAAAGGCTGAACAAGTTCATCGGCTGTCTATGCTGAGTCACAGAGAAGATTCCTTGAGAGAGGTCTTTAAAAAAAAAACAAAACTGCAAGCGAAGTCTGTGTTCAGCTGCTAGCCAGCGCGGGTCTTTCATTTGATATTGGGTATCTAAGAATGCGGACATCCACCCATGCAACAGAAACGCGAAGATAAGCAAAGGCTTTCTTTCCTTTCCAGAACAGAATCCTTAAAACCTAGTCACTTTAAGAGGGGTAAACCTGGTCTCCTTGGATGGGAGACCCTGGGAAAGCAGAGGTGTCTACTGGCTGAGAAGAATCGTACTAGAATTATTTCGGGACCAAAAAAATCTTGGTTTATTATGCCGGTACCGACAGACAGCGGGTCTGGCTGTGTCTGGGCAGCCCTTCTCTCTGGGAAAAAAAAAAGAGGGGTCTCTTCAGCGGCGAACAGCTAGTGCAAGGACGAGACGGCCGAAAAGATCTGCTGCAGTTTAGGCAGGTGGATGGAAGCAGATAGGAAAGCGGGTAGGGAGAACAGGTCGTGAAAACACTTTACAGGATTACGAAAGTGAAGAGCCCAATTCTCTGCACGTCTGCTTGGCGCTTACTTAAAAAGAGTTGAAGAGACGCCCAGCTAAACAGACAAGAGAATTCCTGCCCCGATTGGAAACGGAAGACGGGCTGCACCTCTGAGGAAAGAGGACCCGTCTTCCCTCTCGGTTATTAACACTCGCATTTACTCCTAAGCAAAGGAAGGAGAGAGAGCGCGGGCCGCATCTGTGGTTTTTATCAAGCTACAGTGCTCTTTTTTCCCACTCTTACTTGGGACACTTGCAGGGCTTCACCACAGTGCCATCCCCCCCCCAGCAGCGTCCACTCCTTTTCCTCCCCTCCCCGCCCCCCCCCTTGCGCAGGAAAGGGGTCAGGACGACTTCTGGCATAGCCCTCCCACGGCCACCAGGGAGTTAACCGCCCATACCTACCAAATCTGCTGTGGTCTTGCCTGGTTCCTTGGATCGTACCATTGGGGAAAATCTCTAAATGAAATCCAGTCCTGCAATAGAGTTGCCTCCGCCTCAGGATGCCTTTTAAGTGATCCAAGTCCGTTACCGCAGGCCCCCGGGGGAGTCCACCTGCTTCGGACTGCCCCAGGTGGTCGCTTAACAAAACCGGGCTGTCCGCCGGCAACACGGGCAAGTTCCCAAAGGGGCCCGCGTCTTGGACCCCGAGATAGTTCCCAACTTCACCTAAAGGAGCCATCAGGAGCGGGGGAGGGGAGGAGGAGGGGGAAGGTAAGCGCTTTTTTTTTTTTGGCAGCAAATTGTAACTGCTGGTGGCCAATCTAAAATTTTTCTTTTCTTTTCTTTTTTTTTTAAAGAATGTGTTCCCACTCCGTTCTTCCCCTTCCACTTGCAGTTACATTGAGGGAAGGTGGGAGAAAAAAAGATTTCTGTTTTAATCCATCAATAATCGCACGGATTCCAAACTAAAAAAGAAAAAAGAAAAAGTGACACCAGAGTAAAGTAGCCCGCTGTTTTGGCTGGCCTCAGGTTCAAGGTCTAATCGCCACTCAGTCTGAAAAAAGCAGCGCGCTCGCTCCGCACCGGGACATAGCTCTCAGCCCTTCGGGTTGTGGGTCTAGAAGCAGCGGACGAGGTCTATGTTCCCGGGGCTCTTAGCAGGCGGTGAGGTCTTCTGCCCATCCAGCCGTAAAAAGAATAAAAATCCGTAGTTTCTCCATTGGGTTTAGGAGCGGAATGACCATAGCAACTTCGGCGCCCTAGGCGTTACAGAGGCCAGTGGGGACATACATTATCGATATATGGCATCTCAGATGCCCGGCCGACGCCAGGCTTTTTTATGGGTTCTGCTTCCCAAAAGACATGCGCTCTTTTTAGTCTATACCAGACCGCATCTATCAGCATGAATCCTAAGAAGGAGGGGAAAGGGGGGGAGAAGAACGAGGGGAGGACATTCACATTTGCTGGCCGAGGCAAATCCTCCCCCCGAAAGGAGAACGGGATTTCTTAAAATAATAATATTTTAAAAACTTTTTGACGTCCAGATCTATTATCCAGAACCCTACGCGGATGCTCCTCGGTTCAGCCCGGCCGACGTTCCAGCCCCGAACCACCCAGGCAAGCGGGAAGGCAGCTCCGTCCAAGTGCGGGGATCTTTTCGTCGAGTTGCTTCGGAACAGGTGTAGCTTCGGCAGAGCTGGCCGGGCGATGTTGTACTCCAGCCCCGAGCTGCTGCGGCTCTCGTCTGTGGCTCTCCCATCCAAGCACGCAGGGAAAAGTGGCGCAGGAAGAGGCATTGGGCTGGGTTTAAGGTAGTCCAGCTTGCGGGCGGCGGAGGGGCTCTCCCAGGTCCTAGCGCTCAACATTACCTGCTGCAATAGACAGCTACCCCACACCCAGCCTTGCTCCAGGCAATGGAATCGCCGCTCTCTCACCAGGACCGACACGCACACACACCATTTTTTTTTTTTTACTGGTCTGCGACACTCCTTGGTCCGTGGTATGCAGTAGGGCAGAAAACGATGCGGACCAGAAACTTTGAAGCCGCAATTGAGTCAGGAGTTCACAGAAGAGGGAGGGGGAGAGAAAAAGAGAGGGAGGGAGAAAGAGCAGCAGGGCCTTAGATCAAAGTAAAATCTGGTTGGGATTTTTTTATTTTATTTTTTTGCTTTTGGTTAGGTGTTTGGTCATTGAAGTCGCTGAGTACGTCAAAGGGAGACCCCCCCACCCCACCCCACCCCACCCCCACCCTTTAAAGCTTGATATTCTGCATTCAGCCCAGTTTTCCCAAGAGGCTCAGTGGTGTTTTAAAAAACAAAAGCTGGCAGCTTAAGCTTAAACGCGTTTACTTGGGACGGAGTTTTATTGTGGGAGAAACGCGCGCTCTGCAAGCGCACGCGCTTTTTTAAAGCGGCAAGTCCGCGTTTCCAACTTCCTTGGGAAACGGCTTCCACGCGTCTCCAGAATGCGCGCACCGAACAAGCTTTGGGGCTGAAGAAGAGACCTAACGAGGTTCGGAAGCTTTTTTTTACCCGGAAGTCCAACCACCAGAAGACGGTGGAGGGGGTGGGTCTGGAGGGAGCAGGCTGCAAAACTTGGGGGACGCTTTCCTCCCGGAGAATCTCCCCTCAATACGGAGGGAGAGGTTTTCTGAGGGCACCTGAGGTGGGGCTGTCCTCCTCTGAGAGCCATGGAGTTCTTCTGCCCAACCCTGTTTCGGGTCATTTTTTTTTTTGTAACGTATCTTAGCCATTCGCACTCCAGCAGCTCCAAATTCACGCGGGCGCCCTTCGTTTCTGCAGCAATACAGCAGGCTGCTGAAGAACCACGCGGGAGGAAAGTAGAAAAGCCTCGTTGCCCAGCCGCACCGCCGCGAGGTGAGTTGGCCTTGAGAAGTCGCCACGTGCTTGCGCTTTTTATTGCCGGTTAGGAAACCCCGCCCAGAGCTCTCCCCCAGCCCGGAGGCTGGGATGCCGTTCTGCACGTGGAATCTGGAACCTGGGTGTGCTACAAAACGGCTGGTTGAAGGCTTGAAGGCTTCCAAACGGTTTGAGCAAAAGCCAATACCAGAGACACACTTGGAGCTCTTTTCTTTGTGACCCTCCTGAAAATGTTCTGGGGGGGGGGTTCGGTTATGAAGAAGACCCTCCTCTGGTGGTAAGTGTCCCTGTCATCAAAGTTCAGCCACAGGATTGCTGTGTGTGTGTTTGTGTGTGTGTGTGTGAGGGTACAGTTTTCAGCCATGTAAAGTAAGAATTAGACTTTGCTAGGACTATAGTTTGCAGCCAGCAAGAAGTTGTCTTCTAAGCCAGGGGTCCCCAACCCCCAGGCGGTGGACCGGTACCAGGCCGCGCCATGCCAGCAACTGGTCCACAGAAGCAAGCAAAGCCCCATTTATGGGATGCAGGCAGCACACAAAACCACGCACCTTCTGGTCTGCGGAAAAACCTTTCTCCACGGAACCGGTCCCTGGTGCCCAAAAGGTTGGGGACCTCTGCTCTAAGCATTAGCAGAATGCCACCTTTAATTTGATGGCAGGATGGATGTCAGACATTTTTAAGTTGTTTTGAAACTAAATTGAAACATGAAATGTGAGAGATATTGCCTGTATATTTAATATTTCAGTTCCTCACAAATACCTAATAAAATCACCATTGCCCTGCAGAAATATGTATATAACATTTGCAGCAGCCTGATGCAATACGTATTCTCCATCTAAGCCTATGAAATAATACATCTTAAGTTGCAACAAGACATGCTCAAGTAGGTTTTGTTGATTTGCAACTGATTGTATTCATACCTAACTTTAACCCACAATCTGCACACCACAATGGTTGTGTCCACACAACATCCTAAGCCAGTCGTATGATGACATTGAATGATGTGCAGAGCCCACCAGTAATGTTACTGTGAAACAGAAATTCAGTTAAAATAGCTTACAACATGTTTTTTTTTTTTTGAGGACTGCAAGATGCAGCAAGGTTACTCTTTTCAAAAAGCTAAAGGAGGACAGGAATAGGAAACCATTGGAAAGTCCTAAGACTTTGGCTAGTCTCCTAGTCCTTGATTTCTTAAATCAAAAGGTTCTGGAAGAAGTCAATGGCAAATAGTCTAAGGTTTCTGTTTTTGCCTATAAGAATTTGTGTACTCATAGGAATGAAACTCAAATGATAGAATCAGAGGTTAATAGTCAGAAGGCATCTTGGAGATGACCTGTTTCAAGTCCCTACCCAATGCAGAAATCCATAGCTACAGCATCCTCCACCAATGGCCAACCAGTCTCTCATTAAAAATGTCTAGCAAACAGAATTCATCATCTCCTAAAAAAGCCCATGTCATTGTTGAACAGCTCTTATCATTGGGATATTTTTCCTGATATCCAGCCAAACCCATTGGCTTTAAATAATTTCAAAGGTGTTTTGTTTGTGTAATTTAGCTAAGGTATTGAGTTTCACATGAGCTTCTTAAAATTATTTTTGTATTCTGATATTGATCATCATTTGTGAAAACGTCCTGACATTGGGTTCTCGGTAGAAGTTACACAATATGTCAGCACAGAAGAAAACTGAGCTTTAGAGATCACTCCTCCCCCCCCCCAATAAATGTTTTAAGGTGACAGTCTGACTTTTAGGTAGTAGTTCAATCAAATTCTTCATGAAATTCTGTATTCAGTATCTTTAATCATGTTTTTGAATATAGAGTGCTTTGGAATCACAATTCTAAGTTCCATTATGGTCCGTTTCATTTTCAAAGAAATCCAGAAAATTGAAGATGTCTTCTTTTTAATCCCATGCTTCAATATCTCTCTGCTGTGCTTTAACTGTGAAAATAACAGGCTCTTTCAAATGAAATCTCCATAACTGGAAATTTGAAAGAAGTGGCTATGTAAGGATCTGTCAAGATACTGCTTCATTTTCCTGCCTGTAGGCAGTGGGTTGGGCTGGTGATGCTTCCTCTGGTTATTTCCTATGGTTGCATTCACCTGAACAAAGGCAGAGCATCAGGTAATTCTGTAGGAATTAATCAAATCTCTTTTCTGCTTTGTTCCATAAAATTATGCACAGGAGAGCTTGTTTTGCCATCCTGATTCCAAGAATCATGTTAAGCAAGTCACTTTATATTGACTTTCCTTCTTTTTTTTTCTAATCCCACTGAAGACATCCAAATTATTTAATATATCAGACTAAAGAGATGTTTAAAAACCGATAAGGGACATATTTAAAAACAACAATATATCATAGAATACCTGGTTCATTTGACAAGTTAAGGTTGCACTTTCATTTTCTACTTGGGATGTGCAAAATTCATTGATCCAGAAAAAAAAAACTTGACTATTCTGTTTCACTCCAGACCACACTATTCTAGAGGGAGAAGGGGCATTTTGGCAGTTTCTGGAAGCAAATCCTTCAAAACAGTAGTACTTCAAGTTGTTTAGTTCAAGTTGTATAAATTGTTTTGATCCTGTTAATTGCATATTACTCTTTTAAGATTTATAAAAATAAAGGGCTGCTTGGAGAAAGATTTAATAAATCCATATGCAACTAAAAAATGTTGTTGTCATGACTTTTAACTGGATGAAACAGTGCATCATAGGGCAACCAGTGGGTTAACTTACAGAATCTGTGCAAAATCTGGGACTCCGACTCCCAGGGGAATGAAATTTGGTAAAGTTGTGGCTGCTTCGGTGCTACTGGCTGCTGCTGCACTGCTAGGCTGCTGCTGGGGTGATATGGTTTTCATTTTCACTGTTCTGTGACAGATTCCTAGCCAATCTCACAATATTTCACTATCCCCCACATCCAGCAGGAACCACTTACCTGCGGGATGGGAAAGGAAGAGAAGAGAAAGTTCCAATGCTCCCTGCCATATTTTTACAAGGAAACACTATGGGGAAGCCGGCAGGAAGTTGGAAATTGTTTTTGTTCCTGCCACTCTTTTGCCTCCCCTTTATCAATCTATTTCTCTGTTTAGATAAGGAAATATCTCTGAAAGGATGACCCAACAGGGTATAGGTTGTCTAGTAAATATTAAAACTTTTTCAGACGCTCCCTTGATTATATAAGTTAATCTAGGACAAGGGTGCTTAAATACATCATGAGTACTATTATACAACTAATACTGGTTTGGTGCCAGGTGTATTTCTTTTAATGAGGTATTTCAGAGCAATAGGAGAAAAACAGACAATTTTTTCATCTACTCTATGGTCATTAAGTAACAGGAAGAAAGGAATCATCTAACAATCTTACAATTTATCTGGCATTAATTTTGCAACATACTAAATATGCACACGGCTTTACAGAAGTCTCCTTCCTATGAATATATCCTTGCCCGTTCCCCCAATATGAATTTTGATTAGAATATTCTGCATTTATTTTGTATAGCTCAAGGTAGCATATAAGACTCCTATCTCCTATTTTCTCCACAGCAACCATATAAGGTGGGCTGGGAATTTGCCCCAAATGACCCAACCAGTTTTCATGTCTAAGGGAGTATTAGAATTATGTTGAAGTTGAAACTCAAGTACTTTGGCCACCTAATGAGAAGGAAGGACTCACTGGAGAAGAGCCTAATGCTGGGAAAGGTTGAGGGCAATAGAAGAAGGGGACGACAGAGAAGGAGGTGGTTGGATGGAGTCACTGAAGCAGTAGACGTGAGCTTAAATGGACTCCAGAAGATGGTAGAGGGCAGGAAGGCCTGGAGAAACGTTGTCCATGGGGTTGCGATGGGTTGGACACGACTTTGCAACTAACAACAAAAAACACTATATCAAGCTAGGTCCGTTTCAATCTGAGCCTCTTTTGTATATGCAGAGGACATCACAATGCACAGGGGACAGAGCTTGTATTTTGACAATGTAATACTGCATCATTTCTCCCTCGCCCACTTGCTCCCCATTCCACAGACACCTCTGTGGAAGTGAAAGTTGGATAGGAACAATAAAAGTGAAAGCAACATAGGAACAGTATTAATGTTTCTTGAACTTCGTTGTTGGAGAAGATTCCTGAGAACATTATGGGCAACCAAGAAAACAAACAAATGGATCATTGAACAAATCAACCCAGAGTTCTCACTTGAAAAACAAATGACCAAGTTCAAATTATTTACTTCAGACATATAATACAAACTCTCTAGAGAAGGATCTAATGCTGAGAAAGCAGAAGGAAAAGAATAAAAGGATAATGCAACAGTAAGGTGCATAGACTTAATTGCAGTGGCAGTGAATGCACAGTTGGAAGACCTGAAAGATCTCCATGTCCATCTGTTCCTTAAAAGGTCTATCTCTCTATGCGGTCACTAAGCGTGAACAACAAATTGAGGCACATAATGAATCAAAAAGTAGATATGTTAGGATAAGAACTGTCTGAAAATTATCATCTAGAGACCATGAAACTGAAAAAAAAGCATTTCAAAGAAGGCAACTGCAAGACACCTCCATAATTCTGCCAAGAAAACTTCATGGCTACAATAATCAGAGTAGTTGGGTATTGGGCAACATACAAATTTAATAAGTAAATTTAATAAGTGAATGAAATCTGAAATCTTTATAGTTTTATATTTGGATTTGTACAATACACTGAACACTAACTTAACCCCTTGTCCCCATTCAACTGTGAAGATTTCCTGGTTTGTGGCTAATTTCATCCTGCCCTTGACATATGGAGAAATGCACCTTATCTGAAACATTCATCTCATACTTTAGTAACTTTGGCCTGCAAACCTGCTTTTAACATTCATGCTTTCATGAGTAGGAACATCCAAAACTCCTTGTTCAGGAGACTGACTTCCATCTATGTTCACTGTTTATGCTATACACTTGTACCACATACAGAACCACCAAGTGGACATCCACATTTTAGTTACTATGTTATGTGAATCAAACTCATACAGTTAGCTTTTGTTTCAGTGTGTTATAGGAACCATAGAAAATTATTAGATTGTTCCATCCCAGGCAATCAATGGACCCAATTATGTTTCAATGGGACCGTCAGGTTGTTCTGGAAGGTCTGCTGCTGCATGGTTCAATCAAAGCCCTTGCAGCTATAAAAGGCTAGCTAGGGCTACGGATCTGATTACACTCAACTGATCTCTCTGCTGCCACGGATCCTGGAACTCCTCCTGGTTTACAGAGAGGCTAAGGGGGATGAAGTAGGAAAGGACTTACTTAGAACATCTCTAGGCGCAGATGAGAAGGAGCGAACCTAATCAGTCATGAGCTAGACATACTAAAGTAAAAGGGACAAAATGTCAATATTTCTCCACCTTTATTGCACTCACCGATAGCCATCTAGCAACCTTGTTTCAGGTAATCAGAGGCCTCTTGGGAGGGAGTAGCCCTGAAATTAGGTTTAAAATTCTTAGTGAAATATGGGACTCATTATGCAAAATACTGTAGGTTTTTTTTAAAAAAACACAATACAGTAGTTATACGTGTGTGTGTGTGTGTGTGTGTGTATACACACACACACTTTCATAATTGTTATATTTGAGTGTGTGTGTGTGTAATTGATTACTGTTATAACAACATACTACAACATACTAAGTAAATCTGGTTTCCCCATATGACCCTGGGACACTGCAACCTTCATAAATATGAGTCAGTTGCCAAGTGTCCAAATTTTGATCACATGACCACCAAGATGCTACAAGTGGTTGTAAGTGTGAAAAATGGACATAAGACATCCTATATCAACAACCTAGGTATCTAACAGTCATTTACCAGCACTAAAGGGTTGATGGCCACTCCATGCAGACAGCCCAGGAGATTTCCACTGTTGATGGATTTAAAGCCTCAAAAACCTACAGGGTTTCACTCTCCCCATCTAGTTTCGTAGATAAATTGCTCAACAAAGTAACTAAAGTAATCTCCATATCATATCCAATATAAAAACCCCAGTGAATCCAGACAATTAGTTTATTCTCTCTGGGTAAAATTTAGTCAAAGTCAAAGCATATCAAAGTATGTTTTTTTTCCTCCTCTCTCTGAAATTAAAGTAGTTAACCTTGGCTGGTATTCCCCTAGTTTCTTTCCAACACGCAAATCTCAACTACACAGTAATAAAAAATAATACTATCCAGGTGGTTGATTTTTTTTCAGCTGAAAATTTGAAGACATATGCTACACTGTTTTGCCTCTGGGAGGAAAGACAGCAAAACTAATTTTACCAGCAATGCCAAAATAGCTAGGGTTGGCCTGACAATAATAGCTATCGTGTAAACATAATCTTTCTATATAAAGACACTTGGGCCTCATTCCTTGACAGGGATATCAAAATTCTTCATATTCTTCCAGAACACACAGAAAGATCCAAACTGGTACACAGATTGTCCACACACCCTATTTAGTAGAGAGGTCTTAAAATAGGACTTTTAAAAATTTCTCCACAGGGCACAGCAACATATCAGTAATTAATGCTCTCAGAAGCAAGCCAAGGTACATGAGATGGAAGACAGGATTATGGAAATTCTTCCTTTGCTCTTGCAAAGTAATTTCATATTGGGAAAGAGGAATTAGCAGTGTTAAGTAAGGAATGTGCATTAAAGGGAGTTCCCCTTTAATGTACTTTTAAACTCTTTAAGTTGGCAGAAGACAGATTTTCCATAGGCAGTCTGCTTTGTTTTTTAAGCAGTGCCTTCAGTCAGATTCTCTTAATATTTAAGGAAATCTTGATTTTTGGCCTGCATTGGTACCAGTTGATTTCAGTCCTACTCTCAGAGCAGCAGGAAACATCTTTGCATGAGAGTTCTATCAGATATTTCAAGATGGCTCCTCTTAATCTTCTCCATACGAAGCATCAATTTTCCTTGTAGATCAGGGGTGTCAAACTGCCAACCCACGGGCCGGATGCATCTTCGAGAAACCATGCCCACCCCATTGCTGGCAATGGCGAAAAAGCTCCGATACATTATGTGACGTCATGAGTTTGACATGTCTGCTCTAGATGCCTCACTATCCTAGTCAACCTACAAAAGTGCCACTCATAATGTTCTTCAAAATTCCACTTGTGCACATCAGCCCACAAAATTGTACACTCTTGTGTAAGGGAGTGTCTCATTGAATGTTGTAGGACATATTTCTGTAAACCTGTAGCTGATTGTATTTCATTTGTAATCTGATCCAAAGAGGTTTACCTATTTCTTGATTTTTAAAATATCTCTCCATTATTTTGTAAGGAAGAAAATAGAACAAAAGTGAATCGCATAAGAAGAGGAAAACTAGATTTCTTTGCTGTAACAAATAAAAGTAATGTCCTAGCAGAGAAAACATCTTTTTTTGTAAATCTGCTTTTAAATATATATTTTTAGATTTTTTAATTACACATATTTAATTTTGAAAATGAATATATATTATTGGGTTAGGTCTCTATCATGAATGTTTGGAATAAGTCTTTCTGACCTTATGCTAAAGCAGTACCCTCCAGTATTTATGAAAGCAAGTGCCTAAAAAAAAAGCAGTTGCTTTAGAAAGATGACTTGTTAAAATGACTCTTAAAGCAGCAACATCCTTTCTGCATGGAAGTGTGGAAAAAGACAAGACTCCTTAATGGATAAAGAAGTATTTGCTCATCCAAGTCCAAGGCACTTCTGAATAATTTTCCATATGCGCATAACCCTCCTATTTTACATTTAAAAGACATGCATTTCTTTAAAGTGTTCCTATATCAATTCTTACTAAGCATTTTACAAAACAATGACAGATCAGATTGTACATTCACAAAATAATTTTGGACATGAGGGCAGGTAGAAGGCAGATAACAATGCTAAAACAGCCATTTACTATAGGGCAATTAGTGAAATAATTATGCATTACAACTTCTAGCCCTCAAGATGTTCTCTGCCAGTCCATTTTATCTTTCTGTTAAGATTGGAAAACTTAACATTTTTCCAAAGAAAGCATTGAATTATAGAGGCCCATCATTATAGAATCAAGAATCTGTTTTTAAAAATATTTTACTCAAAGGTATTTTTGAAGATAAAAATTATCTTCAAAACTGCAGCAGGTTAGAAGCCAGGAGGCAGTGAGTTTTTCCTCAGCCTTAGGCATGAAAGCTATCTGGGTGGCTTCGCGCCAGTCACTTTCTGTCAGCCCAACTCACCTCACAGAGTTGTGAGAAAATAGGAGGAGGAATGAATATTTGGTATGTTCACCACATTTAGTTTTTTTATAAAAGTAATAAAGGGATAAATACATTTTTAAAAAGGGCTGGCCTTGGTTAACACTTGCAGGGTGAGCTACCTGGGAACACCATGGTTGTAGACAAGACTGTAAAATTAGAAAAGGTTTGCAGAAGAAGGCAACAGAAACTGCTTTTGTGTTACACAAAAAAGACTGCACAGTGCTACAATCAGCTTAAAGTCAAGTGTGCTTTTTGACATTATTATGGAAATAACTATGGTTAAGCAAAAGAAGCAAATGGCAATAAGTCTAAATTTGAAGCCCAGATAGATTTCTAAAGCAGCTCTCAACACACAGTGTAATTGTAACTATATTAAATATAAGAAAGACCTTCCACAAAATGTTTGAGTCAGCTGGCCAGCCGTGTTCTATTCTCAAATGATAGCAGTCTTCCAATATCTCAGGGGTTGCCACAAAGAAGAGGGAGTCAACCTGAAGGCAGGACAAGAAGCAACGGATGGAAACTGATCAAGGAGAGAAGCAACCTAGAACTAAGGAGAAATTTCCTGACAGTGAGGACAATTAGTCATGGAATGTCTTGCCTCCAGAACTTGTGAATGTCCCAACACTGGAAGTTTTTAAGAAGAGATTGGACAACCATTTGTCTGAAATGATATAGGCTTTGCTGCCAGAGTAGGGGGTTGGACTAGAAGACTGCCAAGGTCCCTTCCAACTCTGTTATTCTGTTAATTGCCCACTCTACCCAAACAACAGAAGTTCATGTTTACTGAGCATACTCTATACCAGGGCTTTTCAACCAGTGGTACGCGTACCACTAGTAGTACGTTGGCACCTGGCAGGTGGTACGTGCACAATGCGTTGAACAGCACTGTAAAAAAAATGTAAAAAAAAATGTAAAAGTGGATGAGGTGAAGGGGCAGCAGGCTTGTGGGAAAGTCAACTGGAACTGCACATTGCCTGGGTCCTACTGAGAGCCCAGGATCAAAGCGTGCAGCTCCAGCTGATTGGCGGTGGCCTTGGGGGTGGCAGGCACCTCACACAGTCTTTGGGTGGAGATTCAGCTGGAGCTGCATGACGCATTGCCTGGGTCCTGCTGAGAGCCCAGTATCGGCGCGCATAGCTCCAGCTGATTGGGGGTGGCAGGCAGCCTTCAGGCAGAGATTCAGGTGGAGCTGCGCAAGGCATTGCCTGGGTTCTGCTGGAGGAGAGAGAAGAGATGATATTAAAGGGGGTGAGAGAAGAGATGATATTAAAGGGGATAAGGGAAGATATGATATTAAAGGGGGTGAGGGAAGAGATGATATTAAAGGGGGCGAGGATATTAAAGGGGGTGAGGGAAGAGAGGATATTAAAGGGGATGAGGACTACCTGTACTTTATCACCTTTTTCCGTTTGTTTGTTTTTTGGCCACCAAGTTTTTGACATCTTGCTAGGCGACTGGTGGTACTTGAATATTGCCATATTCTAAACGTGGTACAATTGGTGAAAAGGTTGGAAAGCCCTGCTCTATACTATGTATTCTACCCTCTTAAGAGCCTCCTCTTTTGCAAACCTGCATTTTATCAGTCTGCTGTGATTTTAATTACATAAGGATTCAGGCAGAGAATACATTGGTTCATTATTAAAATATAAGACAAGTCAAATTTGTCATTGTTAGCATTATTCTTGATTTATAGCTGCATTTTCTGCCTCACTATACCATGAATCATAGCATTTTATTACATCCAGAAATTGGCATAACCTATGGAACATTTCACCCATTCTCAGGAAAAAATGTAAAATTATTTTGGACTTTTGGAATTAAGTGATTATATGATTACAAATATCATATCTTAAGTACAGAGGTAGAAATCCCATTATCAATCAGGCTGACCTCAGTACCTTGCTCTAAGTACCAATGTGGTTTCACATAATTTATATCTGTAGTGTATATGCTAAGAAAGATAAGAAGGAAGAAAGCATTTGTTAAACATGCCAAAAATGCCTGAAGTTGCTCCTACACATTTCTCTTCTATGATCAGGCATACCTGTAAGCATTAATTGGTTGCACATATCTTGCATTAACTAATGATAATTATAGTCCTCAAATTGTGAAGGCACTGAAACATGAACACATTCAATTAAATTTCTTGTATTTTTAAGGTGGACAAATCTCTCAATTTTCATTATGTTGTTTCTCATTTTTACAAATCTGTCAAACTGGTAAATTGGTCATGATGGATTACAAATGGGATAGACTGCAAATGCAATCTCCAGGCTTCCAATTGAACTAAATCCCTATATAGTGTATAGTGTATATTAATTATGGAATTATCAAATTTAATCATTATTGACTGTTAATTATTACTGTCCTTTTTTTCTCATTAAAATATAAACCAAGACAACACGCTGTACACCAGGCACTGAAGATTGTTATAGTTAAAAACCAATAAAATATCTACAAAAAAATAAATCCCTATATAGTGTAGCTATTTTGTTCTGAGCATACATGCTGTAATAAGTAAAGCTGATTGACTATAATGAAAGTTGGGGAGAAGGTACCAGTCTCATAAAGTTTTGTCGCAGTGATCTTGTATACTTATAGAATGGAGGGGGCACAAAAATAATAAGCATTTTGCTGACATATAAACTAAATTATATGAGCTGTCAAATAAAGGACTGATAATCAAAACTTTTTGAGAGTTCCAGAAGTTCTCTGTATTTTTGTACTCATTTCCTACTTTGAGGTTGCAGAGGGTAGCTCACATCCTGACTTTGTCGTGTGAGAGAAATAAGTTCTCATAACCTGTGCTACCTTACTTCTAACTAAAAGGTAAAAATGCAAAAAGTGAAATAATTTCTGTAGTGCCACTTTTGGCTATGTGGCAAAGAGGCATGTGTATGGAAAATTCAGTCCTTCATTTGGGGATAGATCAATCTCACAGGAGATAAACAAAATGAAATTATTTTCAACAAGATTTTATTGAACAAATAAAAAGAAAAATGCAATGATCCTTTTTAAGATACAATCATTCATTGTTGTAAAAGTTAAATTACAGAGCTGAACAGATCAATTAGAGGTTGTTTAAAGATAAATCCAGAGGAAAATATAAAATTTTAGGCAGACCACAAGATGGTGCTGGTTTGCTACAAATGAATGCTTTCTGCCAAGATCTTAAAAGAATTTATGTAGAAAGATTTTAAGATATTCATGCAAATCACACAGAAAGAAAAGGTTACAAATAAATATATTCATGCACCCCAGTTTTATAATTTGTACAGAGATAGTGAGTCAGTGAGATTTTAGCACACCACAAACCAAAAAAAGAAATTGATGTAGGACACAAGTCTTAAAGTTGCCAAGGTTGAGAACCCCTGATGTAGGAGATGATCAGGCTGAGCCCAAGGAAAGGGTGAAATGCGTCATAAGTTCCTGTGCATTTGCAAGAGATCTAAATCCAGCCCACCTTGAATGCCTTTCTTATCTCCCATTCATTTCCCCTTGACCATTAGTTGGTCAGATTCTTGTAGAGAGCTTAAATCTTCATACTCATTTGAACTGCCTGAATCTCCTGATTTCCCCAGCACTTGACATTAAAAACCTAATGCACCATTCCTCACCAGATTATTTAATGTATTTGTTAATACATCAAAATAGCACTATCTGAACCATTTGTTCTTCTGCTTCACTCTTCCTGGAATTCTCCATTGCTTGGAAATTCCAAACTCAATCAGATGCTGAAGTAACCAACCTTAATCCCTATTTTTTAAATTCTTGGTCCAACAACTTCTGTTCCCACTTTTAAAAGGACCAACCAACCATTTTTTTCTATAGCCAGAAACTGCTGGCTCAGTACATGATGTATAGAGCACATCCTTCCCTGGTGGGGATGTGTATTGACAATCTGGAATGAAGGGCTGTTCTTCATCATGGGAATGGACTGACAGAGCTGGCAGATTGTGCAAGCTACGTTTACAGTTTACATCGGATGTTTTTGCTTTGACAGGTATGTTTTATCATTTCCTTTCTTAGTACTAGTAGATATATTGGGCTAGATATTATAGTCAAATAAATGTAAGAATTCCCTGCACGCTTAAAAAATCTAATTCTAAAATGTGAAGATAAATAGACACATGAGGAATGAATGAAAAATAATGCATCCAGCTCCATTACTTAATATGGGTTATATTAATAAATGAAACAGGAAAATAATGGTTACAATCAGGTCTTTTGTTATCTGTCTTTTCTTCTCCACATAACCACCACCAGTTGTTACATACTTCTGTCAACAATAGACAAGCTTCTTAAAGCTCTCATGAAAGAACTCCACTCATGAGCGTCCTTTCAACTCAGTCAATAGAGTATTCTTTCAGTCTTGAGAAAGATGGACGTCACAGTGTACCAAGGCTGAAGTGTATGGTAGAGAGGTAAGACAATGAGATCCAATTTTGCAATTGCTTCTTGGGTGGCTTGTATATCATCCATGATACAGCAAAATTTCCTTCTTGTGTTCTGCATTCTGCTTAATTATGGTGTCAAATTTTTGAGGGTTATTCGAGGATTATTTGAAAACATTATTTTTCTTTTAATCCTCGTACTTCCTCAACAACAAAGTATTTTTATCCAGGAAAAAAAAAACCTTGGTTGAACTTTTCATTATTTAAAAGAGAAGGGTTATTCTTCAGTTACTCAGTGGCTAGATCACAGATCCATCAAGCCATAATATATTATTTACAAGCCACAATGGCTGGGCTTACATGATACTAAGCCAAATCAAAACAAACCACATTGCAGCCTTAAGCGCTGTGCAGGCTCAACCACTGTAAGAACTAGACAAATTCTATCTTACCATCTTTTGGAGGCAAGCAGTGAAGTGAAATAGATTATTTAAGAAAATAAATATGAATACTAAGGATACAGTATTTATTTGTGACTGCTCTCTATGGTATTTATTAATAACACCAATGAATTTATTATTGACAGCTACTAAAGCCTTATTAAATCAATGGTAGATAGCTTAAGTAGTCATTACCAATTTAATAAACAGGGCATAAAAGGAAAAAGTAGCATCTTCAGTAGTGATGTATAATAGCATAATTTGCAGAGGTGATTGACTGGCAAATACAATGTATGTAGAAGTATGTAACCTTTCCAATATTTGTGTTTTAATAGCTGTATCACTCCCAAACTGTTTAAAAGTAATTCAATAATTGTAACAAGTGGAGAGAAATATTAATGGGAAAGTATCAGAACTGAAGGATAATACTTTTTCAACCTGTGGTTAGTGAGTAGTCAGGCACACGTAACGAGACCCACACATGTAGAGTTTGAGCTAATTACTTTATTATGTCCTGCCTATAATATAGGAATCTTCCCAGCCTGACAGCTCTCCTTTGGGGACAATTATATAAGGCTCCAAGGAATTCAGGAAAGGCCAGTTCTGGGTCTTTTATGGTTATGTATTGACTCTAGACAGATCCGTGCTTCATCCCTTCTCCCTGCCAGGTTGGATGTTTCCCAACATGAGTACTGCTACAATATAAACATCACTGAAGGAATGAAAGGTTCATGACACTATATTATATATCCAAATTGTATTTCTAAAAGACCATCTGCTCTACGTTGCCTCACATAAAGGGAAAAGAATGAATTGTACAATAAAACAAGTCAAAATTAGTAAGAATAACTTTAGGGATTCTGAAACTTTTAAAATAGAATGTGAATCAATAATTTGATATAATGATAATGTTATGACTCTGAAGATGTAATTTAGGCTATGGAAAGCATTATTTCACTAGCATGTCACTTACCATTAGGAGAGCAAGTCCTACCGTAGTAGGCAGACATAACGAAAACTGAGCAGAGGAAGAAACAGGAAAAAGAGGGAGGGAGGGAAGTCCAAACTCTGCATATAATCAGACCTGAGCTATCAATGATCAAGTAATCAGGAAAGAAAAGTTGAAATCATGGTGAGAACTCAATGAAAGGGTCAGTCATTCAATGTTCAGCTACCATGAATGGCATGAAAGAATAAATTCCGAAGGGAATTGAAAGTAAAACCATCAATTAGTTATGCTTTTATATAAAATCTGTGAATGGACTACAGAAATTTCCATCACTAAGCAATGTGGTTGTAAACATTACATGACTGCACCGCTTAGCAACCGTTATCCCATAGTCTCAACTGCCATCCTAACTGTAGGATCATGCAGGTTGTTAAGGGGGAAGAGTTGGGATTCCCAGGCAAGCAGGGTGGCAGGTCAGAGCTGCGGGTGAGAGCTACGTGTTTCCCCGATAGTAAGACACCCCCGATTGTAAGACGTATCGGGGTTTTCAGGGGGTCGGCTAATATAAGCCGTACCACGAAAGTAAGACATATTACTCCTGCCCACTTCCGCCTCCTGCTTAAAATACTTAAATACTTAAAATACTTAAAATACTTAATATACTTAAAATACTTAAAATAAAACTGACAATTGTTTTCCAATCAATATAAGCCGTACCCCGAAAGTAAGACATAGTGGGGCTTTTGGGGATAAAAAGAAAGTGTGACCCTGTCTTGCTTTAGGGGAAACACGGGTATGAGCAGGTGGGGAATGCCACAGGCAGGCATTCCAGAGCACATGCAGCTACTGTGAGGGAGCAGAAGGTGCTGTGGGAGTGGGGAGATACCACTGGAAAGCACTACAGCAGGGGTTGTCAACCTTGGCAACTTTAAGACTTGTGGACTTCAACTCCCAGAATTCCTCAGCCAGCTCCACAAGTCTTAAAATTGCCAAGGTTGAGAACCCCTGCACTACAGAGTGTGGGAGAATATGTGGGTGGCATAGGGGGATGAGTGGATGCCATGGACAGATACTATGTTGCAAGGGAAGTAAGTTATTACTTATGTTATACATATACAATAGGTATATGTATAACTGTAACAACTCATGGTCCAAAGGACCGCTAAAAATATATATAATTAAAGCAGAGGGATGCTTTTCAAAATCAGTATTCCACCGAGTCAAGAAAAAGCTTTCCATAGGTGGAAATAACTTCACAGAAGCAAGAGAGTGGTATTCAATCTGAGCCACATTATTGGGGTGTTCTTTATTAGATATCTGCTAGTTTGCCAGAGAATGTCTGATTTTTGGATTCAGACATTGTGATATGCTATAATTTAGTTTAGCCATAGCCATAACTATAAACCATGGCAGCATATAGATCTAACAATTTACTAAGCTAAGTATGATTTATTTATTTATTTATTTATTTATTCATTCATTCATTCATTCATTCATTCATTCATTCATTCATTCATTTATTCATTTATTCATTTATTTATTTATTTATTTATTTATTTATTTATTTATTTATTTATTTATTTATTTAATTTGACTTCTATGCCGCCCTATTCCGAAGAACTCAGGGCGGCTCACAACATAATAGAAATCACCAGTAAAATACATGAATATAAAAAACCCCTAAGTTAAAAAAGAAAAAAACAATCATTCCACAAACATACACACAAACATACACTGGCTAGGGGCAAGATGTTAGCTGCCCCAAGCCTGCCGGCAAAGGTATATTTTAAGCAGTTTACGAAAGGCGGAGAGGGTGGGGGCGACACGGATCTCCGGGGGAAGTTGGTTCCAGAGGGCCGGGGCCGCAACAGAGAAGGCTCTTCCCGTAGGCCCCGCCAGGCGACACTGTCTGGTTGACGGGACCTGGAGAAGGCCAACTCTGTGGGCCCTAACCAGCCGCTGGGATTCATGAGGCAGCAGACGGTCCCGTAAATAACCTGGTCCGATGCCATGTAGGGCTTTATAGGTCATAACCAACACTTTGAATTGGGTTCGGAGACCAATTGGCAGCCAATGCAGCTCGCGGAGTGATGCCGAAATGTGGGCATTTCTGGGCAAGCCCAACACTGCTCGCGCGGCTGCATTCTGCATTACCTGAAGTCTCCGAACATTTTTCAAAGGTAGCCCCATGTAGAGAGCATTGCAGTAGTTGAGCCTCGAGGTGATAAGGACATGAGTGACTGTGAGAAGAGACTCCCGGTCCAAATAGGGCCGCAACTGGTGCACCAGGAGAACCTGGGCAAATGTCCTCCTCGACACAGCCGAAAGATGATGTTCCAAATTTAGCTGTGGATCGAGGAGGATGCCCAAGTTGCGGACCTTCTCCGAGGGGGTCAAAAGCTCCCCCCCAGGCTGATGGACAGATAGATTGAATTATCTTTGGGGGGCAAAACCCATAGCCACTCCGTCTTGTCGGGGTTGAGTTTGAGCCTGTTGGCACCCATCCAAACCCTAACAGCCTCCAGACATCGGCACATCACTTCCGCTGCTTCACTGAAATGATATGGGGTGGAGATGTAAAGCTGGGTATCATCAGCATACTGATGATATCTCACTCCGTGTTGTCGGATGATCTCACCCAGCGGTTTCATGTAGATATTAAACAGCAGAGGGGAGAGGACCGATCCCTGAGGGACCCCACAAGGGAGGAACCTAGGGGTCGACCTCTGACCCCCCGCCAACACCGACTGCGATCGACCAGTGAGGTAGGAGGTGAACCACTGCAAAACAGTGCCCCCAACCCCTCCAGTCGGTGCAGAAGGATACCATGGTCGATGGTATTGAAAGCCGCTGAGAGATCAAGTAGCACCAGGATAGTAGAGAATCCCCTATCCCGGGTCCGCCAGAGATCATCCATCAGCGCGACCAAAGCAGTTTCCGTGGAGTAGCCAAGCCTGAATCCTGACTGTTGAGGGCCCAGATAATTGGCCTCATCCAAGGACCGTTGGAGCTGGAGTGACACCACCTTCTCAACAACCTTCCCTATAAAGGGAAGATTGGAAACAGGACGGTAGTTGTTTAATACAGCTGGGTCCAGGGAAGGCTTCTTGAGGAGGGGGCGCAAAATTGCCTCCTTGCAGGGAGCCGGAAAGGACCCCTCCCTCAAAGAGGCATTAACAATCTCCTGAACCCAGCCCCGCGTCACCTCCCTGCTGGCCGAAACCAGCCAGGAGGGGCACGGGTCCAATAAACAGGTGGCGGAACTCAAAGCTCCAATGGCCTTGTCTACTTCATCGGGTGCCACAGGGTCAAACTCCGTCCACACAACAGGATCAAGACGAGTCCCTGTCATCTCGACTGACTCATTGTCAGCCGACACTGCATTCCAATTGGAGTCAAGGTCCATCCGAATCTGGGAGATTTTATCCACGAAAAACTTATTAAAATGATCTGTGAACCAAATTGGTATTTTGGCTATACTGAAGTTAAGAAATCTGAAAAAAGCTGAATCTATATATTACCTTGACAAATATGCTGGAAAACCTACATTTATTTAGTTTGCTTGAGAGGGAGACAAAGTATAAGGCGGCACCTCTTCCAAACTAGATTGGCGGGTGAATCTTCTATTAATACTGGGAAAGGAATTCTCACTAGAACCAAGACAGACTTGTTTAGGAGATCTAGGATATTTTAGGGTACATGCAATTCTGTCCTCAATAGACAGGACAAGCAGGATTATTTAAGCAGTGTTTTTAAACATTGACTACTTGAAGTCCATGTGTGGACTCCAACTCCCAGAATCCCCCAGCCAGAGAACTTACTCTACCAACTGATATGGTTGGCCCAGTGAGCTAATAGCAAAGGATTAATGAGAAAGAGATATTTCATCTACTATATTGTTTCCCAAAGTGCAATCATCACCACCTAAGTTTGCTTTAAGGAGGCCGTTGTCTGCCACCTTCTTCAAAAAACATCATTAGATTCAATTGTACTGGAATATTTAGATCCCTTTCACTCAGGTTTCAAGCTGGGTTATGGGACAAAAATGGCATTGGTCCCACTTGTGGATGATTTCTGGTGAGAGTGGGACAGGGTAGTACATCCATTCTCGTCCTCCTTGACCTCTCAGTGGTTTTTGATACCATCAACCATGGTATCCTTTTGGTCAGGCTGTCAGGGTTTGGACTAAGTGGTGCAATGGTTTGGTTCCTTTCTCTGCAGCAAGTTCCAATTGGTGTTGATAGGGAGCGAGAGATCCAGCCCACAGCTGTTCCTTTGTGCGCTGTTGCAGGACTCAGTACTTTCTCAGATCCTTTTTAACATGCACATTAAGCTGCTGGATGAGATCTGACACAATGGGATAAAATATCATCAATATGCTGATGATATTCAGCTTTACATCTCCATCACTGATGATACAAGTGATGCTGTGGCTCTTTCTCATGGTGCTTGAAGGCTCTAGGGTCCTGAATGAGGGATAAGCTTCAACTGGTAAAATGGAGTCTGTGGATACATGGAACCTTGGGATCTGGAGGTTTATCATTTTTAGTTCTGGATAAGGTGGCACTACCCCAGACAGACCCAGTGTGCAATGTGAGGGTTCTCCTGGAATCCTGATTCCTCAAAGAGTAGGTGGCAGTGATGGCTAGGACAACCTTTTCACAACTTTGGGTTTGTGCGAACTGTGCTCTTTTCTGGATCTTGAGACTCTGCATTCATACACTTATGCCCCTGTTATTTTCTCTTTGGATTATTGCAATGCACTCTACATGGGGTAGAGTATTTGAAAGCTACAATTGATCCAGAATGCAGCAGCACATACAGTTTTAGAGACCCCTAGGATGGCACATATAACACCATTGTTACATCAGCTGCACTGGCTGTCAATCTGCTTCCAGGTCCAGTTCAAGGTATTTAAAGCCCTTTATGGCATACATCCAGGATATCTGAGGAGCTGTCTTACCCCAATGGAATTGGCCCGCTTTACTCATGCTGGCAGAAAAAAACCTACTGCAAACCCATCAGCCAAGAAATTGCAGCTGGTGGGGTCCAGAAGAGCCTTTTTTTCC
This sequence comes from Bothrops alternatus, assembly GCA_034064705.1. Lineage (NCBI taxonomy): Eukaryota > Metazoa > Chordata > Lepidosauria > Squamata > Viperidae > Bothrops > Bothrops alternatus. The sequence goes on from JARGCV010000166.1 coordinate 1,193,128, forward strand.
ATGGCCCCTACCCTTTAGAACATTGTCTAGAGCAGCGGTTCTCAACCTTTTTCAGGCCGCGACCCCGACCTGTACCGCGCATGCGCGGCGCACGTGCGACGCGACGGCCCGCATCGCGCATGCACGGCGCGACGGCCCGCATCGCGCATGCACGGCGGCGGCCCGCATTGCGCATGCGCGGTGCTACCCCGCACATGCGCGGTGCTGCCCCCTGCGCCAGCCAAGGGGGAAAGGGGAAAAAATGGTGGACTGCATTGTTTGGCGACCCCCGTGAAATGGTCGTTTGACCCCAAATGGGGTCGCGACCCACAGGTTGAGAACCGCTGGTCTAGAGAACATCCCCTTATCCATGCCCCCACCTTTTGGACTTCAAGAAATGCCTTAAATCAGTGATGGCGAACCTTTTAGAGACTGAGTGCCCAAACTGCAACCCAAAACCCACTTATGCATCGAGTGCTGGGTGCGTGTGGCCCATTGGGTGGGCGTGGCCCATTGAGTGGGCGTGGCTGCAGTGGTAATGGTAGACTGGGTGGGACTAAAAAGTTCAATCAATCAATTCCAACTTTGCAATATCTTTTTTTTCCCGCAAGAAGTTGAAATTGACTGATTGAATCTTTTTTTTTTTTTGTACACGGTGGTGGAGGCCTAAAGCGAAAAGGTTTTATAAAACCCAGCTGAAGGCCTAGGACTGGGCGACGGAGTGCCGCCACTGGCAACCATGCCATAAGTTCACCACCACTGCCTTAAATCTTGACTATGTCATTTGGCACGGGGCCCTGAAGCTGTTGGCTGGAGATGGGTAATATAGCAACAAACAGACCACTTCCACTCTGCCATGATTTTTTTTAGTTTTTATAATTTTATTTTTTGTTTTATTTTTAATCTGCTTTTACATTCTACAATTGTTTTTACTTCCATATATTTTATTATGTATGCCATTCACTATCGCCTCACACCTCAAGATGAGTGGCATATAAATTTGATAAAGTAAAACAATAATCTGGAAAGGCTGATTATCATTGGATATAATTGAGCATAGAACATTTGAAAACACTGGGATTCAGTGCAACAGTATTTTCTAAAAGTTTTGCTTTATGAGTTACTACTTCCACCCACCCCTTTGGAAAATGAGTTACAGATATAAATTGTACCCAAAAGTTTTTTTTAATTATTAAATAAAAGGACAGACCTAAGTTCCCCTTTCCTTAGCCTTTAACTTTTATCATAAGGGCTGGGCAAGCAGCAGAATGCAAGAGCTCTAGGACTTGAAGAATCTGTTAAGTGACAGAACTGAGCCACAGCATCAGGATCCGGAAAGATTTCCTTTGTAGAAAAATGAAGTTAAAATTTCTTGGCAAAAAGGCAGGTATTTTTTGAGCTCCTTCTCCTCTCAGTGCTTCCCTTCCTTGGGAGAAAGGAAGGACTAAGCTGACTTGGGGGCGACTTGCAGCCCAACTGAAGTTAAAGTCTATAAGCTAGCCAACCACATTTTACCCTAAATGCGTTGCATAAATGCTATTCATGTGCTTAATTTATTATTTATTTGGTGGGCTGTGGGAATCTGTAAAATTAAATTACCTCCTTAAACTATGGTTAACTGGGCAAGATGTGATTTGAACAGTTATTCAAACCTGATGCCCTGGAGACCAACAATTTAAGAGAAGCCACTTGCAGTTAATGATGGCACAAATTTGCCTGACATCAACTTTTTCTCTGCCAGGTCCCCATCATACCATATTACCTTTAACTCATCCCAGTCCACGAGTAAGACAAGCTTAACTGCAATTATTCCTGTTTTATTCCAATGCTATTCAGTAAATATTCTGTTAAGTGTTGTGGAAGAAAATCAAGGATCAAACTTTATACAATTCAAGGAGAGGGACCAAACAATTACATACAGCAAAGGAGAACCCCTCGGGGTGATTCTTAATTCTCACAGTACATCAAAATTGGCATTCACATCAGTGAAGACAACGCCATCAGATCACAGTTATCAAATGTATAGCCACTGCATAATAGATGCTTATTTTGGTTATTGGGAAAAAAAACCCTACTTCCTACATTTATTCAGTATTTGGAACCATGCATTAACATAAACATTTAAGCCATTAAAAAAACCTAAGTTTAATGTTGAAGAACTGCAGCAGTTTACTTGGCCTAATTAAGCATCTCGCTCAGCTTTACACTCACCCGCAAGCGATCTTAAAATAGCGCATGCGCCGCAAGAGAACGTGTGTTTTGTTTTGGTTTGTTTTTCGAAAGAGCTAGAAAAAGCAGAGGTAACCTTTTACAGAAGTAACTTTTTGTTCTCCACAAACTTGATTTCCAAGTCCTTTTTATGACCTCCCCAGAAACAACCTCCCTCTGGAATAATACTATTATGTACGTGGTAATGGAGCCCGTCGACCAAGGTGTTTCTGCTTCAAAATAATTACATCGTGCGACGATACCTTTAATATTATTAAATCACAACATCTGTCTACTCCAGGTCCTTAGGATGGACTCGATAAGGTAGAAAAAAAATTCTAAGGCCAGTCCATAACAATAATGAATACTTACTTTTTTACCTATCCCGTTACTATTGTTCAGACTTGCTCCATTTTTTTCATCAGCGAGAGAAAATTTCTCTGTAAGGTCGCCCAAGGTTAGTGTTTGAGCTGAGTATTTTCTTTTTTAACCAGGTTCCAGCAAGTCTTCAACTCCTTCAAACCTCTTTTTCAAGCAAACCCCTCACTCAAATTACACCCAATGCAGCTTGCGAACAGCCCCCTGACCATTAAAACATTTAAAAGGAGACTTTTTGAAAACCATTCTCACCAGCAACGAAGACCTATGCCAGAAAGGTAGAACCTGCTTTTATTGTGTGCCTTCGTTTGTGGATGTTTTTCCGACAAGTCTCTAGCCCTTGACAGAATAGGAATATGGAATAACCAAAGTGAACCCGGAAGCTGAGAACTCTGATGGTTCTACATAGTTAAAGTTTACGGATTGATGTCAGCGATCTTTCTACTTCCGAGAAAATGGCGGTGGCGTGGGGAGCTACTTTGGTCGCTCTTGTCCGCAATTGCGGGAGGCGCGGGGTGCTCGTGCTTGGCAGCTTCCGGGGGCTCAGACGCTGGACGAGCCCTCGGCTCGCAACCGCCTCCCTGCTCGGCGGGGGCGCCTTGGTGGGGTCCTGCAGAGGATGGAGCGGGCAGGAGGGGACCGGCGGCTTCTTCCGGGTCCTGGCGCAGGTGAGTGGGGAAACTGCTATTAAATGACATTATTAGTGTTTGCGGGTGGGGAGAGGGTTTCGCTAGAGTTTCGGTGCTTTCTGCTGGAGATTTCTTATTCCTGTTCTCTCTTGGCCTGATAGCTCCAGATATGAAGGGCTACAGCTCCCATTATTCGCGACCAACAGGGTTGCTGTAGTGTGGGGTGTGGATGCTGGGAGTTGGAATTTAGCATGTATGGAGCGGGGCGCTAGGTTAGAAAAAGCTGAAGCCTTTTATGACTCTTGGAGATCCCATGGATCTTCTTTAATGACAATGTGTCCTTAAACGGCTCTTTCAGGTCTTCTAATGGTACTCCCTTCACTGCTGTAATTGAGTCCATCCATTTCACTACTCGTTCTCTTCTCTTTCCTTCCACTTTCCCAGAATTAGAGCCTTTTCCAGAGAGCTGGGTCTTCCCATAATGTGTCTGAAGTAGGATAATTTGAGTCTGGTCATTTGTGCCTCAAGTGAGAACTCTGGGTTGATTTGTTCAATAATTATTGATTTGTTTTCTTGGCTGTCCATAATATACTCTTCTCCACAGCTGAAGAAATTTCTTGGATGAGAAGTGGAACGTCTTCAAAGAAAAAACAAGAAAGTCCAGTTGCCCTGTGAAAAAGCATATTTGGGACAATTATGATCTGGATGACTGAGAATCTCCATAGACATACTCTTATCCAATACCAAAGTTCAGAAGCATCAATACTTTTCCTAGCCCCATGGTGGCGAACCTATGGCACGAGTACCACAGGTGGCACACAGAGCCCTCTCCATGGGCATGCACGCCGTTGCCCCAGTTCTAGGCCTTCAGCTGGGTTTTATAAAACCTTTTCGCTTTAGGCCTGCGCCACTGTGTGCAAAAAAAAAAAAAAGTTCAATCAAAAAAGTTCAATCAATCAGTCAATTTCTCACATGGAAAAAAAAAATCTCACAAAATTGGAATTGATTCATTTAACTTTTTAGTCCCACTCAGTCTGCCGTTACCGCCGCAGCCACACCCACCCACCTGGCACCAGACAATACATAAGTGGGTTTTGGGTTGCAGTTTGGGCACTCGGTCTCTAAAAGGTTCGCCATCACTGTCCTAGCCTGCTTCTTTGAAATCCAACTTTTCTTTCCATAGAGTATCACAGGAAATACCATGCCTTGCACAATTCTGATCTTCATAGATATAGAGACATGACAGCATTTGAACATCTTTTCCAAAGTCTTTGTGGCTCAACCAAATGCTAGTTCTGGCATATTTCTTCACTACTTGTTCTTTTATTGTTAATCCTAAAAGGCAGAAGTTATCTACCACTTTAATATCTTCATTTTCAAGTATAAGCCTGGTTGTTGTATCTGTTCTCTTTAGTTTGATCTGTATATTTAGTTTTAGTTATATTTTTTCATGGCATTCCTTGAATTTTATTGCTAGAGTTTGCAGATCCTTTGCATTTTCAGCTACCAAGGTAGTGTCATTAGCATGGCACAGATTATTGTTGTTTCTTCTTCTAGTTTTAAAACTATGCTCATCTTCCTAACTGGCTTTCCTTAATATACATTTAGCATACGGAGCAAATAAATAAGGGGAACATATACATCCTTGCTATACTCTTGAAGAGAATAGAGAATAGAATATAGAATAACCTTGGAGGTCTTCTAGTCCAACCCCCTGCTCAGGCAGGAAACCCTATACCATTTCAGACAAATGGTTGTCCAATCTCTTCTTAAAAACTTCCAGTGTTGGAGCATTCACAACTTCTGGAGGCAAGTTGTTCCACTGATTAATTGTTCTAACTGTCAGGAAATTTCTTCTTAGCTCTAGGTAGCTTCTCTCTTTGATTAGTTTCCATTCATTGCTTCTTGTCTACCTTCAGATGCTTTGGAGAATAGCTTGACTCCCTCTTCTTTGTGGCAGCCCCTGAGATACTAGAACATTGCTATCATGTCACTCCTAGTCCTTCTCTTCATTAGACTAGACATACCTAATTCCAGCAATTGTTCTTTATATGCTTTAGCCTCCAGTCCCCTGATCATCTTTGTTGCTCTTCTCTGTACTCTTTCTAGAGTCTCAACATCTTTTTTACATTGTGGTGACCAAAAGTGGATGCAGTATTTCAAGTGTGGCCTTACCAAGGCATTATAATGTAGTACTAACACTTCACGTGATCTTGATTCTATCCCTCTGTTAATGCAGCCTAGAACTGTTGGCTTTTTTGGCAGCTGCAGCACACTGCTGGCTCATATTTAAGTGATTGTCCACTAGGACTCCGAGATCCCTCTCACAGTTACTACTATTGAGTGAGGTACCACCTATACTGCACTTGCTTTTTCTTGCCTAAATGTACTTACTTTTCTCACCATTGAATTACATTTTGTTAGATAGCGCCCAATGTTCAGCTTGGAGTCAGTGTCTTTCACCATGTTCTATCTGTGCTGTAGCTTCCTGACTTGTATGTAAATTTTTCATGAAGACAGTGAAATGTTCTCAGATTCCCATTTATCTAAAACTGCTTGCACCTTAATTTCAGGAAAGCATTTTTCATCTTTTTTTCCTATTATATATTTTCATGTGGTTTGAAGCCCTTTTCTTTGGATCCTCTATGGCAGCGGTCCCCAACATTTCTGGCTCTGTGGACCGCCGGTGGCAGCAGGAGAGGATGGTTTTGTGTATGCAACATAATCCCACACATGCTCAAATGGAGCTTTGTGTGCTCACCTGCCACTTGCATGGACCGATTCCCATACTGGTCTGCGGACCTGGGGTTGCAGACTCCTGCTGTATGGCATTTTTCTTTTCCATGACATCCATTATTCCATTAAAAACTAAAAGTGCCTTCAAGTGAAGCTTATTATATTTTCTCTCTTCATTTACAAGATTATAAACCATAAACAGAATGCAATAATACAAAAGGTAGCCAGTGACATAATACAATACTAAAAATAATATATAAAAATAATAATAAGAAAAACATTGAATGAAACACCTAGAGAAATTTTTTAAAAATCCAGCACTAAATATCTAAAATATATATTAAACAAGTAAAAAACACTTATTTTCAGATAATATCTTACAATGCTATAAAATAGAGAAAGAAGAAAAGACCCACTTAATAATAAAGCTTGACTTCTGGTAATTGCATGTTATGTCCACATTGCTCTTTTGACAATCATACAGAAGTGGTTTTGCTATTGTTATCTTCCAGGATATTTTTGGCTCCCAGTCTTGTCTTTAATCCTAGGATTTCTTAGTGGTCTCCTATAGCTAACCTACTTAGCTATATTAGAAAAAATGACAAGGTAAGGCTTTTAAAATTCAGTGAGACCTGCTGATAGGTTTTCCAAGAGACAGAAGGTTTGCTATACAGAATGTGATCATTTAAATCGGAATGCATTAGAGGAGGAACAATGGTACATTATAAAAATTAAGCCTGAATAAAAATGAGAAACTAATTCTAATGGAATCCACACAGAATGATTGCATGTCTGGACAATACAAATAGTCCTCAAGTTATGACCATTCAGTTTGGGACTTAGGACCGGTCTTCAAAGTTCTAGCTGAAACTGTAGCACCTCTACACACTCCCCATCTGCTCGTAGTCCCTGCCGACCCACATTCACTTCATGCTTCCTGCCCGTGGCATCCTGTGGCACCCATCCGTTCTCATTCTTTTTTTTTTATTATTATTATAAAAATTCTTTTATTAAAACAATCAACATTGAGCATAAAAACCTATTATGCAGCAATCATCATGACACCTGGTATACAATACTAAGTATTAGTCTTTGAAAACGTCTGAGTTAGTAAGCCTTTTTCCCCACTCCTCGCGTCTAGCCTCAACTATACTCCTGTTACATTTTATTTTGATTGGTGTTTCCCCTATCTGTTTCAATATTAATGTGATCAACATTAAACATAAGATCCTATTGCTAAGCAATCATCCTAGAACATAGCATACAACATTAGGTATTAATCTTTGTGAACATCTGTTTTAGTAAACGTTCTCCCCTCCTCCCTTACATCTTCAAGTATACTCCGAATACATTTTGTTTGATTGGTGTTTCTCTTATATATGGTCTATCTACTGTATCTAGTCTATCACATATTGTGCGTTTGCGCTTCTGAATTGACTTCATCCCATTACTAGTGCAATCTTTTATGGTCCCCAACCCGAGATCCTGAGGTAAAAGTTTCATATCCTGAGGTAGAGATTCAGTCTACTTTAACAATATTAAAGCAAACAACATTAGTCATAAGGTTATGTTAAGAGGCATTAGTTATAGAACATATACATTCAACGTTGGGTGTTAGTTTTTGTAAACATTTGATTTGTTAGACCTTCATCCCTCCTCCCATCGATCCTTAGCTGAACGCCAGCTGCATTCTGTTTGATTGGTGTCTCTCTTGGATATAGTCTATCCACTGTTTCCAGTCAGTCACAAATTGTTCATTGGAGCGGTTTTTCAAGTATGCTGATATTTTTGCCATTTCCGCCAAATTTTTTACTTTCACAGTCCATTCTTCAATAGGCGGTATTTCCGGATTCTTCCAGTACTGTCCCACCAACAATCTTGCTGCTGTAATTAAGTTCAAAAATAAATTTGTCTCTGAGGTAGTGATATCCTTTGTGATCCCTAACAGAAAAGCCTGAGGTAGAAATTCTATACGCTTTTTGAAAATAGTTTGGAGTGTCCACCATATCTTCCTCCAGAATGCTTTGATTTTTCTGCATGTCCACCATATATGAAAGTAAGTAGCCTCCCCGTCCCCGCACCTCCAGCATTTGGGCTGGGAGTCCGGGTAGATGAGTGATATTTTTTTCGGGTCTAGGTGCCATCTATAGAACATCTTGTAGAAGTTTTCCCTTAAGTGTTGCGATTTCGTGAATTCTACATTCCTCACCCAGATTTTCTCCCACGTGTCCATGGTGATAGGGTGTCCGAAGTCTTGTGCCTACTTTATCATACAGTTCTTGACTAGCTCGGTTTCAGAGTCCATTTCTATCAGAATGCTGTACACTCGTTTGATGTGCATAATCCCCTGTTCTCTAATCTGTTTAATTAGATTCTCGTCGGTCTGGGAGAAGCCCTTCTTCTTGTCTTTACGCCACCTTGATTGTAGTTGTATATATGATAGCCAGTTACTTCCTATTCCTCTGTTTGCTAGCGTTGCTTGAGATTTCAAGAGGAACCCGTTTTCTTCTCCCAGTACAAGTTCACTTGTAGGGCACCACTTCTTGCCCTTGGGATATGTTCATATCCCCTGTTGCGTGTCCAGGGATCGTCCAGATGGGAATCTTGTCGTGTAGGAGGTGCTTATATTTCTTCCAGACCCATAGCAATGGGATTCGTAGTGGGTTCTCCTTGAAGTTCCTATCTGCCTTTTTGTCGTATACTAGGTATGCGTGCCAGCCGAATCGTAGACCATGCCCCTCAACATTCAGAATTCTATCATTTGTCATGTTGATCCAGTCACTAACCGCCACCAACGTTGCTGCATAGTAATATAGCTTTAGATTAGGCATTTTGAGTCCCCCTCTCTCCCTTGCGTCTTGGATGATTTTTAGTTTCACCCTCGGTCTCTTGTCGTCCCAAATAAATCTGTTGATGCCCTTCTGCCAGTTGTCCAAGTCCGCATCCTTCTTGAGTATGGGTAGCATTTGGAAGAGAAATAAAAATCTGGGTAATACATTCATCTTTACTGTCGCTATCCTGCCGAGCAGGGACAGACGTAGTGATTTCCACCTTTCCAGGTCTGCTTGTATCTTATTCCACAGGACCTCGTAGTTATTCTTGTATAATTTCGCATTTGTTGATTCTATCTCCACTCCTAAGTATTTGACTTTCTTGACTATTTCACAGCCCGTTATTCTTTCCAAGTTCCGTCTTGCTTTGTTGTCTAGGTTTTTGACTAGCATCTTTGTTTTTGGTATATTTACTTTGAAGCCTGACACCCTACCATAGTCCTCCATTATCTCCATCAATTTCCTTGCTGATTGTGCTGGTTGCGACATTGTCACCAGCAGGTCATCCGCAAAGGCACATAGTTTGTATTCTTGCTGTTTAATCTGTATGCCCTGTACATCCTCTGCCGCTCTTATTCTGTTCAGTAAAATTTCCAGTGTTAGGACAAATAGCAGGGGGGACAATGATATGACCTGTTTGTTTCTGGTAAATTGCCGTTATGGAGTTGAGAAACTGTACTCCCATTTTCATCTTCCGGACCAAGTTCATCAGGAACAGCCAGTGCAGTCTGTCGAAAGCTTTTTCTGCATCCACAAACATAAGAGCGGCGGGTATCTGGTTGTGCTTTTGCAGGTATTCTATTATGTTCAGCAGCTGTCTCACGTTGGTTTTCATCTGGCGTCCTTGTATAAATCCCCTTTGGTCCGGGTGTATTGTTTTTTGTAGTACAGTCATTAGTCTATTGGCCAAAATTTTTGTGAAGATTTTGTAGTCTGTGTTTAGTAGTGAGATGGGCCTGTAGTTTGCGGGCTGTGTGTTGTCTTTCCCCTCCTTTGGGATTAATGAGATGTAGGCTGTTTTCCAGGATGGTGGGACCTGGCCTCCTTCTTGAATGTTGGCAAATAGTTTTCTGAGGGGTTCTAGCATCTCCTCTTGGAGGTGTTTGTAGTAGGTCGCTGTTATCCCATCCGTCCCGGGCGATTTTCCTGCTTTCAGTTGTGTGATCGCTGAGTGTATTTCCTCTTTTGTGATTAAGGCATTCAGGGCTTCTCTTTGTGTGTCGGTAATCGCCTGTATCTTTTCGTTTTGTAGGAACTCATCTATCTCTTTGTCTTGTATCTTATCCTCGGCATATAGTTTCGAGTAGAACTCCGTGAAGGCTTTCTTGATGGTTTTTTGTCGGAATTCTTCCTTGCCTTTGTATTCTATCTTTTCAATTATGCGGGATTTCTGTTTCTTTCTTATAGTGTAGGCTAGCCAGCGGCCCGGTTTGTTGGCCTTGCAGAATGTCTTATGTTTTGCATATTGTATATTCCTTGCAACTTGGTCAGCCATCAACATGTCAAATTGCTTTCTTATGATCTTGAGTCCTTCTTTGGTGACTTTGTCCTCTGGCCTTTTTATTAGTAGCCGCTCCCTTTTACTTATCTCATTTTCTAACTCTTTTCTTTTTTGTTCTTGTTTGCGACGGTGCCTGCTATTCATGGCTATGAGGATCCCGCACATGTACACCTTGCTGCCTTCCCAGATCGTTTCTATCGGTGTTTCGTTGTTCATATTTGTGTCGAAGAATTCCTTCATAGCTTTTTTGCATTCCGCCACATTGTTTTCATGTCTAAACAAGCTTTTAATTCCATCCTCACAGGGTTGTGGTCTGTCAGTGTCTTGGGTAGGATTTTCACCGCGTTTAGACAAGTTAGCAAGTCACTAGAAGTTAATATAAAGTCGATTCTGGAGAATGATTGATGTCTGCCAGAGAAGAAGGTGAATTCTTGTTCTTTGCCGTGCCTTTTCCGCCATACGTCTGTCAGTTCGAGGTCCTCCTTCATGTCGAAGAAGGATTTAGGCAACTTGGAGTGTTTTTGCGGGTTCGGTGCAGTTCTTTTTTTGTCTAGAGCAGTCTCTATGACCCCGTTCCAGTCGCCCATGATGATGTAAGATCTGTAGTTAAGTTGTGTTATTTTCTTGTGTAGCTTTTTGTAGAATTTGCCTTGTTGCTGATGTGGTGCATATACGCCCATTACTAGAATCTTCTTGTCTTCTTGTGTTATTTCAATTGCCAGGTATCTACCTTGGGGGTCGGACTCTATTAGCTTAGCCATTACATGTTTCTTTACGTATATAACAATCCCATTCTTTTTTCTTGGCGCCGCTGCCACAAAGTGCGCGCCTAGTTTGTAGTTGATCAGATATTTCTGGTCTGCTGCTCTGATGTGTGTTTCTTGTAGGCAGATTATATCGCTTTTACCTTGGTTTAGGTAGTGGAGAATTTTTCTTCTTTTCTGGGGGGAGTTCAGTCCGTTCACATTCCAAGTCAAATAATTAGTAGCCATCATCTGTTGCAGGATATTCTTGCGAGACCATTTCTGTTGTTTCTCCTGTTGTCTTCTTTGGTCTCGTTCCCACGATATCCGGATTGGTGCTCATATTGGTTTGTGAGGTCTTGCCTTGCTGGTCTGTACGTTTGGTAGTGAAGCCTGGTAGCCTGCCCTCTGTAGACTGTCCTGCCTCCTTGTTTTTGTTGCTCTCTGCTCTCTGCGCCCTCGCCCCTAGAGGTAGTCCATTCATTTCCTCTGCCACTGCCCCGATCTGTGCTTCTGTGCGGCTTGCTCATTGGCCTCGATCCCTCCCGCTTTCCAGTGGTCTATCTGCTTCTTCTCTCGCGGTGGGTTGAGGGCCTCCCGACTTCAGTTCCTTTTCGAGGAAGTCTTTGGCTTTCTGGACCGAGGTCAAGTAATGTCTCTTGTTTTTATAAGAAAGTGACACTCCTGTTGGGGTTTCCCACCGGTATTGCAGTGCACGCGATCTCAGTTCTGTGGTCAGGAATTTGTAGTTCTTTCTGTCTCTCAGCATTGCCTGGGGTATCTCTTTCAGAACCTTCACCTCCTGCTCCTCTATGTAGAATGCCTTGTTATAGGAAGTGGCAGAGATGTGGTTCCGGAACCTCTGTGTTGTGAAGTGGATGACCACATCCCTTGGTTGGTGCTTGTTCACTTCCCTCCAGGCGCCCACTCTGTGGATTTTTTCGACATGCCACTCAATCTCATTGGCGCTCGTGCCCAGGAATGTTGCCAGGGCCTCTACAAAGGTCCTGCGCAGTCTTCCCTGGGGTTCGTATGTTGTCTCGTTCCACCCTCTGATCCTGATTGCAAATGCCATTTGCCAGAATTGTATCATGGTGGACTGGTCTTGAACCTCTCTTTTCACCTCTGCAATCTGTCCCTCTACGCGGTTTTCCACTTCCTTCATCATGTTTTCCGTATTCTCCCTTGTTTCTTGGAGGTTTTTGTAATGTGTTTGCAATGCCTCCTTCATCTGTTCCAAATCAGTGGCCGTCGCTTTGCGCTGTTCTTCCCACTTTTTCTCCAGGTCTCCACCTTGGTCCGCCAGCATCCTCTTCATGTCTTTGTATCTTTCCTCCGTCTTCCGTTCTGTTTCTAGGCGTCCTTTCTCCGTCTTCGCGCCCATTTCTGCCAATTTTCTATCCATGCCATCCATCCGTACCACCATCGTCGCTATCGTCTCATTTAGTGTCTCAATCGTCTCTTTTAGTTCTTGGATCATGCGTGCTGTTGCGGAGTCGTGGGTTGGCGTGTGGGTCTGAGGGCATGCAGTTGGGTGGGGGTGTGTGTGGTTGGGTGGGGTGTTCCCTAGCAGATTGGAGGGCTGGGCCGGGGAGGGTGCAGCTCCCTTCAGGTCTCGCAGTTTGATTTGTTTTGTCCGTCTGGCAGCCATTTTGAGCTTCTCCTCCTTTTGGCCTGTCCACCCTTAAAGCCACCCCTTGATGCAAAGAATTGTGGGGGAGTTGTTCCTGTGCAAGATTGTCAAGTTGCTAGGATGGGTTGGATCAAATTTTTCTGTTACAAGTTAGCAAGTGTTCATGTCTCACAGTTAGTATTTTAACAGCAAAGTGGTAGATCACTAGGGGGTGTAGCTTGTTTTCAATTAAGCTTTTCTGTACTGGCAGGGGTGATACAAAGATGGGAGGATCTGAGGCTTGGGATTTTTGATGATGGCCTTTTTCTCAAGATGCAGTACAACACTAGGTTGTGGTCTGGTGAAGATCCAGAAATCTGGTCCTTCCAAAAAGGGGAGGGGGTGCCTTCAGGGTTTAGGCAGTGTAGGGGTAGGAGTAGGAGCCTGTATTCTGGCAGCTCTACGTTCAGGGAGCCAGTTCAGTACCTTTGCCTTGGGTTCCTCTTCACTCCCCTCTGCCAGCCTGTTTCTTCTCTTTGCTCTTTTCTGGCTCCTTCTTGCCCCTCTTTCTCTGCCTTCTTGCCCAGGTCACTTCCTCCTGTCTTCTGTCCCTCTGTGTTTACAGATCCCCTCTGCCTTTCCCTTATTGCGTTCCAGGGTGCTTTCCAGCTTTCTTCTTCCTCCCACCTTCTTCCCTGGCAAGTCCTGCCCTCTTTTGGGTCTCTGGGGCTCCCGTTCTGCTGGGTCTGGGGCGCAGCGTGTGGGATAGCACTCACCAGTCTCTCTGTTTGAGCCTTCCCCCGCCGTCTGCTCCTTAGCTGCTTTCTGCCTTCCTGCTGGCTCAGCTCGCGTCTCCCTTTGTTCTCCGCGTCTGGCTCTTACTTTTTCTTTTCCCTTTCGCTTCTCCGGCTTTCTTCTCCCCCGTTGGCTCGTCCGGGGGTCGTCTCCCGGTCTGCTGACTCTCCCGGTGGCCGCTGCTGCTGTCGCCGGTGCCTTCCTCCGTCCTCTTCTCTCCGCTCCGGCCGGGTCCGTTCTGCAGCGCGGCAGCAGCCGCGCGGCCTCTTCCTTGGGCCTGTCGGCCGGCCAGCCGGCCGCCGCCGGCTTCTTCGGCCTCGTCCGCGGCTTTACCCGGTCTCTTGGCGGCGAATTCCGCCTCGCCGGGTCCGGCCGCGTGTCTCCTACTCCTGCGCCTCCTTTCTCGGCGCCTCACTCTTCCTTTGGATCGGATTTTTGCCCAAAAAGAGAAAGCCCCGTCTCGGAGCTTTCTCTGGCTGCTTCCGATCCGCGCGACCGGAAACCGGAAGTCTCCCGTTCTCATTCTTTGCAGCACCTGCCAGTGGCATGCCCATGGTCCTTGTTTTGGTCCCCCACCTTTTCCTGCTTAACAATCCACATAGCCCTGGAATTATGACATTAATCAGGACTTCCAGAGTTAACCTATGCTAAGTGATGGGATCACAGGGCATCATGCTTTATGGACACATCCAGTAGAAGTTCCAATCCCAACTGCTAGCATAATTCAAGTCTATATATTCCTTCTTGTTTTACTTTGAATTTCTTGCACAAAATTTTAAGAAGAATGATTAGTTTGTATTTATTATGTTTAGTGACTGCTCAGAAAAGATTTGACCAGATTCACTATGACTGTTGTTCAGTTAAAACTTTGTGGTTTAAGCAAAGTATTTGCTATCAAATTATTTACTAAGGTTAATTACAAAAGCATATTACAGAAAAACATTTTTTTCTTGATTAGATT